>OZ010791.1:439332066-440582066 GCA_963932465.1 Maratus speciosus | reverse complement strand
AGTTATATGTTTTATTACTTAATTTTAAGAGCTATTAATATACAAGTCTTATTTTATTTCTAGCAAACATTTAAAATTATACATAGTCATAGTAATAAAAACACCACCATTTCTCACTATTAAAAACATTATGAATATGCATAGCAACAAGCTTTTCAAAATTTTATTTTGAGAATTTTTTTTTTTCTTGTTTAAATGCTCTATTTTTTATACACTTATGTACCACTCTCCTCAAATAAAACATCTTTTCTAATTCCTCGTTTCCATTTTGATGTGTTACATTTTGTCCTTAAGGCTGTTAAATCCAAAAGGGCAACTTTCTGACATAAGTTTTAATTTATTTTTGTCCAGGAATGCATGAAACTAGCAGATGTTGTTGTTCAGAAACTATGTAATTGCACTGTTTTTTTTCTGGGTTTTTTTGCAAACGCTATATAGATTTTTCAGAAAATAGTGTCAAAGTGAGCGTTTTGAACCGAACTTCTGCACAAAAGAAGAAACCACTCAGAAAAGGGTGAAAAAACATGTTTGTCACGTGATTAAAATCTCTTTATAACTCAATAGGTAATTGATGGATCAAAAAATGGAAAACACAGGTTCAATTCCAAATCGCTTCCATGGTCAGGCTTTCGAATTTTACATCTTTCCATTAAAAAATGAATTTGTAAATGTGGCAAAACATTTTGCGCTTGTTGAGCAGAGCAGTTAAAAGCAGTTTTAATTAAATATAATCTTTAAAATGTGTAGTATATGTGGAGCTATATAATATAGAATTTCAAAACACCAGTTCAGAGCCTAACTTATATCCTTTTCAATGTTTATATATATATATTTTTTTTCAGACATAATGCGTTCACAGTTGTCTTCTAGAAGTTACAAAGACTTATTTATTTGATAAAGTTTAATAGAAATTTATTTTTTTTTTTTGTAGAAAATATTTATAAGTGTATTAAAAATTAATTGATTTAAATTTAAAACAAATTTACTGTAAACCAACTTTAAAAAATAAAAACTGGCGTTTTTTAATAAAAGCCGGCCGGTTTGGCCTGGCTAAAAGCCAGCAACCCTGGTACAATTATATGTATATGTATATATTTACATGTATGTATATAAATATGTATATATAAACACTGGTGTTCGGCTAACTGAAAAGTACCTAACAGAACAAGAAACTAAAGCACTGACTATTTATTCTTTTACTTGCAGAAATTTACTACACTTGCTACGTTTATTATTATTTTATATAAAATAGTGCATATACTGATTACCTAAAGGATATTATGACATTGCAAATTATATTAAATATCATTTTTAAATTAAACTATTTTGTGTTGGATAAAAACAACGTTTTTTACAAACTTAACTGTTTTTAAGTTTTTACAATATTCAGTAATTAAGCTTAGAAACAATTATTTAAAGCTCTTTTTTTTTTTTTTTTTTTTTTTTGTTTATTCATAAATCAAAATACCTGTAGACACTTTCAAATTATGTTCATCTTAGATTTTAATACTTTTTTGACATTTTAAACATTTAGAAAAATTTTTATTTTAATCAATGATTTTTTTAAAAAAATCAATTGATTAAAATCACGATTTAAATCAACTGATTAAAATCGCTGACACCCTACCAGAAACTAATGTTTGATAAATAACCTTTTCAATAAATTGGGTGTCATTTATTTCCTTTAAATTGTACTAAATAAATATATAACAAGGTTACAATAGGTATCTAAGAGTGAAAATTTAATAATAAATAAGTTAAAAGATAAACACTCTTAGAAAATGTTTTAAAATTAACTTACTATATATTAGATAACACACTAAGACTGAATTACTCACTCATTATAACATGGACAGCTATGTTGTATTTATACAGCTATGTTGTATTATTACTACCTCCTTTCTTGCACCCGGGACAAACATGGATAATGGTACATTCAGCCTATAAAAAGATTACATATTATGTAGGTGGAATATAGGATACATATGAAAAAAAGTATTCAAAAACCTTAAAGTACTTATTTTTGGAAAATTAAGAACTTACCTTAGTAAAAATACACGAAGATCGAAGAACAGCATTTCGCAGCTGACGCTGACGAAAACAAACAAAAACAAACTTGCCCGCGCATTAGGCGTTGCCATTCAACAACATCTAAGCTCTGAAATGTTATTTTTCTCCTGCAGCACCAAGGAGTCGTTTTAAGAACTCGTTCGACCACAGACTTCTGTGGTTTCGACGGGTTCAGGAAAAGAATGCGTAAAAAAGCGTTTTTGATCAAAGCATTACATCCAAAAAGTAAAAGAAAATTTTATTAAATGCTAAAGGTTAATATTTAAAATCTTTTAAGAAATTACGAGTTTATTTTAAGAGTCAGATGTTCTAAGTAATATCTGAGACATTTTTTTTTTTAATCAATGTACTTGTGGTGAGTCGCTCGTATAATAAAATCACTCACTTAAAAACACTTTACTACCTTTATTCGTAGAACATTGATAAACGTCGATTCTGACACTGATCGTATTCGAACACACAAAAAACGCAATGTAAACATTTTCGTCTGCGCTGCTATGACAACGGCTCTGGCCAGCTGCCATTCCGAACGAAGAATTTTCTCCCTTGCCTTTCTGCGGCTGCCACAGAGTATCCCCCCAGTGACGTAGGGTACCGAAGAAACGATATACAAGTGTATACTATTTTTTTTTTTTTTTTTTTTTTTTTTTTTGACTATCTGTGTCAGAATCCACGCTTGTGGAGAAAAATTACAAGGATATTTACATGAAATAAAATTGCAATATATAACAAAATATAGGCATAATGTGTAGTATGCAAAATGAACAATTTATCAACAATTTCAGTAAGTAATATAAGATGCCAGTTTTTTAGGAAAATGGACATGTCTGCCCGAACGTGTGACAGTTTTTGTTTGGTCAGGGTTACTGTCCGCTTTAAGAGAGAGTTTTAATTTAGAGTTCTCTGGAACAGTTTTCGTGGACAAGTCTGAAGTAGAAATCAAATGAGCTGGCTTCACTCGATCTATTGATACCGTAGACTTACGACCATTAAGCTCGATTGTTATAGTTTTCCCAGTTCTACTTAGGACTTTGTGAGGACCAGTATATGGTTGACACAATGGAGGTTGTACATGATCCACTCTTAGAAAGATGTGTGAACAAGATGTCAAGGAAGGGTGTATATAGAACTTCTCTTGGCAGTGAGATGATGTAGCAACTGGACTTAACTGCCGCATGGTGTTTCGTAGTTGCGTGACGAAGTTATCGTTGAAAGGTCGGATCTTGTATTCATCCAGCATATCACAGGGCAATCTCAACGTAGTGCCGTAGACAAGCTCAGCGCAAGAAGCTTGTATATCTTCCTTCACTGCTGTGCGAATGCCTAGTAAAACTATCGGTAATATTTCAGTCCACCTACTGGTTTCGTGAGCTTTGATGGATGACTTTAAATGTCGATGAAATCTTTCGATAATGCCATTCGATATCGGATGATATGCCGTTGTGCGGATCTTCTGTGTTCCCATCATTTTCGTAAATTCATCAAATATTGCTGATCGCATTTGTGGGCCTTGATCCGTGGTTATGAGCGAAGGGCAACCAAATCTTGATATCCAATGCTTTAATATGGCACTACAAATTGTTTTAGGTTGTGTATCAGATATAGGTACGGCTTCTGGCCATCTGCTAAATCGGTCAATCATCGTTAAAAGATAGCTGAAACCGTCAGATGGAGGCAAGGGACCTACGATATCTATATGTATTTGGGAAAAACGTGCATCAGGAAGAGAGAACGTGCTAAGAGGTGCTTTGGTGTGCCTCTGTATTTTTGATCTTTGACACTTCTCACAGCCACGAACCCAGTTTTTGATGTCTCGTTTCATATTTGGCCATACGTATCTGGAACAAATTAGTTTTGTGGTAGCCGCTATGCCTGGATGGGCTAGGTTGTGCAAATGTTCATATATCAGCCGACGAAAGAAACTAGGAACTAAGGGTCGAGGCGTACCTGTTGAAGTATCACATAGTAGGCTACAATCAGAAATGAGGCAAGGTTTCAATTCCAATTTGAGCAATGTACTATTATGCAGGTTCTGTAGCTCTGAATCATTTTCCTGAGCTTTTGCGAATTCCTCAAAATTTAAGATTGGAGATTTTGAAATAGAATCAATTTCAATTCTTGAGAGGCAATCTGCAACAATGTTTTCGGAACCTGGTACATGTCTAATGTCAGTGGAATATTGGGAAATGTAATCTAAATGGCGTGATTGCCGCGGCGAACATTTATGGGGATTTTACTTAAATGCATAAATTAGCGGTTTTTGATCAGTATAAATTTGAAAAATTCTCCCCTCTAGCATGTGCCGAAATTTTTTTATTGCCGAATAAATAGAAAATAATTCCCGGTCATATGTTGACCAATTCCGCTGACTGTTGTTTAATTTCATGGAAAAAAATGCTAAAGGTTCATAACGTTCCTGATAAAACTGCATAAGGGTGCCGCCGATCGCGACATCTGAGGCGTCAACCCATATACTCAACTGAGCGCCTGGAATAGGGTGCCGTAAAAGAGCAGCCTGAGATATTGCATTTTTGGCAGCTACGAAAGCTTTTTCAGCATCTTCGTTCCAATTAAGGGGTTCTGTTTTAGGAACACGGGAACGAGATTTCTTTTTGTTTGTATGGCCTTCTAACAATTTCACTAAAGGCGCAAGTATGTGTGCAGCTTGATATATGAAAGACCTATAAAAATTAAACATACCCAAAAATCTTCGAAGTTGAGATAAGGTTGTGGGCTGCGGAAAATCGATTATGCATTTAACTTTATCTGGAAGTGGTTGAATACCATGTTCAGATATTCGAAATCCTAAGAAATCAATGGTAGGTTTACCAAATGTGCACTTGGATACATTTATGCACAAACCATATTCTGCTAATTTGGAAAATAGTGCTTTTAAATGATGATAATGCTCCTCGGCATTTTTAGAGGCTATGAGTATATCATCGACGAAAGCATAGACGCCTGGTAAATCACGTATTACCTCATCTATGAATCTCTGAAATGTTGCAGACGCATTGCATAAGCCAAATTGCATGCGTGTGCTTTCGAACAATCCAAAAGGTGTGCATATCGCTGTTTTGGGAATATCATCAGGATTGATTGGTATTTGATGATATGCTTTGATGAGGTCAAGTCGACTAAAAATTTTAGTGTCACGTAAATTAGCAGTAAAATCAGCTATACATGGTATCGGGTATCTGTCTTTTTTGGTTTGCGCATTCAAGGCACGATAATCACCTACAGGTCTCCATTCCAAAGTTCCCTTTTTTGGAACCATGTGCAAAGGTGATGCATAGTTGCTACGTGAAGGTCTTAAATGTCCGAGTTGTATCATATTTTGAAATTCTGTTTTAGCACTTTTCAGGCGATCCGGAGCCAACCTGCGGGGTTTTGCCACAACTGGAGGTCCTTTTGTTGAAATAAAATGCATTGTGTTGTGTTTGACAGGCTGATTGGGATCTGGTAATTTTGTAATAGATGGGAATTGTTTAAGAAGTTCATTATATATATTATCAATATTGATTGTTTTTACTGAATGAATTAATGCACATTTCATGTGACCTGTTGTTTCAAATTTTGTTTTTAAATCTCTTAGACATTTGTGGCGGAGATCTGGAACCAATTCGAAATTATGGAGAAAATCTGCTCCCAAAATTGGTGTACTAACATTTGCCACTAGAAAAGTCCAATTAAATTTTCGTCTTAACTTAAAATCTAGAGAAAGGGTTTGTTGACCATAAACATTTATAGGGGAAGAATTAGCAGCCAAAAGCGTTTGTACGGGTGGATTCCGTTTTTGTACATTGTTGGCAGGAAGGATTGACACGTCCGAACCGGTGTCGACCAGAAAAGAAACATTTGTAGTCCGGTCTCTAATGAACAGGCGACGTGACTGTTGAGGCAAAGAATAAGTCGCCTCTACTCTTTGCTGGTTTCGTTTCCCGCCCAAGAACACGGCTTTATGCATTTTTCTTCCCTACATTTTTTTCCAAATCGTCTATGATACCAACAGATACTTGAATCCCGATTATCACTATTACTTCGCCCTCGAGGTTTACTCCAGTTTCTGCGGTATGGGGACCGACCACGTGAAACAGCAAGCTGATCGATGCGCTTATTTAATTTTTCGATTTCTTTCAATAATTTACCCTCTATCGCCTGTTCATTCGAGCAGGACACGGCAATTGCAGAAGCTGGGGAAGGGGTAACTTCTGAAATACGATCTGAAATTTCTGCTGCTTTATCAAGGGTTAATTCAGAAACAGCCGCTAAAATTGTCTGAACAGAATTTGGTAATCGTTGCAAAAACAATTCTAACATTAAATTGTCTGGAACATTTAGGGATTCCGCGCGACGTTTCATACTACGTAATAAATCTGAAGGTTTCCGATTTCCTAGTTCTTCTCCAGACAAGAGCTGTCGTATCTCTTGCTGGGATGATTCACCTGAGCGCGCAATTAATTCCTTTTTTAAGACACCATAAGGGTCAGTAGCATCTGGTTGCATTAAAATATCACGAATGATTGATGCAACATCGGGTGGAAGATGCGAAACTATATAATTATATTTTGTAACAGATTCTGATATTGCTTTGGGGGTAGCTAAAGCAAATGTGCTTTCGCACATCACAAACCATAGCGCAGGATCTGATCTGTTATATAATGGAATTTGAACAGCATCGACACTAGACATGATTTATGGTAATAAATATATAAAATAGTACAATCAAACCAAAATAAATTCGCAAGTTAAATTTTTCTAATAAAATAACAGAAAAAATATCAGGAAAATGACTCAGAAGAACTTATCTGCTTTCCATCGAGCCGCTGTAGAACGATGTATTCTTTGAAAGATGAAGATGATCGGATAACATTCCAACTCATCTAGGAAGGCTGATGCTCTATATAAGAACAGTCCATGGTCACCATTGTGGTGAGTCGCTCGTATAATAAAATCACTCACTTAAAAACACTTTACTACCTTTATTCGTAGAACATTGATAAACGTCGATTCTGACACTGATCGTATTCGAACACACAAAAAACGCAATGTAAACATTTTCGTCTGCGCTGCTATGACAACGGCTCTGGCCAGCTGCCATTCCGAACGAAGAATTTTCTCCCTTGCCTTTCTGCGGCTGCCACATACTCTTTAGAAATTTACGATTTGTTATTGCTATCATTATTTTAGCGGAAAATAGGGTAGATGTGCTAGTAATAGACGCTTTCAGTCGTGACGTCAGATATGACGTTTTCCTTGGATACTGACTCCAAACAAACAGTTGCTATGCTGTATTTTCTACTTTTCTTATATATTATAGCTGTATTTTACAGCGATATCGCACAGATATGTGTTTTAATACTTTATATGCACTGGTGACATTTTCTACGATTTATATTTAATAAGATATTAAACATAGCAACCGTTTGTTTGGAGTCAGTTGCCAAGCAAAGCGTCACACTGAAAGCGTCTATGGACACCCTTAAGGAATTTCTTTAAAAACTATTTTTTATTTAATAGTTATATTCCAGCTTTTTCATGTTATATTAATCTATCATCAATATTTAATCATTCTCATAATCTCATTTCCTAATATTAATCAAAATTTTATTGTAAATAACAGAATATGAAAACACCCAAAATTCCAGTAATGGACACATCGCAAGAAGTAATCGATATAATTGTTTTTATGACTGTATTTAAAACCAGAATGTAATGAAAGCGTACTAATAAAACAAAATATTTACTTTCAAATAAATTTAACAATTAGAATATCAATAATTAATAAACTATTTGTGAGAACTATTCACTATTTTAATTAATTACTGATATCACAAGATTAATATTTTAATTATTTTAGATAGCTAGTTTAAAATACTTAATGTCAGGGAATTACAGTTACCAATTTATTGAGACAGGGAGGGAGTGTTAGAGGGAAAATGAAAACAATCTGAAAAAAAGTGTTTCGGAGTATTATGCATAGATTACTATATTTTCCACTATTTTTAACAGTTAAACTCCCCGAAATTATTTGATATATTACTAGTAGTAATTAGTATTACAAATATGAAAGAAATAATACTGCGGTTTGAATGTTTTAAATAAAATAATTTCAAAATAAAATTGCAGAACTGAGGGTTGAGGCCACTGATCTGCAGATTTACTAGTTTCATTATTACTATTTTATTTTATTTTATTTTATTTTATTTATATTTTTTTTTGTCAGAGATGAATAAGCAAACATTTAAGACAGAAGACAAAAGATGTATTTTTAACAATTTCTGAAACCTAATTGTTTTTATTTAGATGGGAGGGATTGAGCTCTATGAACAGGGATGTAGTGGAGGGTATACGGGGGTATACGCCGTATACCCTCCGGATTTTTTTAAGGAACACCGTATACCCCTGTTTCTCAAGAAAGCTATAGTATATATACACTAGGGTATACCCTCTGCTTAGAACGTATACCCTCTGTTATTTTTACGACTACACCACTGCCTATGAACCCCTCTTTTCCCTATGCTCTCAAATACTATTCTCTGCTTCCAGATTTGTTTGATTGATCCTCAGATTTTAAAATATGTAAACCAGGGTTAAAAAAAATTAATTTTATTAAAATATTGAAAATTTTATTAACCACATGAAATTAATTAAAAGTAGCTATTTATAAAAATTTTGGTGTTATTACATTCTGGTAAGTGGCATTTAAAAATTAAATTGGATTATTTAGGTTTTCAGTTAAGTTAAAAGATTTTATGCACTATGAGCATTACTGAAATAGCATTTTTAGCAATGTTACATGGGGTGTCCATGGAAATTGACTAAATAAGCATTCCGGTAATGGACAAGGGTCTTAAAATCTTAAAAATAAATGAAATTTTCTAAATGGACATTAGTATATAAAATTCAAAATTTTCTATTACTAACAAAACAAAAACATGCAAATTTCGCTAGAAAAAAAAGAAAAAGAAAATATAAATTTATTAAGTGAAGGCTGCTCTTAGCATGTTCATTAAGATTTTTACTAAAAAACAGTGGGACTTTGAAACATTATTTTCTACTTTTTAATTGGTTTTGTTAAGAGTGTCAACAATAACCCAGATTATAAAACAAGAAGTAAGGGAGTTATGAAAAAAATAATAAAAGCTAATTTTTATTAGTTATTTTTTTATAAACCAAAAACATTGAAGGTTATCCATAACTGGCACATCTACCTTAGTTCTTCTAATGCAATATTTTACATTATAATTTTGAAATTAAACAACATATGAAAATTAAATGTAATTAAAATAAATATTTCAAATTTATCAAATTTGGGAAATGTAACTAGAGGATTAAAAATAACAGTTCAATAGTGTTAATGAATGACAGACTGATTTAATTCCTAATGAGATTCATAATTAAAAAAATTCAATAAATAAATAAAATTCAGACGAATTGTTTAAATTTTAAATTGGAATAAATAACTTATACAGCTGATATACATTTATATAACAGTTTGTACATAAAAATAATGTAATCTTTCACACAATAAACCCTAAATTTAATTTTGAAACATATCCATTGACTCACTGTAGAGTTTTGATTTTAGTACGTAGATATTTGAACATAATCTGAGTATTTCTTTACTTTAAAAAATGAAAATTAGTCTGATGTCTTACATTTTAATTAAAACTCGTGTAATTACGACATGTATTTCGCTTACTGTTAAAATACATCTGTAAATTATTTGTAAGATTAAAATTGCAAAAAATAAGTAACCTTAAATTCAAAAGTTGCTATTTTAGTAGCAATTTATTGACTGTTCTGGTAATGCTGACTTTTAAGACAAATTCTTCGCAACCATGCGTATTTATATAAACAAACAATTTAACATATAATATAGAGAATTTATATATAAATATAAACAAATCAGATTTTTAAAAACGAAGATAAATTATATCTATATATATATGAGACTACATACCTTTGCTTTTAACTCTGCTTACCTTTAAACTGTTATATATAACTGTTATATAATGTGTTCTTTTGTTTAACTTCTATATCTCACACAGCGTCTTGATTCAGTACACCGCCATTATGGCAAAGTGTGGTCAGATTCGTTCCCTCTGCTTGTTTTTCGTTAGCAATGCATGCTGGGTTGAGGAATTTCGACCTCAACTTCACATGGACCAAGGTCGACTAACTAAACCAGCGTTATTTTTCAGCTTCAACGTCAACTTCATCAAGCCAGGTAGATGGTGAATACCATTTGAGTGTTCGAGCAGAGTTTTACACGTAACTCGGATTCGAAGTAGTTGATGAATACGAGCGTTAGCAATTCGCTTTTGCCCCCAAACACCTTAATCAATCAAATCACCACTTCCATATAGAAGTATCTACCATAATGCAAATCCACCTTAACAGTAACTAGGATGCTTCTATATGAGGGTGGGGACATAGGATATATAAAATTTAATTGGTTGAGGAGAAATTAGACAAAAAAGAATCGCCAAGCATCTTGTCGACCCTGTCATTACTATCAACTAATGTTTATTAATTAATATCGCTCATCCAGACTATTACTGTCAGGTTCTGAAATATGAAATGTAGGTTTTCCATAGTTTGGACAAACACGTCTGTCTGAGTAAGAGCTATTTCTGTATCCTACCTCGGAGAGTGGGGAGCTACACCGCGACCAACGACATACAAGGCCAGCTCATAACGTATAAAACGTCACACGAGGGGATCGAGGCTAACGAAAAAGACAGGCTACCGCGGTGCATCCCAAGTGTCTTTTTTTACAGACCGCTAGAGTGGCGTGATGCTGTTTTCGTACACCTACATTGGTGCATTCGCGCATTACGTGACTCTAGCGGTCTGTAAAAAAAGATACGTGGAATACACCGCGGTAGCCTGTCTTTTACGTTAGTCTCGGAGTGGATAATCTTTACACGATGATTGATGCAAAGCGGCGGGCCCATCGTTTTGTGCCAATCCAACTCTACCTAGAGACACTGCCGACGAGCTCGATTTCGACGTCAGGGCCACTGAGCCCCACAGTAATAAGGAAAGAGCAGCTGACGTCACTGTTTGTCGAATTACTGTGGATCAGCAAGAAAAAGCTGTTCGTTTTTTATGACTCTGACTGTACACGTGAGCTAGGGAAATTTGATTGGCCTACGTCTAACAGGTCTCTGCAATGAATGGCCTACGGCGCCAAGACTATTCCTGCAATGATCGTTATGACAAAAATGTAGTTGGTAGATTGGTTACGGAAGTGTTTGTTTGTAAACATGCCCTTTCCTTATACGGAGAGCTAGCTCACCGATGCACTTTCTACCGCGATCGCATCATACTTTCAATGCGCGCGAGTCCTGTACTTTTCTTAATATTAGAAGCATTTTTTCAAACTTTTCCGCATACTTTTTACAAATTTTAGTATTTTCAACATCTTTTTGATATTTTTAAGAGCAATACTTAACAAATGTTTCATTTTTTTCGTTGACCTTACCTAAAATTTCATTTTTAACTAATATCAAACTAAAGAATTACAATTATTGTAAATAAAATCTATAGTTTTTTCAAAAAAATATATATATATCAGGGAAAATTGTAGCAACTTCGTCTAATTTTTAAAAGAAAATCCAATTTGAAAACATCTATCCCTACAGGAGAAAATTTATGTTTTGCCAAAACTTTTCCTTGTATGGACTTTACCCACGAATGGCAACAGCCCGCCTCTGCGGGAATGACCCTCCGAAAACGACTATTTATTCCACGAAAGGAGAGCAGTGTTAGAATGTTCTTCACGCCTATTGGTGTTTTTTCTTCTGTTTACCTGCGGCTTACGTCACATGGATAAAGTCCATTCATGGACGGACCGTTGGGTTCAATGAAATATAATAGGGAGTTATACGATGTTCGCACTGACATAGTTGAGTCGCTTAACTTCTAGTCAATTAACTTTTTTGAAACAGAATACCCGGAATTAGCCTTCTCCTGTTCGCACTGCAAAAAGTTTTAAGAGACTTAACTTATGTTAAATTTATAACTACAACTCCTAACTATACGTAGTTTATTATTGTTTTTATTCTTTGCGGCGTGTTAATTAAATAAACGATTCAAAAGATCAATCGAAAAAGTTGAATAATTATTTGTAGAACTCAACTCTAATTTTAATATCAGTTTCAAATAAGAAAAAGAGTTCAGCAGGTAGATTACCACTCAACTAATAGTTAAGAGAGTATCGAAAGTTAAGTGAGTTTCAGACATATACCCTGTTCACACTAGAAACTTAAGATATCTTAGACCGTCAGATTTGAAGTGGTACCCTCCCGGAATTGGATGCCTGTTCACATCGAGAAACTTACCTTAAGATATCTCAGTACTGTCACTGTATCTGTGATCTGATCAAAAGTAAAGTATGCGCATGCGCTTAAAATAAAAACGGCCGCAACAGCCAATCAGTAAAAGCAAACTTCATAGCCAACGAGAGTGAGTGGTCATTCCTGTATCTAGCCGAAGTAAGTCGAAACTCACTGAGAGAGTTTGTGGAACTCTCTCACGCTCGTATTCACGAATAACTTCGACCCGGAGTTATGCTGAAAACCCGGGTTGAAAACTCAAATGGCATTCACCGTCAACCCCACTGAACCGGTTCGATGTTAAAATTTAACGCCGGGTTCAGTAACCCAACCTTGGTCTACTGCAAGTTCAACCCAGGATTTTTCAACCGAGCATGCGTATTTAACGAAAAACAAGCGGTGAGAGTGAGAGGACCGCCATTTTACAATGGCGGCAGACGTGTTGATAGAAGAAGATGCTGTGTAAAACATAGAAGTTCTACTATTAAATAAAACGGAATAACATTATCCAAAGGTATGTAATCTCATATATATGTAATTATCTTCAATATTTTTATCTGATTTGTTTATATTTATGTATATAGCCTCTATATATTGAATACATGTTTAATTGTTTGTTTACACAAATACGCGTGGTCGCGAAAAATTTATTTGCCTTAAAAATAGCCAATATTACTTAAACAGCCGAATAATTTGTTTTAAAGTAACAACTGTCGCGTTTAAGATCATTTATTTTTTGCAACTTTGATGTTAAAAAATTCACAAATGTATTTTAACAGGACCGAAATAAACGCCATACTTGCATAAGTTCTAATTAAAATGTGAGACTCAGGCTAATTTGCATTTTTGTTTAAGTAAAGAAATACGCAGATTATCTTAGAATATCCATAGATTCTCTGTAGATTTTTGATCAGTACTTATAGAATGTTTTAAAATTAAATTTTGGGTCTATTGTGTAAAAGATATATTATTGTTTATGTACAAACTGAGATAAATATAAATCAGATCTATAAATTAGATATTTTAACTTAAAATTTAAACAATTTGAGTTTTATTACTTTTTTTTTTTTTTTTTTTTTTTACGACTGTTTGTAAGCTTCTACGTATGTTTCCCAATTTTTGTGGAATTTGAAATATTTATTTTTATTGCATTTATTTTTCAACTGTATTTTAATTTCAAAACTATACATAATATAAAATATTGCATTAGTACTATTTTATACGAAAATAATAATAGTAATAATAAATCCTAAAATGAATAACTTTTCAATGTTACCTCCTGAAATTGTGACTTTTTTTAGAGATCACTTATAATTTTTGCTTCTTAATTGACGGCTAAATTAAAATAAATTTCTAAAAAGTTGAAAAAAAAATTCCCTTTTTAAAATAACCCCACACAAAAATATTTTTTATCAGCCCTTGTAGTAATAATGACTATTTTTAAGGTAAATGAATTCTTCGTGATCATAAGTATTTATGAAAGCAAACAATTCAACATGTAATGAAGGAGATATAATGTATATATATAAATAAACCAGTCAAAAAATATATAGATAATATATATATGTGTATGTATGAGATTACATATATTCTTCTATTTTTGGTAATATGTACTTTAAGCTTTCTTTTTATTTCTATACCTTACACAGCATCTTGAGAAACATTTAATTTATTTAAATTAAAGAATGACACCAAAAAAGAGAAAAAAAATAGAGGGAATGGGTAGGGTGGTACAAATGGGAACTTGTTTTTCCCCACTGATTCTACTACAACAGACAGCTATTTTATTTATTAGCTAATGTAAAATTATATGAAATTATTAATAATTAATTTGAGTTGTTTTGTTAGATTACAAACTATCATTACTCTGCCTATTTAGTCTAGAAGTCTATCATTAATCAGTCATCAAAAAAAAAAAAAAAAAGAATCCCACTTTTAATTTCTATTCTAAAGGAGATTCTTATTACATCTAATGAAGTGATATCTAAATGAATTAAAAATATGAAATTAAGAAGCTGGAAAAAATATAGAAAATAAAATAACATTTTCTAAATAAATACATTTTTTCAAATGCAACACCTGCAACCAAAAACAAGTGTCTTCGTGCATGTAATAATATTTCGTAATTATTAGGCTAATTTATCAAAAAATAGTCAAAGATAATCGAGTGAATAGCTTTGATCTTGTAAATGTGATAATAGAAAAATTCTCATACATATGGCTGGAGGGGTAGGGGTGGGGATAGGTCCTAAAAGCTGGTCGATAAAAATTCAACTTTCTGTAATATTTCACATTTATTTGTCCAGATAGTATTCAGAATACATTTATCATGATTTAGGAAAGTCCTTATTCGATTATATGTGTTGAATGGAAATTCATACACTATACACTAGTAGTCTTAAAAAGTTTAAAATATTTGTGTTCCTTTAAATAATATCTTATAAAATATCTCCACTGCACACAGTTTAAACTTAAAGGAAGTATAGAGTTTTATTTAGCGACTAGTTTAATGAAAAAATGTTTATCAATCGCTCGGAAGTGATAACTATATGCGCCTATGGAGCGCCTCTGCGGCTTGGTACCTGGTGCCAGGGCACCGCTAGGATCACCTGTTCCGCTTTTTCTGCAGTTCTGTTAATATTATTTCACTACTTTTTCCTGTCAACCTGGAATATTAATTACTATCTAATTTAATTAGAATTAAACATATCTGGGATACCATCTATACTAATAAAAGAAATAGTATATATAAAGTATAACAGACTACTTTCATAATTTTTTTCCTTTTTTCTTCATTTTAATATTTTCATTATCAGAAATTGTTTAATTGCTAACTAGAGCTATTAATAATAGAAATCATCTTAATTGCTGTTGAAATAAAATTTTAGTTTTTATTCAAATCAAGTTTTATTAGTTTTGGCCCAAATCAAGTTCATTTTTTAGCAACTATGCGAAAATTTATTTTGAAAAAGAACCTTTTAACATTTATTTTAGCAGTTGACACGTTTCATATCATTAACCTAACTCATTAATAAATTTAAAAAAAAAACAATTGTTTAAAAAATATTAAAACTCAAGAAAAATTAAGTTGATTCATTTTTAATGATTACAGGTTTTTATTTTGTCCATACATTTTGTGGAAAAAAAAAAAAAAAACACACTACATTGAATCTTTCTTTCTTTTTTTTTTTTTTTAAATTGGCGTTTTTCTTCTAAAACATACACAAACGAAGTCTCGATGCGAAACCGAACAAGGCATGTGATTTTTTTAACCAATAAACACATTTCGTTCAACCTAGGTCGAGAAACCCCGAGTTGGGTAACTTTTCATCCGAAGTAAACGGTGAATACGAGTTTTCAACTCCCGGTTGAAAATACCAACCTGGGGTTACTGAACCCGCGGTTTAACCCTCGGTCGAAGTTATTCATGAATACGAGCGTTAGAGAGTTCGGCGGCCTAAGATATCTTAAGTATCGTAGTGTGAACATAGTACTTCTCATATAACTGGACTCAGAAATAGCAAACCTTTCTTGATGCCGGGATCACTGCCCACCATCACGTGATGGTGGGTAGAGAAAACGCGCCAAACCAGTTTGTCTCCTCCCGTTCCCGCTGAAACTTTCTTGCGTCGACGTTTCTCTCGCACGAATCAAATCCGACAGTTGCAAATAAGGTGATCACCGCCAAAAAAGACAACCTTTTGGCAATGAGAGCGCGAAACATGCTAGCTTGAAGTTCTGACCGACATAATACCTGAATTTGATTTTTTACAATTTAATCTCATAAACTTACATATTTACATTCTTAACAGAAGTTTCTAGCGTTTTTCCTTTATATTATTACTGTAATTATCATTTTGTAAGTTAAAGGTGAACGATAACAACAACAACAAAAAAAAGCAGCTAAATAAATAAAACATAAATACATCGTCTGCCTCTCTCACTGCCTCTGCTTCGTTTTAGGAAAGAATAGATATTCAAAACATAGAACGTAAACATATTTTTTCAACATAGGTAAAATTCGAAGACGTGCTAATTCTGCCCCCTTGTCGATAGTGACACTAGTACTGTTGCCATTACAGATTTTTCCGTAAATATCCCATCTTGTATGTTAATCTATGATGCGAACATAGTAGCCCTCCGTGCTATTGTTGAGCTCAGTGGTCACGGCAGAGCGGCCATCAACGGATAGTGGACCACGTTTCGAGGCAAGCGAAAAAGACAGGCTGCCGCGGTGCTTTCCACATATCTTTTTGTACAGACCGCTAGAGTGACGTCATGCTCTTTTCGTACACCTGCATTGGTGCATTCGAGCATCACGTGACTCCAGCGGTCTGTAAAAAAAGAAGATACGCGTAAAGCACTGCGGTAGCCTTTCTTTTTTGTTAGCCTCGACCACGTTTTTTATGACGTAAAAAACACAAGATTAGAGCAGTTCGCATCACGTGACTGTTACCGGAGAACAATAAAAAAAGCTGTAGGACACACAAACAGAAAAGCATTGATAAAGGTAGCGATAGCTGTCCAACAGCAGCACCAAAAACCTGTTCGTAGCATCACCTTGTATAGCTCTATAGGGTCCAATGAATGTATGAAGATGAACCACTCCACGTGACGTTTTAAAAGTCATGAACTGGCTTTATATGTCTCTGGTCGCGGCGAGACGTGAGACTATAACGAATCCCATCAGTGTGACATCACAGGTGTCAACTCAGCATAGCCACAGCAAATGGACTTTACCCACGAATAACAACTATCATGTCTCTGCGGGGATATACCCTCCGTAAAAGAGTATTTACTGGACGAAGGGGAAGCAATGTTAAAAAGCTCTTCGCCCCTATTGGTGCTTTTCTTATGTTTACCCGCAGCTGACGTCACATAGATAAAGTCGAGGCTAACGAGAAAGACAGGCTACCGCGGTAGGTCCGATTCTTCTTTTTTTACAGACCGCTGGAGTCACGTGATGCTCTTTTCGCACATCTTCATTGGTGCATTCGAGCATCACGTGACTCCAGTGGTCCGTAAAAAAAGAAGAATCGGACCCACCGCGGTAGCCTGTCTTTTTTCGTTAGCCTCGGACTTTATCCGAGGCTAACGAGAAAGACAAGCTACCGCGGTGGGTCCGATTTTTCATTTTTTTACAGACAGCTGGAGTCACGTGATGCTCTTTTCGCACACTTTCATTGGTGCATTCGAGCATCACGTGACTCCAGCAGTCTGTAAAAAAAAGAAGAATCGGACCCACCGCGGTATAGCCAAAGACTTTTAAGATACACAGACCGGCAATTTATATCAATCAACTGATCTACAATTTTTGCTCTATTTCCTGATCATTTTCAAGAATATATATGTGTGTGTATGTACAAAAGAAAAAGTTCGTCCTTCTTTTCCGTAAAAAAAAAGAAAACTGAAAGAAAGAAAAAATATTCGTTATAAGAACTATAAACAAAATTATCTTGATATCCATAGTTTAATATTTAAATGTATGGTTGGTTGGTTGGAGTTTTATGGCACAAAGTCCCTGTAGGGACATGCTGCGCCAAGAAAAAGTTGAGTAAACATAGTTAAAAATTAAAAGTTACAGCAAAATATTGTCAGAAATATAAAAGTGAAAGAACAAAGTAAAATGAAGAAAGCAATGTGATGATACATGTAATTAAAATAATGCACAAGGAAAGCGACAATACACAAGGATTTAAAAGCCAAAAAATAGTTAAAAGACAAGAATATTTAAATTAAAAAATTCTAAAAGCTCTAAAGTTATGAAAAGTTATAATTAGTCTAACAAATAAAGCATAAAATGTTATATAATACTGCTTTAAAAACAAAGTTATAATTCAAAATTTTAAAACGAGATAAAGCTACGTAGGATGAAAAACTTCAAAAACTGTATTATTATCATCGTTATCAGAGTCATAACTACAAGAGTCCATAGCCTCTTCTGCATAGTTGAGGAGCTGTTTATTATCTTTAATATTAGTTATTGCTGGGCTAAGACATGATTTATTACCTTTTCTCTTCACAGTTTTCCACTGTGAAGAGATTTGAGTTGGGGGTTTCTTTCTTTCTTTTTGTGCACAAGTTTTTTCATTTGCTTTCTGAGTTGGAGGAACAATAGGTTTAACAAATTTGCTTTTATCTGGAGCTGGCGTTTGTTTAGTCTTATGTTCGGCGGATATTTTTGATTGAGCTGATGATGTTCGGGGAGAATTAGGTTTCTGTAATGGTATTGGAGATGAGCAGCCTTAGTTTCAGTCTGGTGATTAGATGACTTTTTGGATCCAACTGGATATTTCTGTGACTCAGTAAGACGATATTCTATTATAACAGGTTGTGAGGATGGTAGCCAACGTTCTAATAATGGGGTAGCATAACATTTACTACCACAAGATACATCTCGGGTTTCTCTATTTGAAGTGCTCGTTGATTGTGTCATTGGCGGAAAACAAGAGTCTGTCTGGGTGCTTATGTGCCTTATAGATTTTGATTGATGTTTGAGTATACTAGAGTAAGAAACCCCGATAGACGGAGTTCTAGACTCAACAAGTTTACGAGCTTCGGTATAGGAAATTTTTTCGGTTATTTTAATAGCAATTATTTCTTTTTCGCGGATCCAGTTAGGACAAGAACGGGAGTATGCTGGATGATCACCCTTACAATTTATGCAGCGTTCGGATTTTTCACAAGATCTACCGTCGTGGCCTACTTCTGCACAACGAGGGCAGGTAACAGTACCACGACAAGTAGTGTTGGTATGACCATATCGTTGACATTTGAAACAACGGAGAGGATTTGGAATATAAGGCCGGACAGGACAGCTTAGGTAGGCTGCTTTAATTCTAGTAGGTAAGTTAGGACTATTGAAAGTCAGAATGATATGCTTTGTGGGAAGCACTTTCTCATTCCGACGAATTGTTATACGGCGTACATCGATGACATTTTGATCTTTTAAATTTTCTAAAAGTTCTTCTTTTGTAGACAGTAAAAGGTCAGGTTCCGATATTACACCACGGCAAGTATTCAGAGTTTGATGTGCTGTAACAGAAACATAGAAAGGTCCTATTGTATTAGAATTTGAAAGAAGCTGAGATTGGCTGGCTGAAGAGACTTCAACAAGCAAATCTCCAGAATGCAATTTTTAAGTGAACAGTTGTCACCAAATACAGAATGAAATGTTTTTGCAATAAGAAAAGGTGAAGTTCTCTTAAAAGAACTATCAGAGAGAGGCTATCAGTGCGTTTAATTACAAAAAAACGAGTGAATGAAGAATTTGGTACATTTTGTTGCTCTCCACTTGGGAGAGAGTTAGAAGGAAATGAGTTTTTTCCATTCATGTTAGAAAAAATAATGATTCAGACCCCGACCGCACCACCCACTACCGAGCCCAACAAGGGGATGCACAATTGTGCACCAGTGCTAACCAGGGCCCATACGGTCACAAGACATTCCTATGCCAGTCTCCACCCTTAACAAGATGGCTAGTAAATGCTCGCTCGCTTGATCCCCAGCCAGTGACAAGTCAGCTGACCAGCCGATTGATGCATACGGGACCAATATGCACCTCCCGTCTACCTGAAGCAGAGGCCAAAGCAGCGTGTTGGTTTCCCTCAACTGCCAGGATCCCCCTTTCCAGGGACACGGGACGCCACGCACGGCAAACACGTGGGTGGTTTACAATTCTACATGAGTCGATATACAGGATGATATCGGCCCATACAGAATTGCCCTCACCTCCGAAGAGGAAACCACAACGAGAGTGAAACAAAGAGGAAAGAAAGAGAAGAGAAATAAGAGGAAGAAGGAAAAGAGAAAGATCGCTCAGGTGCCCGGAGTTGCGATGCCCGTGAATACCTAAAGAAGGTATCCCCCTGGGAGATTTAAATGTATGAAAATGGGAACTAAATATTCAAAAGCATTAGCTGCCAGCATCAAGTTTTAAGATTAAGGTTTTAGAAAGAGACTAATAAAAAAAATAGAAAAATAACTAAATATTACTATTTTTTATTGGACTGTATTATGTAAAAATAAATGCTCTACCCAATAATTTTAGTAAAAGTTCTGATAAAAAATAAGCATAATTGGTTATAAATTACAAACTTAATATACTTTCATTTCATTGAGTAGGTTAGATTGACAGCGCCACCTACAACTTTAAATCTATAGGAACCATTTATACAATATACCAAATTCATTAAAATTTCAATAATTAATTTAAAAGCTACTAATTAAAAAACATTTTTCTAATGAACCGTTCAAGTTGTTTGGAGTCGAATCTTGAGGGGTACTTTTTTTTTTAAATTTCTTGATACAGCTCCCTTCTCCCATCGGCAGGGCCGAAACTAAGGAAGGGGGGGGGGGGCAGGAGAGCATGTACCCCGGGCGCCAGAACGAAGGGGCGCCAAATGACGGATTATAACTTTGGAATGGATCATTTTCTTCTGATGGATTGGTGGCTTCTATTATTATGAAACAGCCATCATAAATGAAGTGTCAGGTGAAGATGAAAGAGCAGTCGTAAAAAATTAGAACTCTGATTTTCTGACAATGGGAGAAAAATGGCCATAATTGTTTAAAAAAAAAAAATTATGGCCACTTCCCCCCCCCCCCCCCATTCTGACCAGAAAATCAGAGTTCTAACTTTTTACGGCTGCTCTTTCATCCTCACCTAACACTTCATTTATAATGTCTGTTTCATAATAATGGAAGCCATCAGTCTATCAGAAGAAAATAACTCGGTTAAGCGGGACTCGGATAATCGGGACTCTACTGTATATTTAATTTTTAAAATGATCCTTAGACTATTTTTGTTGGTGTTCAGATGGGGGGGGGGTAGGGGTCATGACCACCGTGACCTTCCCCTTTGATCCACTATTGTAGATTACGTAGCTCAGTATTACATATTATATGATTACATAGTTTACATTTTAAAATAAGTCGGCTATTAGAAAATTAGCAAAATTCTCTTTGTAAATATACTTTGCGGAAGAGGGGGGGGGGGGGGCACCAAAATCCATGTTTTCCCTGGGTGCAAAAAAGGCTAGTTTCGGCACTGCACATCGGCCATTATTGGCAAAAGAAGAAACATATATATATACATATATATATGCATACATATACATACGCAATCCATGCACCGAATTGAAAATATCTACATAAATGTATTATCAATTTAACTCGCCCTTACCCCCTCTCCGCAGAAAGCTCTCTCAACTCTCACTTATCCTGAACAGGCTAAAAAAAATGAAAAAAAAAAAATACACATATAATGGTGAAAGCTTTCCACTTTATTCTTCTTAATTTCAACTTCTTTAAAAAGCGCTCTTTGTATCTTTGTTTATTTTTTTTTTTTTTTGCCCCATTACACCCCCTCAAAAGTCCACTCTTGGTGGAAATTAAATATTGAAAAAAGTTATATGTACATATAAATAATGTTGTGAATTTAGCAAATTGAAAGTATATAATATTTTTTAATAAAATACGTTTTAATAAAATTATAGATGGTGGTATCTTTTTTACCAGCCTTCACTCCCTCCCTACCCCTCTCTTGCAGAAAAAATATAAAATTCCCCTCAATAAAATGACAAAGTTGTCACCCCCCCCCCCAAAAGGGAGAATTTTATTTCACGTTTTTCTGTTAGTCTATGACCCTCTCTCCTCTGCAACCCCTCCCCCATTTACTTTATAAATAATGAAAATCTTAACATTATATTTTTTCGTCTTTGGTGGGTTTTTAAATGACACTGATAGGCAAACAGTAAAAATAGGAGTGCAGTTAAAGTTTAGTATTCTTTGCATCGGTTATGAATATATATATATATATTAAACTTTTAAACAGTTTTTATGTCTCTGCAAAAATGGATTTTTTCTGTAAAAATTACAAAATTCATATTTTTTACAGAAAAACACTGTTTTAAAGGAAAAACAGTTTTTTCTGTAAAAAATATGGATTTTGTAACTTTTACAGAAAAAATCCGTTTTTTTTTTCTTTTAAACAGTTTTTATTTCTCTGAAAAACATGGATTTTTCCTGTAAAAATTACAAAATCCATTTTTTTTACAGGAAAAAACTGTTTTTTCTTTAAAACAATTTTTTTTGTAAAAAATATGGATTTTGTAATTTTTACAGAAAAAATCCGTTTTTTTTCTTTTAAACTGTTTTTTTATTTCTGAAAAACATGGATTTTTTCTGTAAATATTACAAAATCCATATTTTTTACAGGAAAAAACTGTTTTTTCTTTAAAACAGTTGTTTTCTGTAAAAAATATGGATTTTGTAATTTTTACAGAAAAAAATCCGTTTTTTTTCTTTTAAACAGTTTTTTTTTATTTCTGAAAAACATGGATTTTTTCTGTAAAAATTACAAAATCCATATTTTTTACAGGAAAAAACTGTTTTTTCTTTAAAACAGTTTTTTTTGTAAAAAATATGGATTTTTTCCGTAAAAATTACAAAAAAACCTGTTTTTTTTAAAATACAGTTTTTTTCTGTAAAAAAACAGGTTTTTTTTTTTTGTAAAATTTACAGATTTTTTTCCCCCATGGGGGAAAAATCGTTTAAAATGATTTTTAATGATGTTACATGTTTTCAAACATAATAAAATTGATATGCATTTATCAAGTGTACTAAAATATGCATCCTGTAGAATATGCGGTGCAAAGAATAATTATTTTTCATTTACAGGGCCAAACAAAAGAATTCTGTTACATAATGATATAGGGGTGGAGGGAATTTTTTCCGGATTATTTTAATTATGTTAAATTATTTCATATATAATGAAATTGATATACGTCGCTGACGTTTACTGTAACTTATTTCATGTATAATACGAAGTGCATAGCATTTACAGGGACACACAAAAGATTTCAGATACTATATTGTATCCGTACGGTAGCGATGATTGCTGGATATGCATTTTTAATTATGTTAGGTGCTTTTATGTTTCACTATATTTATGCATTGTATATGGTGTGTATAAATGCTGTAATTCATATACAGGGCTACACAAAAGAATTCGTATTGGTTAGTGGGTATGATTGAAAATTGCTTAAATGTGGTTTTTAAACGAATTATGCATTTTTACGCTGAACTGCATTTAGTTTACTAAGAAATGTTTGTAGAACATAGATAAAATGATATACAGGGTCACGCAAAGAATTGGATACATGGCCGTCTATAAATGATAATTTCTGGAAATGTGAATCCAGTAGTTTTAAGAGTGCTTAACTTTGAATTAAACTTTAGCTAAATAGTGCGTGTAATAAAGATGCTAGGTTAACTACAGGGTTGTACAAAAGTATACAAGTATGTTTCCATCTATTAGTATAAATTGCTGAAAGAGAAATTTCAACCTGTTATTCCTTTTCTTGCTAAACTAAATTTCCCCATTATATAGTATATATAACAGCCTACAGATCAAATACAGGGCTGTTCAGAAAAACTGGAATACATATTTGCTATGGTCGGTAACTGCTGAAATCAGTTTTTCAAATGTTTTATGCGTTTTCTAAAATGTTTATTTAGTTCACTTATATACCTTATTACCCTAAATAACGAAGTTTTGTTAAAGCATTCAGGAAGTGTTGGAAAATGTTTCATAATCTATGCTTAACGCATGATTTTTCTTACTTGTTTAATGATAGTATGGAATATTTACAACAATGTAGATACTTTTTATTTTACAGTTACAATAGTTACTATTTAGAAGTGTTATATTTAAAAATTAATTTTTAAGTCAATATAAAAATTATTTGAAAATTTAATAGCATACGATAAATTTTAAAAAGCTGCCAAAAATTTTGTACACGCCGCCCAACAAACACACAGTTTCTGGCCGCATTTTGTAAGCCTTGGGACCAAACAGAATTCTGGCCATTTGAATCAAGCCACCGTTTTATATTAACTGATGCACCATTACATCCGGTTGCCGTCGTCTAACTGATAACGGGCGAGCGGGGAGAAAAAGAGTGTTTTTTTCCTGTCCAGTAGTCGCTGAAGTACAATTTCTGGGCAGTATATTAAAGAACAGAATCGGGTAAAAAGCGCAGGGCCAGTTTAATCTGCTAGATATATTGATTGTAATAAGTAGAATAATCACTTTTCTTCACTTTTGAAACATAATTTTCCTTATTCAAAATCTGTGTTTCGCTGAAAGTATTTAATAAGGTGCGAAATTTTTTTTTTATCTGCTAAAATATACATTAGAAGACTTCTTCTTTTTTATAAATTACAAATAAAATTCTCTTGTCTATAAATTATGTATTTAAATGCATATATGTATGTTTTTCATAATCACACTGGAATGGATATAGAATACACTTAAAAATATTTTCTCTAATATACAAAAGCACAATATGTCACTTTGAATACACTAACAAAAAGTTTTCTTCTAAAGAAAAACCTTTAAACGTTAAATAAATTCCAATCTTAACAAGCTTCTAATAAAGACGTGTATTTAAATTCAGTATCCGCTAGCGAATGTCAGCACGTTTCCGGCCAGGATATACAAAATTTGAATCGTGTTGAAGTCATAGGCCCAGTATATTCTACACGACAGATTTATTATAAGAAATAAACAAATTTCTGACTTCACATTTTTCAAGATAATTTTTCGTTATTTAAAACCTGGATTTGTGTGAAAACATTAAGTACGTTGCATGATTTATATTTTACGGAATAATGTGTGCATGCATATATATATAAGTTCCCTTTTTTATATTGCCCCCCATAAAAACGCTTAACGTTCTTGCCTTTAAAATATACTTTAATATCCTTAAATAAATATATTTTGAACACACTGAAATAAAAAAGAATATATTTAACGGTTATTTTATATTAATTTTGATATCGAAGATAATTAGATAACATAATATAAAATATAAGCTAATTTGAATAATATATTAATAGCAAAACACTGCAATCTTCAGACATACATACCACCTAAACACATTTAAAAATTTATTGATAAATGTCAATTCATTTATGCTCTTTTTTTTCAGCATTTAGGAAAAAATATTTGTCATAATCAAACGGACAAAATGGTTCAATAAGCAGTTATTCTTGAGCGAGGAGCGGGGGAGGGGAGGAAGAAAAGGTAACTTAAAAGCTGTTATTAAAACGTGAATTTTTAATAACATTTGAAACATATTTCTACGTAAAAAAAAATACTGGTAGAAATAAAAAAAATTTTATTTCTGAAACCACTGTAACGGAAAATATAAATAAGATTTCTTGCCTCTGTTAAATTCCTAACAATTTAGGTATATTTAATGATTTTACTATCATTATTTCTTTAGAAATACCGATAAAGTCATGTGCTGTTTTGTATATGTATAAAAATAATTAAGCGAAGAATTGCACAATAAATCAAGAATTTTCGAAGAATTAAGTAAAGAATTGCAGAATAAATCAAGAATTTTTTTCATTATTATTTGGGTTTGAGTCCCGACCTGGATACATTTTCACCCAGTTGGAAAAATTATTTCTGGCAAAATTTAGAATACGCACTAAAATCTGACATTATATGAAAGTATTAAATAAGATGCGATATGTATATTTTATGCCCTAAAATAAACATGAAAAGGCACTATTTATTTTTAAGCATTTCTTATAAATTACAAGTAAAATTGTCTTAAGGCAAAAATAAGCCTTGATATATATAGATAAACAAGATATTTTTTACGAGCACATCAGAATAAAAAAGAATGCATTTTTAAATCATATAATTTTTAATTGCGAGATAAATGGGTAAAAATTTACAGAAAAGAGATAAAATGCCCATTTAATCGATAAATCGGAGAAAAAAATGGATGTTTTTGTGTTATCTGAAAACTGTATGGAGAGTTTAAAAATTCAAACAATGTATCATAACTTTTATTTATTATAATAAATAGTGGCTCATAAAACTATTCTCCCTCCCTCCCTCCCTCTCCAGAAAAATCAGATGGATGATGGGACCTTCAATAGTCTCAAGGAGTGTGTTCAAGAAGCACGCGCGCAGCGCGCGCGAGCTCAGGAGTCAGGAACATGGAGTGGGTCTATATCATGGATGTAGTGTGTTCAGGAACAGATCATGGATTTGATTAATTAAGGTGCTAATTATAAAGATATTTTGATGCAAAAGCAATGTGTGCTAGATGGCCGAATGGATAAGGCAGTGAACTCAAGACTAGGGATTCTGGGTTCGAATCCCTCCGATCCCACGTTGTGTCACAATTTTTTTATTGGTTGTTTTATAGTTTTCATAATGAATAGGATATTTTTGATGGAAGATATATTTTTATTTTTATTATACAGAGGCACGTGTATTTTTATTATAATAATAAAATACTTATTTAAATGTAAGAAAATGAGGTATTTCGAGATGAAAGTTTTACATCTGAACACCTTTTAAATATTCAAAGTTTCGTTTCTAAGTATGTATATGTATAATGATATAAACATTAAGCAAATCCAAATGAAAAAATAATATATATCGCACGTAGGATAATTCTTTGATTTTTTTTTTTTTTTTTTTTTTTTTTTTTTGAGTACTTTACGAGAGAATTTTTATCGAGACTAGGCTAGAAATCATATTTTACTTTGAACATTATAAAAATAAAATGTAATAGTTGTAGATTATTTTAACTAAAAATATCTGTAGATATATTTTTTAAAGAGATAAAATATATAGGTCTGCTGTCTAGTTTTATAGTGAATAAAGTATGATTAGAATGTTTATAAATTTTCTACTGAAAGTATAAGTAAGTATTTTGCTTATACTAACAGAATTTTGAATGCCATTTATTTCTCATGTTTTATGATGTATTTTGGTCTGTTATCCACACGGTATTAAAATATGCAATCATAAAATAAGAAATATATATATTAAAACCTTCTCTGAAAAACTGTCTAACTAACAGTGCAAATTCCATTGAAATCCATCCAGTATAGTAGATTACAAACAAATCTCATATGTTGATATCACAATCTTGGTTTACTAACAGCATTCTATTTATCACAGAAGTTATAAATCAACTGATAAATCATTTTTAAATAAATAAAAAGAAAATTGTTAAAATTTTTAAATCACCAGTTGAATTCTTAAATTGTATCAATCAACCTACCAAACAAAGCACAACCAATAACACATAAGCAGAAAACGCACAATCACGTGATCAAATCGCCCACACAATTTTTTTGAGCAGCTTGAGCGGAGTTTGTGTGCGGTTGGTTAACTAATTTTAAATGCTAAATGGGCTAAAGTAGATAAAGAAGGTCACGTGGTGTTTTCCCCGACTATTTTAGATTTTATATGAGTGAACATAGGCATGCAGTCCTGTTACGAAAACCATGTTTTGGAAGGATAAAGAAATATAGTCGTTGGTTTTACCTTTTTTGAACCATAAAAATAATGAAATAATTGAATTATGTTAAAATTCCTTTCTTCGATAAGACCTACTCCATGGCATAAACTTCTCAGCGCGCGCGCTGCGCGAAGTGCACCTCTGAACACGCTCAAGGTTAAGCAGTTTTGAAAGCTCCGGTCCGGTACGATAAGAGGGGAGAAGGAGGAATTCTCAGAATTTTTCTTTATAGCCCAGTAAATTTAGACCAAAAAGGGGGTCGATAGCTAAGAAATTCATAATGAGCTAAAATTTTCAGGATTAGCTACTGGATATGTATAGAATGGATCCTGAAAAGTCTCAAAAAATTCGATGTCGGCTTCCATCCAAAATGGCGGATCAACTGCGGTCGCCAAATAATTGCGCCTTCTTGGATTTTTTTTTTTTTTTTTTTTTTTTTTTTTTTTTTTATATTTACGTCAAAAGTGAATATTTTTCACTTCTAAGGAAACCAATGCAGTAAGCAAGTATGCTAATTTGAATAAGAGCTTAGGTTTATAAAATATAGAAATTATAAATGTACGGTAATACGATTTATTTAAACTGAAATTATTTAAAAAAATAAAAATCGTTTTTTTCCTTTGGAGTTTTCACCTAAATTTTCACACACAGGCATTTTTTCAACAAAAAATGCAGATAAGAATAAGAATAAAAGGTAATGAATGAAGGAATTTCCTACGCATGTGCTCCATACAGACATGGGAGGGGGTTGGAGAGAAATGTGAGTTCGCTGACGCCAGCTCTGCTCACCGTTTATTGTTTCGGCCAAAGGCTTGACTGTGCGTGGTCATTTTCGCTTCTGCTTTTGCCCCGTTTAGCTTTTTATGTCCGAATATAGTTCAAATGGATTATGATCCATTGTGTGTGATTTGTGGTGAAGCACGGAATGTTGGTAAAACAGTTACAGTGACAAGGGGCCTTAAACCCTTTATAATACTAGTAAAAGACGCCAGGATGGATTACACAAATATTTTTCAGATGTCAACAGTTTAACTGTACATTCAGAGTGCAGAAAATATTACACCATGCTATCTTTGATCGCTAAGGAAATTTCACAAAGAGACCATGCTACAGTTTGTGAGAAACCTACAAAGAGAATTAAAGTCACGGGTTTCAATTTTAAAACCCACTGTTTGTTTTGCGGTGAAGAGGCTTCAGTTGAAGTAGAAACAAAAAAAGCAAAGAAGTACAGAAAAGTTGTTCATCAGATAGAGACTTTGGAGTCTTTAAACAGATTATCGTCTTCAGGCCCGGACTGGCGCCTTTGTGGGCCCTCGGCTAGAGATTGAAAAGGGGCCCCTTACCCGGAAATTTAGAGGGAATAAAATATTAGAATATTTATTTTTTGAAAATTAGGCTTACGTGCCTAAAAACCACATTTAGCTATTTTGTCGCTTGGAAAATATTAGGTTTTTAAATGTAATTTCGTTTTCACAGTGAAATCTTTGCTGCAATATTTCAATGTAAAATAAATGTATCACAAATCAATATATAAATCATGAAATTCTATGGTTTCTTTTCATCCTCCTGAAAATTGAACAATACCATTTTGATACCAATCTTTGGATTTGGAAGCAAAAAAGCCTAGAAAACCCTGTTTCAGATCGTAAACATTACACAAGCGCTTTTCCCCCAAAAAATGATGACCATAGAATGAAACATGTGACGATCGAAGGAGCAAGGTCCGGACTATGTGCGAAATGAGGTAAAAGTTCAATTCCGTCAAGCTTTTATACTTTATTGCGACATGTGTGCGGTCTTGTATTGTCTTGTTGGAGAAAATGTCTCTCTCTGTTAACTAATGCAGGCCATTTGCTTTTAAAGAAGCATACATCCTGTCCATCTGTTCACAGTGAATTTCAGAGTTGCAATTGACTCATCGACCATGTGGAATGATTTCAAAATGAATGACATGCTCAAAATTCCGCCAGACCTTGACCATGAACTTCTTTTCAAACCGCGCTTGTTTTGTAACATGTTGGACTGATTGTACCACATCCGACAATTATTTCTCTATTATCTGAGTTCCGTAGATATATCCATTTTCCACATATGTCACTTTGCATTTGAAAAACTGCAAATCCTGTAAGTTTTGCACATTTCCACTCTGTGATTTGCTTGCTGCTTAGTCAGTTCATAAAGAACTTCTCTAGAGTTCTTGTGCGTTTTCTGTTGTTTATGTAAAGCTTGGCATATCTTGTCATAGGACGGTCCTAGCTCCTCTGAAAGTTTCCGTGTGCTGGTGGTTGGTTTAATCTCCACCCTTTGCTTCAAATCTTCTAGACTAATAAGTGATTTCCTCTCCCTTCTGGGTTTCATTTTAAATGAGAAGTCATCTCCCTTAAAAAGTTTGAACCGGTTTTAGGCTGTAAATTTGCTGATTGTATCATCCCCTTCAACTTCTCGAATTTTACGAGATGCTTCAGCAACTTTATGACCAATTTTAAAATAATGTCTTAAAGATGGATGATATTTCAATATTTGTATCAGCCATTATATAACCTATAAATAGATAAAATATTAGACATTGGCGTAATATAATAAGGAGGAACATATACTCTTAAATATAGCATTTTGCACTGGTCATTAATTATGAGGTAGTGCCATCTGTAGCATTTCATATAGATATAGAGGTATCCTAAACACAAAAATACTTTTGATACACCCTAACACTTGAGTAAAAAAAATAATCTTCTTCTGTTGTAGTTTACTTACTTTTAGAATAAATATTTATATTATTTTATATACAGTATCTGAACTAGTTCCATGTTAGAAAAAATAAATATACTAATTAATTACGAGTTGTTTGTAACTTAAAAGTGAGAGGGGGAAAATGTCTTTAGTTTTAGGCAACCAAATCACTGTGTTGAAGCCATAATAATCTAAATCCTACTATAATACCTAAGTAAATATTAACAAGAACGAAAAATCATGCGTCCAGCAAAGATTATATAATATTTTCTAACACATTCAGAAACTACTAGGTTGAGCAAAAAGTTCTGGGAAATTTGTGAAAGATGCGTTGTTATGCGCAAATTAACAACAAAAGCAACAAGGACTATTCTCAAAGTAGAGACCATCATAGTCCACGACTTTATGCCATCGTTCTGCCAGATTCCGGGTTTGCTGGAAGTACCATGGCGGTTCCTTCGAATCAAAAAACTCGACATGCTTCTTCAACTTCATTAAAGGATTCAAATCAACGGCCCTTGAAAAAGTGTTGCATTGATCGAAAGAGGCCATAATCGAATTCCTGAACTCCTGTTATAGATATACCACTAGTACTCATATATACGATACAAATTCTGGTAACTATTAGATTAAAAATTTTCCAGAACGTTTTGCTCAACCTAATATAATAAATTTTTACAGTTTATTAAGGTAAAAGATGTCTAAATGAACAACTTATAAAATGCATAATACAGTTGTTCTACAATTATTGAAATTACCATCAATAATCGCAAAAATATCCAATTTTTTGTGCAGCAGCCCTCTATATGATCTATAGATTTGTATGTACATTACGTTGTATGCTAAATGTCTGTTAAATTAGATGCATAGTGCAGTTAAAAATTTCTAGTCAGCAATGTCCGCCAATGAATGGAAATGTACTTGAGATCTTTTGTGTAGCTCTGTATATGATCTATAGAACATATATTCGCTAAGTAATATCTAAAAAAAAAAGTTTAAATCGCATACTACAATGCAAACACACTTACAGCAATTATTATTCAGTACTGTAGCCAAATACTTTTGTGTGTCCCTGTAAATGGACAACAAATTATATGCACACCGGATTCAAAAATAAGAGCTTTGTAGTACACCTCAGAGTTATACATAAGTTCAATATTCTTAAAAATGTGTAATATCATTAAAATACATCGCATACGATATTTCCCCATAGACCGTCATGTAACGGAATACTTTTGAGTGTCCCTGTAAATGAACCGTAAACGTTACATTTCATTTTCAATACCGAACATGCCATATTGAAAAAAAATAATGTCCTCTTTAATTTTGATTTAATTTTTACAAATTGTAAAATAGATTTTATAACAAAGAGCAAAATGACTCTACTATACCTTGGTACAAATACAGCGAACTAAGACAGGTTATGTGATTGTGAATGGCTGTTTGCTAACCTAACAGCTTTTTGGCCACTTCTTCATTGAGCCTGGCTACGTCATCTATAAAAGCGTCTTTATCCAAATTATAAAATAAGTCTCTTTCTACATTCATGAAAAAAAGATTAGACATAAGGTCTTGGCTTAAAGTAGACATAAGTCGGTTCTTAACTATTAGAAAACACACTTTCACAGGTGACTTTTCCACAAGGTATGGTTAGTACAAACTTGTAAGCTATATACAGGTTGATAAACATTCTACATTGTGTGATAGTTAAAAAATAACAGAAAAGCACAGAAAACATGGATTCTTGTCAGAGGAGTAACCATAAAAATTTTTGTCTTCTTCAAATTCATATTCTACATCAACGTATTCTCAGATTTCTTCAGCTCCATTCAAAAATTGTCTTATATTCTTTCAATTATATTTTTTCAGCCATTGTAAAACTTTCATACTGATCTACAAACTGTTTCAGCTCTATCAATAACTGGTCTTTTTCAACTTTACAAAGTTTAGAAATACTACAAAGGACTTCCGTTGGAAAACTATATAAAGCATTACAATTTCATTAATTTTCTTTGATTCTAACTAGGAATCAATCGACTAAATCTTCCTTCGATACTTGTCCTGGCACAATCTAAAATACTTAAAAAGGCTAATTTATAGTTTTGAGCAGTTGAGATTCAAGGAGCTTCGTCCATTGATTTTTTAACAAGCATTACCCTACTTCAACATAAATATTATTATCTTCTACTTTGCTATTACCTGTACTTGCATAATATTTTGTTTTTGAATACAGAATCTGAAAGCATTTATCACTCCTTTTATCCCACTTTTTGAAGCAGATTCTGTACCAAGTTCCAGGTTGTAGAATAATTTTGCCTTATAGTATTTTATCCCTTACTTTATAATAGTTTTACTTTGTAAATAATTTGAAGTAGGATATGTAAGAAGAAATAAATCTAGTAAAACAATATACATAAATAGGTTTTTAAATTTAGAATATTTACTAATCAAATTCCTTGCCATGAATTTAGATTTGCATTCAAAACTTCCATTTGATATTTCTTTTAAAACGGTAATAAAATGGAATACTTTCCCTGAGTTTGCACTTCTCTCGCATCTTAAAATTCCCTCATCGATAATCGAAGAAAGTGCTTTATATTTGCTCCTCCATCTTGTGGCTGTTATTTCTTGCAACCTGTGCAGTTTTTCATGTACAATATGTTTTCTTTTTGTTTCCCTCTCCCATACAGCCATTCCACGTGTTGGTGAAAAACGGCAGATTCTTACACCAACCTAAATAAGTTTTCTGCTAGGAGTAACGTTAGTATCGAATCAGCTACTACCAAGTTAGGTACAGTAAGTGTAAATAAATCTTTGTTTTCCTTTTTGAACTAAACTTGTAGAGCATTATAGCAGCCTTTCATATTTGTTGCTCCGACAAATGAACAAGAAATAATAATTGATGTTGCAATATCATACTTGGCTAATTCTGATTTTATAAGTTCGTACAAAGTCAATCGACATGAATCATCGACTACTATATTTTTTAAAAATCTTTCAAATATTTTTAATTGAACGACATAGCGGACGCAAATTGCAACCGGTTCATAGCAGCTGCATCTTGAGTACTATGTGACACAATTTAAAGTTTAATAAGCAAAGGTTACATATTAAATTAGGAATATTAGCGTGATCTACATCTTGCTTCGTAATCACGAGAATAACAACAACGCGGAACATAAGAAATATTTAAGAAGTTGTAGTTAAATTCAAACGGTCTCAGTCATAGTTTGTAGAACTTAAAATCGGGCAAATTACTTTTTCATTTGCAGAATAAAAGCATTTGTTAAAAACCATATTCCTACGAAATGCAGCAGAGTAAATGGAGTGGGAATTGAAGGAATTACAAAAAAACTTTTGGCAATTTTTTTCAGATTTCTTGCCAATCTGGTTATTATTTTCAGCAGAAATTGAGCATGTGCAGTAAATCTCCGTAGGGAGGCTTAAAAAACATGGCTTGTAATTGTTTATGCATGTATACAACATAGTGCAATTGCTGTCAATGTATGTACTGATGACACTCCTTGTGAGTTTCAGAGTCAAAAACAGCAAACTGAATTTATTTTTCTGTATGTTATTAACTGTTTTAAAAATATTGTCATTGTTAATGTATCTTACCATATGCAGTGGATTTTAGTCTCCCCCAGGGATTGCACTTATACTCTAAAGCGAAAGCTGGGTTACCGGGGCTGTCATCCCTGTCATCCCTGTTGTTTCAATCAGCCAGTGTCGTGATGTGCTCCGAACCTGAAGCCTATGAGCACTGCACAGAGCTCGATGAGTAAGCCAGCATCCCTCCTCCTTTTCGCCAGCGACACGACGCCACCACCGGCGCTACTACATAGGCTACCATAAACAAAAACCAACTGGCAACTGTTTAAAATTAATTGTAAATGCGCAAGATTACGGGAAAACAGTCAGATTATTCTGATGTAACTAGTTATGTAGTAGTATAGGAGCCCTCTTGTCTAGGCTACCATAAACAAAAACCTACTAGCAACTTCTTAAAATTGGTTGTAAATACGTAAGATTACGGGAAAACAGTCAGATTATTCTGATGTAACTAGTTATGAAGTAGTATGCGCATTTTTGAAGGCCCCTCCGGGGACCTTACAGAAGTTACCATAAACAAAAACAACTGGCAACTGCTTAAAATTGATTGTAAATGTGCAATATTACAGGAAAATTACTGGGAAACAGTCAAATTATTCTAATGTAACTAGTTATGAAGGAGTATATCCATTTTCGTAGGGACCTCCGGGCCGCCCTTATATAGGCCACAATACATAAAAAAACAACTGGCAACTGCTTAAAATTGATTGTAAATGCCTAAGATTACGCGGAAATTACTGGGAAACAGTCAAATTATTCTGATGTAATTAGTTATGAAGTAGTATATCCATTTTGGAGGACCTTCTGGGGCCCCCTTACATAGGCTACCATACACAAAAACCAACTGGCAACTGCTTAAATTTGATTGTAAATGCGTAAGATTAGGGGAAACTTACGGGGGAAAAGAATTATTCTGATTAACTAGTTATGAACTAGTATATAAATTTTTGGAGGCCCCCTCCGGGGCCCCCTTGTGCCGGGGGCCCACGGCAATCGCCGACTAGCCGACCTGGCCAGTCCGGGCCTGATCGTCTTTACGCTCTTCAGCTTTCTTTTTAGGTGCGTTCGTAATTATATAAATACGTAGCACCTATAGTCGTCGTTCAGTCCGTCTGTCTGTCCGTCCGTCCGCATATAACAGAGCAAAAACTACCCGACCGAATGATCTGAAATTTTTAATATATAATTGCTGCAAAATTTTGTCGAGCCATTTCCAATTTTATGAAAATCGGATGTATAGTTTAATTACAGGGACAGTCAAAAGTTTTTCTTTACATTACGGCCAATGGGAAAAATTATTGCAAGTGAATTTTAATGATGTTACAGACTTCCGAATGGTCTGAAATTTTTAATATATAATTGCTGCAAAATTTTGTCGAGCCATTTCCAATTTTATGAAAATTGGATGTATAGTTTAATTACAGGGACACCCAAAAGTTTTCCGTTACATTACGGCCAATGGGAAAAAATTATAGCAAATGCATTTTAATGATTTTACAGCCTTCCGAATGGTCTGAAATTTTTAATATATAATTTCTGCAAAATTTTGTTGAGCCATTTCCAATTTTATGAAAATCGGATCTATAGTTTAATTACAGGGACACCCAAAAGTTTTCCGTTACATTATGGCCATAGGAAAAAATTATTGCAAATGCATTTTAATGATTTTACAGCCTTCCGAATGGTCTGAAATTTTAAATATATAATTGCTGCAAAATTTTTTCGAGCCATTTTAAATTTTATGAAAATCGAATGTATAGTTTAATTACAGGGACAGTCAAAAGTTTTCCGTTACATTACGGGGAATGGGGAAAAAATTATTGTAAGTGCATTTTAATGATGTTACAGACTATGCACTTATGAAGCGCAAAAAAATATACATTCAGTACAATATGGGGTGCAAAAAATAATTATAAAACTAGTTATAGTACGAACGCACCTCATTTGCCACGTTTGACGAGCAATTTTCAACTTGTTTAAAGTTGGAAGGTGAAAGTTTTGAGAAGAATTAGCAATGTCATTGACTTAGTTGTAGCTGAAGGCAGGTATCATGAAAACTGTTATGCATCTTTTTTGACAAATCCTGTTACTAATAAAACTGTTGGGAGGCCAGTAAACATAAGGATGAGGTCTGCTTTTGATAAACTTTGTGAATTCATAGATGAGGAAGATGAATGCCAATATTCAGGCCAAGAGCTGTTCTCGAAACTTAAAGAATTAACTGCTGAGGGAGAGGAAATTTAAAGCAGCCAACAAATCAAAGATCTTCTTAAAAAAAGTATGGTGAACGTGTTAAAGTTGTCAACGGACGTGAGGGTTTTGGGAAGGATGTAGTCTTCACATTCAAGGATTTGTCAAAAAAACTTCTCTATGATGACGCATGGTATGAAAAGAGGGAACAGAACGAGTTTGAGGAAAGAAAGAGTATTATTATGATGGCAGCCAAAAATATTAGAGAGGACATCCAGACTCAGGTGTATGACAACCAAACATATCCTCATCCTGAGAACATGTTGGATGATTTATGCTTTTCTGTTCCAGAGACTCTAAAATTATTAATTGATAATGTAACTAAATCTAAAACAATGAGTCACAAAGTACAGAGAAAACGAATCATGGTCTGTCATTCAATTATTTCAATGACAAGGCCAAAAACTTTTGTATCTCCTCTCCTCCTTGCATGTGGAATCTACTGCTTGCGCCATTTTGCCTCCCGACAACTTATAGACATTCTGCACAGTTTGGAAATGTCTGCTAGTTATAATGAGGTTCGGCGATTTGAGTTTTCTTGCATGAATGCTGTCCCTCCACAGACCGTGTCTCATTTCACACAATGGGTATTTGATAATGCCAATTTCAATATCAGGACTTTAGATAGGCTAAATACCTTCCATTGCATGGGCGGTATTAGAATAAGTACACCACCAGAACAGTTAGTTTCTGATACCAGAATTCGAAGACTGAAAAATCCTCCAGCAGAAACTATAGCTGCATTAGGAAAAACGGACATTCTAACCTGCCCCCCAAAAAGCAGTAATGGTCTTTCTCATGTGGTAGTGAAACCGATTCTAATCAACCAACAGAATGTCACAAATCTAGAAATGGCCAAGTTCTCCAATAGGTTGTAGTTGTGCTTACATCTTGTTAAAAATACACCAGAGCCTATGTGGAATGGGTTTATGAATGCCATCTACAAGAATATTAGCACCACGCAATACGACACTAGTGATATTGTTCCAGTTCCGTTTTTCAGCCATCCTGCCTTTGACATAAATATGATATATTCAACACTGGTTTATGCAGCAGAATAATGTAAAAAGCTGGGACAAAACACATGTATAATGACTTATGATCAACCCCTGTTTTGGAAAGCTATGCAAATCGTTACGGCAGCAGAAACGTGAGCTGCTCTGGCAAATGTTGTCGTGCGGCTTGGTGGGTTCCATCTTCTCATGTCTTACCTAGGTACTATTGGATACCTAATGGCAGGCAGTGGAATCGAGGAGCTGTGGGAATTGTTGTATTCGAAGCAAACGATTGAGAAAATGATGAATGGGCATGCTTATTCAAGAGCCTTAAGAGCACATTTTCTCACATACGTAACTCTGTATGAGAAACTTCTTCAACACTCTCTGCACGAGTTAGATGACAATACCAAAAGCAAAATTCGAGATGTTATTCATGAACTTATGGTGACAAATGGAAGCCGTATTGAAGGTCTTCAAGACAACAACTGCATTAAACAGTTGATCAACTCTATTGAAACAGCTGCAGAAAGCAGAGTCTTTCCTAGAACTGGCAAGCTGTGGTTACAGTACATGGAACAGATTACACTTATTCTTTTCTATATTCAAGCAGATCGAGTTGGGAACTGTTACTTACATTTGTATAGCATTAAATCCATGATGCCTTACTTTCCGATGATTTGTCAATAGTTTCTTAAGTACAAGGCAAAACAGGCTAAGGGCAATGAAATTCTATTAATTTGACGACAAATAAATGAATGTACAACTCATTCGTAGCTTTTATTTTGATAAAAACTCGGTACAGGGCTCGACTAATCGACTGAGGCCTGGGCAGGCAATTTTTATATTTTATTACTACTACTATTAGTTTAGTTTTATCAGTACTATTAGTTTTGCGTTTTCGTTTCTGCTTTGTCATTCGTGTTTACTACGCGCTCGAAGTAAGTGGACATAGTTTCAAGATGTAGCACGTATACATATATCGGTAAGTTTGTTAGTTCATGTTGATTCATTACAAATTTATTAATTTCATTATATCTGTTTTTTGCATCATTTTATCTTAAAGAATATTATTTATTAGAAAGAATATCTTATATCTTATAAGAATATCTGAATATCTTAAAGAATATTATTATATTATCTTAAAGAATATTATATTTTAGTTTTTATAAATTCAAAAGGAAATTTAAAAGATATTTTCATTTTTAGTAAAATTCCCTCCAATAGTTTAGTTTTAGTTTTTTAGAGGTGATCTAATTTATTTTTAAACATTATAAATATCGGATGACATTATTCTTTAAAACAGTTTACTTTAGTTTAATTACAAAAATGTCACTTTATAATCGAGAAAATTTGATTGGCTAAAACAATTGAATTTTAATAACATTTAGAAATATCAAGATTAATTTAATATATTTTAAAATAACTATTAAACTATTATATACATTTCTAATAATTATAAATAATTTTCAAGGATTTTGAAAAAGTTGAAATAATATATTTGTTTCTAATGTTTGGCTATTAAACTGCAAGAGAAATATCTAAATATTATCTGATAAAAGCAAAATTTTAAAATATATGAGAAATATTATTCTGTCATTCGTTAACTACATAAAGATTAAACTTATTTTTGTGTAATATATATCTATACTAATATTATAAAGAGGTAAAAATTGTTTATTTGTAGAAGGTAACCTCTGGAACAACCGAACCGATTCCAAAAGTAATGGTATCAAAATGATGGTGTTAGTCCAACTTAGAACATAGGCTATATCTTATGTCCGTGCCATTTTTGTGTTACTGATCGGCCAAGAAGCATGAAATTTGAAATGGTAGTTACTTATAAGATACTAATCATCTCTAAGGACATTTCTTTAAAAAATTGAAATTAAAAAGGGGCGAAAATGCGCGAAAAGCGTTCTAAAAAACGTTCTAAATGGCAATTTTTACGCAATTTCAGGAAATACGAAACAGATTTAAAAATAATGGTGTCAAAATGATGGTGATAACCCTTGCTTCAACATAGCCTACATTTTATGTCGGTGCCTCTACCCCAAAAGGGGTGAAGGAGCAAAGAAACGTTCGAAATTGCGATTTTTGTGTTGCGGAAAGGTCCAGATACATGGAATTTGGCATGGTAGTTGCTTATTAAATATAAATGATCTCTAAGAACATTTCTTAAAAATTCGAAATTTAAAAGGGGTTAAGATGCGCAAAAAGCGTTCCAAATGGCGATTTTTACGCAATCTCAAGAAGTACTAAACCGATTTAAAAAATAATGGTGTCAAAATGATGGTGACAACCCTTGCTCGCATATAGGCTACATTTTATGTCGGTGCCACTACCTCTAAAGGGAATGCAGGAGCAAAAAAAGGTTCGAAATTGCGATTTTTGTGTTACTGAAGGGGTCAGATACATGGAATTTGGCATGGTAGTTATTTATAAGATATAAATGATCTCTAAGAACATTTCTTTAAAAAATTGAAATTTAAAAAGGCTAAAAATGCGCGAAAAGAGTTCTAAAAAACGTTCTAAATGGCGATTTCTACGCAATCTCAGAAAGTACCCAACCGATTTCAAATGTAACGGTTGGAAATTGATGATGACAGCCTTTGCTCCAACATAGGCTCTATTTCGTGTCGGTGTCACTACCAACTAGGGGTTGGAGAAGCAAAAAACGTTCTAAATTGCGATTTTTGTGTTATTGAAGGGCCTAGAATCCTGAAATTATGCAGAGCAATTATTTATAAGATACAAATGATCTCTAAGAACATTTCCTAAAAAATAGAAATTTAAAAGGGGTGAAAATGAGCGAAATGCGTTCTAAAAAACGTTCTAAATGGCGATTTTTACGCAATCTCAAGAAGTACTAAACCGATTGAAAAAATAATGGTGTCAAAATGATGCTGACAACCGTTGCTTCAATATAGGCTACATTTTTTGTCGTTGCCACTACCCCTAAAGGGGGTGCATGAGCAAAAAAAGGTTCGAAATTGCGATTTTCGTGTTACTGAAGGACCCAGATACATGGAATTAGAAATGATAGTTTCTTATAGGATGTAAATGATCTCTAAAAACATTTCTTTAAAAAAATTGAAATTTAAAAGGGGTGAAACTGCGCGAAAAGAGTTCTAAAAACGTTCTAAATGGCGATTTCTACGCAATCTCAGAAAATACCCAAACGATTTCAAAAGTAACGGTTGGAATTTGATGATGACAGCCCTTGCTCTAACATAGGCTCTATTTCATGTCGGTGTCACTACCAACTAGGGGTTGCGGAAGCAAAAAACGTTCTAAATTACTATTTTTGTGTTATTGAAGGGCCTAGAATCCTGAAATTATGCAGAGCAATTATTTATAAGATACAAATGACCTCTACGAACATTACCTAGAAAATAGAAATTTAAAAGGGATGAAAATGAGCGAAAAGCGTTCTAAAAAACGTTCTAAATGGCGATTTTTACGCAAATTCAGAAAGTACCGAATCGATTTTTAAAAAATAATGGCGTGAAAAGTATGGTGACAGCCCTCGATCCAACATAAGCTGTATTTCATTTCGGTGTCACCACCCCACAGGGGGTGAAGAAGCAAAAAGTTCTAAATTGCATTTTTCGTAATACTGCCGGAGAAACTTGAAATTACCCATGGTAGTTACATATAAGATATAAATGATCTCTAAGAACATTTCCTAAATAATTCGAAATTTAAAAGGGGTGAAAATGGACGAAAAACGTTCTAAATTGCGATTTCTACGCAATCTCAGATTGTACCCAACCAATTTCAAAAGTAATGTTTGGAAATTGATGATAACAGCCCTTGCTCCAATATAGGATCTATTTCATGTCGGTGTTACTACCATCTTGCGGTTGCAATTTAAAAAACGTTCTAAATTGTAATTTTTGTGATACTGAAGGGTCTGCAATTTGAAATTTGGCGTGGTAATTACTTATGAAATGTAAATACTCTCTGAGAAGAGTTCCTTAATAATTTGAAATCTAAAAGGAGTGAAAATGAACGAAAAGCGTTCTAAAAACGTTCTAAAATGCGATTTCTACGCAATCTCAGGAAATATAAACCAATTTCAGAAGTAATGGTTTCAAATTGATGGTGACAGTCCCCGCTCCAACACAGCCTATATTTTACGTTGTTGTCACTACCACCCGGGGGTTACAGGAGCAAAAAATGTTCTAAATTTCGTTTTTTGTGTTAAAGAAGGTGTCTAACATTTTAAATTTGGAATGGTAATTACTTCAAAGATGCAAATACTTTCTAAGAATTGTCGAAAGAATATTCCAAATTTAAAAGGATGAAGTGAGCGAAAAGGCTACGAACGTTCTAAATTACGATTTTTATGCAATCGTATGACATACGAAACCGATTTCAAACATAATGGTTGTAAATTGAGGGTGATAGAACCTGTTCAAACATAAGCCATATTTTATGTCGAGGGATGCAGGAGCAAAAAAACCTTCTAAATTGCGATTTCTGCGGTACTGAAGAGGGTAGAAACTTTAAATATAGCACGGTAATTACTTAAAAAATATAAATGTCCTCTAAGAACAGTCGAAATTAAATTCGAAATTAAAAAGGGGTGAAGCGAAGGGAAGGAGCGAAAAGCATTCTAAAAGAGTCCTAAATTACGATTTCTATGGAATCTCAGGAAATAATAAACCGATTATGTTGGTTCCACTAACGCCAGAGAGGTTGTAGACTTTTAGACAAGAAGCTTGGAATTTGACATGATGGTTAATTTTAAGAGTTAAATGTGTTAAGATGGTTTCAAAAAAATTCAAAACTTCAAATGAATACTGAAATTAGTGTATGAAATGAGCATAAAAGTCTCAAAATACTTTCTAAATTATTATTTAATTGGAGTTAATTTACTTCTTCTTATTATTTAAAATTTCATTTCTGTCTATTGCACTTTTATAATGAAGCTTAGTCAAACTGTGGCTCAATTTGTAATTTTTGAGTTACTTCAAAAAGTATTCTTCTAATAAAAAAAAGTCATGCAAATATCACTTGGCATATTTCAACTATTACGCGAGCAAAGCCGCGGGGTTTGCTGGTCTATATATAAAATCCAAACGGAAATTTCGTTCCGAACATCTATATTTCGAGATCTACTGCATGGATTTTGACGGAACTTACACTGCTGGATAGATATCGTTTCAGGGAAGGTATTAAGCTATAAAACATAACTCTACGTAGATTAGTTATAGAATTATGACGGAAAGTTCTGTTGGTTACTATTATTTTATTGGCGATAAATTTTGTTGATAAATGATTTGAAACGGCTGTACATCTCGTAAAAAACTTTTACTAACTTTATTTAAAACAGAAAAAGGAAAAAAGAGAAAATAAAAAACAGTTTTGACGAGTGGTAATATTATAAAACGACAAAATCGAATTTAAATATGAAAGGTAATATTCGTAATGCTTAAAACTTTAATCAATATGAAATATTTCAGTTTTAAACAATTTTTGGCAGTTTAACTCGTGCGTCAGGTTTAGAAAAATGCATTAGAAAATTGATAAGATAATATCTGAGTAACAATTTTGTTTTTGATTTTTCTAAAATTTACTTTATATTTTTATTTAAGTCATCCATCATATCATTTGCAGAAAAATCTAGCAGATGTAATTATGAAAATGACGGTACTTGTGAGTTGCATATTGAATGTTTATTTACGATTTCAATTTATCACCAAACAATTTAATTTTAAGCCAAAAATGCATGAGCGTGGCATCGGTTTCAGCGACGTTCACAATATTGATTATTTTCCAAGTAGACGACTGCATTTAAAAAAAATCTAATTCTACTTATATATATATTTGATATTTTATATGTAATTGGTGAATTTCATTAATTATTAGCTTTATTATTGTTTAATCTTATTTACAATCATTTCTTATAAATTTTAATTTAATAAGGACAATATCATATTAATTACTAATAGTATGCCATTTTTATAGTGATTAATATACATATAAGTATATTTAATATAAATAAAGTTATACTGTATGGATTAAAATTGGGTAATTATATTTATTATTATTCCTCTATTCTTATTAATATTTTAATATTTATTTATTTTCACTTAGTGTTATATAATTTATTATCGGTTTATTGTTTTTGAATGTCCCACATTCATACTTTTAGGATTTTTATGGATGTATAAAATAATCCACACACTATATTTGTGCTTTTTAGGTAATTGGAATTTAAGTATCAGTTCACCTTCTTTATACTACCATATGTTTTTTATTTCCTGTTCATTTTATAATTATCTTATATATAATAGTTTTTATTAAAGATTTTTATATTTTTAATAATTATTTATGTTAATTATTAATGAATTTATTTTGTTTTATAGCATATAGCTATATGCTATATATTATCGATGTTCTAGAATTATTTAAATTCTTAGTGTAGTTTAAATAAATTTGCTAATAGAATATTTTGTATGCTTTTTAAATTTTATTAACAATAGTTTTTTTTTTTTTAAATACATTGTGTGGTTTATATTCAGTTTATAATTATCTATATATAAGGATATGTTTGGTTTTGCTGTTAATAAAACAATTGTTACATTCAATTGCTTACAACTGAAGCAAGTCTTTTGACAATTAAATCATAAAAGTAATACTAGATGGCAGCACCACAATTTGTGTTTTTTTTCGATAAGTTCTAGATTTACTTATTCCAGCTACATTTCAGTTATAATTTACTACACCAGGGGGAATTTTTAGCTAAATTTTGACGATATTGTTTAACGGTTTTTAATTAATTTAATAGTGCATTTTAATTATGTAATTACTTTCTATTTATATTATTTTATATTATATTAAAAGTTATTTAACATTTATTTCAATATGTATTAACTGCATCCTATGGTATCAATTACTGTGATTTCTTAACTGTTTTATTAACCTTAATTTATATGGGTGCCATGTGCGCGTTGATTTATTCTAAAATATTAATCGGTATGGTGTTTATTATTTCATTTTATATCCTATAAATATTTAAATAGGTTTTATTGTTTTTTCCATTTCATATTATTTGTTTCTAATCTGTTTTCATTTTTAATCAATTCACTTGATTTTAATGGTTGTTTGGGCACAGGGGAAAATAACTTTTAGCTTTAGCTTATTTTTCCCACAGAAAACAACCATTTTGCTTTTATCATTGAATTCTGTGCCCTTGAAAACGTAATTCAATATACAAGCATTTCCATTATTTGTCGGTGTCCACTTTCTTATTTTTCTTCCATAATAATTCTTATAAATAATTTAATCTTTTTTTTTTTATATACTTACAGCTTTAATTCATTATATTACGGTTTTTGATGGTGGTAGGTTATGTTTAATTATTGGTTATATATATATATATATATATAATTCAAATGGAAATTTCATTCACAAGGTTCTAGTACATAACACGTTGTTTTACGTTGCTTGGTATCGAATTATGGTTTAAAGATCTTTAATGAGATGAACTTGATATGAAAAAATAGCCTTTTTAAAAGATTCTGCCGAATGTATTTCGATGGAACTTGGACTGTTATTTAGCTAATTTTCAAGAGAAGGTTTCAGTATACAACATGTCTTTCTACGTTGCTTAGCCATACAGTTTTGGGGGAAATTCTGTAATCTGGTGAACTCAATTATCACAATTTAGCCTTCTAAAAAATTTATAATAAACGGTTTTTGATAGAATTTGCATTGTTAGTTTGGCAAATTTTCAGAGATAGTTTTAGTATATAATATATTTTTCGGTACTGTTTAGTCATAAGGCAATGGGGTAAATTCTGTAATTTTCCAATATAGGGTCGTTTGCGAGGTGGAAGAAATGGGCTTGGAGAGAGTAGGAAAGTTTTCATGCATATTTTCTGTTCGATAATTATCGAATTTATTTACTATAAAGAAGACATTTACCTCTTTTTATATAAAAACAAAAGTAAATTGTATATAAATAACAAAAATATTAATATTCATAAATAAAAAGTTTATATATAGGAATACATATTTTAAAAAGCATAAAAGTTCACTTTATTTGTTTTCACAGCTGTTCGTATCATTTGGCCACAAATCTCATTTTCTGAAGCCCGAATTCCGTCAAGCTTTTTAGCATCTAACAATACCCATTGATCTTGAAATCAGGAAAATTGAAAAGTAGATGTCGTTTGTAAAGTATGCCTTAATTACGTAATCGAGCCCACAGACAATTGGCATATTTTGTACCGATAAGTTACATAATTGAGTCTACAGACAATTGGCGTAATTACCGGGCGTGGTTTGGCGTACAATTAATTAGGAAAAGGTTTATATTGATTCTGTGTTTTTAAAGAGGACCTATTCTATAACTGAATTTACACAGAATTGGCGAAATTTGGGAGGAAGTTTTTTGGAGACCTTTTGCTACTTTTACGTTATACCAACGCCATACCAAAATGTATTTTACTAAGTCATTTATTTCAATCCTAAACGTGCAAGGATTTTTTGGTACTTTTCCAGTACAGGGATCTTGGCTAAATAGAGAAAATAGCCTTGGCGGAGATGGAAATTTGGCAACATAATTTCTGGCAACCTATTCGCTGTTTCATTTCATATACACAAGCATTTTTGTCTATGTTTATATAATTTATTTTAAATAAAGATGCTATTTATCTAATTTTATATAGAAACAGAAGTATCCGTATATAAAAAACATTAATAATATACATATAGAAACAAACAAAAAATTTCATCAGGATTGTTTTCTTAACTATTTATATCAATTGGCAGCAAATCTCACTTTCTGATGCCCGAATTGCGCCAAGCTGTTTAAAAAAACGCCAAGACGCCTATAGTGGGAAAGTACCAAATTATTTTTGCAAACTGTGCCAAACAATGTGGCTTGCTATTTATTGAACGCGAATTTCTTTTGGCTTTAATTATTATTTAATCGTAACCATGCAAAACATTTTAATTTACTATTTTTTAAAACTGAGAGTATTTTTTTATTATTAAGTAAAATTAAGTTATAACTTCATTTTTCGCTGATGTTTACTGCAATGCTAAGAGACACTTAGAATTTCATGTGGGTAGTTTAAATGACGATTTTGAAAAAAAATATATATATTTGATAATTTCAGAACCCACACCAAATCGGCTCATTTTACCGAAAATGTTTTGGTACAAAATGAAATACATTAGTTGTAGACATGATCGTAAATCTCAATACTCGCCGATTGAAAAGTCTTTAAAATTATTCAGGAGGGACAACGAGAAATAACTTGCAGTTTCATAAATTTTAAAAATCAATATTCTTATCGATCTATCTACTTCTGCTTCTACTACAGTGAAACCTCCCTGTGCGACCACCTCCATTAAGCGGCTACCTCCCTGAACGACCATTTTTACATGGAACAAAATTTATTCCCATAGGTTCAATACTAATTTTACCTCTATTCAGAGACCACCCCAGTTGAACTCTTTCCATGAGCGACCCATTTCTTTGAAAAAAAAATGAAACAAATTCCGTTTTTTCCATGTCGCTTGAAGAAGGTTTTATTTTGGATAATAATTCCGGAGAGCGCATTATTCACCAAACTTCTAAACTAAATTTAGAATTTTTATTTATTCCGGTAACATTTAAGTGTTTAAACCCCTTTGTGCCTTTTTAAGCAATGCATTTAACTCTGGTGATAAAGTAAGCATGACGGTCAATAAATTCCCCTTCCTATTCTGTCAGGAAACTCTCAAAGAAATAGATAAATGAATGAAATCGTCATAATTTGTTCCCGTCCAAAAAAAAAAAAAAAAAAAAAAAAAAATGCATTTACTTACTGAATTTTGAAAGGACTTGGAAATAAAAATTATAGAAGATAAAACCGTAAAATCAAAGCAAACATCAATGTATTCATATTTTAAATTCTGCACTAATTAATTTATGTAATTAACTTTTGTTTTGAAACTTAAATTTTCACATTTTTTCCTAATGTGTAAAATAAATTTTAGTACCATTAATTGTTACCTTTTTTCAACAATTAAAATCTACATTTAAACATGACCTCCATTAAAAAACCACCTCTCGGAGCGACTCATTTTTATTGGAACGGAACGCGGTCGCTTTAGGGAGGTTTTGCTGTATATATACGAGAGTAAAATGCAAATGGGAAATTCGTCCCGGCTGCATATAACTTGAGCTCACCTGGCTGGATTTTGATGAGAATCGCAATGACAGTTAGATAATTTTTCAGGCAAGATCTTAGCATATAACATATCGTTGCAAGTTGCTTATACATATAATTATGTTTTAAAGTTATATAATCATACGAACTCGATTATGAAAGATTAACCTTTTTAAAAGATTCAGCCGATTGGATTTCGATTGAATTTGCACTGTTAGTTAGATAATTTTTCAGACAGTGTTTTAGTATACACTATACCCTTCTGCATTGCTTATTAATAGAGATATGGTGGAAAGTTCTATAATCAGTTGAAACTATTATGAAAGTTTAGCCTTTTTAAAAATGTCTACAGAACGGATTTTGATAGGAATTCCATTGTTAGTTACATAACTATTCAGATGTGGTTTTAGTATTTTATATATTGTTCTATGTTGCTTTGTCAAAAAGTTCCATAATCATGTGAAACCGATGCGAACGGATTTTGATAGGAATTCCATTGTTAGTTACATAACTATTCAGATGGGGTTTTAGTATTTTGCATATTGTTCTATGTTGCTTAAGTCAAAAAGTAAAGTCAGAAAGTTCCATAATCATGTGAAACCGATTATGAAAGATTAGACTTTTCAAAAAGTTCTAAATGGCGGATATTGATAATACTTGCTTTGTTGATTAGACAATGTTTGGGGAGGATTTAGTTTATTGCATATAATTCTACGTTGCTTAGTTATATAATTATGAAGGAAAGTTCTATAATCAGATGTACCCCAATATAAAAGATCAGTCTTTAAAAAAAGTTTTACTGGATGGATTTTGTCAGTTTGTTTGTTTGCATTATAGTTAAATAATTTTTCAGAATTTATTTTATTATATTGCATATTGTACTATCATTCTTTATCAAATCCTACTGTGATTGACCAACTAAAAGGGCTAAGATCTTAATAGCTGAAAATTTGTCTGCACATTAGAAAATATAATAGCACAATGGCGTTCATATCGTTTACCGCAGTGCGGAAGGACATTCCAGGTAAGGTTCCATATTGCTTTAAATCACAATGTGAAATTCACTGATACATTTTTTTTTGTTTCAAGGTTCGTTTGGATAAATAGACCAGCGTAGCGGGCATAGCCTGCTAGTATTTAAATAAAAAATTATCAGAAATGATGCAAAAATTTAGATTATAATGATTTAATAAAGCTTTGATGAATAAGTATAATATAACAGATTTACCAACAAACCTGTATAAAATATAGTGGAAATTTAAGTAAAAAGAACACGCACACATTTTAATATAAATATATAATAAGCTATGTTAAAATCACGTATATTATTTGAACCTAAATTCGAAATTTATTCTTTAAAAGAAAATACTTTTTAGAAGGTTAATTGAATGATAAAATGTTTTGACAGGTAAAAAAAAATCTTATAATTATTTAGACATACTAATTAAGAATACTAATAAAGAAAATTAAGTTCATTTAACTTGAACTTTTTCAAAAATATTCAAAATACAATATTTGATAATGAATTGATTGATTATTTTATTTTTTCAATTGCATACTTTATAATTTTTTATGAAATGCAACTATTTACAAATGCATTGCATATAAATTTTGTAATTACGTAAGCGAATAAATGAACAAATAAATTAATGCACTATGTGAAGTATTGTGTTTTGGAAATTTTTTGAAAAAGTTCAAAGTGAAAGAATTTGATTTTCTTGAAAAGTGTACCTATATAATTATAGAAATTTTTTAATCCTGCAAAAATATTTTATCATTTAATTAGCCAGATAAAAAGTATTTTCTTTTATAGAATAAATTTTGATTTATGCCTAAACAATCGTTATGGCACAACAGTGGCTAGAGATTACATTTTAAATAACCATAATAGGCTTTTTTGTGGGAAGGTTTGGGCTAAATTTAATTTATGACAACCACAAATGGTAGAACAAATGCAAGCTTCTGGTTAGCTTTTATTTTTAGTGGTCATTAAAATAATAATTGTTGGCAGTTTAAGGCTATCTAACATTTTTAGTGAAAAGTTAGTGGCATGATTGTGGGCAACTTCTTGTATTTACGGCCAATTATCTTGTGGCCTCGTTGTATCCGGCGTGACACTTTTTTTACGGAGCCGTAACGTTCAATGATAGCGGGCCCCCATCGAACACTTTCGGCCAAGGCTAACGAACCCATCAGAGGCCCGTAAGTTCTGTGTTTGTTGGGCGGTACATTGTAATATATATATTTTTTTGTAATTATGTATGCATATAGATATAGAATAGATCAATTTCAACTGCCATTATTTGCAACTCTTGAATATAAGTAATTTTTTATCAAGTACGGAAGTGTAAATTTCGAAAAGAGAATTATATGAGATTTCAGAAAATTATGTTACTGGACAGGAATCAATCTCTGTTAATGCTAAAAATATCCTTATAGACTATTTATTACACAAATATAATCTTCAACATTGCTCATCTGTTATGTTAGACCAGATTAAGCGGCTGAACCATTCATTTATAATTGGAAGTAATGGAAGGAAACTGACATCGCTTAAAGAACGTTTTTTGAAGTAAAATAAGAGATGGTCAGATTCGAATATTAACTATAAATACATTTACAGGGCAGAAGTAATAATTACTACCAGAAAAAGGTTGGAAACCCAAATAATTTTTTTTTTATTTAAGTGGGCCGAAATCAAAAGACAAAAGGTGCATTCCCGGAACACAAAGGAATAACCACACGCCACGTGTTTAAAACTGAGGCAATCTGGAAACAAGTAAGAAAAATCATGCGTACAGCATAGATTATGAAACACTTTGCAACACTCCCTGAAAGTTTTAACGAAACTTCGTTACTTAGGGAAATGAGGTAAATAAGAAAACTAAGTAAACGTTTAAAAATCTGATTACAGTAGTTACCACCCATAGCCAAATATGTATTCCAATTCCTTTGAACAGCCCTGTATTCGATCTGTATGTTGATATATATACTATATAATGGGAAAATTTAGTTTAGCAAGAAAATGCATAACAGGTTGAAATTCATTTTCAGCAATTTATACTAATAGATGGAAACATACTTGAATACTTTTGTACAGCCCTGTAGTTTACCTAGTACCTTTATTATATGCCACTATTTACCTAAAATTTAATTCAAACTAAAACACGCTTAAAACTACTGAAATTACATTTTTAGAAATTATCACCCATAGACGGCCATGTATCCAACTCTTTGCGTAGCCCTGTATATTATTTTATCTATATTCTACAGATATTTCTTAGTACACTAAATTCAGTTCAGCGTAAAATATGGAATTGCAGTTTTCAGACAAATCTTACTGGAAAGTACATTTTCTGTTACATTTGATGATTTGATGATTAAGAAAATTAAATTATGTTTCGAAGTTAATACGATTCGACTAAAAGAGAATGTAGCATAGGTCTGTAACGCCATCGTTATATGTCGCCGTTAGGTACAGATATGTTTTTGCTTTAAAATATAGATGACAACATCGTTTAGTGACATAACATCAGTGAATAAGAAGATGTTTCTGCTTTATAATATAATAAACAATAAACACAGGTAAAATAAATTAAAAAAGTTTTAAAAGTCCCCCTCACCAAAAACTGCTGCAAGAGATGATAATCCATAATATCACTCTAAGTGCATTAAATAATAACAATAATAAACTAACAAACACTTTCACTTCATATTTGTATGTAGAAGAATAATAAAAACATTGCTTTACAATACATAAAGTAAAGTATGAAATGGGGTAACATGTCGTAGGCTAATTGAGAAATCCGGCTCTTTGCAAACAGCCTAGGCTCTTTGCAAAGAGCCGGGCTAATTGGAGAATCCATCTCCCTTTTTCTAATTAGCCTGATATTTTTCAGGCTTATTGCAAATAGCCTAGAAAGCGTTAGGCTAATTGAAAAATGGCCACTTATTATCCGATCAGGCTGATATTTTTAGCCCACAGGCTATCAAAGCCTGAAAGCTTATGTGCCCGCCGATTCTGTATGTACGTGTGTACGTAACGCGATAACTCTTGATAGAAAAATCCGATTTGCTTCATTTTTTTTCTAGGTTCATTCTGATAAGGTGCTTCCCTGATTAGTTTTTGGGGTTCATTGGTTAAGGATAAAGTGGGAAAAGGGGGGTTAGTCCACCCCCCCCCCCCCTTAATTTATATAAATGGGTTTTTCATGCAGAAATATTCGATTTGCTCCAAATTTGGTATACCGGTTTATTGTGTTAAGCAGCTTTCCTGATTACATTTGGAAGATCATTATTATGTATAAAGGGGGAAAGGGGGCAATTGCCTCTCCCCTTAATTTAGATAAATGCGTTTTTCATGTACAATTATTCGATTAACTCAAATTTGGTATACTGGTTTATTATGTTAAGGAGATGTCTTGATTAGATTTGGAGGTTCATTAGTTTATAAAGGGAGGAAAGGGGGGGGGCTACCCCCCGTAATTTAGGTAAATGCGTTTTTAATGCAAAATTATTCAATTTGCTCCAAATTTGGTATACAAGTTTATTGTGTTAAGGAGCTTCCCTGATTAGATTTGGAGGTTCATTAGTTAAGTATAAAGGGAGGAAAGGGGGGCTAGATCCCCCCACCTTAATTTAGATAAATGGGTTTTCCATGCAGAGTTATTCGATCTGCTCCAAATTTCGTATACCAGTTTATTATGTTAAGGAGCTTCCCTGATTAGATTTGGAGGTTCATTAGTTAAGTATAAAGGGAGGAAAGGGGGGCTAGACCCCCCCCTTAATTTAGAGAAATGGGTTTTTCATACAGAATTATTCGATTTGCTTCAAATTTGATATACCAGTTTATTACGATATGGCTTCCTTCATTTTATTAGGAGGTTCATTGGTTAAGTATAAAAGAGGGGAAAGGGGGGCAGTTGCACCTCCCCTTAATTTAGATAAATGGGTTTTCATGCAGAATTATCTAATTTAGTTTAATTTTTTTTTCTAGGTTCATTCTAATAAGGAGCTTTTCTGATTAGATTTGAAAGTTCATTGGTTCAGCATAAAGTGAGAAATGGGGGAGCTAGTACTCCCCCTAATTTAGTGAAATGGTTTTTTCATGCAGAATTATCTGATTTGCTTCAAATTTGGTATACCAGTTTATTATATTAAGTATCTTCCCTGATTAGATTTGGAGGTTCTTTGGTTAAGTAGAAAGGGGGGCAAAGGGGACTAATCCCTTCATTTATTTTTCGAGGGGCATTATTCTTTGAAATAAGAGTATAATATACAATTAGTGTGAATAGCCTGTTAGCTCAATGCCATCAGTTTAACTGGGCAATTTTCTTTTTATTAGGTTTATTAACGCATAACCCTACCCAAACCCGAAAAATAAATTACAACAGACCGTACCCCGATCCGAGCAAGACAAAATAATTTCAGTCTACATGCAACCAGTCTCGAACCTGAGAGTTCCATTTGAAAAAACCCGAAATCCCGAACCAAATCTGATAACCAACAAAAATATTCCAAAGATCCATAACCGGATCCGAACAAGACAAATTAGTTTCCGTGGACACGCAACGCTACTAGAACCTAAAAATTCCAATCGAAGCCAACCTGAAACCCGTCCCGAACCAAATCTTAACCGACAAAAATATTCCAAAGAACTATAACCCGATGCAAGCCAGACAAAATAATCTCCATCCACCGGCAACACTATCTGAACCTGAAAGTTCTAATTGAACTCAATCCGAAACCTGGTTGTGGTCGGTTTTCGGGTTGACTTCAAATGGAACATTCAAGTTCGGATCCGGTTGAAAAAAAATTTAACTAAATTAGATAATTCTGCATGAAAACCCATTTATCTAAATTAAGGGAAGGAAAATTGCTCCCCTTTCCTCCTTTTATACTTAATCAATGAACCTGTAAATCAAATGAAGGAAGCCATATCGTAATAAACTGGTATATCAAATTTGAAGCAAATCGAATAATTCTGTATGAAAAACTCATTAATCTAAATTAATGGGACACTAGCCCCTGTCCCTCCTTTATACTTAACCAATAAATCTCCAAATCTAATCAAGGCAGCTCCTTAACATAATAAACCGGTATACGAAATTTGGAGCAAATCGAATAACACTGCAAGAAAAATCCATTTATCTAAATTAAGGGGCTGGTCTAGCCCCCCTTTCCTCCCTTTATACTTAAGTAATGAACCTCTAAATCTAATCAGAGAAGCTCCTTAACATAATAAACCGGCATACGAAATTTGGAGCAAATCGAATAACTCTGCATGAAAAACCCATTTACCTAAATTTATACTTAACTAATGAACCTCCAAATCTAATCAGGGAAGCTACTTAACATAATGAACCTGTATACGAAATTTGGAGCACATCGGATAACTCTGCATGAAAAACCCATTTATCTAAATTAGGGGGGGGGGGGTCTAGCCCCCCTTTCCTCCCTTTATACTTTAATAATGAGCTTCCATATCTAATCAGGGAAGCTCCTTAGTACAATAAACCGGTATACCAAATTTGGAGCAAATCGAATATTTCTGCATGAAAAACCCATTTATATAAATTAAGGGGGGGGGGGACTAGCCCCTTTTTTCCCCTTTATCCGTAACCAATGAACTCCAAAAACTAATGAGGGAAGCACCTCATCAGAATGAACCTAGAAAAAAAAATTGAAGCAAATCGGGTATTTCTATCAAGAGTTATCTTCTTACGTACACACTGAATCGGCGGGAACATAAGCTCTCACTCAGGCTTTGATAGCCTGTGAGTTAAAAATATCACCCTGATCGGATAATAAGTGGTCATTTTTCAATTAGCCTAACGCTTTCTAGGCTCTTTGCAATAAGCCTGAACAATATCAGGCTAATTAGAAAAAGGGAGATGGATTCTCCAATTAGCCCGGCTCTTTGCAAACAGCCTAGGCTGTTTGCAAAGAGCAGGATTTCTCAATTAGCCTACGACATATATATATTATAAATTTATCAAAAACATACAGACAGACACGTAAAAAAATTAACACTTACGATCTTTATCGTAAAATCAGCTTCTTTCGGTTTATTTTTTTTCGCACCTGAAATGAAACAGGAAATACTAAAAATAAAAGCATAATCACAGATATTATGAAAGTTCTCCCACAACAAAAATTGTTTATCAATAAAATATTGCAATGTCATCGAAAATATAATGTAATATTTGAAAGATAAGCAGCGGCCCATTTCAGTTTAAAAGTCCTCTCGGCATGTGCCGGGAGGAAAAGGTAGCTTTCAAATTTCTTGGTTTTAAAATTTTGAAACTTTTACTCGAAGCTAATTTTACTAAAATTTTAAGAAGCTAAAATTCGACGGATCCGATAAGAGAATATTCGTCAATACTGAATTTGAATGAGAATTGCGCCAAATTAGTAAGCCATAGCCAAGTTGGCATCATTTATGGTTACTTGTTTTTGGCCGCCAAATTTGGCGATATATCGCCAGGTGTCGCCAAGCTTGGCGAGAATTTGAAGCGAACGGATATTAATAATATTTAAGCATCGCGCCAGTGTACGATGCAAATGGCCGCAATTTTAGGTAGCTTTCATTACAAAAAGGCATAAGTAGCAGTAAGTTAAGCAGTCCAGTTTCTATTACAGCCGTTCGGAGGAAAGCTATTTCAAAAGATTTTGGTATATTTTCATCGATCATGACCCCCAGACCCCAAAACCAATCTCCGTTCAATAGTTGATATATATATATATATATATATATCTGATATTTGTCACATATATATATATATATCTGATCTTTGTCACACTGCAACTCTCGTATTTATGAACCGATATGGATGAAACCTGGTGTGTACATAGTACATACGAATGTCTCGACCGAGTTCGTTGGCCAGTTTCATTCGCCATCTTGTTTCAAAATGGCGGCCATCTAAAAAAAAAATAAATATTTAAAAATTAAAATAAAGTATCAAAAAATTGGAAAATGAAAAAGATTTTTTTTCTTATGTGTTTGACCTTGATACATAGATTCCGGAACAGTTTTTGTTTTGTCTATATCTAAAAAATTGGCTGAGTTATAGCATTTTGAATTTCTATTGTGGCTGACATTTTGAAACAACCTGATTTTTGTCACGCGATAACAGGCGTATTTATGAACCGATTTGGATGCAACTTGGTGTGTACATAGTACATACCAATGTCTCGACCGAGTTCGTAGGCAAGTTTCATTCGCCATCTTGTTTCAAAAGGGAATATTTAAAAAAAAAAAAAAAAATTTAAAATTTAAAATGAGGTATCGAAAAATTGTAAAATGAAAAAGGTTTTTTTTTTTTTTTTTTTTTTTTTTTATGTGTTTGACCTTGATACAAAGATTCCGGGGCATTTTTTTTGTTTCGTCTATATCTAAAAAAATGGTTAAGTTATAGTACTTTGAATTTCTAGCATGGCTGACATTTTGAAACGATCTGATATTTGTCACGCGATAACACACGCATTTATTAACCTATTTGGATGTAAGAAGGTATGTGGATAATATATAGCAATGCCTCACAAGGTCACTGGCCAGCTTCATCCGCCATCTTATTCCAAAATGGCGGCCATTAAATTAAAAAAAATTATATTTAAAGTGAGGCGCAAAAAAATTAGAAATTGAAAAAGGTTTCTTTCTTAAGTATTTGACTTTGATACAAAGATTCTGGAGCAGTTTATGTTTCGTCTATATCTTAAAAAATAGCTGAGTTATAGCACTTTGAATTTCTAGCGTGGCTGACATTTTGAAACGTCCTGATATTTGTCACGCGATAACAGGCGTATTCATGAACCGATATGGATGTACCTTGGTGTGTACAAAGTACATACCAATATCTCGACCGAGTTCGTTGGCAGCTTCATTCGCCGTCTTGTTTAAAAATGGCGGCCATTTAAAAAAGTTTAAAAAATTTAAAATAAGGTATCAAAAAATTGGAAAATGAAAAAGATTTTTTTTCTTATGTGTTTGACCTCGATACAAAGATTCCGGAATAGTTTTGTTTCGTCTATATCTAAAAAAATGGCTGAGTTATAGCATTTTGAATTTCTATTGTGGCTGACATTTTGAAACAACCTGATTTTTGTCACGCGATAACAGGCGTATTTACGAACCGATTTGGATGTAACTTGGTGTGTACATAGTACATACCAATGTCTCGACCGAGTTCGTTGGCAAGCTTCATTCACCATCTTGTTTGAAAATGGCGGCCATTAAATTAAAAAAAATTATATTTAAAGTAAGGCGCAAAAAAATTAGAAATTGAAAAAGGTTTCTTTCTTAAGTATATGACTTTGATATAAGGATTCCGGAGCATTTTTTGTTTTGTCTGTATCCTAAAAAATGGCTCAGATATAACAATTTGAATTTCTTTATGTGGGTGACATTTTGAAAAATCTGATTTTTTGCCTGCGACATCACTCGTATATATTGACCGATTCCGATGTGAGTGAGTATGTGCACAGGAATTACTAAGGTCTCGACCAAGTTCACTGCTTAGCCGCATTCACCATGTTGTCTTAAAAGGGCAGGCCCTTCAAGATATCGCCGAATTTGGAAACCAAATATAAGTTACTTTAAATAAAATCAGCTTGGATAAAGCTGACTAATTTCGCGAAATTCTCATTCATAATGATTTAGTATTGATAAAAATTAGTATTGAATCTTCTGTAATCGGTTTCCACTAAATTGAGCTTCGTGTGTTGGAATAATATAAGCTAGCTTTTTAAAAATAAGAGTATGAAAGCTACCTCTTCCTCCCGGAAGGACTTTTTTGGAACAAGATGGCGGATGAAGCTGGCCAATGAAGTCGGTCGAGACATTGGTATGTAGTATGCATACAACCAATATCATCCAAATGAGTTTATAAAAACGAGAGTTACATCATGACGAAAATAAGATTGTTTCAAAATGTCAACCACCCTAGAAATTCAAAGTGATATATCTCAGCCATTTTTAAAGACAAACAAGAAACAAAATATGCTCCAGAATCCTTGTATTAAGTACAAACTCTTAAGAAAACAATATTTTTCCGGTTTTAATTTATTCGCACCGCTTTTTAAAATTTTATAAAATTTTAAATGGCCGCCATTTTGAAACAATATGGCAGATGAAGCTGGCCAACGAACTCGGTCGAGACATTGGTGTGTGCTACGCATAGAATTAATCACATCCAATTCAGTTAATAAATAAGAGAGTTATCGCATGACAAAAATCAGATATATATAAGTCACATTTGAACGGAGGGTAGTTTTGGGGTCTGGGGGGTCATGATAGGTGAAAATATACCAAAATTTTCCGGAAGTTCTTTCCTCCGGACGACTGCAATAGTTTTAATTTTGTAATGAAAGCTTTCTAATACGAGAGTTATAGCATGACAAAAATCAGATTGTTTGAAAATTGTCAGCCACCCTAGAAATTCAAAATGAAACGAGTGAAGACCCCGGGCCGTGCAGATCTCTAATCAGGAGTAATTGGACCATGTGGGATCCAGTTACCCCAACAGTAATAAATAATTTTTTGAAGCTACTCTTACTACGGGAAATTAATTTCTCCTATTTTTTTTTCTTTTTCTGAAGAGGCGTATATAAGACTATGCAACATTATTAGAAAATTATCGAAATCAATAAAATAATTCTGTTCGATATAAAAACATGGTTACTTTCTCCACAGATTTATTGGACTTATCGAACTTTGATTGAGGTAAATAAATAAAAAAAAAGAATGAGGTATCTACGTACTTGTGTACCCGTTTGTTCATAGATTTATCTTGTTTATTTTCCCCCCTAAAATATCCATGTAACTTTTATACCTATTACCTATACTAAAGTATATAAGTACTTGCTTAATTCTTATGTTTTTGCAAAAATAAATCTAATAATTTCGCATTTGGTGCTTTTTTCAGACTCATTGACAACAAAGGTTTCCTTTACAACTCTCTTTAGTTGATGTATAATTTGCATGATCTGCCTGGTGTAAATTTTTGTAAGTTATTTACACTTTTTCAAACAGGACCTGATATCCCATATAAAAAATCATGTGGAACACAGACCTACCTGTTCCAGTTACTCCATAGAAATGGGCAATTGGACCTATGAGAAAGAAAAATGAAACATATATATATATATATGGTAACTCTAGGATAGATGGCCATAGAGGAGAGATGGCCAGTCTAAATATCTCCAAATCTTGATCATAGATAGCAGCATAGATAAACATTGTTCGTATCAAATAGTTCAACGAGTTTATTTATTGCGACGTGCAGTTGTGTTTTTTATTATAAAAAGTAAGCGTAATTTTAATATAAATTAAATATGTAGTTGAATTTTCTTTTTTTTTTTTTCTTTTTTTTTTTTTTTATTTAGGTATCTGCATGTTTTGCAGTATGTACATTACGTATATTTTTTAGTATGCGGACTTTTAAGGCACATATATAATCTAATCTTTACTTATAAGACTAAAACAAAGACTTACAATGGCTATTGATGCTTTAAATTGGGCGACCATCAGTCCTTCAATTTCAGGAGAGATGGCCACATGAAATCGAGGAGAGATGGCCACCTTTAATCAATATTTCAAAATTATACTTAGTGATGATTTTAACTAAATATAATTAAATTTAAAATAAATATATAACGTTTACGTTTATGAATATACTAATTGATATAATTATTTAAATTTTAACTAATATAAATATTTAATAATAATAATAATAATAATATAATAAGACCTAACGTTTTATTTGTTTCAGAAAATACTGAAAAACGTCGGAAACTTTCAAAACAGAAACTGATAAAGTTGATAAATAAATTAAATTAACGTAATAAACCTACAATTAACGCGAGAAAAAAAAACCACGACAGTTCCAATAGCGAAAAAAACGAAACTCATTTAAATTATCAGATTCTACAGATTCAGAGTAAGTAGAATTGGATTAGGATCACTGTGTTGGTTGAGCAAAACAATGTAATATCACATCCAAAAAGAATATCTGGATACAATGCATAAGGTACTTGAAGTGGTTCCATGAAACGTGTACAAATTATCAAGACCTTTGCCAAGCACATGGTAAGATTTTACGAAAAGTGAAGTATTGAAATTGTACTTCAAATTTTGTTTATTCGAGTTTTCTTCAATCATTTTCCATCATATAACTGCATCTTTACAAATTGATATATGTTTTTCATAATTAACTATATGAAATGTGTTTTTTTTTTTGCTATTTAAATTAAGTTTTTCTTTCTTATATTGGATGGCCATATCTCCTCGAGAATTTTAAATATGCATCAGTATTCCTTGTATTTGCATTCTAAGAATTTTTATTTCAATCTTTAAAAACTATGGCCATCTATCCTAGAATTACCTTATATATTGGACATTAAAAATTAATTTAGGAAATTTCTGTCTGATAGAGTGAACCTAATTGAACACATTTACAAAGGTTCAGACATTAATTCAAATGAATATTCTCATTTGGAAGCTGAATTGTCAGAATATCCAGAGTCCTATTGTAAAATCATGTCTCAGTTCCCCACGTAACCACAAATGTAAATACCGCTTTTATTAATATATATAGCCGGATAGATTTATAAAAGACGGATATTCACTTAAAACTTGTAGTGCTTATAAACTTAAATTATATTCACATGCACATGCTTAATCACCGTCAATCTAAAAAATTTCTTGAAAATATGGGAAGTGAGGATAAACAAATCTACCTTCTTATATAGAAATTTGATATCTTTCCATCATAAAGTTTTAACTGTTAATTTCTAACTGTTAAACAACGTTATCTATTTTTATTTTAAATAGACAAATTATGAATATATATCTTTAAAAGGCCTCCAATAGACAAAGTACTTGAAGTTTTCATTTGAAATTACAAAGCACCTGAGTAAATATCAAGGCAAATTTCATAATGCTATCATGTTATTTGATCGTATTAGTATTTTCAAATAGAACTTATTATTTTTTCAAAAAGAAAATTAATTTAATTCTAAATATTGCCAAGTTGTGAGGGACAAAATCATTAACCATCATCATCGATAAAAATCATTGAAGTAGGAATTTTTAGAATATTAATTCAAATATGAATTTTAAAAAAGGACTTTTTTAGTTTCACGAAATGTGAAATTTAGTTTAGCATATTTTGTTAACTTCTATTCATAGATACTTGAAATTGTTGTTTAGAGTTTAACATTGATGTTTATCAAATTTCATTGCGATTCCTTATTGAGAGAAAATATATGGATATGGGTTTCCAAATGTCTGCAAATATTAATCCATCGAAATCGACCTATATTTACTTTCTCCTATCTTCAATAAAAGAAAGTATTGTAATCGAAATTTTTTTCGACTTCTGGTTTTCGATGGATTTACACGTTTTAGGGGTCAGAGATCTCAAAAAACATGTATATAGAAAATGTCTGTTTGTCCGTCTGTCCGTGTGTCTGTCGCCATTGGACCATCAAAAAGTGTATGAAGTTATGCATATAATTGAACCAAATTTTTATTTTAAGTTTTTGGCTACGGCAAGCAGGTCCTCCCTGAATTTGGAAAAAATTCGCCGGTAGGGGGCGCTGTAATAGCGATTTTTGTGCGATTTTGAATATTGTACCATCGAAAAGTGTATGAAGTTATGCATAGAATTGAGCCAAATTTTTATTTTAAGTTTTTTGCTATGACAAGCAGGTCCTCCCTGAATTTCGAAAATATTCGCCGGTAGCAGGCGCTGTAATTGCAATTTTTGTGCGATTTCGAATATTGTACCATCGAAAAGTGTATGAGGAGATGTATGTGTAGAATTGAACTAAAAAACATTTTTAAGTTCTTGGCTACGGCAAGCAGGTCCTTCCTTAATTTGGAAAAATTCTCCGGTAGGGGGCGCTGTAATAGCGATTTTTGTGCCATTTTGAATAATGTACCATCGAAAAGTGTATGAAGTTATGCATAGAATTGAACCACATTTTTTGTGTTTGTTTGTGTTTGTTTTTGGTCATGGCACAAATGTCCTCCCTGAATTTGGAAAAATTCTGCCGGAAGGGGGCGCTATAATTGCGATTTTTGTGCGATTTTGAATACTGAACCAACGAAAAGTGTATGAAGTTATTTATGCATAGAATTGAACCAAATTTTTATTTTAAGTTTTTGGCTATGACATGCAGGTCCTCCCTGAATTTCGAAAAAATTCGCCAATAGGGGGCGCTGTAATAGCGATTTTTGTGCGATTTTGACTATTGTACCATCGAAAAGTGCATGAGTTATGCATAGAATTGAACCAAAAAATTTTTTTAAGTTCTTGGCTATGACAAGCAGGTCCTTCTTTAATTTGCAAAAAAATCGCCGGTAGGGGTCGCTATAATAGCGATTTTTGTGCCATTTTGAATACTGTACCATCGAAAAGTATATGAAGTTATGCATAGAATTGAACCAAATTTTTTGTGTTTGTTTTTGGTCATGGCACGTTTGGTCTTCCCTGAATTTGGAAAAATTCCGCCGGAAGGGGGCGCTATAATTGCGATGTCTGTGCCATTTTCATTATTGTACCATCGAAAACTGTATAAAATTATGCATAGAGTTGAACCAAATTTTTTGTGTATGTGTAAAGCTATTCTCAGTAGGTCCTCCCAGAACTGAAAAAAAAAAAACCGTCAGAAGGGGGCGCTATAATTGCGATGTCTGTGCCATTTTCATTGTTGTACCATTGAAAAGTGTATGAAGTTATGCATAGAATTGAACCAAATTTTTTGTGTATGTTTCTGGCTATGGCAAGCAAGTCCTCCCTGAATTTGGAAAAAAAATCTGCCATAAGGGGGGGGGGGGTGGTGCTGTAATAGCGATGTCTGTGCCATTTTCTTTATTGTACCATCGAAAGGTGTATAAAAGTATGCATAGAATTGAACCAAATTTTTTGTACATGTTTTTGGCACTGGCGAACAGGTCCTTATTGAATTTGGAAATATTGCGCGGTAAAGGGGCTTTGTGATGGCGGTTTTTGTTTACTTTTCTTGTTTTTTCATAGTTCTGTTGTCCATTGGCAACTCGTGCAGCGGCGGGAACTAGCTTTCTGCTAAGCTGGCTATTCGCAAACAGCTGATAACAACAGAATAAAGAAAATCTATTAATTTAACAAATATCATGGTAAAGATTAACTCGTTTTTAGTCCGTTTAATTGACTGAAGCAGAAATTTAAGATGAAAATCAAAGTTGGTATAGTATTGATGTAATAATATTGAAGTATTAACATGTGTAACTACTTTTTGAAATATTAAGATGTATAAGATAGAAGAAAGTTTTGGGATTGGCACACCCAACTAGTTTTAAATTATAGTGTGCAATAAGGCATATTTTAGTTATGTTCAGCAGTTCACTTTTGTGCGATATCTTTGTGTAGCTGCCAACTTTTTATTCAAATCAACTAAACATAATTTTGAATATTGTACCATCCAAAAGTGTATGAAGTTATGCATTGAATTGAACCAAATTTTTATTTTAAGTTTTGAGATTGGCACATCTAACTAGGTTATTATCATTTTTTAAAGAGCAAAATTTTACGATTCCGAATCTGTTTTAATTTTATTCTTACTATTACTAGAAAAGGAGTTATGGGCAATTTAATAAATAGGAATTATTCTGTATTACAAGTCATCATTAGTGTAGGTGGGGAGTAAAGATACGCACTTTCCAAAAATTTTTATTTTTAAAGCCCACATTAGTCTAAACTGATGTAACGGGTGATTAAAATGTTAGATTAGAATCTTAGGCAAGTGCCACCATCAGCCGATATCTGTCAAATTATAATTCCGTGAGAAATTGTTATCTTTATAAAACATTGCTCTGAGTATCTTTTCCCCATTGGTTGGAGTAAAAGTACGCAGTGGTGGGGCAAAGATACGTAGTGCGTATTTTTGCCACATTACTGCGAGTTTTTTCCCCATTTTCAATAAAATGAATGAGTTATGTAAAAGCATTAGTAAATTTCACTAGTATTTATAGTTAAACTGAAAATTATAAGTTAAATATAGGTGCAGATTCTAAATATTTTTAAAGAGCCAGTGGCTCCTAAACCCCAAAAATCCCGTCGCCACCTTGGCTCCTAACCAAAATCTAGTGGCCACATTATGAAACAAACTCATAAGACAATAGTGTATAAATGGAAAAGACTTAACAAAAACAAAAAAAAAAAAAAAAAAAAAAAAAAAACTCAGGAATTTAAAATGAAATATAGTTTAATTAATAAATACACATGTACAACAAAACACAGACTAATTACAACAAATGTGTATATTTAATTTAATCCTAAAATTCTTGAAACTTTCTCTCTCTCTCTCTCTATTCTAAAAAAAAGTAACTACCGCTGTCACCTCCGCCGCCGCCGATTTTGAATTTTTTGTGACCGGAGGTCTTTCCTCGTTAATATTAAGAAAAATAATGCATACAAAAAATATGAAAATCGGTGATATTATACAGAAATGTTTGATAAACACGCTGATGCAGACAGTTATCAAATCGAAGAATTATTTTAAGAGATATTTAATGCTAAAATTGGACAAAATCGTACCATTAAAAAAGTTTTATAGGAGCATGGGAACTGTGCATGGGAATTTAATCATTTTTTGATCATTTTATACGTTTGAAGCTCCCGGTGTGCAGATTGTATTTCTTTTTTTTAATTTGACTCATTTTTTGAGGTTTTATTTCTTTTTTAAATTCAACTTTTCTGCATTTCGAGAGATATTTTTTACATTATTTTAGAAAACTAGGGGGCTCGGCCCCCTACGAGCTACGCTCGCCAACCCCCGTCCAGACACCGTAGACTCTAAATGCACGCTAATTTGATCGGCTTTAAAAAGATTTCGAAAGATTGAATTATAATTTTAAAAACAGTGGCGATCTCTCTATAAACGGATTTCTATTCATTTCTCTTTGATTGGGGAATTTTAACGCCAAATCCGTTGCGGTACTACTTGATAATCCCGTCGACCAATTTCGCCAAATTATATACATCGCCAAACCACTCGCCAAATTATACAAATTGACATAATTTTTATTTTAAATAACGAAAAAACAAATAAATTAGTACAACATTAATAAAAATACAAATAAAACGTTGAAATAAAAATAACTTGATGACGTAGACACGTGTAACAACATTTCAAAATAAGCTAATATAAAAGGAATTAAGTAAACAGGGTCTTTGTCTCCTGGTATTTTTTAACAAAGTGAAAAGAAAGTTCTTTTAAATGAGACATTTTAAATTAATCGTTTTTAATCTGACGTAATTTTCACCTAACTTTTCTTTCTCTTTTTAATATTCACGTGAAAATACTTTTGTTAGAAATGAAATATTATTCGCGCTGTCCTAGCAAAAATGGTTGAAAATATCCTCTTAAAATATCAAATAAATGTCTAGCGCAATTTCTAAATTTAAACCGTTTTGCAATATTATTTTGTGTTCATTTTATGTAATAACTGTAATGTGACGTAAATATGACGTAATTTCTCCTATTTAAGACTTCTAACGCATGTTAATAAATTTATTGTTTTACAAATTCCTTTCTCTCTTAAAATTCACGTGTAATTATAGTTTTTATGGCGTAATTTTTAAAAAGTTCCTGCTTTTTGTACATAATTATTTAATTCTGATTCCAAATGTTTTTTTCTGTTTATAATAGTCACGTGTAAATAAATTTTTAATTTATTTACATGTATAGATATTTTTTTTTTTTTTAAGCAAACATTATTGTTTCCGCTGTTTATACAGTTGGCAACAGTTTAAATTAATATCACTTTCTAAAATCTGTTAAAAATATCTCTAGAAATGCTGAAAATCTGAATTTAAAATAGAAATAAAACCTCAAAAAATTAGTCAAAATAAAAAAATTAATGCAATCTGCACTCCGGCAAATTCTAACGCATAAAATGATGTAAAAATGATTAAATTCCTATGAACAGTTTTTGCTCCTATAAAACTTTTTTAGTGGAACGATTTTGTCCAACTTTAGCATTAAATATCTCTTAAAATAATTCTTCGATCTGAAAACTGTCTGCATCAGCGTGTTTATCAAACATTTCTGTATAATACTACCGATTTTCACATTTTTGTATGCATTATTTTTCTTAATATTAACTAAGAAAGACCTCCGGTCACATAAAATTCAAAACCGGCGGCGGCGGTGACAGCGGTAGTTACTTTTTTTAGAATAGAGTGAAGAGAGATGGTATTAATTTATACAGTTGCCAAATGTATAAACAACGTAAACAATAATGTTTGCTTCAAATTAAAAATTTATTTACACCTGACTATTATTAACAGAAAAAATCATCTGGAATTAGAATTAAATAATTATGTACGAAAAGCAGGAACTTATTAAAAATTACGTCATAAAAAGTATACACGCGAATTTCAAAAAAGAAAGGATATTGTAAAATAATAAATTCATTAACATGCGTTAGAAGTCTTAAATAGGAGAAATTACGTCATATTTACGTCGCATTACAGTTATTACATAAAATGAACATAAAATAATATTGCAAAACAGTTTAAATTTAGAAATTGCGCTAGACATTTATTTGATATTTTGAGAGGATCTTTTCAACTATTTTTGTTAGGAAAGCGCAAATAATATTTCATTTCTAACAAAAGTATTTTCACGTAAATATTTAAAAGAGAAAGAATAGCTTGGTCAAAATTACGTCAGATTAAAAACGATTAATTTAAAATGTCTCATTTAAAAGAACTTTCTTTTCGCTTTGTTAAATACTAGGAGACAAAGACTCTGTTTACTTAATTCCTTTTATATTAGCTTATTTTAAATGTTGTTACACGTGTCTGCGTAATCAAGTTACTTTTATTTCGACGTTTTATTTGTATTTTTATTAATGTTGTACTAATTTATTTGTTCTTTCGTTATTTAAAATAAAAATTATGTCAATTTGTATAATTTGGCGAGTGGTGATTTATATAATTTGGCGAAATTGGTCGACGGGATAATCAAGTAGTACCGTAGCGGATTTGGCGTTAAAATTCCCCAATCAAAGAGAAATGAATAGAAATCCGTTTATAGGGAGATCGCCACTGTTTTTTAAATTACTAGGGGGCTCGGCCCCCTACGAGCTACGCTCGCCAACCCCCGTCCAGACACCGCAGACTCTAAATGCACGCTAATTTGATCGGCTTTAAAAAGATTTCGAAACATTGAATTAAAATTTAAAAAATAGTGGCGATCTCCCTATAAACGGATTTCTATTCATTTCTCTTTGATTGGGGAATTTTAACGCCAAATCCGCTGCGGTACTACTTGATTAAATAGTCGACCAACTTCGCCAAATTATACAAATTGACATAATTTTTATTTTAAACTAGCAGAACTACCCGGCTTTGCCCGTGTCAATTATACGAAGCCTTCCAGGTAAAATAAATTAAAACGAAATAATACGGCAATCACAATAACTGACATTTGTGCATTCCCATCCACAAATCGTTATAAAGACAATCAAAAAACATGGCGTTATTGTCTTGCAATCACAGTAAAATTCCTAAGCTTTAATAACAGAATGCACGTTTTCTTTGGTGGGTGTAAGAGAAAAATACGTGATTTTCCTGACAATACGAGAAAAAAAATTCCTCCAAATCGCGCAGCACTTAGTGAAATTCTGTATTGTATGGTATTATCTACATTATAAAGTAAAAACACTATGTCAGTGCCCATAAATTATGCCCCATAAATTGTGACCCATAAAATGTGCCTTTACTGCAATTTTTCTAACTTTTAAACATCACACAATTTCATTTTTTACAATGTCGAATAGAAAAACGTTCTCTCAAATGAAATTTGTTTGAAAATTGTACCTCAGTTTTCTGATTTTAATGGATTTTAAAGTAACTTTTAAGCATGGATATTTTTAAAGTTGAGTGCAACCCGATTACGGAAGATGAACCTGTTTACACTTAACGTAATAGTATAAAGAAAAGACATGTCTATGAGTAACGCTGGTATCATATTTTCGGTGGCAACAACCTAACACAACAAATTTCCATTTTGCTGCAGTTTAACGTCTAAACATTGTACATTCGATTGTTCCAACGTATTATAGAAAACAAAAGTACTTTCAGTAATATTTGTTTGTAATGTTTATCTCAATTTACGAATTTTTTATGGGTTTTAAAATAATTTTTAGGCATGCATGTTTTTTAAATATGCTTGCAACCCAAATACGAAAGATTAACTCAATTGTTCAAAAACATTGTAAATAATTCAGAATTTGTTTGCTTTCGCGTAATATTCAATAACTAAATTGGCAAACGAAATTAAAACGCCAAAAATAAAATAAAATAAAACACGAATTTAACAGATATCATGGGCGTACCCAAGGGGGGGGGGGGTGATGGGGCTACAGCCCCCCCCCCCGAAATTTTCGAAATTGATACGAAAAAATTGATGATTTTTTTCTTTCTTTTCTGGGAAAATTTTTCATTTTTTTCTATCATACAGCGTTAATAGCCATTCTCATTAGTCCCATACTAGTCCACATTGACTACATAGAAGAGAAAAGGGGCTGATGGGGGCTACAGCCCCCCTTCTCTCGAAATATTCGAAAATTAAATGAAAAAAGTGTTTTTTCCTTACTTTTTGGACAAATCTGTACCCTTTTCTTCTGTCATACAGCGAAATAGTCATTTTAGTTAATCCCATATTAGTCCAGATTGACATCACAGCATGCTCAAAGATGGAGAGGGGGCTGATGGAATTACAGCCCCCTCATCTCGAAATAGTCGAAAATGAAATGAAAAAATAGTGCTGATTTTTTTTTCTTTCTGCTTGAGAAAAATTTCCATTTTTCTCCTATCATTCAACAGACTCCCTTCTCTTTAGTTCCATATTAGTGCACAGTAACACTACATTATACCCAAAGAGATAAAAGCGGCAAATTGGGTTACAGCCCCCTCCCAAAATAGTCGAAAATGAAATGAAAAAATGCTTTTTTTTGTTGTTGTTTGTTTAAGATAAAATTTGTAATATTTTTTCTGTAATCCTTACTTTTTTAGATAAATCTGTAATTTTTTTCTTCTGTCATACAGCGAAATAGCCATTCATGTTAGTGCCATGTTAGCACATTGACATCACAGCATACAGAAAGAAGGGGAGGGGGCTGATCGGATTACAGCCCCCTCCTCCAAAATAGTCGAAAATGAAATGAAGAAACAAATGCTTTTTTTCCCTTCTGTTTGAGATTAATTTGTAATATTTTCCCCCTATCATTCAACAGACTAGCCGCTCTCTTCTCTTTAGTTCCATATTTGTACACCGTGACACTACATTATACCCAAAGAAGTGGAATGGGGTTACAGCTCCCTCCCAAAATAGTCGAAAATGAAATTTTAAAAAAATGTTGATTTTTGTTTCTTTTTGTTTGAGATAAATTTGCAACTTTGTTTTCTGCAATATAACGAACTGACATTTTGGTTAGTCCCATATTAGCACACATTTACACCACAGTATACCCAAAGAGGGGAAGGGGCTGATTGGGTTACAGGCCCTCATTCAAAATAGTTGAAAATGACATGAAAAGGGTGCTGATTTTTTTTTTCTTATTGTTTGAGATAAATTTGTAATTTAGATTTTTGTTTTACCGCGGATTAGCCATTCTCGTTAGTCCCATGTCAGTTCACATAGACACCACAGCATACCCAAAGAAGGTGAAGGAGACTTTATTTTCGGTGGTGGGGAGAACAATGTTATAGATTTTAAGCTGCAATGACTTTCTTTTTAATGAAAGTATATTAAAAAAAAACCATTAACTCTTTTCAACTTGATTCGGTGTGCAGCGATCTCAGAATCGGGCCCGTGCCTCTACCCAACGGATGATTCTGAGTGGAAAAAAAAATTCTGAAATTCACAGCAAATTTTCTGAAAGGTTACAGCAGAAGGGGGGGGGGGGAATCCCTTCCCGGCGCAACTTATTTCCGTTGCTTTTTGGGTTAACACTGTTTTCATTTCACGTTGATTTCAGGCTGAGTGTAGATTCCTGCAACTTGGGTTCGGGTTAACCAGACTTTTAAAAAGTCAGTTCAGTATATTACCTCAGTTTAAAAACTATACCTATAATAATAAACATAGTTGTTTGTATGTGTGCTGTTTCCTAATGAGACCGCTGTGTTTTTTCCACTTTGTTTGTTACAGGTTTTATCACAACCCTTTGCCGAAATTCGCACTTTTTCTGCGGTCCTTTGACGAAATCCACGTTTTTCCGCGGTCCTTTGACGAAATTTGCATTTTTTGGGATGCTTTGACGAGATTTACTTTTTCTACGCGGGCCTTTTCCGGAATACGTACTTTTTCCCCCGATCCTTTGTCGAATTTCCAGTTTTTTTCCCGCGGCCTTTAGACGAAATTCGCGTTTTTTCAGCGGCCCTTGAAAGGAATTCGCATTTTCTGCGATATTTTGACGAAATTCGCGTTTTTCCGCTGCCCTTTGACGGAATACACGTTTTTTACGCGATCCTTTGTCGAAATTTGCATTTTTTCTGTGACCATTTGACGACATTCGCGTTTTTTCCGCCACCCTTTAACGAAATTTGCGTGTTTTCCGCGATCCTTTTTCGAAATTCGCTTAAGGCTGTTCTTAACTGATCTGCTCAATAAGCGCAAAACGTTTTGACACATTTACAAATTCATTTTTTAACGGAAAGATATAAAATTGGAAAGCCTGGCCGTGGAAGCGATTTGGAATTGAACTATTTTTTCCATTTTTTTTTATCAATAAGTTACCTATTTTGAGTTATAAGCATTTTTGATCACGTGACAAACACGATTTTTGCCCTTCACGGACTGGTTTGTCTGCTTTTTTCGGGAACTTCGGTTCAAGACGTCGGCTTTGACACCATTTTGTGAAAGATCTATTGCATTTGCAAAAAAACGAAAAAAAAAAAACCTCGATTACATAGTTTCTGAACAACAAGACCTGCTAGTTTCATGCATTTCCAAACAAAAATAAAGTAAAACTTATGTCAGAAAGTTGCTGTTTTATATTTGTGACAACAATTTTATTTAACACCCTTAATTAAAACGGTCTTCACTTTTTTTCGCGGCCCTTTGTCAAAATTTGCGGTTTTTTTGCGATGCTTTGAGAGTCGGTTTTTCTACGCGGCCTTTGTCGGAACATGTACTTTTCGCGATTTTTTGTCTGATTTCGCATTTTTTTCCGCGGCACTTCGACGGAATACGCGTCTTTTTCGCGATTCTTTGTCGAATTTTGCGTTTTCCAACCCGCGGCTTTTAAACGAAATTCACGTTTTTCAGCTATCCTTTGACGGAATACACGTTTTGTTTTGCAATCCTTTGTCAAAATTTGCATTTTCCGCGGTTTTTTGACGAAATTCGCGTTTTTCCGCGATCCTTTTACGAAATTTGCGTTTTCTCCGCGATCCTGATCGACGGTTTTTTGTAATTTTTCTGGCGAAATTCGCGTTTTTCCTCGGCGGAATTCTTCGACGGTATACGCGTCTTTTCGCGATTCTTTGTCAAAATTTGCATTTTTTCAGCGGCTTTTTGACGAAACTTGCTTTCTTTTCCGCGACCCTTCGAGGGAATACGCGTTTTTTTCGTGATCCTACGTCGAAATTTGCATTTTTTCAGCGATGTTTTGACGAAATTCGCGTTTTTTTCTGCGACCCTTTGACGAAATTTGGGTTTTTTTCACGCAATCCTTTGACGAAATTTGCGTTTTTTCCGCGATCCTTTTTTGAAATTCGCGTTTTTTCGCGGCCCTTTGACGAAATTCATGGCTTTTTTGCGATGCTTTGACGAGATTCGCTTTTTCTACGCGACCTTTGTCGGAATACGAGCTTTTTCGCGCAATCCTTTGTCAAGTTTCGCATTTTTTTCCATTGGCCATTGGCGAAAATCGCGGTTTTTTGTGATTTTCTGGAGAAATTTGCGTTTTTCCTCGGCCCTTCGAGGGAATACTTGTCTTTTCCCGATCCTTTGCCAAAATTTGCACGCTTTTTGACGAAACTCGCTTTCTTTTCCGTGGCCCTTCGACGGAATACGCGTTTTTTTTCGTGAACCTTTGTCGAAATTTGCGTTTTTTTGACGAAACTCGCGTTTTTTCCGCCGTCCTTTGGCAAAATTCGCGTTTTTTCCGCGGTCCTTTGACAAAATTCGCGTTTTTTTGGAATTATTTGAGGAAATTAGCTTTTTCTACGCGGCCCTTCGACGAAATCGCGTTTTTTGCAATATTTTGACGAAATTCGCGTTTTTCGAGGCCCTTCGACGGGATACGCATTTTTTGCGTCCTTTGTCGAAATTTGCGTTTTCCGCAGTTTTTTTGCGAAATTCGCGATTTTTTCCGTGTTTTTTTGACGAAATTCGCATTTTATTCACGATCCTTTGTTGAAAGTTCCACTCTTTCCTCGTCTTTTTCACGAAATTAGCATATTTTTACGATCCTTTAACGAAATTCACGTTTTTTTGCAATCCTTTGACGAAATTCGCGTTTTCTCCGCGGCCTTTTGATAGAATATGTTTTTTCGACATCAATTGTAGAAATTCGCGTTTTTTCCGCGATCCCTTGATGAACTTCACTTCTTTCCTGGAGTCATTTGGCGAAATTCACGTTTTTTCAGCGGTCATTAGACGAAATTCGCGTTTCCTCGCGGTCATTAGACGAAATTCGCGTTTCCTCAGCGGTCATTTGACAAATTTGCGTTTCCTCCGCAATCATTTGACAAAATTCGCGTTTCCTCCGCAATCATTTGACAAAATTCGTGTTTTCTCCCCGATCCATTTACGAGATTTGATTTTTTTGCGATCCTATGACGGATTTTTTAAATTTTTGGAACCTTATGCCTTAAATTTTCGGAAATTTCAGAACAGAATCACCCCTGCCCCCCCCCCCCTTCCCCCTCTGGCTGCGCCCCCCCCACCATTATTGTCAAAAATGATTTCCGTTTACAACAAAATTCAACGTGTTTCGTAAGATATGGAACGTTATGGAAATTTAAGTCAGCCCCCCCCCCCCCCCCCCCCCGAAATAAAATCCTGGGTACGCCACTGACAGATATCAAATCAAACTACTCAAAATAACCTGATAAGTATATACAATTCAAATGGGAATTTCGTTCCGGGTGGCTTTTTCAAGAAGGCTCACGTTTTGAGCACTTTATCCTCAGAGTAACGGTTGGCGCGGGGATGAATTCAATGCTACGCACCCTTTCTTGTTCCTGGCGTCTTACGCGTAGCGAACAGCAACCCCATTCCTTTGCTGAGAGCTTTTTGCTTTTAAAACAAACAGCTTTTTCGCATTAAAATGCTTTTCATTGCACAATTTATATAATTCAAACATAAGTTATGTTTTTCAGTTCAATAATATTCATTTATTTCATTAATTCGCTATATTCGAAGAAATTAAGAACGTATTTTATTTTTTAGGAAAAATAAAAACAGGTGTCAGGCTTATTGCAAAGAGCCTAGAAAGCGTTAGGCTAATTGAAAAATGACCACTTATTATCCGATCAGGGTGATATTTTTATCTCACAGGCTATCAAAGCCTGAGAGCTTTCGTGCTCGCCGATTCTGTATGTACGTGTGTACGTACGTACGTACGTATGTACGTAACACGATAACTCTTGATAGAAATATCCGATTTGCTTCAAATTTTTTTTTCTAGTTTCATTCTGATAAGGTGCTTCCCTGATTAGTTTTGGGGGTTCATTGGTTAAGGATAAAGGGGGAAAAGGGAGACTAGTCCCCCCCCCCTTAATTTATATAAATGGGTTTTTCATGCAGAAATATTCGATTTGCTCCAAATTTGGTATACCGGTTTATTGTGTTAAGGAACTTCCCTGATTAGATTTGGAAGCTCATTCTTTAAGTATAAAGGGGGAAAGGGGGGGCTACCCCCCTTAATTTAGATAAATCGGTTTTTCATGATGAATTATTCGATTTGTTCCAAATTTGGTATACCGGTTTATTAAGTTAAGGAGCTGCCTTGATTAGATTTGGAGGTTCATTAGTTACATATAAAGGGAGGAAAGGGGGAGGGCTATCCCCCCCGTAATTTAGATAAATGGGTTTTTCATGCAGAAATATGCGATTTGCAATAAATTTGGAATACCGGTTAATTATGTTAAGCAGCTTCCCTGATTACATTTGGAAGATCATTATTATGTATAAAGGGGGGAAAGGGGGACAATTGCCTCTCCCCTTAATTTAGATAGATGCGTTTTTCATGTAGAATTATTCGATTAGCTCAAATTTGGTATACTGATTTATTATGTTAAGGAGATGGCCTGATTAGATTTTGAGGTTCATTAGTTAAATATAAAGGGAGGAAAGGGGGGGGGCGCTAGCCCCCCCCCCCCTTAATTTAGGTAAATGGGTTTTCAATGCAAAATTATTCGATTTGCTCCAAATTTAGTATACCGGTTATGTTAAGGAGCTTCCCTGATGATATTTGGAAGTTCATTAGTTAAGTATAAAGGAAAGAAAGGGGGGCTAGACACCCCCTCTTAATTTAGATAAATGGGTTTTTCATGCAGAGTTATTCGATTTGCTCCAAATTTCGTATATCGGTTTATTATGTTAAGGAGCTTCCCTGATTAGATTTGGAGGTTCATTAGTTAAGTATAAAGGGAGGAAAGGGGGGCTAGACCTCCCCCCCTTAATTTAGATAAATGCGTTTTTCATGCAGAGTTATTCGATTTGCTCCAAATTTCGTATACCGGTTTATTATGTTAAGGAGCTGCTTTGATTAGATTTGGAGATTTATCGGTTAAGTATAAAGGAGGGACAGGGGCTAGTGTCCCCTTACTTTAGATAAATGGGTTTTTCATACAGAATTATTCGATTTGCTTCAAATTTGATATACCAGTTTATTACGATATGGCTTCCTTCATTTGATTTGGAGGTTCATTGGTTAAGTATAAAAGGGGGGAAAGGGGGGCAATTGCCCCTCCCCTTAATTTAGATAAATGGGTTTTCATGCAAAATTATCTGATTTAGTTTAATTTTTTTTCAACCGGATGCGAACTTGAAGATTCCATTTGAAGTCAACCCGAAAACTGACCACAACCAGGTTTCGGATTGAGTTCAATTAGAACTTTCAGGTTCGGATCGGGTTGCCGGTGGACGGAGATTATTTTGTCTGGCTTGCATTGGATTATAGTTCTTTGGAATATTTTTGTCGGTTAAGATTTGGTTCGGGACGGGTTTCAATTTGACTTCGAATGGAATTTTTAGGTTCTGGTAGCGTTGTGTGTCCACGGAAACTAATTTGTCTTGTTCGGATCCGGTTATGGATCTTTGGAATATTTTTGCCGGTTATCAGATTTGGTTCGGGATTTCAGGTTTTTCAGATGGAACTCCCAGGTTCGGGTCGGGTTGCATGTAGACTGAAATTATTTTGTCTTGCTCGGATCAGGGTACGGTCTGTTGTAATTTATTTTTCGGGTTTGGGTAGGGTTATGCGTCAATAAACCTAATAAAAAGAAAATTGCCCAGTTAAACTGATGGCATTGAGCTCACAGGCTATTCACACTAATTGCATATTATACTCTTATTTCAAAGAATAATGCCCCTCGAAAAATAAATGAAGGTATTAGTCACCGTTGCCCCCCTTTCTACTTAACCAAAGAACCTCCAAATCTAATCAGGGAAGCTACTTAACGTAATAAATTGGTATACCAAATATAAAGCAAATCAGATAATTCTGCATGAAAAAACCATTTCACTAAATTAAGAGGGGGGGGGGGGGTATTAGCTCCCCTATTTCTCCCTTTATGCTGAACCAATGAACTTTCAAATCTAATCAGAAAAGCTCCTTATTAGAATGAACCTAGAAAAAAAATTAAATTAGATAATTCTTCATGAAAACCCATTTATCTAAATTAAGGGGAGGGGCAATTGCCCCCTTTCCCCCCCTTTTATACTTAACCAATCAACCTCCAAATCAAATGAAGGAAGCCATATCGTAATAAACTGGTATATCAAATTTGAAGCAAATCGAATAATTCTGTATGAAAAACCCATTTATCTAAATTAAGGAGACACTAGCCCCTGTCCCTCCTTTATACTTAGCCAATAAATCTCCAAATCTAATCAGGGAAGCTCCTTAACATAATAAACCGGTATACGAAATTTGGAGCAAATCGAATAACTCTGCACGAAAAACCCATTTATCTAAATTAAGGGGAGTCTAGCCCCCTTTCCTCCCTTTATACTTAACTAATGAACCTCCAAATCTAATCAGGGAAGCTCCATAATATAATAAACCGGTATACCAAATTTGGAGCAAATCGAATAATTTTGCATTAAAAACCCCTTTACCTAAATTAAAGGGGGGATAGCCCCCCCCTTTCCTCCCTTTATACTTAACTAATGAACCTCCAAATCTAATCAAGCCATCTCCTTAACATAATAAACCAGTATACCAAATATGATCTAATTGAATAATTCTACATGAAAAACGCATTTATCTAAATTAAGGGGAGAGTCAATTGCCCCCTTTCCCTCCTTTATACATAATAATGATCTTCCAAATGTAATCAGGGAAGCTGCTTAACATAATTAACCGGTATACCAAATTTATAGCAAATCGCATATTTCTGCATGAAAAACCCATTTATCTAAATTACGGGGGGGGGGGATAGCCCCCTTTCCGCCCTTTATATGTAACTAATGAACCTCCAAATCTAATCAAGCCATCTCCTTAACATAATAAACCAGTATACCAAATATGATCTAATTGAATAATTCTACATGAAAAACGCATTTATCTAAATTAAGGGGAGAGTCAATTGCCCCCTTTCCCCCCTTTATACTTAAATAATGAGCTTCCAAATCTAATCAGGGAAGCTCCTTAACACAATAAACCGGTATACCAAATTTGGAGCAAATCGAATATTTCTGCATGAAAAACCCATTTATATAAATTAAGGGAGGGGGACTATCCCCCCCTTTTCCCCCTTTATCCTTAACCAATGAACTCCAAAAACTAATCAGGCCTAACCTTATTAGAATGAACCTAGAAAAAAAATTGAAGCAAATCGGATATTTCTATCAAGAGTTATCGCGTTACGTACATACGTACGTACGGACGTACACACGTACATACAGAATCGGCGAGCACATAAGCTCTCAGGCTTTGATAGCCTGTGAGCTAAAAATATCACCCTGATCGGATAATAAGTGGTCATTTTTCAATTAGCCTAACGCTTTCTAGGCTCTTTGCAATAAGCCTGAAAAATATCAGGCTAATTGGAAATAGGGAGCCGGATTTCTCAATTAGCCTACGACATATGTAATTCTATTGATAATTTTTTATGACACATTTGAACGTAGTTTTATTAGCATTACTATTGAATTAATTTAGTTTTTTTTTTATCATTATTAAACGGCATAATTGTGTGACGCATTGTGTGATTGCATTAATAAAGCATATTTTCACTGAAATAATTCATTAAAATTTAATTGTTCTTAATTTAATTGCGATTAGACGTTAATAGGAAGTTGAAACTAAAATCAATTCGATTATAATTAGATTGAACGATAAATCATAAATTATTTAGCTGTATCCTGCAATTAAATCAATCAGTTAAAATAATTGCAAGTTGATGCATGCCAATTAAATCAATTACTATTGCATTTTAATGCTGTTAAATCTTTATCATTATTTGAGTTTTATGAAAAAAAACATTGGTCTGCCCCTAGTGCACAAAATTAAAAATCTTTAAAATTCTTCAGTTTTTTATTTTAAAATTTTTGCCATATTTTTAAATATTATTTCGTCCTAGTTGTTTTATTTTATTTGTTATTTTAAAATAATCATTCGTCATATTTGAATAAATCATCTAAATTCTCTCGGATGAAATCCCTCCCCCCCCCCCCTTACACACACACTCTTCATTTTTCGTCATTCTGCACATATATTGCACTATTTATTAAGTTGAAGTGGCAATAAAATAATGATCAATCGTCTGAGGCAACCTCCCATTTCGAATTTTCTCTCCCCCCCCCCTCCTCTCCTCCAGCACACTATTTTTTGAATATTTTAAAATTCATTGTTGCCTTGCAGCAAAGATTAGTTAAAACTGTGTTTTGCTCTATCTGTTGATTTTTAAATAACAAATAAATAATTTACCATAAAAAAAGAAAAGGAAAGAAACAGAATGAAAGATTAAAAAAAAGAAAAAGAAAAAAAAAACAGGATTAACCTTTTGTGCACACGCTTTCAATTTTTTTTAATTCTCTACATTTTTTTAAATTTTCCGTCCTATTTATTACTTTGAAGTAGCTATAAGTAAAGGATCCATTATTCAAATTCTGCCCCCCCCCCTCGAAAAAAAGCTTGTCTTTCTTTCACCCCCCCCCCCTAAAAAAATTAAATATTCCAAGGTTTTAATTTTTTGGTTTATTTTTCCATTTGTTAATTGATAGATTTAACTATTTAAATCTACAGCCCCTCACTATCATACATAGTTAAAAAAATTTCTCTAGTGATTTTATTTGTTACTTTGAAGCAGCAAGAGGTAGTCATTCAATATTCCTTCTCCCCCACCTCCCCTTAAGGCTGTTCTCAAATCCAAAGGCTCAACTTTCTGACTTAAGTTTTAATTCATTTTTGTTCGGAAACTCGTGAAACTAGAAGGTGTTAATCAGAAACTTATGTTATCGAACTGCTTTTTCCGTTTTCTTGTAAACGCAATAAATAGATCTTTCAGAAAATACTGTCAAAGTGGGCATTTTGAACCAAACTTTCGAACGAAAGAAGAAAATCCAGTCAGTAAGGGGAGAAAAATGCCGTGTCACGTGATCCAAATCGCTTCTAACTCAATAGGTAATGAATGGATCCAAGAATGGGAAACACAGTTCGATTCCAAATCGCTTCCATGGCCAGGATTTCCAATTTTATATCTTTCCGTTAAAAAATGAATTTGTAAATGTGTGAAAACGTTTTGCGCTTGTTGAGCAGAGCAGTTGAGAATAGCCCTAAGAATTTCATCTCACATTAAAAAAGCAATTTCTAAACATCCTGGTTGGTGGTGTGATAGGTTTTTTTTTTCCTGGTTTAGCCTATTTTCACTTGACTTTGGGTACTGTTTCTGCAGAATGATTTGGTATTAAATTAATTATATAAGTTCATCGCAGAAAATATAGTAATTTTCTGTCACGTATTTTTTTAAATTTGTGTTTATATTCATCAAAATGCACTGAAACTGCATTAATTCATTATCCCCATAAATCCATCTTTATATGTAATCAAATATCTAGATTTATGAAGGTAATGAGTTTTTGTTTAACAGGTATGGAATTATATAAAAATAATAAAGGCTTTTTAATAAAGGTATGGAATTATTAATACTCAATTGAATGAAAATGTAGATTTTTGAGGGGATCAAATAATCAAAATTTTAGTCTATATCATCAAAAGTAATAAAGGTCTTTGATAAAACAGAGTATAAGAGTTCGTAATACAATTTCTTTCGAAGATTTCTTTTCATCTAGAACACATAATTGAAAATATTTCTTTAATTTTGGAAGGACTGTTATTCTAAAATATGCTAGTTCTTCTTCCGCCATTTCGGTTCAAAACAAAACACAAGACGACGATTGGCGTTAGAGCTGGCTGTACGTTCTCGCTTTCGCCAACTCGCCAAGACTGGTGCTGAAAACGTGAGCCTTCCTGAAAAAGCTTCCGGGTGCATGTAACTTGAATTCTTCAGAACGGATTTCCATGCGACTTGCACTATTAGTTTTTTAGGGAAGATTTTAGTGCGTAACATATTGTTTTCCGTTGCTTAGTCATAGAATTATAGGGGAAAGTTATATAATCATGTGAACCCAATTATGAAGGATTAGTCTTATTAGCTGAATAAAAAATGCAGAACTATTTTTATCGTTAAGTATATTGACGGGTTTATCTTCAGTAATGGGGCTGTGCGCTAGGATATTCTTATTTTAATGAGTGTGCCTGACACCTATTATGGCATGCACCTTTGTTTAAAACAATATAGAATGACTTATGTTTTAAGCGACTATCTGGCATGCAACTTCATTACAAAATACTAACCTGCAATAATGCTTAAGGTGCTTCTCCAGTTCCCTGGTCAACAACGCGAAACTTTTCGACATATTTTTTGACTCATTAAACGTAAAGGCTTAAAATTTGTAGGCCTGACTATTAAAGCGATTTGGAATTGAAATGAGTTTTTTCTTTTTTCATAAATAAATTACTTATCGAATTATGAGCAATTGTGGTTGCGTGACGGCCGGTTTTTATCCTTTATTGCACTGTTGCGTCCGAAATTCAGTTCAAAACACCAACTGAAAAATCTTATACCTTTACCAACATATGGAAACTATCTTTCGATTACATAGTTTCTAAATAAGAACTCCTGTCAATTTCATGCGTTTCCGAACAAAAATTAATTAAAAAATATGTCAGAAAATAGCTCCTTTAGATTTGAGAACAGCCTTAACTTTATGAACAGCCTTAACTTGACGTTTATGAAAAAACTCACATTTTTAGCTTTAATTTTGGAACTCGCGAAATTTAAATTCAGAAAAAGGATGTTCTTTTGACACATTGTGGTAATTTTTTTAACTTTTAAAATTAAAATACATGTTTTCTTTGTCGCGCGTAACAGAAGTATACAATATCTTCCACAATACGGTGGAAAATGCAAAAAAATACATCCAAATGAGGTAGTAGTTACTGAAATTTTATTTGGAAAATTTGAAATTTTATTGAAATTAAATCTACAATGATTAGATGAAATGATGTCATTTTCCATAAATTTTAAATCAAGACATCTGTCAAGAATTTTTTTTTTTTGAAAATGTAAATAACCGCTCTCTTTTTGCTATAAATCACAGAAAATGTTAGCACTGAACCTAAACCAATACAACACTTAGCGATAACGTATAGCTATAAGATGTGGCTGTAGTATAGTATCGAAGTAATAAGCAAAATATAGGAGCCGTATGTTTACAATGAATTTGATTACGCGTTGAAAAGATTTGATAGAATATGACATCATATCTAGCCTTTTTTTTCTTTTTCTTAAATTGTTTTCATGAAATTTGACTGTTTGTATTAAAATATATGTTTTAATTTAAAAAAAAAAACATTCAAATTGAGGTGCTACGTTATTTTCCCGCTCTTATAGTTAAAGTTTTTATTTTATATACAAAAAAAAAAAAAAATGTAAATTTTCTGTTTAGAATGTTGTCAATATCAAACACGCAAAAGTATAGCAAGAAAATCTGAATTTTTATGGGCAAATAGAAACAAAATACACGCGTTATCCTTATTTTTTTTTTCACATTATTGTGTCATTTTTTAGGGTGTGGCAACGGGAAAGAAACGTTTGAATTAAAAAAGATTTAAAAGGGAGATATTTCTATAATGAAATTATGGAAGTGGTAGAAAAAAGGGATAAATAGTGGTCTGATAATTTTTTTAAGTAGACAGTGATCTTTTCCACGTTCTAAATTTCGTGCAAATCGGTCAAATATTGAAGATTTGTATAAAGGACATACACACAGAGAACGGCTTTTATATATATAGGTAAAGAAAGAAAAATAAATTAGTACAACATTGATAAAAATACAAATAAAACGTCAAAATCAAAATAATTTGATGACGTAGACACGTGTAACAACATTTCAAAATAAGCTAATATAAAAGGAATTAAGTAAACAGAGTCTTTGTCTCCTGGTATTTTCTAACAAAGCGAAAAGAAAGTTCTTTTAAATGAGACATTTTAAATTAATCGTTTTTAATCTGGCGTAATTTTTACCAAGCTATTCTTTCTCTTTTAAATGTTCACGTGAAAATAGTTTTGTTAGAAATGAAATATTATTTGCGCTTTCCTAACAAAAATAGTTGAAAAGATCCTATCAAAATATAATTAAATGCCTAGCACAATTTCTAAATTTAAACTGTTTTGCAATATTATTTTGTGTTCATTTTATGTAATAACTGTAATGTGACGTAAATATGATGTAATTTCTCCTATTTAAGACATTTAACGCATGTTAATGAATTTATTATTTTACAATATCCTTTCTCTTTTAAAATTCACGTGTATACTTTTTATGACGTAATTTTCGATAAGTTCCTGCTTTTTATACGCAATTATTTAATTTTAATTTGAAAGTATCTTTTCTATTTATAATAGTCACGTGTAAATAAATTTTTAGTTTGAAGAAAACATTATTGTTTCCGTTGTTTATACAGTTGGCAACAGGTTAAATTAGTACAATTTTGCAAAATAAGTAAAAAATATCTCTCGAAATGCTGAAAATTTGAATTTAAAATAGAAATAAAACCTCGAAAAATCAGTCAAATTAAAAAAATAAATGAATTCTGCACACCGGGAAATTATAACGTATAAAATGATCTAAAAATTATTAAATTCCGATGTATAGTTTTTGCTCTTATAAAACTTTTTTAGTGGAACGATTTTGTCCAACTTTAGCATTAAATATATCTTAAAATAATTCTTCGATTTGAAAACTGTCTGCATCAGCGTGTTTATCAAACATTTCTGTATAATACTACCGATTTTGATATTTTTGTATGCATTATTTTTCTTAATATTAACGAAGAAGGACCTCAGGTCACAAAAAATTCAAAACCGGCGGCGGCGGTGACAGAGGTAGTTACTTTTTTTTAGAATAGAGAGATAATTCAATCTTTCGAAATCCTTTTAAAGCCGATTTAATTAGCGTGCATTTAGAGTCTGCGGTGTCTGGACGGGGGTTGGCGAGCGCAGCTCGTAGGGGGACGAGCCCCCTAGTGATATTAAAAAAGGGATAATATAAATCTGGAAAAGTCAGAAGATAAAGTTGGACAAGATGCAATTTAATAACAAAACATGCATAAGCTAATCAGTAATGATAATGGGAAATATTAGGAAAACTTTATTTCTCATTTTGATTTTGTCACATAAAAGTGTCTCTCTATTCTAAAAAAACGTAACTAACGCTGTCACCGCCGCCGCCGGTTTTGATTTTTTTGTGACGGGAGGTCTTTCTTCGTTAATATTAAGAAAAATATTGCATACAAATATATTAAAATCGGTGGTATTATAGGGAAATTTTTGATAAACACGCTGATGTAGTCAGTTTCCAAATCGAATAATTATTTTAAGAGATATATAATCCTAAAGTTGGACAAAATTGTTCCATTAAAAAAGTTTTATAAGAGCAAAAACTATACATGGGAATTTAATCATTTTTAGATCATTTTATTCGTTAGAAGTTCCCGGTGTGCAGACTGCATTTATTTTTTTAATTTGACTCATTTTTTGAGGCTTTATTTCTATTTTAAATTCAAATTTTAGCATTTCGGAGATATTTTTTACATATTTTAGAAAATGGTATTAATTTATACAGTTGCCAAATGTATAAACAACGTAAACAATAATGTTTGCTTCAAATTAAAAATTTATTTACACCTAACTATTATAAACAGAAAAAATCATCTGGAATTAGAATTAAATTATTATGTACGAAAAGCAGGAACTTATTGAAAATTACGTCATAAAAAGTATACACGTGAATTTCAAAAGAGAAAGGATATTGTAAAATAATAAATTCATTAACTTGCGTTAGAAGTCTTAAATAGGAGAAATTACGTCACATTTACGTCACATTGCACTTATTACGTAAAATGAACAAAAAATAATATTGCAAAACAGATTAAATTTAAAAATTGCGCGAGACATTTATTTGATATTTTGAGATGATCTTTTCAACCATTTTTGCTAGGACAGCGCGAATAATATTTCATTTCTAACAAAAGTATTTTCACGTGAATATTAAAAAGAGAAAGAAAAGTTAGGTGAAAATTACGTCTGATTAAAAACGATATAGTTAAAATGTCTTATTTAAATGAACTTTCTTTTCGCTTTGTTAAAAAATACCGGGAAACAAAGATTCTGTTTACATAATTCATTTTATATTAGCTTATTTTGAAATGTTTAACTGATTTTATTTAATCAAAGACGAAAACAGCCATTGTATCTTTTAACAGCAGCTCATTTGGCCTTAAAATTCCCCAATCAAAGGGAAATGAATAGAAACCCGTTTATATTTAGATCGCCACTGTTTTTTTTTAATTACTAGGAGGGTCCACCCCCTGCTCGCTACGCTCACCAACTCCCCGCGTAATTGCTTTGCGATTCCATTCGGTAATTGTGAAGCGAAGCAATCCCTATTTTCTAGCCAACCCCAGCCGTAATTGATTCGCGTTTCCATTCTGGATCGATTCGCGATCCCTTACTTTCTATGCATTCAATTTTCAGATTCCACTTGGTAAAAACGCGCTTCTCCCCAACTCTTGACAATTTTATTTTCTTATCTTCAAGCACATAATTATTAGAGGTTACAGAGTTTCACAATTATAAGAATTATTAAATGTAAAATTATATATATAGTGTTACGAATATTGTAAATTGTTAGTGTTTGTGCTTAAAAATAATGTAAATAGTTCAATTAAGCTCTATTTATAAGCTAATATCAGTTTTGTTCCATTGAAATATCTTAATTTGTTGATTTTCTGCAAGCAAGTAAACCCTATTGGATTTCAATTGGAGTCTATGGAAATTTGCCGAAATACTGGAAATAGCGCCAAGTTGGCTTCACTTTTGGCGAGTAATTTTTGTCGCCAAATTTGGCGATATATCGCCAAGCTGGCGGCAAACTTGGCGATGTTTGGCGACAGAGCTGCCTCCTTGGTAACCCCCTTATAGCGCCAGAAAGCTTTGACCAATCAGATGCGTTTCGCGGTATCTACGCAGATTTTCATTACTCCATTTCCAAATCGTTACTTTTTTTTATATACAGGGTGTCCGGTCTCAACGGTGTCCAATGGCTAATTCCTAAACCGTTAGACTTAGACATACAGTTCCAATTACAAAAATGTTTTAAATCAGGTAAAGAAATATTTTAAAAGCGATTTGGGTCAATAAAAACATTCCTTAAAAAATTACGAAATTTAAATTTTTATACGGTCCCCGGTCCTATAAGTTATATTTAGTAAGTTTTTCCTATTACACTGACAAGTAAGACAAAAAATGTCCCATTCATATAATTCTAAAATTGAGCGAGTTATGAAACTTTAAAAATGCATGACTTATGCCACTTTTCTGCTCTGAAAACAAATGAGTTCGGCTTGGCGTTAAGGGGTCACATAACAAGTGCTTAAAGTATCCGAAGATCTTATTTCATGCGTATCTGCGCTTTGAAAAAAAATCGTACACGTATTACGATTAAGTTAACATTTATTAAGTTTCAGATTGGCTAAAATAACATATGTTTTATTTTGTCAGGATTTGAGACTGTTTCTTTTATGATTCCTTTTAACACAAATTATGCTATTTTTATAAGTTTTTATGTTACTTCAACGATTGTATGTATATTTTTCCAGTTCAAAATTTGTACTCGTACAAAATTTGTTCAAAACTTTAACTCACTTTCAAATATCCGATCGAGATTACATTTTACATACTGGGGCAAATCTGATAACAATCTAATATTATTATGATTTTCGGTAGTTACCATTTATACTTATTTTATAGAATAACACAAAAAATTTCGGACAGATTACTACGAAGAGGTTTAAGAAAAAGTTTTAGATTAGATAATACAAGACTGCGATTGTTGGTTTTTTTTACTTTTATGTAGTTTTTAGCACTGAATCCGAAAATTACCTTAATTTTTAACCATCATGTCAGGATATTTCGCAAATCATAAATTGTCAAATTTAAAAAATAACAAAAATCGGATACTATAAAGTAGAGGAGATGGTTGTGTTTTTTAACTTTTGATAATTGATTTTTAAGTACTTTTTAGCACTGAATCTGTAAATGACCTTCATTTTTAACCATCACGTTAGAATTTTTTTGCAAATCGTAAATGTGTAAGTTAAAATATAGAGAAAATCTCATACTATAAAACATATATAAAACATGTTTTTTATTTTATTTCATTTTATTTTATTTTATTTTATTTTATTCAATAATTTATTCGATAGTTTTGCTTATCCTGAAATTATTACAGGTAAACAGCTGAGTGGTCCGATGAGATGGGGGAGGAGGTTCAATTTTAACTTCGAACTTTTTAACTTTGAAATTTGCAATTTGCGAAAAATCCTGATCAGATGGTTAAAAATGAAGGTCAATTTTGGATTCAGCGGTACAGAATACATAAGAATCAATTATTAAAAGCTAAAATACATCTCATAACCCAACTTTTGCAGGCTAGTGTAATCTAATAATATTTTAAAATACGTATCATTTTGTAAAGAATTGAGGCTGTTAATTTAGCATCATTTTATTTATCAAAAATTCTGTTTTTTCTTTCTTCTTAAATGTTTATTATAAATTGTATATTTCGCATTAATATGTCAGAATGATTAAAGATTTTAAATTTATATTGCAATTTTAATTTTACTCTCAACCATTTATTAATATATCTGACAAAATTATATTTTGACTAAATTTGTGAATCACCCCCAATTTGCAGCAAAAAATATGCTCCAACTTTAAACAGCTATTACTCAGTCAATTTTAATCGTTGAATAACGGGATTTTTTTTTGTATTACTTGTCAGAGTAAAAGGAAAATTTTACTAAATATAACTTATAGGAGTGGGGGACCGTATAAAAATTTAAATTTCGTAATTTTTTAAGAAATGTTTTTATTGACCCAAATCGCTATTTAAATATTTCTTTACCTGATTTAAAACATTTTTGTAATTGGAACTATATGTCTAAGACTAACGGGTTAGGAATTAGCCATTGGACACCGTTGAGACCGGACACCCTGTATAGAAGGATAATTCAATTTTCCGAAATCTTTTTAAAGCCGATCAAATTAGCGTGGTTTTAGAGTCTGCGGTGTCTGCACGGGTTTGGCGAGCGTAGCTCGTAGGGGGCAGAGCCCCCTAGTACATATATTAAAAAAAAAATTAGGAATGTACAAGATTATTTCGCACTATAAAAATCAAAACATATTTCAAATATTTATTCCTTTTCAGGGGCGTAGCTACCGTGGAGCAGTTGGAGCAGACTGCTCCAGGCGCATGCATCCTAAGGGCGCAAAATTAGAAAGAGCAGAATAAAGATGTGTAGAAAGATTTGCATATTTTTTCCATTATTAATTAGATGTTATAGATGAATCTTGTTGCAATCAGAATATTCCTATGATGTTTTACCTCAACTATTTCGATTGAAAACATGTTTTATGCAATGTTACAAGAAATTACTTCTATTCGTGAAGCTTCAGTTTAAATTCATACCATATTGAATCTTCAAGTAACTTCTCCAGCACCGTTTTAGCATGCCTGTTTTTAGGTAGATTTCGTAAGAAATACTACCTATTACAGTCGGTGTACCCATGGTGCGACTTTTGAAAAATTCCTTCATAACTTTTCATTATATGACCCCAGAAACCCAAAACCAACCCCACCTAAAAAGTTTATATGCATGTGCTAAATTTTGTTCGCATGATAAAAGTCGCAATTATGCACGGATCGTCTTCAAACTCACCAAAAACATTCAGATGGCTAATATCTCGACGGAGATGGTAAATGGGTAAAATCCGCCCAAGGGTGGTGGAAATGGAGAAAATAAAAGTAGGGTTTTAGGGAGAAAATAATTCACACAACTTCGTCAATTCGCAAGATATCAAATCCAATTAAATTTATTATAAATTTTCTTAATGTTATCTACAACTTTTATATTGACAAGTTTTTGATAGGACCGAATCTTACACCAAATGCAAATTAAGAATACGTAGTGGTTAAAGAAAAAATTTTCGTATTAACATGATTCTGAAAAAAAAAAAAAACAACAGCTCTTACCGAAAAATGAAATTAAAATCTTCTCAAAAGCAGCCAGATAAAATTGTTAAACTGAGTTTATCTCTAATCTTCATTTAGTTTTTGTTGGTGAAATTAATACTTAACTTCGAAATCTAGCTGCGCCGGTAGGCCGAGCCGGCAGGGATTTTTTTTTTCTGTAACTGTTCCTTGGACGACAGATGAAGATCTTCAAATCTATAATCAAAACTTGTTTACAGGGTTCTTATCGGTCACTTTATTGGGTATCACTGTTTTCAAAAAATAATCTTTCTGGTGCATTTCTTTTGAAAATGTTTTAGAAATTTATCATGATGATTACTGTGCGGAAATAATGGTAGCCAAAGAAGTCACCTTTGTGAAACCTATATTTACGATGTAACAGCAATGACTTGGCTATGTAGTTATTTTACGATTTGGAATTTAAAAAAAAGTTTGACAAGCTGAAGAAAATTATTGAAATTATTGACCATTTTACAAACAAAAAACCCCCCAAAAAACAAAAATTTTCAAGGCTTTTTTTTTTTTGTGTGTGTGTGTGTGGAAATTAAACATGCATCAGTACAGATGATTATAAAACAATAATAAGAGCCAGGCACATTCCTCACCAGTCCACGACGACAAAATTTATAGGGGGGATGGGTGAGGGGGAAGCGGCAAATTAAATTTTGTGCGTCTTGTTTTTGAGATTTTGAAAATATGGAAAATCTCAAATGCAGAATTGATGAGCCTTTTTGATCGTAAAGGGAGAAAAAATTAAGTAAGTGTTTCTTAGAACCTGATTATCACCTATGCACACTTACATCACTTTCACCACCATCGAAATGTATTTTTACGTATTAAACCTTATTTAATCACAAAATTTTAGGATTGTGCGTTTGCTTGGGCCGTAATCATGCTCTGTTCCTGTCCCCCCGCTCTGAGAGTCTGTATATTAGTGATGGGCGATAACGAGATGTTTTTCTCGATTTTCTCGATTGTATGGACATCTCGATATTTTTCGATTGTATAAATTTTTTCTCGATGACTACAGTTTGCAAATTTCTTTTATAAATGATATATTATGTATTATATACGTCATACATTTATCAAGAATCGTCTGTGAGTGAACTGGAATAAGTCGATGTTAATAAAGACTAGGTGAATTCGACCGCTAGCGGGCCCCTCCTTTAATCGGGGCCCCTAATTTATACGTAATCTTGTAATATGAAATCACGAACAGGTTACCCGCTATATACGGCACTGATATATGATAGCAGGCGGGTGTGGTGTGCACGCACTACAAAATCTTGTAAAAAATATAATATCGAAACGAATGAACGTCGGACCAGATCTCTTGGGGGAGGGGTCAAAGCGAGCGGAGGGGCACAGCAGCTGCATAATATGATTAAGTCGTCACAGGTCTTTAGGCCTTTCCAACCATATGTCACATGAGAAGTCTGGATCTGAATTTATAAAAATGCCCTCCCCGTGGGGGGGAAAGGGGGGGGGAGGTGTGCGGGAGGTGGATAACATGAGTAAGTGGTCATAAGCCTTTCCAACAATATGTCACATGAGGGGTCTCGGCTAAATTTAGAAAAACAACACCGTGGGGAAAAAGTGGGGGGGGGGGCGGTCACCGGAGGTGCATTACATCAATAAGTAGTCACAGACCTTTCCAACGATATCTTACATGTGGGTTCTTGGCTAAATTTGGAAAAGTGTCCCCCGGGGGGGGGTTCAAAATGGGGGGATGGACACCGGAGGAGCATAACATCAATAAGTAGTCACAGACCTTTCCAACGATATCTCACATGAGGGGTCTTGGCTAAATTTGAAAAAGTGTCCCCCGGGAGGGGCAAATTGGGGGAGACTGTCACCGGAGGTGCATAACATCAATAAATAGTCACAGACCTTTCCAACGATATCTCACATGAGGGGTGTTGGCAAAATTTGGAAAAGTGCCCCCGGGGGGGGGCAAAGTGGTGGTGGGGACACCGTAGGTACATAACATCAATAAGTAGTCACGGACCTATCCAACGATATCTCACACGAGGGGTCTTGACTAAATTTGAAAAAGTGTTCCCCAGGGGGGGCAAAGAGTGGGGGGGACTGTCACCGGAAGTGCATAACATCAATAAGTAGTCACAGACCTTTTCAACGATATCTCATAAGAGGGGTACTGACTAAATTTGGAAAAGTGTCCTCCGGGGGGGCAAAGTGGAGGGGGGCGGCCACCGGAAGTGCATAGCACTAATAAGTAGTCACAAACCTTTCTAACGATATGTCACATGAGGGGTCTTGGCTAAATTTGGAAAAGTGTCCTGAAATTTCATATATTAGAAATAATATTTAGCGAAGGGCTCCATAAAAAAATCCGATCTAAAATGATAAAAGCGGAAAAAACTACCCTCGCAGTGGGGGCCAAATTGGGGAGGGGAGGAAGAAAGTCTCATAATATGAAAGAGTCATCCGAGAGCTTACCGATGACATATCACATGACTGGTCCAAAAAAAGTTTGAAAATTGCACCCCCTCTCTCCCCCCGTGGGCCCACTCTTTCACCCCGGAATTCACACAGCCGCCACTTTAAAATTTTTATGTTCAATAAATAATATTTACCGGAAGACTGCATAAAAAACCCATATTTAAAGTGATATTTAAATTTATTATAGAAATCGTCTACGGTTTTAAAAATTTGTTCGCCCCTTCCCCACCCCCCCTTTGAGCGATAAAGGTTCATAGTATGAAAGAGTGGTCAAAGGGCTTTTTGATTATATGCCACAGGAAGGGTTCGGTAAAATTTTTAAAATTGCACCCCATGAGTCCACTCTCACGTCCTCCTCCCTCGAAATCACCCGACCCACCTTCCTCTTTGAAAATTTTATATTTAATAAATAATTTTTATCGGAGGGTACCAGGTATGTGACATCTTGGTAGGGCTAAAATAAGAGAAACTTTGAAAATTAAAGCTTCATTTCACAGCTCATTGTCATGCCTTTTTCTCTATCTCGTCCCTTGGTACTCTCGATAAATTTTCTTACTTTTCTTCTCTGCCGAGGACGAGAGAAATCCTCGAAAAGCTTCTCATAGCGAAATGTTGAAAAGCGCGAGAGAAATCCTCGAAAGGCTTTTCATTGGGAGATTTCGAAAAGGACGAGAGTAACAAGCGAGAGGCTTCCCATCGGGAAAGGTTGAAAAGGGCGAGAGGAAACTCTCGAGAGACTTCCCATCCCGAAAGGTTTAAAACCGCGAGAGAGCCAACCATCGAGCAGCTTGCCATCTGGAAGCGTCGAAATGCTGGGAAAATCATCGAGATGAGATTTGCCGAAATGCGAGATGGAAATGAAGCTTTCAGAGTCAAACTTACCGCATTTCTGGTTTAAGTCATAATTTCTCAAAGGAGTCCATCTGCTTATCCAATCTCTTTTTAGCTCACAGGCTATCTAAGCCTGAGAGCTAATGTACCCGTCGGTTCAGTGTGTATGCATGTACTGTACGTACGTACGTACGTATGTACGTAACGCGATAACTCTTGATTAAAATGTACGATTTGCTTCAATTTTTTTTTATGTTCATTCTGATAAGGCGTTCCGCTGTTTAGTTTTGACGGTTCATTGGTTAAGGATAAAGGGAGAGAAGGGGGCTGCCCCCCCCCCTCCTTAATTTAGATAAATAGGTTTTTCATGCAGAATTCTTCGATTTGCTCCAAATTTCGTACACCGGTTTATTATGTTAAGGAGCTTCCCTGATTAAACTTGGAGGTTCATTAGTTAAGTATGAAGGGGGGAAAGGGGGATAGAGCCCCTCCTTAATTTAGATAAATGGGTTTTTCATGCAGAATTATTCGATTTACTCCAAATTTGGTATACCGGTTCATTATGTTAAGAAGTTGCCTTGATTAGATTTGGAGGTTTACGGGTTAAGTATAAAGGGGGAGAAGGGGGCTAGACCCCCCCCCCCCCCCTTAATTTAGATAAATGGGCTTTTCATGCAGAATTATTTGATTTGCTCATAATTTGGTATACCGATTTATTATGTTAAGGAGCTTCCCTGATTAAACTTGGAAGTTCATAGGTTAAGGATAAAGGGGGAGAAGGGGGGGCTGGTCCGCCCCCCCCCCCTTAATTTAGATAAATGGGTTTTTCATGCAGAATTATTAGATTTGTTCCAAATTTGGTATACCGGTTTATTACGTTAAGAAGTTGCCTTGATTAGATTTGGAGGTTTACGGGTTAAGTATAAAGGGGGAGAAGGGGGGCTGGTTCCCCCTTAATTTAGATAAATGGGCTTTTCATGCAGAATTATTTGATTTGCTCCAAATTTGGTATACCGGTTTATTATGTTAAGGAGCTTCCCTGATTAAACTTGGAAGTTCATTGGTTAAGGATAAAGGGGGAGAAGGGGGGCTGGTCCCCCACTTAATTTAGATAAATGGGTTTTTCATGCAGAATTATTCGATTTGTTCCAAATTTGGTATACCGGTTTATTATGTTAAGGAGCTTCCCTGATTAAACTTGGAGGTTCATTAGTTAAGTATAAAGGGGGGAAAGGGGGTAGACCCCCTCCTTAATTTGATAAATGGGTTTTTCATGCAGAATTATTCGATTTGCTCCAAATTTGGGATACCGGTTTATTATGTTAAGAAGCTGCCTTGATTGGATTTGGAGGTTTATGGGTTAAGTATAAAGGGGAGGGGCTAGTCTTCTTAATTTAGATAAAAGGGTTTTTCATGCAAAATTATTGGATTTGCTTCAAATTTAATATACCGATTTATTCCGATATGGCGCTTCCTTCATTAGATTTGGAGGTTCATTGGTTAAGTATACAAGGGCGAAAAGGGGCAAGTCCCCTTAATTTAGATAAATGGATTTTCATGGAGAATTATTCAATTTACTTTAATTTTTTTTTCTATGTTTGTTCTGATAAGGAGCTTTCCTGATTAGATTTGGAGGTTCATTAGTTAAGTATAAAAGGGTTAAAGGGGTTAGACCACCCTTAATTTAGCGATATGTTCCTTTTTTTCATGCAGAATTATCTGATTTGCTTCAAATTTGATATACTGATTTATTATAGTTAAGGAGTTTCCCTGATTAGATTTGGAGGTTCATTGGTTAAGTATAAAAGGGGCAAACGGGGGATATTTCCCTTCATTTATTTTTTGAGGGACATTATTCTTTGAAATAAGAGTATAATATACAGTTAGTGTTAATAACCTGTGAGTTCAATGCCATCAGTTTAACTGGCACTTATAATTTTATTGCTATTAACCTATGTGGGTTATGAAGCATAGTGGTTTATGTATTCAGTTCTGTATAGTCCTAGTTTCAAACTTTACTGTTAAATTTAGTGTCATTTTGCCACGAATTTTCAATGTTTCTCTTATTTTAGCTCTGCCAAGCTGCCCCTTACCTGGAGACTCAGATAAATACTATTTATTAAATATAAAAAGTTCAAAGAGGAAGGTGAGTGAATTCTAAGGTGCGCGAGAGTGCACAAAGGGAGGAGGGGGGGCGGGTAATTTTCAAACTTTTACCAAACCTCTCCTTGACATATCATCGGAAAGTCCTTTCACCACTCTTTCATATTATGAACCTTTCTCCTCCCAGAGTTGAATTCCGGAAGAGGTTCGAGGGGGGGGGGGGAGCGGTGCGGGGAGGACTTTTTTTTTAATTGTAGAGATTTCTACAATAAATATCATTAAATGAGGTTTTTTAATGGAGCTCTCCGATAAATATTATTTATTAAATATAAAATTTTAAAAGTGGAGCTGCGTGATTTCCGGGTATATTCTAGGAGAAAAGAGGGAACCCACGTGGGAGGGGTAGATTTCAAACTTTATTTGGACCAGTCATTTGATCTATCATCGGAAAGTTTTCGGTTATCATTGCAAAGTTACTCTTTCATATTATGAACCTTTCTTCTTCCTTCCTTAGTTTGGCGCCCCGAGAGAGGCACTTTTCGAACTTTTTTGAAATCGTAGCGTTTTTAAACATTTTAGATCGGATTTTTTTACGGAGCCCTCCGATAAATAATTTTTAATATATGAAAATTTCAAAGAGAAGGATGGGCAGGGTATATTTCGGGGGGGGGGGGTGCACGATAATTGGAATCCTGGGAGTTGGGACTCTTTTCTATCTTTTGCTGACACCCCTCATGTGATATATCATTGGAAAGCTCTGTGACTACTATTTCATTTTATATATCGCTCGCGCCCCTCCCCTTACTTTGCCCCCGAGCGGGGGCACTTTACTAAATTTAGCCGACACCCCGCATGTGCCATATCGTTGGAAAGTCCTGTGACCACTTATTCATATTATGCACTTTCCTTGCCCCTCTTTCCTACTTTGCTCCCCGCGGGAGTTCGTTTAATGTATTCCAGTCGAAGACTTTATAAAAATGGGGAAATTAAAGATCCAATCTCAAATGACGTAGAAAAATCAATAAAAAATTTTGATCCCTTTTATCATCCTTTAGTTCATATTTTTGCCACTAGGGGTGCTTTTGATTCTTATTTCTTTGGCCATTTTGGTACTAATTGCCGAAAAATTCTAATTTTTGATACTTAAACTCCCCTTACCGCTTCATAGCTACTCGCGTTTTTTCAGCTTTTTTCAACCAGGGGGCAACCCTTACAAGACTTTTCCAGTCTTATGGCTCCTTTATAGTTTCCCTTTGTTTTTTTGTTTTTTTATTCCACCTGTTTTCAGTTACCCTATATTTAATAAAATCTGCCTTATATATATGTAAAAACAATGATTTCAATAATCGATTCTGGAACATCTCCTTTGTAGATTCTCGAAAGTAATCGATGACTGTATCCATTGTGTATTTTACGATAACGATTTTTTTCGATTGGTAAATTTTCGAGAATCGCCCATCACTAAGCCCTATCACTACTATGAAATTGTCGGCCAGAATAATAGCTAAGTTTTCCAATAACTGTTTTTAGCTTTTCTCGTTATAATCGATTGTAAAACATCTCGATTGTAGATTCTATGAATTAATCGAGGGCTGTATCGATTGTGATTTTTTACGATGACGATTTTTCTCGATTGTCGAATTCTCAAGAATCGCCCATCACTACTGTATATGACACAAATTTTGTGGACGCTCTATCTCAAGAACTAATTAACGGAATTTAATAAAAGTTTAGATTCAGTTAGTCCCTGATATAAGTTGGAGCTGATTACTTTTTGGTGTAAATCGCCTTATTATTCACGATTTACTCAATAGTTATATCTCAAGAACTAAGGCACGGATTTTCGAAAAAATTCAGATTCAGTTAGTCCTTGATATAATTTGGTGCTCATTGCTTTTTGGTGTAAATCATCCGACAGGTGACGCTGCTGTGCTACATTATTTATGATTATTGCAATAGCTCTATCTAAAGAACTAATGCACGAATTTTCATCAAACTACTTTAGTCCCTCAATTAGTGCGGTTTAATTTGTGGTGTAAATGCCGACAGGTGGCGCTGCTATGCTACATTTTTCACGATTTCCGCAATAGCTGTATCTCAAGAACTAATGCATGAATTTTCATCAAACTTCAGATTCAGTTAATCCTTGATATAAATTTGTCGTAATTAGTTTTTGGTCTAAATCGCGCAACATGTGGCACTGCTAGACAGAATTTTTTCCGATTACCCTAATAGCTCTATCTCAAAAACTAATGCACGGATTTTCATCAAACTTTAGATTCAGTTAGAAGTTCACATAAGTTTTGCTGAGTAGATTTTAGTGTAAATCACCTAACCGGTGCTGCATTTTTCCGGAAATATTACCATGTATGAGATAGAAGAAAGTTTTGGTATTGCCACATCGGACTAGATTTTTATTGTGATAACAATGCTTTCCTATTATCTTTTTACTTCTTCTATCTTTAGAAGAAGAAAGTATTGGATTCGATTGGAAATTTTTTGGTGAAATATTGGTGAAATTTTTCGAAGGATTTACACGTATTAGGAGTCAGAGATGACGAAAAATATGTTTTTACAAAATGCTTGTCTGTGAGTCTGTATGTGACACAAATTTTGTGGGCGCTCTATCTCAAGAACTAATGAACGGAATTTAATAAAACTTTAGATTCATTTAGTCCCTGATATAAATTGGAGCTGATTACTTTTTGGTGTAAATCGCCCAGCAGGTGGCGCTGCTATTCTTCATTATTTACGATTTCCACAATAGTTATATCTCAAGAACTAAAGCACGGATTTTCAAAAAACTTCAGATTCAGTAAGTCCTTGATATAATTTGGTGCTGATAACTTTTTGGTGTAAATCGCCCAATACGTGGCGCTGCTATGCTTCATTATTCATGATTATCGCCGTAGCTCTATCTCAAGAACTAAAGCACAAATTTTCATCAAACTTTAGATTCAGTTAGTTCCTGATATAAATTAATGCTGTTTAGTTTTGGTGTAAATCGCCCAACAGGCGGCGCTATTATGTGCTGCATTTTTCCCGATTTCCCCAATAGCTGTATCTCAAGAACTAATGGATGAATTTTCATCCAACTTTAGATTCAGTTAGTTTCTGATATAAATTGATCCTGATACGTTTTTGGTGTAAATTGTCCAACAGGTGCCACTGCTATACAGAATTTTTCACGATTTCCGCAATAGCTCTATCTCAAAAACTAATGTACGGATTTTCATCAAACTTCAGGTTCAATTAGAAGTTGATATAAGTTGTTCCTCATTAGATTTTGGTGTAAATCGCCTAGCCAGTAGCGCTGCTATGCTGCATTTTTCAGGAAGTATTAACCTGTATGAGATCGAAGAAAGTTTTGGGATTGCCACTTCTGACTAGTTTACATTGTATGCGCGTGGAATGTACACTGGTCATCAAAATTAAAGGATAATGACAGTTAATGAAAAATTATTAATGAAAATTTATGCAAAAGCATTAGTTAACATAAACTACAATGTTTCTCTTGTGGAAAAATGTTTTCTTTAATATGTTTGTAATCACCTCGGACAAATATGCATACCTCACATCTTGATTTCATAGATTTTACCAAAGTATTGATCAAGTCTTGTGGAATCGCACTCCACGCTTCTAAAAGTGCACTTTTGAGCTCCTGGAGGGTCCGTGGAGGGATTTGGTGCGCTGTAAGTCAGCACCCTAAGTCATCCCACACATGCTCAATCGTGTTCAAGTTAAGTAAGTAAGGTGCCCAATCCATTCGAATGATATCTTCTGTTTGCGAGTATTCTGACACCACATATGCTCGTTGTGGCCGAGCATTGTGATCCATTTAAAAAAATCTCTGGGCCAACAGCACCCCTAAACAGTCTATCTTGGGTTCCAATACCTCCTCCACATATCTTCGAGCGGTTACAGAACGTCCTTGAAAGATATGCAGCTCGGTGCGGCCATTTGTCATGATTCCCCATGATGAATCGCGAAAACGGGATATTTCACGGATAAGGGAAGGCAAGTTGCGTGTTCATTCTTCTCTCCAGAGTAAAACACGTCTAGAATCCGTGTTCAAACTACATCTGGACTCATTAGTAAATAGTACTCGGACCCAGTCTTTTTGGCTCCGCTGATCACAACGACGCCTTTGGAAACTGGAGTGCATGGGACATAAACTTTTGGTTTTATCTCATACAGTCAGTCGAACTGCTAAGTCGAATTCCTGTGGCAGCCTGAAAGTCTGAAACCAAATCTCTTGTAGTCACTTCGCGGTTTCTTCGAGCCGACAATGTCAGAAAACGGGTTTCGGATGCAGTTGGTGCTCTTGGTCGCCCTTGACCAGGCTGGCTATCAATGGATCGAGTACTTAAAAAGCGGCTCCAATCTCTTGATATGGCAATGTGAGGGATATTCAAATCTTGGGCGACCTCCATTTGTGTTTCATCTCCCTCGATTCTACCAATTATTCACCACTTTTGAACTTTACTTAAATGATGCCTTTGAGCCATAACTAATGAATACTGACTCTCAGACACCACATTCATTTTAAACAACACTACAGACCAGAATTGCAGCATGCGTCCATTGCGCACCACATTGTCAATCATCTAATTTTCATATTTTCGACTGTAACGTATGTGCGGAAGTGCAATTTTGTGTTCAATTGTATTTAATTAACATAAATAATTGCAGCATTGGGCATTGGTTGCAACATTAACTCAGTGAACATATTTTTTCCATTATTCTTTAATTTTGATGAAAAGTGAAAAAACTGCAATTTTAAGTAATATGTAAGGGTGTCAATCAGGGTTCTCGCTGCCGATCGCCACTGCACCAAAACGTTTCATTTGGCGAGAAAATGACTGAAATCGCCAAATTGCAGGAGATCTTTTTTTTTCTTTCAGCGATACTCTCAATGATGTTATTCCACGATTAAACCTTTCCTATGTAACTCGATATGTGTGTTCTGATATTCTTAGTATTTCACGACGAATCTATTACTACCATTATTTGAATTTGGATAGTTTTTTTTAACGATTTGCCAAATTGCTCAGATTAGTGAAAAGCCAGTGAGGACCCCGGTGTCTGGCTCATTTTCTAAACCATTAACTGTAGAAATATATTTATAATTGTAGAAAAGCTTCAAAGTTGTTCTTCATCCTCTTAAAAGTAATTTATGTCAAAATTTTTATTTTTTTAAATTACGAGGTTTACATTTTTATTCGCGTTACATTTAGGAAAATCTTCTCCATACTTTAACAGGTAAAATAAAAAAAAAAAAAAAAAAAAAAAAAATGTACGACCAAAATTTACAGAGTTATGATACTTTGAATTTTATGGAATTTTAGTATTTTTTGGCACTAAAAACAGAAAACCTGTTTCATCCATATGCGAAAAAAAAAATCTTGACAATAGTGTTTTCTTTTATTAGTACTAGGGGGCTCGGCCCCCTACGAGCTACGCTCGCCAACCCCCGTCCAGACACCGCAGGCTCTAAATGCACGCTAATTTGATCGGTTTTAAAAAGATTTCGAAAGATTGAATTATAATTTAAAAAACAGTGGCGATCTCCCTATAAACGAATTTCTATTCATTTCTCTTTGATTGGGGAATTTTAACACCAAATCCGCTGCGGTACTACTTGATTATCCCGTCGACCAATTTCGCCAAATTATATAAATCGCCAAACCACTCGCCAAATTATACAAATTGACATAATTTTTATTTTAAATAACGGAAGAACAAATAAATTCGTACAACATTAATAAAAATACAAATAAAACGTCGAAATAAAAATAACTTGATGACGTAGACACGTGTAACAACATTTCAAAAGAAGCTAATATAGAAGGAATTAAGTAAACAGAGTCTTTGTCTCCTGGTATTTTTTAACAAAGCGAAAAGAAAGTTCTTTTTAATGAGACATTTTAAATTAATCGTTTTAAATCTGACATAATTTTTACCAAGCTATTCTTTGTCTTTTAAATAATCGCGTGAAAGTACTTTTGTTAGCAATGAAATATATTTGCGCTTTCCTAACAAAAATAGTTGAAAATATCCTCTCAAAATATTAAATAAATGTCTAGCGCAATTTCTAAATTTAAACTGTTTTGCAATATTATTTTGTGTTCATTTTATGTAATAACTATAATGTGACGTAAATATGACGTAATTTCTCCTAAGACTTCTAACGCATGTTAATGAATTTATTATTTTACAATATCCTTTCTCTTTTAAAATTCACGTGTATACTTTTTATGACGTAATTTTTAATAAGTTCCTGCTTTTTATACATAATTATTTAATTCTAATTTGAAAGTTTTTTTCCTGTTTATAATAGTCACGTGTAAATAAATTTTTAATTTGAAGCAAACATTATTGCTTGCGCTTTTTATACAGTTGGCAACAGTTTAAATTAGTACAATTTTCTGAAATCTGTAAAAAATATCTCTAGAAATGCTGAAAATTTGAATTTAAAATAGAAATAAAACCTGAAAAAATGAGTCAAAATAAAAAAATTAATGCAATCTGCACTCCGGCAAATTCTAACGCATAAAATGATCTAAAAATGATTACACTGCCATGTATAGTTTTTGCTGCTATAAAACTTTTTTAGTGGAACGATTTTGTGAAACTTTAGCATTAAATATCTCTTAAAATAATTATTCGATTTGAAAACTGTCTGCATTAGCGTGTTTATAAAACATTTCTGTATAAAACCACTGATTTTAATATTTTTGTATGCATTATTTTTCTTAATATTAACGAAGAAAGACCTCCGGTCACAAAAAATTGAAAACCGGCGGCGGCGGCGGTGACAGCGGTAGTTACTTTTTTTTAGAATAGAGAGATTCTACAATGCTTCGAAACCCTTGAAAAGAAAAAATAGATATTAAGCACAGCAGATTGCATTGGCTCATTGGCGCATTTAAAATTAAATTCCCATTCAATTCTCAGAAAATATTGGTAGGTCCGTACTTAAAGAATTATAATTCATTTCATTAATTATTTGTATTTAATACGTTGTTAAAATACTTTGACTTTCAAATAAAAATAAAGTTTTAAATTGAATTAAGGTTATTATATAAATTTTGTACTTGAAAACAAAATTGCGCAGAACGTTTTCGTGTGACAAGAGGGCGCACAAACTTTCCTTGCTCCAGGGCGCTGAATATGTAGCTACGCCACTGTTCCTTTTCCAAAAGAAAAATTACCATTAAAAAAAAATCTTATAGACTATGTGAAATTATCGTATTCAAACTGTTACATGAACACTGATACTCGAATAAATTCAACATAATAATTTACTGTGTTAAACAAATCATTCAGAAATACTATGAAAAAAATATTTTCGAAAATTTTCGAAAATCAATTAAAACACATTTAGAAGCGAAACTCTGATGTGATACATGAATGTAGAAATCATGACGTAAATATACGCCAAAACCGAACGAAGATAGGATAGAGGGTAAATAAGTCACGTCCCATAAATTACATCACAAATGGGTGAAAAAAAATTAGAATCCCCGCACCCGATATATCAGAAATTAAACTTAATATGCTTTGGTTCCATTTTCTATAACTATAATAAATATATTTTTATAATAAATAATAAATATTTCCAAATTATTAAATTGAAGTAAGTTGCTAGGATATATTTTAGGAATAACTATTTATTTATATAAAGAAATTTATTTTTAATCGTACATGAGTCTATAGAAGGAACGCTGTGAAAATGATAAATGAATTCTAAGAACAAAACAAAAAAGATTTTAAGAATATACACACACATAAAAGATATTTTTAATTATAAATGATTAATAATATTTTTAATATAAATAATTAATGACGGATATATAACAAATGTGATCATTTATCTTATTCTATCTTTGGGTTACAATTAATTTTTTCTTCTCTCATAATATGGAAAATGTTACCAGCATTTCGCTTATAATGCATCCAAAATCACATGTATCATATTTCTGATAGTATATGAACATACGCACGTTACGTGTGTTTAAATTGGATAGAGCCCACAATTCAGATTTATAAGCTTACAAATATATAATTGTTAAGAATTGAAAAAAAGTGTTCGCTAAATAGAGGTATTTTCTGGAATGTCCATTATAGAGGTCTTATTGTATATGGATTTTTAATCTGAAAAAATATTTTGGACATTTTTTTTGAAAAATCTGGTCAACCAGAACCCGACCCAACCCGAATACGAAACAATGAAAGTCAACCGACCCGAAACAAAAAAGTAGAAGTCAACTCGAACCGCAACGAAAAATGCAGCGCGAGCCCGTCCCGATGGCTTTTTCAGGAAGGCTCACGTTTTCAGCACCAGGATTGGCGAGTTGGCGAAAGCGAAAACGTTCAGTGAGCTCTAACGCCAATCGTCGTCTTGTGTTTTGTTTTGAACCGAAATGGCGGAAGAATAACTAGCATATTTTAGAATAACAGTCCTACCTAAATTAACCTTTAAGTGATGTTACCGGTCGCTCAGACCGCGGCTTTTTTCAATTTTCATAGTTTAACTTGCATTTTTCAGTTTAACTACAAACACTACCGAAATTTTGTTCCGTTTGGAGCTTTAGTACTATCACCAGAGACTTTTGAATAGGTGAATTTTAATTATAACAGTCCTGTACAAAAAGTTTAGTACAAAAACACCATCCTATGAGTTAATCGCGTCTTTTATTCACCTTTCAAGGGAGCGGTCTCACGGACCGCTTCACCCTAGTTATGTGACAATTTCTGTGACATCAGTTAAAGGTTAAAGAAATATTTTCAATTATGTGTTCTAGATGAAAAGAAATCTTCTTTGGAAGAAATTGTGTTACGAACCCTTATACTCTGTTTTATCAAAGGCCTTTATTACTTTTGATGATATAGACAAAAATTTTGATTATTTGATTCCCTCAAAAATCTACATTTTCATTCAATTGAGTATTATTAATTCCATGCCTTTATTATTTTTATAGAATTCCATACCTGTTAAACAAAAACTCATTACCTTCATAAATCTAGATATTTGATTAGATATAAAGATGGATTTATGGGGATGATGAATTAATGCACTTTCAGTGCATTTTGATATATATAAACACAGATTTAAAAAATACCTGTGGCTATTACTATATTTTCTATGTGGATTACTATATTTTCTGCGATGAACTTATGTAATTAATTTAATATCAAATCATTCTGCAGAAACAGTAACCAAAGTCGAGTGAAAATAGACTAAACCAGGAGAAAAAAAAAAAAAAAAACTATCACACCCCCAACCAGGATGTTTAGAAATTGCCTTTTTAATGTGAGATGAAATTCTTAAGGCTGTTCTCAACTGCTCTGCTCAACAAGCGCAAAACGTTTTGACACATTTACAAATTCATTTTTTAACGGAAATATATAAAATTGGAAATCCTGACCATGGAAGCGATTTGGAATCGAACTGTGTTTTCCATTTTCGAATCAATCAATTACCTATTGAGTTAGAAGCGATTTGGATCACGTGACACGGCATTTTTCTCCCCTTACAGACTGGATTTTCTTCTTTCGTTGAGTGTGTTCAAGAAGCACGCGCGTTACGCGCGCGAGCTCAGGAGACAGGAACATGGAGTGGGTCCATATCATGTATGGAATAACACGTAGTATGTTCAGGAACAGATCATGGATTTGATTAATTAAGGTGCTAATTATAAACACATTTTGTTACAAGCGGAACGTGTGCTGGATAGCCGAATGGATAAGGCAGTGAACTCGAGACTAGGGATTGTGGGTTCGAATCCTTCCAATCCCACATTGTGTCACAATTTTTTTTTGTTTTGTTTATTGGTTGTTTTATATTTTTCATAATGAATAAGATATTTTTGATGAAGATATATTTTTTATTTTTGTTATACAGAGGCACGTGTATTTTTATTATAATAATAAAATACTTATTTAAATGTGAGAAAATGAGGTATTTCGAGATGAAAGTTTTAGATCTGAACGCCTTTTAAATATTCAAAGTTTTGTTTCTAAGTGATTATATATGTAGTATGTATATGTATAATGATATAAACATTAAGCAAATCCAAATGAAAATATTATATATATTGTGCGAAAATATCCTTTTGCACGTAGAATAATTCCTTGGTTTTTTTTTTTTTTTTTTTTTTTGAGTACTTTACGAGTGAATTTTTATCGAGACTAGGCTAGAAATCATATTTTACTTTGAACATTATAAAAATAAAATGTAATAGTTGTAAATTATTTTAACTAAAAATATCTGTACATATATTTTTTAAAGAGATAAAATATATAGGTCTGCTGTCTAGTTTGTAATGAATAAAGTATGATTAGAATGTTTATAAATTTTTTACTGAAAGTATAAGTAAGTATTTTGCTTATACTAACAGAATTTTTAATGCCATTTATTTCTCATGTTTTATGATGTATTTTGGTCTGTTATCCACACGGTATTAAAATATGCAATCATAAAATAAGAAATATATATATTAAAACCTTCTCTGAAAAACTGTCTAACTAACAGTGCAAATTCCATTGAAATCCATCCAGTATAGTAGATTACAAACAAATCTCATATGTTGATATCACAATCTTGGTTTACTAACAGCATTCTATTTATCACAGAAGTTATAAATCAACTGATAAATCATTTTTAAATAAATAAAAAGAAAATTGTTAAAATTTTTAAATCACCAGTTGAATTCTTAAATTGTATCAATCAACCTACCAAACAAAGCACAACCAATAACACATAAGCAGAAAACGCACAATCACGTGATCAAATCGCCCACACAATTTTTTTGAGCAGCTTGAGCGGAGTTTGTGTGCGGTTGGTTAACTAATTTTAAATGCTAAATGGGCTAAAGTAGATAAAGAAGGTCACGTGATGTTTTTCCCGACTATTTTAGATTTTATCTAAGTGAACATAGGCATGTATTCCTGTTACGAAAACCATGTTTTGGAAGGATGAAGAAATATAGTCTTTGGTTTTACCTTTTTTGAACCATAAAAATAATGAAATAATTGAATTATGTTAAAATTCCTTTCTTCGATAAGACCTACTCCATGACATAAACTTCTGAGCGCGCGCGCGGCGCGAAGTGCACTTCTGAACACGCCGGTTCATAAGTTCGGTTCAAAATGCCAACTTCGACAGTATTTTCTGAAAGATCTATTTATTGCGCTTACTAGAAAACGGAAAAAACATTTCTATAACATAGTTTCTGAATAACAACACCTTATAGTTTCATGAGTTTCCGAACAAAAATGAATTAAAACTTATGTCAGAAAGTTGACCCTTTGGATTTGAGAACAGCCTTAAGGGGAGGTGGGGGAGAAGGAATATTGTATGACTATCTTTTGTTACTTCAAAGTAAAAAATAAAATCACAAGAGAAATTTTTTAACTATGTATGATAGTAAGGGGCTGTAGATTTAAATAGTTACATTTATCAATTAACAAATGGAAAAATAAACCAAAATATTAAAAACTTGGAATATTTAACTTTTTTTGAGGGGGGGGGGGGCAGAATTTGAATAATGGGTCCTTTACTTATAGTTACTTCAAAGTAATAAATAAGACGGGAAATTTAAGAAAATGTAAAGAATTAAAAAAAAAATGAAAGCGCGTACACGAAAGGTTAATCCTGATTTTATTTATGTATTTTTTTAAATCTGTCATTCTATTTCTTTCCTTTTCTTTTTTATGGTAAATTATTTATTTGTTATTTAAAAATCAATAGATAGAGCAAAACACAATTTTAACTAATCTTTGCTGCAAGGCAACAATGAATTTTAAATCGTCAAAAAATAGTGTGCTGGAGGAGAGGGGGGGGGGGGGAGGAGAAGAGAAAATTCGAAAGGGGGGTTGCCTCAGACGATTAATCATTGTTTTATTGCCACTTCAACTTAATAAATAGCTCAATATGTGTGCAGAATGACGAAAACTGGAGTGTGTGTGTAGGGGGGGGGGGGGCATCCGAGAGAATTTAGATGATTTATTCAAATATGACGAATGACTATTTTAAAATAACAAAAAAGACAACTAGAACGAAATAATATTTAAAAATATGGCAAAAATTTTAAAATAAAAAACTGAAGCATTTTAAAAATTTTTAATTTTGTGCACTAGGGGCAGACCAATGTTTTTTTTTCATAAAAACTCAAATAATGATAAAGATTTAACAGCATTAAAATTTAATATTAATTGATTTAATTGCATGCTACAACTTGCAATTATTTTAACTGATTGATTTAATTGCAGGATACAGCTAAGTAATTTATGATTTATCGTTCAATCTAATTATAATCGAAATGATTTTAGTTTCAACTTCCTATTAACGTCTAATCGCAATTAAATTAAGAGCAATTAAAATTTAATGAATTATTTCAGTGAAAATATGTTTTATTAATACAATAAACACGTCACACAATTATGCCGCTTAATAATAATAATAATAATAATAATAATAAAAACTAAATTAATTCAGTAGTAAAGCTAATAAAACTAAGTTCATTGTGTCATAAAAAATGATCAATAGAATTATATTTATTACAAAAAAATCTTTACATCTGTTTTTATTTTTCCAAAAAAATAAAATACGTTCTCAATTTCTTCGAATATAGCGAATTAATGAAATAAATGAATATTATTGAACTGAAAAACGTAACTTATGTTTGAATTATATATATTGTGCAATTAAAAGCATTTTAATGCGAAAAAGCTCTTTGTTTTAAAAGCAAAAAGCTCTCAGCAAAGGAATGGGGTTGCTGTTCCCTACGCGTAAGACGTCAGGAACAAGAAAGGGTGCCTAGCATTGAATTCATCCCCGCGCCAACCTTTACTCTGGCGATAAAGTGCTCAAAACGTGAGCCTTCTTGAAAAAGCGTCCCGATGCAGGACTCTACACCTCTAGATCTAAGGAATCACTCTAGGAATAAGTGATAAGGGAAATAATGGAGGGGCTAAATTCGTAAAACTAGACACACAGTAAGTCTTACAGAGCAAGAATATACTTCGCGTTAAGTATTTTTTCGTGCGAGTTTCTTTTTCTTTTTATTCTTTTTTCTTCAGAGTTCAGAATCCTTACGACTCCATAATCCAAAGCCCTTAAATAGTCTTCATCGCATCGGGAACTTTGGACTTCCTCGTGAGCCGATCTGCAGTAAAGGAGTACAGTTGAACCTCATTAAGACGAAGTCGAAGGGCAGCGAAAATCTTTTCCTATTAACCAATAAACCAGCAAAATGCATTTAGGATGACTTTAAAAATAAATCACTAAAACAAAGATATCGAAGAATGTAAATGATATCTGCAGAGAAATATGTTATAGTCATTTTATGTTAATCAGTATTTTTGTGCAAAAAGATACATTTCTAACATCACCATACAAACACAAAACCATATATATACATATACCCATACTTATACATATACACACATGACGATAGTTGTACTATATGTACAGTCGTGGAAAAAAAAAGTAAACACCCCCTACTAACTCCTCAACAAATCATCATAGAAGAAAGTTACTGGTACCGAACGATTGGAAATAAAGTCTACTTTTAAATGATGTATATAAAATTTTCTTAGGGGTCATCTACATATTAAAACGAATCCTAACTTCCTTTTTTTCAATGGCAATACCCAATTTTAATGAGATATTTCAAATCTTCGGTTCAAACTATGCCTAGACACCAAATTTCAAGTCATTTGAATGATAAGTTTTTGAATTATAAACATTCAAAATTTAGTGCTTCTAATGTTAAATTATATTTTCATATTTTTATTTATATCTCCCGAAATTATGCTCCTAATGTGCTAATTTTTTTTGTGGTAATAATACTAATATACCCAAACATAAATAAGCTGAATTTGCAATTTTTATAATTTTATGATATGAATTATGAAATTAATATTCGAAAAAATTATGAATTGCAACCTACAATTTTTTTGTTGGATTTAGATTTATTAAGTCCTGCTTTATGGAAATTGAAAAATTTCACATTTTTCTTCCAAGTAGTTTTCAAATTATGCTTAAAAAACGGCAAAATGATGGTTTAAGGGGCCGTCTATGATGGAAGTGAGTAGACATTTTGAAATTTATTCTGCCGTACTGTAATCTAACACGCTTCATTGACTGCTTGAGTGGCGCTTAAGGTGCCTTGATCAAGGAAGCGACTCTCTCAGTTAACAATCCAGTACGGAACTTCAATTTGGATACAGCCCTTAAAATACGTTCGTTTTAAAATAATTAATTTCTCGGAAACTTATGGTACGAATTGCATAAAAATTCGTTTTTAGGCTAATTGAAGAGTGTAGAGTTCATTTATGCTGTCAGAATTGGGAACTGCTATTGAAAAAAACAAAGTTATGGTTCGTTTTAATATCGTAGACGGCTCCTTAAACAAATTTTATATACATCATTTAAAAGTAGACTTTATTTCCAATCGTTCGGTACCAGTAACTTTCTTCTACGATAATTTTTTGAGGAGTTAGTAGGGGGTGTTTACTTTTTTTTTCCACGACTGTACTATAATGTTCTTATGAAAAAAAATAAATGAGTCAGGGGAAATAAAATGTAAAAATATATTTACCTCTTTAAGTTAGGATTTCAAAAAATCTTTTTTTACTATTATTTCAATTTTTGCATTCTAAATTTGTTTATAAAGGCACCCACTTTTTCCAAATTGTCCAAGGCACAATTAGCATTTTCTTGTTAAAGCAGAAATCACTGAACAGTTTTTAAAGCCTCTGTCGCTTCATAAGGACACGGAAGGGATTTAGACCTCTGCATCAACCTCCATTTTATTGAGCTCTTCCTCTTCATTCTTTTTTTCAGTTAAATCAGTCTGAATATCGTCATCTGTCATAGGTTGTGAAGTCATAACATTTTCATCAATTCGAACGTAATCCTCAAACGACAGGGGATAAATTATTGCTCTTTTCTCAGCTTCTTCAATCACACCGTCCATTTCTTTTTCATCTGTTTGTGTAACAAGTTTCTCTGAAAAACCACCATGTCTGAAACTGTTTTTTATAATAGTTGGAGTAACAGAGTTCCATGCACTTCTTAAGAAACACCTAGCTTCTAAGAAATCGACAGAAAATGGTGTCTTTTTGTCAAAGAACCCGATAAGTTTCTGATTACTTCTTTCCTGAAATGGGGCTTTAAACACTGAATAATACCTTGGTCGCATGGCTGAAGCTTTGCTGCAGTATTTGGAGGGAGGGAAACGTATTTTATTGATTTTAGCCCTTTTACATCTTTGTGGGCTGTACAATTGTCCAACAAAATGCATATGTTTCTCTTTTGATTGGTAAGTCTGGAGTCATTCTAATAATCATTTTCCAAAAAGTTCCTTATTTATCCAATCTTTTTTAGTGAATGTGAACTTACACGCTTAAAGCAACGTGGTTTTGCGAATTTTCCAATAACATAGATAGGTATTTTTTCACTACCATAAATATTGCAGGCTATAAGTACTGTGACTCTTTCTTTATTACATTTTCCACTGGAATACTTCTGTGCTTTAAAAGCTAATGTAGATTAAGGTTGTGCTTTATAAAGCTGCACAGTTTCATCTCCGTTGAATATATCGCGGGGTGCATAATCTCTTTTAATACCCGGTCATCCTTTTGAGAAAAACAAATCTACACTACATTTATTTACTGCAGCCTCTTCACCATATACCCTTTTGGAGACAATACTATGGTGTTCTTTAAATCTTGAAAGCCATCCATTTGAGCATGAAAATCATCGACAAGAGCTTCTGCAAAAAACTTTGCTTTTTCTTGTAAAACAGCGCCAGATAAAATGATATTCTGGCTCCTAGCTTCTCTTATCCGTTTTAATAAAGCAACTTCAATTTCTTCATTCTTAGCATTTCTCATTCCTTTTCTTACAGGCTCGAACTGATTGGTAGCACAAGCCGTATCGATTTGTTCTCGATTCTTAATAACTATCGAAAGAGTACTAGCAGGTATTCCTTACTTTGCTACAATCTCTGATCTTTTAAAAATCCCATCACTAACATCACATAAAATCTTCTGCTTACTTTCCAAACAAGGAGCCTTTTTTCCCCCACACATTTTCACAACTAGAGCTCCAATACCGGGATGACAGGGATGACCGCCCCGGGAACCCAGCTTTCGCTTTAGAGTATAAGTGCAATCCCGGGGGGAGACTCAAATCCACTGAATATGGTAACATACATTAACAATGACTAGTCTTTACAATATTTTAAAACAATTAATAACATACTGAAAAATAAATTCAGTTTGCTGTTTTTGACACTGAAACTCACAAGAAGTGTCATCAGTACATACATTGACAGCAATTGCACTATGTTGTATACACGCATAAACAATTACAAGACATATTTTTTTATTATTAGAGCTGGAAAACATTAAGTGAAATGCATATGCTGATAAATATAATGAAAGTACTAAATTACTAAATAAAACAAACCAAAGGAAATAAGACAAATATTTACATTATGTACAAAACAGGGGCTCCTGTCTGAAATAGGAGCTGAGAACAATGAGTTTACTCAACTAGCTCAGAAAGGGAGGGGATTAATAAATATAAATTCATTCTCTTCTAAAAATTTCATACAGTCAGCTATACGTTGCCGGAGAACTGGACGGTCAAGCAGGTAAGTTAGCCAATCAGTCAGTGTCATCTGTTATGACTTTTTAACGTGATAGTGGGACGTTTGTGTGCAATGTAAAATATAGTGTAATGATGTTGATAAGGATCCACAGATGCAAAGAGGTGAGTCTCGTTTATTTATGGTATATAAGTGTTATTGGAAGGGTCCATGATTAGTGAGAAAGAGATACAGGTATCTGTATTACTTATGAAAATGTTTTGTCAGACCTCAGGTATGAAGTCACGCGTGTATTGACCCTCTTCCTGCACCGTGGACCAACGTTGTTGCCAGCAGTGTAGCATTTGTTTTTTGATTTCTGATTTCAGTGTTGATTGTGGGAATGGAAGAAATGTTAGTGGTAAAGTAAAATCATCGACTGCCGACCTCGCCAGCCAATCGACCAGTTCGTTGCCCGTTACGCCAGAATGCCCTTTAACACAATTAAAGAAGAACGATTTTTCTGAAGACTGAAGGAGTAAGATTATGTCTAGAACTAAGTGATTATTATTATCAAATTTTGGAAGGGTCATTAGACCTGATAAACTGTCTGATGAAATTAAGTATAGGGAGTCAGAGTCCTCTTCTGCCCCACGAATCGCCTCCTTCATAGCAAAGAGCTCCGCCTGGAAGACAAAGTTCCCCGGATCAAGCCTTGCGCACCAGGAAAAAAGTGTGAACTTTGCCTATAGACACAAAAAGATGCCGCAGTTCTACTTCTGTTTTAGACCCGTCTGTAAAGATATGTGTTGAACCGTTAAAGTCTTTTGTTGGACAAATACTAATTCCGTTTGAAAGTGAAGAGATCTGATACTTTGAACAATTTGTTGAATACATTGGGGCAAAATGGGAAATATTAGAAGCATCCAGGCGAGTGATCCGAGCGAACAGAGCCTCCGCTTCTGATTGAATGTCCAATAGAGGAAGACACGTGAGGACCTGAAGGGCTGCGGTAGAAGTATTCCTATAGGCTCTGGAGATCAGGAGAAGTCTAGAATTCAACCAATAAAATATTTCTAGCAAAGAACTTTATTCACATCAAGTGATCAACCGCGTGCTAACAACGAAATGAATCGCTCACAAACGAATTTCAACATCAGCAGAGAAAGAATTCAACCATTTTCTCTTCCCCTACGGTCACCACTACACCACCTCTGGTTCAAGAACAAACGCATATCCTCCCTCGTCCAGTTCAGGAAAAGCTATAAACTTGTTTCAAGGTAGAAGGTCGCCAAAAAAGTCGCAACGAGGACATTTTTTATTAGGTGCAATATTTACTTCATCTTAAACGGGAAAAGTTTGTCTTCATGTTCGTATTAAACGATGCAATTACTATTGTTTTCCAAGATAACGTGATGGGGAAACTATTTTCCTTCGTCTTAAGCGAAATTTCGTGTTAAGAGTTTCGTCTCAACCCTCTAGTGCATACTGTTGCCAATTGGCAACAAATTAAATTTTCTGTCCTTATCGTTTATTTACCGCTGCCTCTTGATAAATTTATGCTTTACGTATTCATTTTGACCCTATACTTTGATTCAGTTCATTAAAAATACCATAGGTGATAATACTTGTTTATCAGTTACAAATAAAAAGGAACTTTTAAAGCCTACCATTTTCCTAGCCATAGATGGATTTCTAACACAGATAAAAAATATTTAAAATGCAGATTTTCATTTGAAAAAAAAATCTTTTTCAAAAGGATATGCTTTTAAAAGTTATTTTAAATAATTTTCAGTAAGGTTTTTTGCAACAAATATTGTATGCATGCGAATATACGTTTGTTGCCATTTGGCAACACCATGAATTGAGTTCCGCTTTTATTTACATTTTTAGTATTCTGTTCAATGAATTTGTTAATTGTTTCATCTTGCTTTTTAGCCCCCGGAACGGTATGCTATTTCTTTCTCCCAGCTTATTTTGTCTCCAAAAAATAACGTTACCTTACAGACGATAGCAATAAACAAAACAGATGTATTATTGTACAATTAAATGCTCTATAGCAATTTTTTTAATTTCTAAGCATCGCACATTTTCAATGTTTATACCGTTGTATTGGGGAAAAAAAGTACTTTTAAATGCAGTTTGTTTGAAAACTGTATCTCTATTTATTTTTGAAGTAATAATTTTTTTGTAGTTTTTAGCACCATTTGTTTAATTTTGACAACTCAAGTACTCCATTTATATAGAAAGTAAAGGGAAAATAGTTGAAAAATAGCAATTGTATCTTTTTGTTGCCATTTTCTCATAACAACCAAAAGAAAATGTAATTAAAATACGTGCTATTTTGAAAAAAATATAAACGAATATTTTCTACGAATAATAAAATATGGAGCTGTTATAAACTATATTTAATTTTAAGTATCTGTAGACCCTTTCAGTGTGACGTCAGTCATGACGTTTTGGCTGGAAACTGACTCCAAACAAACGGTTGCTATGCGTCATTTCTTTTTAAATATAAATCGTGGAAAATGTTACCAGTACATATCAAGTATTAAAACACTTAGATGTGAGATATAGATGGAGGATATAGCTGCAACACACAAACAAAATAGAAAATACAACATAGCAACCGTTTGTTTGGAGTCAGTTTCCAACGAAAACGTCATGACTGACGTCACGACTGAAATCGTCTATATTAATGTTACAAACATATGAATGCCTATGAATCATTAGATAGCCGTTTTTTTGTCCAGTTTCTTTAATGACGGCATCTTTTTGCTGCATTTGTGTATTATTTTGAGATAGTGGCATCCTATGCATGCTTTACTGTTGATGTTTAAGAGTGGATCGTAAATGTGTAATTCTTAAGCGGATACCAATGACGTCATTTTACATAAAATAAAAGTTTGTGCTTTATGTCTTAAAATTGAAATATGCTTTGTACTATGTATATATACATATATTTTTTTTTTCATCGGGGGCGACACTAAATTCTGAAAAAATAGAATTCCTGTTTTCTAGTTGTCTATTTTTTCCTCAAAAAATTTGTTCTGATAAAGCTTCATGATGTTCAACATATATTTTAAAGCAAAGAAACTAAAGGATATTCATTAACAGCAGAAATATGGATTGTATTGTCAAGCGAAAGTCGTATTTCTTACAATGACAGCAATGACGATCCATCTTTTGATCCAAACCTTCTGTTCAAAAACGGTTCAGACACTTATGATGAGACTGATTGTGATTTACAAGCAGATAAATCAGCTAATGAAACTGACTAGAATGTTGATGCAAACGTTGGGATGGTGAATATTCTATCTACATCAATACAAAAGCAGTCAAGTAAACGTAAACAGAAAAAAGTGAAAGCTTTAAACTCTTCAGCCAGATCCTTCTTGGATAAAGATTATTGGAGATGTTTCTCTGCCTGAAAGTGTTTTATCATTAAAAACACCATATAAATATTTTTTGTATTTTTCTACCCAGTACTTTTCGAGCATATATCTGAAAAAACAAGTCTATATAGTATTCTAAAACATATTCAAAAGCCACTCATTATATGCTCGACAGAATCTAAGAATTTGTATCTAGAGTAGCATGGCAAACTTTAAAATAATAAGATTGTTTGGGAACCCTGTCATTGATATATCACCAGGTAATTGCACTATGATCTTGAATGCATTTGAAAGTATACGACAATTTTCCCATCTGAACGATAATACATTGTCCAATAGGGAAGATAAGTTATTCAAGTTGAGACCAATGGTCGGTACCCTGGATGGAAATGGAAATTCTTATCCATTCACATGGAAGAATTGTTAGATAAAAAATGAGACATAACATTTAATAATAATAATCACATTAAATCACAAAATAAAGATAAGGTAAACTGCTTACCTTTTGGTTTATGATCGTCCACGAAGAAACCGGTACTTTCTTCATCTTATCCAATGAGAAAAGGTTGGTTAAATCCAAGATAAAACTGAAATATTCAGCGATGTTAATCCTGTAAAAAAACTTGGCTTTTCTTTTATTCTTATGTGTACTTTTTTATGCATAATGTATGCCATCGATTTTTCAGAATTTTAGTTTAATGTACTATATTTTATATATCTTTAAAATTACAAACTGGGCATACATTTTTGCTCCTTTCTGATTACATATCTATATATACTCTAAAAAATTATAACATCCTAAAAACATTATTGATATTTGATTAAATGACATAAATAAAAAAAATTCTTGATTGCTTATATTAACAAAGTACTAAATAACATTTAAAGTCTTAAGTTATTAATATAGTTCTTTCAGCTGTCAAAAATTGCATTCTTTTAATCTAAATGTTTGCCAGTTTCTGATTGACACATTACACAAACAAGGAAGTAATTTTCTATTTTTCCTGACATGATCGTTGAAAGAGTAATCAAGTTTTGTTTATGACAGACATAAAGTGTTTTTGAAAAACAGTTTATCTTGATTAATAATGAGTTTATCTAATTCTGAAAGAGATTAGTATTTCCAACATGCCCCCTTAATCTCTTCAGACCGACGAGGCAAACAAGTTCATTGAATTTCTGTGATTCACTAATTCAGGCTTGGGAATGGGTTTCGTTAGTGCATAAGCAATCATATATTTCAATGGACAGTACTTTAATTCAATTATTCCATCTTCTTTTGAGTTGTTTTACTGCGTGAAATCTAATATCTATGTGTTTACTCCTTTTTAAAAACTTCTCACTTTCAATCAGTTTGATGCAGCTTTGACTATCTTCGTATAAACAGATAGGTTTTGTCCGTGCTAAGTCGAAATCTTCCAGGAGTTTCAATAAATACGTAATTTCTTGCCCTGCACTTGCAGCTGACACATATTCAGCTTCTGCTGATGAAAGGGCGATGCATGATTGTTTTTTTGTAATCCATTGAATTGTATTATTACCTAAAGTAAAAAGATTGCCGCTGGTTGCTTTTCTTGTACTAGTATCACCTGCCCAATCGACATCCGCAAAAGCCCTTTAAATCGGTTCAGTTTTTGTGTCAATGCGCAAGTTTGGTTGTTTTGTGCAGTTTAAATATCGTATTATTCTTTTAGCTGCCATCGAATCTTTTTGACGCGGGGATTCGTTTCTTCTACTTAATATATTCACAGCAGCAGAAATGTCAGGTCTACTGACAGATGCGATATAAAGCAATGGACCTATCGCCTGTCTGTATTTAACATTATTTGGCAGCAAATTGTCATTATCTTCTAATCTATTAAAATTAGGTTCCATCGGAGTACCGACTGGTTTAGCTTCCTCTAAATTAAACTTTTTTACTAGTTCTTCTATTTTAGCCCTTTGATTTAATTCGTAACCTTCTGCTGTTTTCTCTATTTTGATTCCTAAATAATAACTTAGTTCTCCTAGATTTTTTAATTCGTATTCTCGGTTAAGTTTTTCTATTATTTCTTTAATTTCGTCATCTTTTCCTGCTATCAGGATATCATCGACATAAACGATAATATACGTTTTGCTTTCTCCTTGATTTCGAATATATAAACATGTGTCTGAATTAGACTGTTTAAATTTTAAATCATTTAATGATTTTGTTATCTTAGTGTGCCATGCTCTGGCTGCTTGTTTCAAGCCGTAAATGGATTTATTTAATCGGCATACTTTGTTTTCCTGATTTGGAATAATATAGCCTTCTGGCTGAGTTATGTAAATTTCCTCATCTAAATTACCATATAGAAAAGCTGTCTTAATATCTACGTGATTAATTTTTTATTTGTGGTAAGCTGCTGCTGCTATAAAACATCTAAGTGTCGTATATGGAACAACAGGGGCAAAAGTTTCTTCGTAGTCTACGCCATATTTTGATAATGTCCTTTTGCCACTAATCTCGCTTTATATTTCTGTATTCTTCCTTGATCCTCATATTTCGTTTTGAAAATCCATCTGGATCCAGTTATTATTTTACCTTGTGGGGGATCAACTAGTGTCCATGTTTTATTTTTATTAAGAGAATTTATCTCTTCTTGTGTCGCATTTAACCAATGTTGTTTTTCTTCTGGATTTTCAATATTCATTATGTCATGAAAATTTTCTGGTTCTTTTATATGTTCGTGAGTTGTCATATAAATAAATCTGTCTGGAGGGACTCCTTTATTTGATCTATCTGACCGCCTTGGTTCTGGTGTTAATTGTTTAGACTCACTTGATGTGTCTTTAGTGTTTGTGACTTCAATGTCTACGAAGTTTTTATTCTATGATTTGTCATTTTCATCAGATGGTTTTTCTCTGAAATTTAATTGTGTTTCTACCTTCTCGTGTGTATTTTTGTTTTCTAGAAACTTTACTGTTCTGGCAATTATTATTTCTTTACCACTTGTGTAAATGCGGTACCCTTTGGAGTAATTGTCATAGCCGACAAAAATATATTCAATTACCTTATCATCTAATTTTTGTCGTTTATTTTTGTTGACATAAGCAAAGGCTTTACAGCCAAACACTCTAAGGTAGGGATGCACAACCTGTGGCCCGCGATGGGTTAACGTGTGGCCCGCGAAAAAATTGCAACTTTTTCCATAGGTCGAAGGAAAAAATCGTGAATTTCGGAATTTGCCGGGTGGGGGGGGGGGGACTGAAAATTTCACCAGTCAGTTAAGAATCACTAATTTCGTTGAACGGGTGCGAAAAAACGGCGAATTTTGCCAATGAGGCTCGGAGCAATCGTGAATTTGGTTGATCAAGCACACAAAAAAATCGCGAATTTTGTCTATCAGGGGTGGAAAAATCGCAAATTTCGTTGATCAAGCGGGAAAATCGCGAATTTTGTAAGATGAGGCGCGGAAAAAATTGCAAACTTCGCCGATCGGGCACGGAAAAATCGCAAGTTTTGTCGATCGACCTCGGAAAAATCGTGAATTTCGTTAGTCAGGCACTGAAAAATTGCGAGTTTTGTCCATCAGGCGCGAAAGATTGCAAATTTCGTTGATCGGACACGAAAAAATCGTCAATTTTGTTCATGATGCGCGAAAAATTTGCAAATTTTGTTGATCAGCTGCAGCAAATCGTGAGTTTCGTCAGTCGCGAGAAAACTATCGCGAATTACGTTAATTTGCCGCGGGAAAAAATTGCAAATTCCGTCAGTCAATTAAAAATCCCGAATTTCGTCTTTCGGGTACGGAAAAATCGCAAATTTTGTCGATTAGGAGAGGGGGGGGGGATCTCAAATTTTGTTGATTAGCTGCAGAAAAATCACGTATTTCGTCTGAACTTCGTCCATTTTCCGCGGGAAAAATTGCACATTTCGTCAGAGTCAGTTAAGAATCGCGAATTTCGTTGATCGGGCGCTGAAAAAGCACGAATTTCGTTGGTCTGGCTCGAAAAAATTGCGAATTTTGTTGATCAGCCGCGGAAATCTCAAATTTCGGTGATCAGGTAATGAAAAATCGGGAAATTTTTCTATGTTGCGCGGGAAAATTGAAAATTTCGTTGATCGGCTGCAGAAAAATCGCAAATTTCATCAATTTGCCGCGGAAAAAAATGCAAATTTCGTCAGTCAGTTAAGAATCGCGAATTTCGTTGAGTAGCCGCAGAAAAATCGTGAATTTCGACGATCAAGGGCGGAAAATCGCAAATTTCGTTGATCGGGAACGAAAAATCGCGAGTTTTGTTGACCAGGCTCCGAAAAATAGCAAATTTCTTTACTCGAGCTCGGAAAAATTACGAATGTTGTCGATCAGGCGCGAAAAATCGCGAATTTCGTCGATCGGGCGCGAGAAAATAGCGAATCTCGGCGAGCATGTGCTAAAAATCGCAAATTTTGTCGATCAGGCGAGGAAAAATCGCAAATTTCGTTAATCAGGCTAAGAAAAATCGCGAATTTTGTTGATCAAGCGCAGAAAAATTGCAAATTTCGTTGATCGGCGCCTCCATCCCCCCTCTCTCTTCGTTCATAAAGTTCACATTTTTTTTCGGCACTAGCCACTTTCATGCCTATGTTTGTTTTTTAGCACTTTTAATACCGCAAAAGGTACTTCCCCGAATAAAGTAAAGGAATATTATCAAGTGATAATATTGGTGATAATCAAGTGGTGATATTAAGTGATAATATCAAGTGATAATATACTTCTTCTAAATAATCCTTGCTATATCGCTGCTATAAAACCTAAACTTTTGATATATCCTTGCCAACTGAATTGGATATGTTGGCTGGGTAGAGGAACCTAGAGTGGTAAAACTTCCTCCCCCTCTGAAAACCTTATTTTTTATCTGATTATAGGCCACAGATCACCTTCCCGAAATAGACTTCTTTCCGTGTCACTGATGTGGCCCTCGACAATGCAGAAAATTTTGTAAGTGGCCCTTCTCTGAAAAAGGTTGTGCATCCCTACTCTAAGGTAATGTAAATTTGGTGGTCGTTCATTCCAAAGCTCAAACGGGGACTTTTCATTAGCTTTTGTAGGCAATCGGTTTTGCAGGTGATTCGCCGTACAGATAGCTTCACCCCAGAATTTTTGAGGCAAGTTTGCTTCGCTGAGCAAAGCTCTCGTCATTTCAATTAAAGTTCTATTTTTAGGTTCAGCCACTCCATTTTGGCTCGGAGAGTACGGAACAGTGTGTTGGTGCTTTATGCCGTTTTTTTCTAAGATAATTGTCAACTAAATCATTGTTAAATTCCCCTCCATTGTCTGTTCTTATATTTTTCGGCTTTTCGCCAAATTTATTACTAACTAAGGCAACAAATTCCTTAAGTTTTTCATAAACTTCTGATTTCTTTGATAATACAGAATGGTAAATCTAGAGTAATCATCTACAAATGTTAAGAAGTATGTTTTTTCCCCTATGGTTGATGTCTGGAAAGGCCCACATACGTCAGAGTGTATCAACGCCAGTCGTTTAGTGGCTCTATAATCTGCTAATTTTGGGTAAGGTGCATCTGTTAGCTTTGTTTTGATGCAAGTTTCACAAGTTGTGTTATGTTTACATTTATTTATTTGTATTCCTTTCGCTAGGTGATTTTCTTCGATTTTTTTGATAGATGCAAAATTTTTACGGCCAAACCTTCTGTGCCATAATTCTATGCAATTATTATTGTTACAATTGTAAGTTTTATTTACATAGTTTACGTTTGCGCTTTCATTAGCTAATTGAATTTCATATAAGTTATTTTTCTTTACCGCTTCCAGGCGGGTTATTCCGTTAAACGTTAAGTTACATTTATCATTTTTGAATAAAATATCGCATCCATTTTCTGTAGCTTTACTAACTGAAAATAGGTTTGATTCAATATCAGGAACAAATAACATATCTTTTAGTGTTATGTTGTGTGTTTCACCGTCAGACGTTATTGTTTTTATTAGTGTATTTCCTGGTCCATAAGAAACTAATTTGTTTCCGTTTGCAATAACAACATTAGTTTTTTCATTTGATTTAATTTCTGTAAATAAATGTTGATCATTTGTTATGTGACTGGAACTGCCACTGTCAACTATCCACGCTTTGTTATTTGCGCGGTTTTATTATAAACGCACAATGTTTATTACCTAGATGACTTTCATATTCCTTGCAATCAGCATTTTTATCCGAATTTGATGCATAATCATTTCTAACAGTTTTATCATCCTTTTGGAAAACAAGAGTTGAATTAAAATTTTTTTGTAGTGTTGTTTGTAATTCATATTATGTGAAGGATTGTTTTGTTTATTTTTATAGTTGTTATTATACCAGCATTCTTTAGTGTTATGGTTTTTTAATTTACAATTTGAACAGTATTTTTGTTCCTTGTTATATCCCGTATTATTAAATTTGTATCCTGCATTGTTAAATTTCTTCATAGTTTTGAATGCTCTAGCGGTATTTTCAGATGATTCCGAACTATCACTTCTGTGATTATATTCATCAATCAACTTATTTTTAATAAAAGTAGGTGTCAAATCTTCTTCATTTCGGGATTGAAGTGCCGTTATAAGTGTGTCGTATGAAGCTGATAAGCTACACAGCAAAAGCGCTGAAATATGATTATCTTTTATGGTTTTTCCGATTGCAGATAATTTGTCAATTAATTCAAGTATGTTTGTGATATGCTTTACCATATCACCACCTTCAGGTAATTTTGTGCTATACAACTTGCATAAAAGGTATAGCTTGCTTGACAAATTACTTCTTTCATGAATTGCCTTTAAAGTGTTCCAAGTATCTCTAGCATTTTGAATATTTTTTACGTGGACGATCTGGCTATCCTCAATGCTGAGGTTAATTATAGCCCTTGCCTATCGGTCCTTTTTGGACCAATCGGTTGTAATTGGGTTTGGTGGTTCATCAGTAATGATCTCAAAAAGATCTTCTTTAATGAGAAGCATCTCCATTTTAAATTTCCAAACATTATAATTATTCGAGTTGAGCTTCTCTACTATATGTGCATCTCTCGTTGAAGACATTTTTAAATTCTGTTACGACCTTTTAATTTTCAAATAAACCCTTTTATTAAATTATCATATACTTATATTTAATATTTAAGGAAGGCAACGCGTCAGTCTCATAATCATTGTTAGATAAAAAATGAGACTTAACGTGTAATAATAATAATCACATTAAATCACAAAATAAAGATAAGGTAAACTGCTTACTTTTTGGTTCATGATCGTCCACGAAGAAACGGGTACTTTCTTCATCTTATCCAATGAGAAATGGTTGATTAAATCCAAGATAAATCTGAAATATTCAGCGATGTTTATCCTGTAAAAAAACTTGGCTTTTCTTTTATTCTTATGTGTACTTTTTTATGCATATTGTATCCCATGGATTTTTCAGAATTTTAGTTTAATGTACTATATTTTATATATCTTTAAAATTACAAACTGGAGCATACATTTTTGCTCCTTTCTGATTACATATCTATATACACACTAAAAAAATTATAACATCCAAAAAAACATTATTGATATTTGATTAAATGACATAAATAAAAAAAAGTTCTTGATTATATTAACAAAACACTAAATAACATCTAAAGTCTTAAGTTATTAATATAGTTCTTTCAGCTGTCAAAAATTGCATTCTTTTAATATAAATGTTTATCAGTTTTTGATTAACACATTACACAAACAAGGAAGTAATTTTCTATTTTTCTTGACATGATCGTTGAAAGAGTAATCAAGTTTTGTTTATGACAGACATAAAGTGTTTTTGAAAATCAGTTTATCATGATTAATAATGAGTTTATCTAATTCTGAAAGAGATTAGTATTTCCAACAAGAATCTGTCTGTGTTATGAGCAAATAAGTGCGACAAAGGCTCGTCACCATATGAAGCAGTATATCCCCTCACACCCCCCTCTCATATGGTTTTAAATAGTTATTTTTCGCAGGAGTATCAAGATTTTCGTACAATTTTGATATTTATTGCGAAAAACATACAACCAGTCTGCCAAGTGGATATGACTTGGAGGTTAACGTTTGAGTCAAAGCTAGACTAACTCATCCAGTTGTTGAACCTTTAAATTATGAACTGTATTTTGATAACTATTAAACATCAGTGAACCTAATGACACTTTTAAAATCAAAAGTAATTTCGTGCCTTGGGATTAATAAGAAGAGACGGAATCCCGTATTGCAAAATGCCAATCGACAATTAATCGAAAAAAGACCAGAGAATCGTAGAATACGCTTAGAATACGCTCAATGCATGGTGTTGCCCTTTGGCAACCATTTTAAAAAATCCAAAATACGGAAAAATATAAGAGTGATAATATTTTCAGTATTTTTCCTTCAATGTATACCCATTAAGGAATCAAATATATTTTTTTAAAGGAAAAATAAAAAATCATGCAGTAGAGGGTTAACGAGGTTCGACTGTATTTATTTCACCTCTGGGTTTCGGAAGAAACATTCGAAGAAATGCTTTTATCATTAGCGCGCTCATGTGCCGAGCTCCGAAGCTGATAAGCTTTGTAGTGGAGCGGACATGCGCAGAATTATATTCCAATATAATGTTCGGCAAGAAAGCAGTACATCACAGGGGCAGCGTTCACGACGGTAACTGTGATTGCAAAAATTCCCTGACATTTTATCAAGGTCATACTTGATCTCGGCCAGCGAAAAGAGCAGGTGCTTTTCGAGTTACAAGAGAAAAAATAATATCAAAATTCCGCCACGGGGATTGAGAACACTGGAAATTGATCTCTGGCGACTAAGATACTGAAAGTTAGTCGCCACAACAAAAACATTAGTCGCCACATGTCGACTGGCGACCGTAAATCTGCACCTATAAAGTTAAACCATAAAAATAAGCGATTTGCACCAAAACAGCACTAATTAATATCCAGGTATACCTGAATCTGAAGTTTGTTGAAAATCCAAACATTTGTTCTTGAGATTGAGCTATTGGGGAAATCGTAAAAAATACAGCATAGCAGCACCACCTGTTGAGCAACGTACACCAAAATGTATGAAACGTCAGTTCATGTCAAGGACTAACTGAATCTGAAGTTTGATGAAAATCCACGCAATAGTTCTTGAGATAGAGCCATTGCGGAAATCTTGAAAAATTCTGTATAACAGCGCCACCTGTTGGGCGATTTACACCAAAACATAGTAAACACCAACTGATATCAAGGACTAACTGAATCTGAAGTTTCATAAAAATCAGTGTATTAGTTCTGGAGATAGAGCCATTGCAGAAATCGTGAAAAATGCAGCATAGCAGCGCCACCTGTTCAGCGATTTGCACCAAAAACTAATCAGCACCAATTTATATCAGGGACTAACTAAATATAATTTTTTATTAAATTCCGTTCAACAGTTCTTGAGATAGAGCGCCCACAAAATTTTTATCATACATAGACAGACTCACAGACAGACATTTTGTAAAAACATGTTTTTCGGAATCTCTGACCCCTAAAACTTGTAAATCCGTCGAAAACGGGAAGTCAAAAATTTTCACGAATCCAATACTTTCTTCTTGCAAAGATAGAAGAAAGTAAAAAATAGCGGTCTGTGAGATTGCAAATAGCAGTTAACCTCTAACTGCTTTGACAAAAAATTGTTATTTAAATGCTGTGAGCGGTCTCAGAGACCCCTTGATCGTAGAATAAATAAAAGGGTAAATTGTTTTATAAGATACTGTTTCTGTACTGAATTTTATGTATAGGACTACTAATTAGAACTCTTCTTCAGAAGTCTATAGCATTAGTACTATATACTTCAAGAAATTTAATATGTATAGTTAAACTAGAATCTATAGTAAATTCCATTAGTTAAGCTGAAAATTAAAATTAAACTGCTGTGATAAAAATCGTTCCATAAATACTGCGAGCGGTCTCCAAGACCGTTTAATCATAAAATTAATAAAAGGGTTGACTGACACATACGATACTGTTTCTGCGCTAAACTTTATGTAATGGCCTATTATAATAAAAAATCTCCTCATTTAGAAGTCTTTAGCGATACTACTAGGTTTTCAAACGAATCAAAATTAACTGTGAAAACTGAATATAGCAGCGGTCTGTGAGACCATTAACAGGAGTTAAGGGTTAAAACTTAAAACAAAAGCGTTTTAATAAACAAAAATATTGATTTTTAAAAGTAGGTAGGTAGACATCTACGTTCTATATTTAAAAAAAAAACTTAACTAGAAAAAGGAAAAGGTAGTTAACTAGCTTACATTAGTTAAGTAGCTATTATCTTTTATACAATGCTAACTTATAAAAAACAAAACTTTCCACAACGTCATTGTGGAAAGCTTTAGATCTAGCTATCTAAAACGATAGGGCAAAACCCTCATCTTAAACTTGTGCGTATCTTTGCCCCAAGATGGATGAGTACTTTTCTGGAGTGTTTTGCTTAACCCGGGAGAACTCGCTGCATGAGATTTTCTCTCACAGTCGTACTTTTTTAAGACTCTTATTTAAATCATTTTTCATTTTAATTAAAATTTCAAAGTGTTTTTCAACTACTTTACCTATTTTGTGAATAAAAGTACTAAGCCAACCAAAAAAAGTTGATATTATATGAATGTAAAGTAAAAGAAAAGCAATTGGGCTTTCTCACTAGCGATTTCTCCCGGGTTAACGGGCTTCCTAAAAGTTTAAACAAATGCGATCGACGTAAATTACGCGGCATTTAGAAGCTAAAGAACGCCCGTTCTCCACTTAATTTTTGGATTTGTAAAAATTCGAGGTATTGTCAGCTAAACAATAAAGTGAAATTTAAAAATATTAGATCGAAATTCGAAAATTTAAACTTAACTGATCTTCTTGGCACGGAGTGCTAATTTTTTTCACAAGGTTTGAACATACAACTACTACACTTGAGACCAAACTGGCAGCTAGCGGTCATGACCAGTGGCTGAGAGGTTCTGCTCTCGAAGCTGGTAGACGGGAGGTGCTGGGTTCGAACCCAATCGCGCCCGTCGGCCTAACCGTTTCGGAGTTTTCGTGGTTTTCTTCGAAACCGTGGATTCCCATGCGTAAGTACGGGTTAGGTTCCCTTAGAAAGACCCCCACGAAGGGCACCCCCCCCCCCCAGGGCCTATATCCCACGTGTTGATAATCGGCCGTCATAAACACAAAACCAAAACCTAGCGGTCATGATTGTAGAAATGTTTTTTCATATTAAATCAGCCAGTGCGTATCTTTGCCCCGTGCGTATCTTTACCCCCCCCCCTACTCTATGTGTTACAATTAAACTAAAATATCTGTATTTATTTGATACCTATTGTACATTATTTTGAGCGTTCCGAACGCCGGCAGATGCCTTAAGCCACATTTTGAGTAAATTTCATTCTAATACTGTATTAGGCGAGCATAAGACTTAAAAATTTGAAATTATTTCCAAATAATTCTTTTTAAAATTTATTTTGAAAATTCTCCACTTACTTCGCTTTTCATTTGAAGTTTCTAATTTCTTTAGAAACTGTTCTAATCTTCTTAAAATTGTTCAATTACATATTAAAAATAACCTCCATGCCAATCAGAGTTGGGCAGTATCGAAAATATATGTATTTGAAATACATTTTCAAAATACATTTGTATTTTGTATTTTAAACTGACTAAAGAAAAGTATTTTGATAATGTATATTGAAATGATTTTTCCAAGTATTTTGTATTTTGAAAATACTCAAAATACATTTCTGTCGATTTCAAGCTGCTTTTTTTAAACCGCAAATCTAAGATTCACAAAAGAAAAATAGTCGACTGACTGTTTTGTTTAGTCTTACGATTATAATGAATGCATCTGCTCTATTGAAGCATTTTTGCTGATAAAACGTTCTAGTTTTTATAGTTCTAACGTTGCTATGAGAATGAAAAACTACTGTGTGATAAACAGGAAGAATCAATCATTTAGAGTTTTGCTGCGTATTCTATTTTTAAAATACGATAGAAATATACTGCAGTTAGTTATTTAGAAGACTCGTGAAAGAATGACTCAGCTCCCGCTGGTAATGTATCAAGTGAATTAATTATTTGGGATAATACAGTTGCGTTGCATGAGGCGGGGATTTTTTTAAAAATAATTTCTGTTGAGAATGGTGTTAAAAAGTTACGTCAACATGCATGTGTAAAACAAGGTCTACTTTTACAAGTGGAACTTTTGAAGCCACTACTAACTTTAAAACTCATTTAAAGGTAAGATTTTTGGTTTCATACTATTATGCATTGATTGAAACATTATTTTTTATAGCTCCTTTGTATTCATTGTATTAATGTTCAGGTATAATTTACCCCACTCTTGATATTTATTAAATGGAGAATGAATTTTATTACATAAATATAGTTATGTTTACTGATATATTTATTATTACAAATACAGTATGTATATGTTTAAATACAGTTTTATAATATAAATGATTGAGATATTCTAGCCGTTATGAAAATTTAAAGTAATTTTAATAAAATCACTTATTCAAGATTGATGGAACTTTAAGACAGACCACGACGAAGAGCGATGCATTGATTACAGGCACTTTTAATTTATTAAACTCTAAAAGATCACGAGTAAAGCGCGCTACTAAAAGAAAAAAAACCTTATTTGGTATTATTTCCGCATATTATGACATTCCTAGGACTTAAAAACATTTAGCATGTTGTTTATTTTATATTTATCTTTAAATTATTTCTTATTTTTTTTTCATGGGAAGCGCTCATATTTGCGTTGCAGTGATCGAGGCATTAATGAATTATGTATATTTTTTAACCGACCTCCAACAAAGGGGGTTATGCAATAGTTTATGTCCACGCATAACTCTTGAACTGATGCTTCGATTTTCAATCTCTTGAACTGATTCTTCGATTTTCAATCTCTTGAACTGATGCTTCGATTTTCAATCTCGTTCTCTCTTCTTCGTCTTATTTTCTTTCTTTTGTTTTTCTTTTTTTTTTTTAGAAAGGGTTTTGTTTGCAGGTGACAACGTTTCAATTTCACTATGACAATACTATAAACCTTTTTTTTTGTATTTATACGCATTAACTTTCGTAAAAATTAAGTTATCATCACGAAATTTCAATATATCATCGTGTACTGCACATCAAAATGAGGGATATTAAATAGCTAAGGGAATTAAGTAAATTAAGTAAAATAAACGTGAATTACTGTTCTATACCAGGTAAGTAACCAGATTTTATCCGAACGCACATCAACCAGCGGTGCCGTTTGGGTCGGGTTCGAGTTGGTTTGGCCCTAATTCGAGTTCTAATCTGTCTGGTTGCGGGTTTGAAACAGTTCTGAAATCGTAAGAAAAGTCACGGCTTCCAGGTCCACGGATTCAGTTCCAGCTGAAAATTGTACTTTTAGAAACCTTAATAAAAGCTGTAGGAGGGGGCGGGAATCTATGTTCTTAATATCCTCATCTCAGCAGTCTCTCTTAGGCTGTGAAACCAGAGGTAGACGCTATAACTTTATTGATTAAACAGATAGTATACAGAGTTTCTTAAAAATAATCCAGATGGTATACGGCATATATCTCCATATATCCTCCACTATACCGCTGGTTTGGTAACCTATTTTAAAAAGAAACTTCACTATTAGCCCAGTGGTTAGGGAGTTTGAAAATAATTAGGGGAAAGGTGGAAATTGTTTTAACCCCTTCAGTTTAGGTCTAGAATGAATATGCTACATTTCCCCCCTCCTAATAGGTGAGCGTTAGGAATTATACATGATTTATAGTCAAAAAACACGTTTTTTTTAAATACCATAACACTATCTCGAAATCACTAACTTTTTCAAAAACATTGACAATGCAAATGTTGTAGAGCTTAAAATTCTGAATGTAATGAGTACCTACACTTAATACTTTTGTTGAATGTTAAGGTCACAATTCTACTTTAAAGTTTTAGCACCGTTGAACTCGGAATTAATTAGGGGAAAACTGGAAATCGCTTTAATCCCTTCAGATTAGGTCTAAAATGAATATTCTATGTTTTCCCTCTCGTACCAAGTGAGCGTTAGGAAATATGTATGCATTTACATTCGAAAAACATGTTTTTTCTTAATATTTTTAACAATATCTCAATATAGTTAATCATATCAAAAACATTTTCAATGCACATGTTGTAGAGCTTAAAATTCTGAATAAAATGAGCACCCACATTAGTATTTTTGTTCAAAATTAAGGCCGCAATTCTAATTTCAAAATTTTGCCTTAATCGCTAACCAAGAGCTTGAAGTCCGGAGAGACCAGATTAGTGATGGGCGATAACGAGATGTTTTTCTCGATTTTCTCGATTGTATGGACATCTCGATATTTTTTGACTGTGTAAATTTTTTCTTAATGACTCCAGTTTGCGAATTGCTTTTATACATCATATTTTATGTATTATATACGTCATACATTTATCAAGAATCGCCTGCGGGTGAACTCGAATGAGTCGGTGTTAATAAAGACTAGGTGACTTAGTCCGCTAGCAGGACCCTCCTTTAATCGGGGCCCCTAATTTATACGTAATCTTGTAATATGAAATTACGAACAGGTTACCCGCTATTTACGGCACCCGTATAGCAGGCGTGGTGTGCACGCACTACAAAGTCTTGTAAAAAAATATAATCTCGAAACGAACGAGCCTCGGACCAGATCCCTTGGAAAAGGAGTCAAAGTGAGCGGCGGGGCACAGCAGCTGCATTATATGAATAAGTCGTCACAGGTCTTTAGGCCTTTCCAACCATATGTCACTTGAGGAGTCTGGATCTGAATTTATAAAAATGCCCTCCCCGTGGGGGCAAAGTGGCGGGACGGGTGCGGGAGGTGGATAACATGAGTAAGTGGTCATAGGCCTTTCCAACAATATGTCACATGAGGGGTCTCGGCTAAATTTAGAAAAGTGCCCCACGTGGGGGAAAAGTGGGGAAGCGGTCACCGGAGGTGCATAACATCAATAAGTAGTCACAGACCTTTCCAACGATATCTCACATGAGGGGTCTTGGCTAAATGTGAAAAAGTGTCTCCCGGGGGGGGGTAAAGTGGGGGGGGGACTGTCACCGGAGATGCATAACTTCAATAAGTAATCTCAGACCTTTCAACGCTGCCTCACATGAGGGGTCTTGGCTAAATTTGGAAAAATGCCCCAGGGCAAAGTGGGAGGGCGGACACCGTAGGTGCATAACATCAATAAATAGTCATAGACCTTTCCAAGGATATCTCACATGAGGATCTTGGCTAAATTTGAAAAATTGTCCCCCGGAAGGGTAAAGTGGATGCTGTCACCGGAGGTGCATAACATCAATAAGTAATCACAGATATTTCCAACGATATCTCACATGAGGGGTCTTGGCTAAATTCGGAAAAGTGCCCCCCGGGAGGGAAGTGGGGGGACGGACACCGTAGGTGCATAACATCAATAAGTAGTCACAGACCTTTCCAACGATATCTCACATGAAGTGTCTTGGCTAAATTTGGAAAAATGTCCCCCGGGGGGGCAAAGTGGGGGGAACTGTCACCGGAGGTGCATAACATCAATAAGTAGTCACAGACCTTTCCAACGCTGCCTCACATGAGAGGTCTTGGCTAAATTTGGAAAAGTGCACCCCGGGGGGGCAAAGTGGAGAGGGACTGTCACCGGAGGTGCATAACATCAATAAGTAGTCACAGACCTTTCCAATGATATCTCACATGATGGGTCTTGGCTAAATTTAGAAAAGTGTCCTCCGGGGAGGGGGGGCAAAGTGGGAGGACAGCCACCGGAAGTGCATAACATCAATAAGTAGTCACAAACCTTTCCAACGATATGTGACATGAGGGGGTCTTGGCTAAATTTAGAAAAGTGTCCTGAAACTTCATATATTATAAATAATATTCTCGGAGGGCTCCATAAAAAAATCCGATCTAAAATGATAAAAACAGAAAAAACTACCCCCGCAATGGGGACCAAATTGGGGAGGGGAGGAAGAAAGTCTCATAACATGAAAGAGTCATCCGAGAGCTTTCTGATGACATATCACATGACGGGTTAAAAAAATTTTTTAAAATTGCTCCCCTCTCCCTCCACCCGTGGGCCGACTCTTTCGCTTCCGAATTCACGCAGCCCCCACTTTAAAATTTTTATGTTCAATAAATAATATTTACCGGAAGACTGCACAAAAAACCCACATTTAAAATGATATTTAAATTTATTATAGAAATCGGCGACGGTTTTAAAAATTTGTTCGCCCCCTCCCCAGCCCCCGAATTTCACCTTCGGGGGAAGAAAGGTTCATAATATGAAAGAGTTGTCACAGGACTTTTCGATGATATGCCACATGAAGAGTTCGGTAAAAATATTTAAATTGCGCCCCGCATGGATCCACTCTCACTCCTCGGAATTCACCCGACCCACCTTCCTCTTTGAAATTTTTTATATTTAATAAATAATATTTATCAGAGGGCTCCAGGTATGTGACAGCTTGGTAGGGCTAAAATAAGAGAACTTTTGAAAATTAAGGCTTCATTTCACAGCTCATTGACATGCCTATTTCTCTCTCCAGCTCGCCCCTCGATATCTCTTCTCGGCCCTTCTTGGCCGAGCGTGAAATTACAATCATCGAGAGTAACATTTCGAGAAAGGACGAAAACTGATTTCTCGTTCCCGGACGTGTATTTCAGAAGTGCACATTCACAGCGCGACCGGAAGAAATAATGTCCTCTGATTGGTTAAATGAATTTTGTCACTACCAGCAAATGTTTGTTTACTTTCACAGCAGTTCTGCCGCCTATAAATACGCGGTTATCTGAACAAAAACACGCTAAAAGGTAGTTACGATACTATAGTTTTTTTAAATTAAGGTATAAATTTTAATTGTAGTCAGGAATTAGTTATTTACCTGCCATTACATGCCATCTTTAATAATTCTAAGCCAATTGCATGTCGCCGATAAGCAATGCTACTTTTAATGTCAGAATAATTTTTTAACAGTTTAAAATTAAAATTTTCTGTTTAAATGACTTTTTTAAACATCGCATGTATTGCAGTAACATGTGATTTTGACGAATGAAATTCTTGATGAAGATAGAATTATTTAGTATATTAAAAGTATTTTAACTTTATCTATCCTTAAAGAAAAAAAAAAAAAAAAGCATTGCTTTTACTTAAATGAAAAAAAATATATATATACTTCCATTACTTATTATTGTGTGACTTTCACACCATAAGTTAAGGCATTCTTTCTTTCTTTTTTTTTAAGGCTGTTCTCAAATCCAAAGGGCCCACTTTCTGACATAAGTTTTAATTCATTTTTGTTCGGAAACGCATGAAACTGGAAAGTGTTGTTATTCAGAAACGAGGTCATCGAACTGTTTTTTCCGTTTTCTTGTAAACGCACTAGATCTTTCAGAAAATACTGTCAAAACTGGCATTTTGAACCGAACTTCCGAACGAAAGAAGAAAATCCAGTCAATAAGGGGAGAAAAATGACGTGTCACGTGATCCAACTCGCTTCTAACTCGACAGGTAATTGATGGATCCAAAAATGAAAAAAACAGTTCGATTCCAAATCGCTTCCATGGCCAGGCTTTCCAATTTTATATCTTTCCGTTAAAAAATGAATGTGTAAATGTGTCAAAACGTTTTGCGCTTGTTGAGCTGAGCAGTTAAGAACAGCCTTAAGCTCTTATTCAAATTGATTTCCCTTCCTTTTTGTTGATTGTTGCTCCTTTTATTAGCAAGTTTACTTAGATATAGCATTTCTGCCATCTATTGAGAAATATCTTAACTAATAGCGCACTAGTTTTTTAAAATTAAAGTTATATATTTTAATATATTTTTTTAATGTGTTTAATTTGTAGTCAGAAATTAGTTATTTACGTGCCACATGTAAGAAATAATACATGCCAATTGCATGTCATAGATAGCAATGCTGCTTTTAATCTCAAAATATTCTGAACAGATTCTCTTAAAAAAATAATAATAATAAAATACTTCCATTATTTATTATACAATCATGTATTTCTCACACCATAAATTAAGGAATTCTTTCTTTTTTTTAGCTCTTATTCAAATTGATTTCACTTACTTTTTATTGAATGTCACTTATTTTATAAGTTAGTTTACTTTCTTTAGCAGTTCTGCCATTTATTGAGTAATATATTAACTAATAACATGGCGTATTTCAGAAGTGCACATTCACAGCGCGACTGGAAGAAATACTGCCCTCTGATTGGATGAACGAATTTCGTCACTACCGGCAAACGATTGTGTTTTGTTTACGTTTGTGTTATGGCAGAAATGAGAAATGATTTTCTCGGCGGTAATATAATAAATCTTTTGTTACCTAAGAATTCTGTCTTCATCAAGAATTTAATTTCCTTGAAAGTAAAGTAAATGGAGTCAATTTGAATACAAGTGGAAAAATGTAAAGGCTTACAACTAATAATGTGATATTCTCATGACTGTAAATAATGGGTGTAGTTTATTTCTTTTTTTAAGAGAAAGGCCATTTTTCTGCAACAGACAGATAATAATAAACTACATTTAATGTACTAAACTATTCTATCTTCATTAAGAATTTCATTTCCTGAAATCATGTTAATTTGGTACAATTATGTTTAAAAGGTTATTTAAAGTGAAAGGTGTAATGTAGAGGTTTAAATTTAAACTATTAAAAAATGTTCAGAATGTTATGAAATGCAATGCCTCATTCCTTATAGATGACATAAAAGCAAGCATAGCATGTAAACAACTAATTCCTGATATGAGTACAAACAAAACACATAAAAAGGTTTTAAATTTTATACCTTAATTTAAAAAAACTAGCATGTTATTAGTTAATATATTACTCAATAAATGGCAGAACTGCTAAAGAAAGTAAACTAACTTATAAAATAAGTGACATTCAATAAAAAGTAAGTGAAATCAATTTGAATAAGAGCTAAAAAAAAGAAAGAATTCCTTAATTTATGGTGTGAGAAATACATGATTGTATAATAAATAAAGGAAGTATTTTATTATTATTATTTTTTTAAGAGAATCTGTTCAGAATATTTTGAGATTAAAAGCAGCATTGCTATCTATGACATGCAATTGGCATGTATTATTTCTTACATGTGGCACGTAAATAACTAATTTCTGACTACAAATTAAACACATTAAAAAAATATATAACTTTAATTTTAAAAAACTAGTGCGCTATTAGTTAAGATATTTCTCAATAGATGGCAGAAATGCTATATCTAAGTAAACTTGCTAATAAAAGGAGCAACAATCAACAAAAAGGAAGGGAAATCAATTTGAATAAGAGCTTAAGGCTGTTCTTAACTGCTCAGCTCAACAAGCGCAAAACGTTTTGACACATTTACACATTCATTTTTTAACGGAAAGATATAAAATTGGAAAGCCTGGCCATGGAAGCGATTTGGAATCGAACTGTTTTTTTCATTTTTGGATCCATCAATTACCTGTCGAGTTAGAAGCGAGTTGGATCACGTGACACGTCATTTTTCTCCCCTTATTGACTGGATTTTCTTCTTTCGTTCGGAAGTTCGGTTCAAAATGCCAGTTTTGACAGTATTTTCTGAAAGATCTAGTGCGTTTACAAGAAAACGGAAAAAACAGTTCGATGACCTCGTTTCTGAATAACAACACTTTCCAGTTTCATGTGTTTCCGAACAAAAATGAATTAAAACTTATGTCAGAAAGTGGGCCCTTTGGATTTGAGAACAGCCTTAAAAAAAAGAAAGAAAGAATGCCTTAACTTATGGTGTGAAAGTCACACAATAATAAGTAATGGAAGTATATATATATTTTTTTTCATTTAAGTAAAAGCAATGCTTTTTTTTTTTTTTCTTTAAGGATAGATAAAGTTAAAATACTTTTAATATACTAAATAATTCTATCTTCATCAAGAATTTCATTCGTCAAAATCACATGTTACTGCAATACATGCGATGTTTAAAAAAGTCATTTAAACAGAAAATTTTAATTTTAAACTGTTAAAAAATTATTCTGACATTAAAAGTAGCATTGCTTATCGGCGACATGCAATTGGCTTAGAATTATTAAAGATGGCATGTAATGGCAGGTAAATAACTAATTCCTGACTACAATTAAAATTTATACCTTAATTTAAAAAAAACTATAGTATCGTAACAACCTTTTAGCGTGTTTTTGTTCAGATAACCGCGTATTTATAAGCGGCAGAACTGCTGTGAAAGTAAACAAACATTTGCTGGTAGTGACAAAATTCATTTAACCAATCAGAGGACATTATTTCTTCCGGTCGCGCTGTGAATGTGCACTTCTGAAATACGCTTCCCGGACAACGTTATATGAAATGTTGAAAAGAGAACGAGATCGAGACGAGGTAAGCTAGCAGTTTCCATCGAGAAAATTTTTTATCTCGAGGTGCGAGAGAGAGAGAGAGGGATAGCGAGCAGTTTCCACCGAGGAATTTTTTTATCTCGAGGTGCGAGAGAGAGAAAGCATTCAGAAGAGTCAAACTTACCGCGCTTCTGGTGTAAGTCATAATTTCCCAAAGGAGTACATCTGCTTTTCCATTTGCTTTTGTTATTAACCGATATGGATTAGGAGGCATAGCGGTTTAAGTTATCAGTTCTGGTTTCAATTGTTGATGTAGAAGTTTTCTATTGAATTTGGCGCCAGTTTGTCCTTGATTTTTAATGTTTCTCTTATTTTAGCCCTCCTCAGCTGTCCCATATCTCTTAATATTAGAATGCTATTGTTAATAACAAAACTGCACTGCAAATTAAAGTGTCGCCTCAGGAAAGAGGATTTTTCGAAATTATTTTACCCCACTCATGTAATACATTAAAATAAGGGTAATCTCATAACCTTTCTAAATCTAACTTTCTTTTGTCAATCCACCGTTAATTTTAGAGCTCTGGGCTTAAAATGCTCTAAAGGAATATACGTAGAGGCGGTTTTTCTCGTACTCTGGTACGGAATCTTCCACTTACAGGAAAATTATAAGACTAACATCAAATTGTGTCTAAAATCGAATAAAAAATATGGACATATGTTTCTTAATTTTAACTTCCTTCTTCGCCTCAAGAGGGTGCTTTAAAGTTTTGTTTCTTCAAACCTTTAGTATACTGTTTGTCCAAAAATTATAAAATTCACAAAATAAAGTATTTTCACTCTCCCCGATCTTCTCGTATGAATTTTATTTTTAATACCACCAGGGTGCACCGCCCAGTGAAACATTTTACTTTTAGCCTCAAGCTATTGGTATTTTTTATCTGTTTTTCATAATATTTTGCCTCATTGTTTTTCTTCATTGTAGATACTATTCTCTAAGTTTTTGACCCATTCTGACCATTTGGGCACTCATTCGGGACCAATTGTGGCTCATCGGGCCCCTCTTCATTTGTCTGGCTCTAATCACACGCTTCACTTGTTCTTTTACCATTTCTTCTTTTTCTTCAATTTTTTTCTTATTCAATGATTTGGTTTTTTACCATTCTCAACTTCCCCTAGTCCTCTCTTACATAAAGTTAACTTTCATCCTTGGTCTGCTGCCGCCCTACTGTCAATTTGGGGCCTAATGCCCCTTCGGGGGGGTGGGGTTCTTCTACCTTTTCCAGACCCATCATCTAATACCACGTTGGAAAGGATTGGAAGATTAAAAGTATCCGAAATACCAAAAATGAAGTCCATTGAAGTTTTATTTTAGTTATAGAATTTCTTATTATCGGATATGTTTGTCTGTTTACCTTTCTATTTTCCGATAACACTCCTTTGTTTTCGATAAACGGAGAAATTCAACAGCATTGGACACACTTTAGACATTTAGGGAACTTTAACTTATATCAAAAATTCTGCCTTTATCGAAAAGAAGAAAATGCTAATCGATTCTAGCTAATACGCCTAAAATAAAAAATGAGCTAGTAAATGTTGGAATCGCTGGGCACTGGAAAACAATTTCCGTGTTAGACAGGTTCCCTCTTAGCAGTTATATTTGTCTGGTTATCCTTATGTTTCTCGATAAACGGAGAAATTCCACAGCATTAGACACACTTTAGACATTTAGGGAACTTTAACTTACATCAAACCTTCTGCCTTTATCGAAAAGAGGAAAATGCTAATCGATTCTAACTAATGCGCCTAAATTAAAAAATGAGTTAGTAAATGTGTCAGAAACTAGCTACTTTGGATTTCGATACAGAATTAAAGAGTCATGACGGAATCGCTAGGCACTGGAAAACAATTTCCGTGTTAGGCAGGTTCCTTCTCAGCAGTTATATATGTCTGGTTATGCTTACGTTTTTCGATAAAGCAGTCTTGTTTTCGATAAACGGAGAAATTCCACAGCATTTGATACACTTTAGACATTTAGGGAACTTTAATTTGTATCAAACCTTTTGCCTTTATCGAAAAGAGGGAAATGCTAATCGATTTTAGCTAATGCGCCTAAAATAAACTAGTATGTTGTGGCCATCACAAAACTTTCTTCTATATAAATCACGTCAATTAAATCATTTAAATAGTACAAGAAATAACAACGATTTAGCATCAATTCATATCAAAGTATATCTGAATTTGAAGTTTGATGAAAATTCGTGCATTAGTTCTTGAGATATATAGCGGAAATTCTGAAAAATGTAGCATAGCAGCGCCACCTGTTGAGCGATTTACACCAAAAATAAGCAGCACTAAATGATATCAAGGTATACCTGAATCTGAAGTTTGTTGAAAATCCAAGCATTAGTTCTTGAGATAAAGCTATTGCGGAAATCGCAAAAAATACAGCATAGCAGCTCCACCTGTTGAGCGATTTACACCAAAAATTAAACAACACTAATTTATAGATCAATTCATGTCAAGGACTAACTAAATCTGAAGTTTGATGAAAATCCGTGCAATAGTTCTAGAGATACAGCTCTTGCGGGAATCCTGAAAAATGCAGCACAGCAACGCCAACTGTCGGGCGATTTACACCAAAAATTAAACAGCACTAATTTATATCAGGGACTAACTGAATCTGATGTTTGATGAAAATTAGTGCATTTTTTCTTGAGTTAGTGCTATTGAGATAATCATGAATAATGCAGCATAGCAGCGCCACCTGTTGGGCGATTTTCACAAACACGTAATCAGCACCAAACTATGTCCTGGACTAACTAAATCTGAAGTTTTATGAAAATCCGTGCAGTATTTCTTCAGATATAGCTATTGCAGAAATCGTGAAAAATGCCGCATAGCAGCGCCATCTGTTGGGCGATTTTTACCAAAAACTAATCAGGTCAAAAATAAGTTTGTAAGTGTGTCAGAAAGTAGCGCCTTTGGATTTTGATACAGACTTAAAGATTCGTGTTGGAATCGCTAGGCACTGGAAAACAATTTCCGTGTTAGGCAGGTTCCTTCTCAGCAGTTATATATGTCTGGTTATGCTTACGTTTTTCGATAAACGGAGAAATTCCACAGCATTTGATACACTTTAGACATTTAGGGAACTTTAATTTGTATGAAACCCTTTGCCTTTATCGAAAAGAGGGAAATGCTAATCGATTCTAGCTAAGGCGCCTAAAATAAACTAGTATGTTGTGGCCATCACAAAACTTTCTTCTATATAAATCACGTCAATTAAATCATTTAAATAGTACAAGAAATAACAACGATTTAGCACCAATTCATATCAAAGTATATCTGAATTTGAAGTTTGATGAAAATTCGTGCATTAGTTCCTGGGCTATATAGCGGAAATTCTGAAAAATGTAGCATAGCAGCGCCACCTGTTGAGCTATTTACACCAAAAATAAGCAGCACTAAATGATATCAAGGTATACCTGAATCTGAAGTTTGTTGAAAATCCAAGCATTAGTTCTTGAGATAAAGCTATTGCGGAAATCGCAAAAAATACAGCATAGCAGCGCCACCTGTTGAGCGATTTACACCAAAAATTAAACAACACTAATTTATACATCAATTCATGTCAAGGACTAACTAAATCTGAAGTTTGATGAAAATCCGTGCAATAGTTCTAGAGATACAGCTCTTGCGGGAATCCTGAAAAATGCAGCACAGCAACGCCACCTATCGGACGATTTACACCAAAAATTAAACAGCACTAATATATATCAGGGACTAACTGAATCTGAGGTTTGATGAAAATTCGTGCATTTCTTCTTGAGTTAGAGCTATTGAGATAATCATGAATAATGCAGCATAGCAGCATTACCTGCTGGGCGATTTTCTAAAAAACGTAATCAGCACCAAACTATGTCCTGGACTAACTAAATCTGAAGTTTTATGAAAATCCGTGCAGTAGTTCTTCAGATATAGCTATCGCAGAAATCGTGAAAAATGCCGCATATCAGCGCCACCTGTTGGGGGCATTCTAAAACGTATAAATCCGTCGAAAACCGGAAGTCGAAATTTTTCACGAATCCAATACTTTCTTCTTGTAAAGGTAGAAGAAAGTAAAAATAAGTTTGTAAGTGTGTCAGAAAGTAGCGCCTTTGGATTTCGATACAGACTTAAAGATTCGTGTTGGAATCGCTAGGCACTGGAAAACAATTTCCGTGTTAGGCAGGTTTCCTCTCAGCAGTTATATATGTCTGGTTATGCTTACGTTTTTCGATAAAGCTGTCTTGTTTTCGATAAACGGAGAAATTCCACAGCATTTGATAAACTTTAGACATTTAGGGAACTTTAATTTGTATGAAAACTTTTGCCTTTATCGAAAAGAGGGAAATGCTAATCGATTCTAGTTAATGTGCCTAAAATAAACTAGTATGTTGTGGCCATCACAAAACTTTCTTCTATATAAATCACGTCAATTAAATCATTTAAATAGTTCAAGAAATAACAACGATTTAGCACCAATTCATATCAAAGTATATCTGAATTTGAAGTTTGATGAAAATTCGTGCATTAGTTCTTGAGATATATAGCGGAAATTCTGAAAAAATGTAGCATAGCAGCGCCACCTGTTGATCGATTTACACCAAAAATAAGCAGCACTAAATGATATCAAGGTATACCTGAATCTGAAGTTTGTTGAAAATCCAAGCATTAGTTCTTGAGATAAAGCTATTGCGGAAATCGCAAAAAATACAGCATAGCAGCGCCACCTGTTGAGCGATTTACACCAAAAATTAAACAACACTAATTTATACATCAATTCATGTCAAGGACTAACTAAATCTGAAGTTTGATGAAAATCCGTGCAATAGTTCTAGAGATACAGCTCTTGCGGGAATCCTGAAAAATGCAGCACAGCAACGCCACCTTTCGGACGATTTACACCAAAAATTAAACAGCACTAATTTATATCAGGGACTAACCGAATCTGATATTTGATGAAAATTCGTGCATTTTTTCTTGAGTTAGGGCTATTGAGATAATCATGAATAATGCAGCATAGCAGCGCCACCTGTTGGGCGATTTTCACAAACACGTAATCAGCACCAAACTATGTCCCGGACTAACTAAATCTGAAGTTTTATGAAAATCCGTGCAGTATTTCTTCAGATATAGCTATTGCAGAAATAGTGAAAAATGCCGCATAGCAGCGCCACCTGTTGGGCGATTTTTACCAAAAACTAATCAGGTCCAGTTTATATGAAGGTCTAACTAAATATAAAGTTTTGTGAAATTCCGTGCGTTAGTTCCTGAGATAGAGTGCCCACAAAATTTTTGTCACATACAGACTCACTGACAGAGTGACAGACAGACATTTTTTAAAAACCATCAAATCGTGTTCTGGGCATTCTAAAACGTATAAATCCGTCGAAAACCGGAAGTCGAAATTTTTCACGAATCCAATACTTTCTTCTTGTAAAGGTAGAAGAAAGTAAAAATAAGTTTGTAAGTGTGTCAGAAAGTAGCGCCTTTGGATTTCGATACAGACTTAAAGATTCGTGTTGGAATCGCTAGGCACTGGAAAACAATTTCCGTGTTAGGCAGGTTCCTTCTCAGCAGTTATATATGTCTGGTTATGCTTACGTTTTTCGATAAAGCTGTCTTGTTTTCGATAAACGGAGAAATTCCACAGCATTTGATACACTTTAGACATTTAGGGAACTTTAATTTGTATCAAACCTTTTGCCTTTATCGAAAAGAGGGAAATGCTAATCGATTCTAGCTAATGCGCCTAAAATAAACTAGTATGTTGTGGCCATCACAAAACTTTCTTCTATATAAATCACGTCAATTAAATCATTTAAATAGTACAAGAAATAACAACGATTTAGCACCAATTCATATCAAAGTATATCTGAATTTGAAGTTTGATGAAAATTCGTGCATTAGTTCTTGAGATATATAGCGGAAATTCTGAAAAATGTAGCATAGCAGCGCCACCTGTTGAGCGATTTACACCAAAAATAAGCAGCACTAAATGATATCAAGGTATACCTGAATCTGAAGTTTGCTGAAAATCCAAGCATTAGTTCTTGAGATAAAGCTATTGCGGAAATCGCAAAAAATACAGCATAGCAGCGCCACCTGTTGAGCGATTTACACCAAAAATTAAACAACACTAATTTATACATCAATTCATGTCAAGGACTAACTAAATCTGAAGTTTGATGAAAATCCGGGCAATAGTTCTAGAGATACAGCTCTTGCGGGAATCCTGAGAAATGCAGCACAGCAACGCCACCTGTCGGACGATTTACACCAAAAATTAAAAAGCGCTAATTTATATCAGGGACTAACTGAATCTGATGTTTCATGAAAATTCGTGCATTTTTTCTTGAGTTAGAGCTATTGAGATAATCATGAATAATGCAGCATAGCAGCGCCATCTGTTGGGCGATTTTCTAAAAAACGTAATCAGCACCAAACAGGGCCGGCCCAAGGACATTTTGACGCCCGTGCGAGCACCCATCGTGCCCCTACTATTATTAATTATTTAATATATTAATTTAAAGTTTTTCAAAAATAGAGAAAAGTTTCTAAATTTAATCCCATCTTTCAGTTTGTATTTCGTAAATTGTAAAATTAAGTCTCATAAAGGAAATTTTGATTTTACAGTAATTATCACTCTTAATGGGTAACATTACGATCCGAAAGTAAAGCACAGGACACAACACATGGTGTTGGACGAAAATAATAATAGCAAGTTAATTAATTAAAATATAAGAAACTTTGTTAGAAAAATACTGTTTGGAATGCTTCGACAATTAAAGAAGCAAAATTACTAGTAAGTAGCAACTATGAAATATGAAAACTGTAATCTTGTCTCGTTATTTAGAACATAAAAAGTATGAATAAATTTCATATACTTAAATATCAGTTTTTAAGTAAGTAACCTAAAATAGTTATACATTAAGAAAAAACTATGATTGAGAATAAGAGTTGTATTTGTAATAATAAGGAATACGTAAAAAAAAATGCCCCCCCGCCCCTAAAAAAAAAGTTTGCCCTTTGCTGGATTTTGTTCTACTGGTGCCCACGCTAGAACTAGACAAACCATCCCAAAGAAAGCTATATATGTTTAAGTATTGCGAATTTACGTCTTAGCGCCACGCTGAAATTGGATAAGCAAAGGGTCATTCTACGAGAACCCATTCTACGGGTTCAAGTACGAATCCAGTTAAATCATAGGACATTGGTGTAGGACATCAAGAAAAAAATCAACACAGTGCACACTAAAGCCGAAAAAAATAAAGTTATTTAACGATAAATGTATTATATGAAAGATTTTCTCAAGAGGATTACAAAATAAAATTTATATGCAGATAATTATTATTTTTTAAAATAGGCTCCAGTTTCACAATTCAGTATTGTCAAGCTTGTGTTGATTTAGTCATTACGTTAGAGCTCTTGATTCCAGTTAATGAGAAATCAAGATAAAGTAGTCCTACTCATTTTCTGTTTATTAGATTTGCAAATAATAAAGTACATGCCATTGGTTGCCGGTGTGTGTGCGTATGTTGGGGGGAGGGGGGGGGGGGGGAGGAAGGGCCTTTGCCCCACTCTTTTGAAAAAAAAATTCGTTATCTTAAAAGCAGAGGCGTAGCTACCGTGGAGCAGTTGGAGCAAATTGCTCCTGGCGCACGAATCCTAAGGGCGTAAAATTAGAAAAAGCGAAATAAAGATTTCTTAATTAAGAAATCTTTATTTTAAAATATTTACATATTTTTTTCATTATTAATTAGACATTATAGATACATCTTGTTGCAATCAGCGTATTCCTAAAATATATTATTGCCTTGTGTTTAACCTCAACTATTTCGATTTAAAACATGTTTTCATACACAGTTGAAAGAAATGACTTCTATTCAGGAAATTTTAATTCATACATATTGCAGCTTCAAGTAACTTCTCCAACACTGTTTCAACATGCCTGATTTTTTTAAAACTTTTCTGTAGACGAGTATTAAAGATTTTCAGATCTTAAAGTAATAAAAACTTATTTATCAGAGCTCTCATCGGTCACTTTACTGGCTACCACTTTCCCCCACAAATAATCGTTCTGGTACATTTCTATTAAAATGTTTTAGAAATTTATCATGATGATTACTGTGCAGAAATAATGGTAGCCAAAGAATTCATCGCTGAGAACCTATATGTGCGATGTAATAGTAGTAATTTTACGATGATAATTATTTTACGATTTGTAAAAAAATAGCCTGACAAGTTGAAGAAAATTACTGACCATTTTACAGACGAAAACCAAGAAAATAAAAATTTTGAAGGGTTTTTTTTTTGTTTGTTTGTTTCGTGGAAACTAAACATGCATCAATACAGAGCGATAATAAGAGCTCGATTTAAACATATTCCACATCAAAAAATGGCGACAAAATTTAGACGGGAGGGGGGGGGGGGTGTGATGGGAAGCATTAAATTTTGTGAGTATTGTTTTTGAGATTTTGAAAATATTACAAATGTCAAATGCAGAATCGATAAGATTTAAAAAGAGAGAAAAAGTTAAGTACCAAATTCCGTGTGCCTTAGGGCCTGATTATAGCCTATGCAAAATTATACCACTTTTTTTTAGCAGTATTTTTCCGCATTAAACCTTATTTAATCGCAGAATTTTCGGATTAAATAAGGCAGACAGGCCCGCCGGGCAACCGACCTGCGGGTCGGTGCTAGAGATGAGACGGGATCAGCCCGGGCCCGACACGGGCTCGGGCTCGATTTTCATACCAGCCTTCTGGCTCGGACGGGCTCGGGCTAATTTTTTTTAACCTGAAAATTTTATTTATTCCCGTATGGAAAAAAAACTTTTTAAAAAATATAAGAAGTAATATATTAATATATAATCATCAAAATTTCTTGCGTTCCCTATATTATTCTGTTAATGCTTTTTAAGGTGTGTTAATATCTAAAATTTATTTATGTTTGTAAAATAAATTCAGTATTCCTTATTTTTACCTCTGTTAAAAAGCTGTTATTCTTGTAAAAGTAATTTAATTACTTCTTTCATAATAATCATTAATCTTTCAGTTTCCTGTGGTTTCAATAAATAAATTAGGCATTTGTCTGTTATTGCCTACTTCTCGTCCTTACGACGCGACGCCTGGGTTGAAAATTGCATTTTCCATAAGAAATCATTTTGATGTTACTTTCATATGAATGATGAAAACGAAGTATCAGTAACTGTTTAGGTTATTGCACAAAAGGAAAGAGAATGATAAAAAAAAAATGGTTTTATTTATTGGTGAACGGAAATAAAAGCATTTAACTTTACTGTTCGTTAACGAGGGTGAGAAAGTTGATTTTTTTTTTTTTTTTTTGCTTTATTTTGTTAACAGTTGATAATTTGGTAAACATTGAAAGGAATATTTATTAGCTGTATAAGAGATAAAGCGGACATTAACGTGTAATGAGAATGTTTATAATGGGAGGGAAGTTTCAGTTAAATATATTTGTAAAAGGACAATTTTGGTTTTAAATTAGGTATAATTATATGTGATGATTGATTAATGTTACAACATCACAGCTATTTTAAAAGGAATTTGCAATATTTGCAGATTTATATCATTCACGCTAAGGCGCCAAAATAGTAGAATATTTTAAAATTGGATCGTTTATTTTATTTTATTTTATTTTATTATTTGACAATCTAGGCGAAATATGGCAAAATATGAGAATCTTTTTAGGGACTTATCTTTTGATGAGAATAATTTGAATTGATTTTAAATGTCATAAACTATGTGCTAGAGATGAGATATTTCATTTAGAACAACTTGTATGCAATTTTTATTAAACTTTATTTTCGGTTTACATTTTCGCGGTATCGGGCTCGGGCGGGCCCGGGCTTCGAAAAGTGAGCCCGAACTCATCTCGGTGCGCCCTAAACCAGGTAAAGCTGCTCCTTTCCTCAGGTGAAGCTAATAGTTTTAAAATTTGCTATAAGCATGAGATAGGAAAAGTCTTAAATCATTTAATAATTTTTTAAAAAATCATTTTTTGAAGCATTTTTTATTAATGATTTTTACTTCTCTTTGCAAGACAGAATAATTGATTGTTTTTTTCTTGAAAGTTTCTTTGCTTCAGAGGACCATTTAAATCTTTTAAAACCTAACGTATATATTCTGTAATTTTCTGTGTGACCAATAGCGACATGGTCTACCCCAAGAATTTTTATCCTGTCTAGTACCAAAGAGCGTGGCCTCTTTAAAAAATATATATATATATGTATTTTATTTTATTTAGTTTTTTTTGTAAAATCATTTATTAAGTATTTGTTTGAAATGTGTAGGTTTCGTGTTTTCGTACAATGCTATGGTTGTAATTTCCCCTATATAAATGTATATTATATTGATTTTTGCACTTGATGTGCGAAAGTATGTATAAAGAATATTTTTGGCAAAGAAAATGTAATTCAAACATTCTTTTTTGTTAAAAATTGCATTTTAATATGAAAACGGGACTGTTTCAATATTGTCTATAAATGTGATAATCAGAACGGCGGTTACCTATTTTGTATATATGTTAGAACAGGACTATTTTTATTTTTTGTTTTTTAAACCAATTTTTCACGCAGTCATTGAGCACGTATTTCAGACAAAATCGTGTTAAAGATATATGACAAGATGTTTTTTTTCTCTTCGTTGACTGGTTTTTCTGCTATCGTCGGAAAATTCCGTTGAAAACGCCAACTTTGACAGTGTTTTCTGTAAGATCTATCGTGCTTACAAAAAATACGGAAAACGTCTTTCGATTACAAAGTTCTGAATAACAACATCTGCCAGTTTCATGCGTTCTAGGACAAAAGTTAGTTAAAACGTATGCCATAAAATTGTCCCTTTGGATTTAAGAACAGCCTTAAGAAATGAAATCATACAAATTTCAGGTTCATTTAAGAATATTATCACGGGCCCGGTCAACACCGAATGGGTCAGCTAGTCTGTACTAATAAAAGAAAGTTTCGCTCTGTGTGTGGTGGCTAGCGAAATATATTGCACGTAGAAGTCTGAAAATTTGGGGGAGGGTAGTCCAAGACAGGTCCTGATACACCTGAAGCTCAGATTTTTAATTTTTTATGACCGCCCCCCCCCCCCCCCACAGAGCAGCTTTCATTTTGTATGCCCTGAACTGCTCAGAACTTGCGTCCCCCTTTTATCAGATCTTCTTCGTTTTGGGGGCCCTTTCCCCATTTAGTTATTCTCCGTTTCTACATTCCAATTAAGAATCTGGACCCCTTGAAATTTTTGTGCGCCATGCATTTTTCACACCCTAATATTGTCAGCCTCTCGGCATAACTTTAAAATTGAGACTTGGACTCCTCTGCCTGGGTCAGCACCCTCATGTTTTTATTGGGCGCCTAGTGCCCTTTTTTAAGAATTTCCCCCACTTTTTTTGCGCTTCTTTAAAATTTTATTCGAATGATTAACACATGCCCTATGCTTAATTGCGACTTATTGAGATCTAAAGCGCTAAGTACTAGAACATTTTAACATGTTTTCATCTTAGGGCCCTGCTCTCAACTATCAGTTGGCCCCTTTTGGATCTCCTATTATATCCCCCTTAAAAATGGTCTGATTCACTAACCCTTTTTTGTGACAAGATCTTAGGAAATCTAACTACTACACGAACAACATAAATTTTTTTTAGACTTACCTACCATCAAATTTGAATATTAATCGCCTTCTTGGGACCCTTGCCCAGCTACATTCCAGTTGAGACCCTGGACCCCTGGGGCTTGATACGAGCCCACTTGAAGTTTCTGTGCCCTAAATTGTTAATAAATTGCCCCCTTTTAATCCGACATTCGTTTTTGGGGTTATTTTTCCGTTTTCTTTTTTTTCGTTTCTACATTTCAGTTAAGACACTGGCCCCCTAGGGTAACTTTTTTATGCGCCATGCATTTTTCACCCACTAATTATGCCATATTCTTATTGCATAACTTCAAAATTGAGTCTTGGACTTCTCTCCCCGAGCCAACACCTTCATATATTTATTGGGACCATAGGGCTCATTTTTTAAGCACTTCTTTGCAGAAAAAAAATTCTAATGATTAATACTTATACCCTATACTTAATTTTGACTAATTAAAAATCTAAAGCGCTAAGTACTAGAGTCTTTTATCATGTTTTCATCTTAGGCCTTGCTCTCAATTATCAGTAGGCTCCTTTTGGCCCCCCTATTATAGCTCCCTTAAAAATGGTCCGATTCACTAGGATTTTTTCGTAACAACTTCTTAGGATTTCCAGCTACTGCATGAATAACAAAAAAATTACTCACACTTCAGCTACCCCCAATTTTTAATATTAATCGCCTTCTTAGGGTCCTTGGCGCAGTTACTTTAAAAATTATCCGATACTCTTGCAATTTTCTTTAGCATAGTTCTAGGGTCCTCCGGCTACTTTATAAAACATTAAAAAATTTCTTTATACTCCAGCTACCACCTTTTCGAATGTTAATCTTCTTTTTCGCTATCAACTTACGTTTACTCACTACAGCCGTGAATTAAAATTCGCGCTACCGTTAAAGGCAAGTGGTTAACATTAGAGGGGATGGGATTTCATCCGTAAATTAAATATCACGTTAATGTTAAAGATAATTCGTTAAATTAACAGGGGGTGGGGGCGACAAGCACCTTCCACTGCTTCAGGGTGCATTCTTTCTTCGGGTTCTAAAGGCCCGATTTCAACGGGAATTGGTTCATTCAACCTAGACTACGATTCAGCTACTTTTATATTATGAAAGTTTGTCTTAGACTTCAGTTATCAGTATTTTTGAACATTAATGGTGGATTCTTTTCTCGGGTTCAATGTACCTTTTTTCAACGCTAATTGGATAACTAAGCTTAGCTTACTATTCATCTACTTTCTGCATTATAAAAGTTTATCTTAGACTACTGTTACCACCATTTTCGAACATTAACAGTGCATTCTTTTCTCGGTTGTTGTGGGCTCTTGAAGAAAAATTTCAAAGACAGTCGAACATAAACTCAATGAAGGAGGTGCTTTCTGAATTCTTTTCTTTAATTATTTTGATGAATATTTACAGATGCATGGTTCTGTACATATATACAATAAAAATTCTCAAACACTTGATCTGGTTCTTCGAAATAAGGGAGGCTTAGCCTCATCAACAAACTGTAAAAAATTACAGCGATCATGCTTTTTAAAATCACAACATTGCTTCGTATCGTTCCAGCCACAACAATGCGAAGTCGCATTCTAAAGTAGGATGCGCGCGCATCGCGCGACCTTCGTTTCCATGGAGAGCAGAGAAAAGTTTCTCTTCACACTCCCCACCTGAACTCTTAAAGAGTTCACAAATCAGAATTCCATCATAAAATTATAAAAATTCAATTTTTCGTATCAGTGGTTCAGTAATCTAATACAATTTTTAAAATTCGAATACAAAATACTAAATGTAAGAATTCAAACAATATCTAATTAATCACTTAATTAGTCAAATTCAAAATATCAATAAATTCTAAATAAAACACTTTAAATTACACAGTAAAAATAATGACTGTTAAAAAACATACACATTTTTTTTTTTTTTTTTTTTTTTCTTTTGCAGTTAAATCATATACTTACTTATACCAAAATTCAAAAAGATTCTATATATAAATAACACTAAAAATCAAAAAAGAGAAAAAAAATATTTAGAGTCCTAAATGCAGAAAAAACAAACTAAATAAATGTCTATAAAAGTTTATGAATGTTTATAAAAAGTCTGCAAAAAGTCATTTTGTCAGTCATTTTGTATTTCAAAGGGATACAAATGCTGGGTGGATCTTTTTAAGGTTCCATTCGCTGTTTTTATTTCGTATGAACGAATATTGCCGTCTCTTCCAAGAATGGCAGTCTGAATCTTACCAAGTTTCCAAAGAAACTTATTTTTTGCGTCATCTTGAATTAAAACAATATCGCCCACTTTCAGTGGCGTATGGGCATTAGGATTTTTCAAGGAATGGGTTGTTTTCAAATCCATCAAATATTGTTTTTTCCATTTGGTCCACAATTGTTTCAATAGTAAATATTGATATTTTTTTTTCTTTTCAGGAGTACTGATCTCTTTGAACAATCTTCAATTATTTCAAAAAAATTAATAGGAAATGAAAGTTCTTTTCCAAAATTTAAAAAGTGCATTGGAGTAAGAGGTTCTGGTTCATCGCTGTCAGTATATACATACGTCAGTGGTCGCGTATTCAAAACTGCTTCCACTTCTGTCAACAGAGTCGCCAATTCATCATAACTTAAGAGTGTTCTACCAATTACTTTTCTCAAACAGTCTTTGACTGACTTTACTAGTCGCTCATAGAAATCTCCCCACCATGCAGCTCTTTCTATTGGTAATGGTGCGGTGATCTGGTCTGCTGGTTTAGAGAAATATTTTTTACATATTATACAATTCTTGATAACACTCTTGACCAACTGACGACCTTTAGGTATCCAAAAACGAGATCTAATTTTTGCCAAAGTACTGGCTGTCCCTCCATGCATAATTTTCTCGTGCTCTTGACGAACTATTAGAGTAGTTAACCAAGAATGTTTGGGGAGAATTATTGGGTTTTTCTCTTCTGCGGACAGGTTAGAAAATTCGAGCCTTCCGCTCAACCTCATCAACCCGTTTTTGTCAATAAAGGGCATGAAATTTGATAAGGATGACGTCTTATCCACTGATTTACTATTTTTTAGAGATTCTATTTCTTCCTTATAAAATTGTTTTTGTTCAGATTGCATCAAAAAAATTTCAGCTTCGAGTAATTCTTCGGTTGTTACTACGTCTTGCACTTCAGTTGATTTTTTCAGCTTCATAATGAATTTCTTTACCCAAACGGTAATTCTCAAAAGTTTCTCTAAATTACTATACTTTGAAATGTTTATGGGATTTTCAAGTTTTTTGACTAAGCACTCGCTCTGAAAAACATCGTTAGGATTTTTTTTGTATTCTAATTCATCTGAGTAAGCGATTTCTTTGTTTTCTGATATTGGCCAACACTCAGGAGGTAAACTTAGCCATTCTGGTCCCTGTAACCAAGTTGTATCATTGATTATCCTAGAGATTTTTGATCCTCGAGAAACTATATCAGCTGGATTGGCAGTACCAGGACAATGATACCAGTTATCAGGTGAGGTCAATTTATGGATATCTTCAATTCTGTTTCTGACAAAGGGTTTAAACTTTTTAGGGGATCCTTTTATCCAAAAATAGGATATTTTTGAATCTGTCCAGTAATAAGTCGATACATTCAATTTTAAAGCTTTCAAAATGTTACTACTTAGCTTGGCCGACAACAATGCGGCCATCAATTCAAGCCTTGGCAAGGTAAGCGCTTTCAGTGGAGCAACCCTGTTTTTCGAAGCAACAAAAACTGTTCGAACATTTTCGGTGTTTGTTGCTACACGTAAATAAGCAACCGTACCATAAGCCTTCATGCTCGAATCGGCAAAAATATGTAATTGTAGGTCATAATCATGCCAATTGGTGATGTCAGAAAAATAGTATCTGGGTACTGAAAAGTTTTTCAAATGAGGGAGTTCGTTACACCAGCTACTCCAAACTATACGTAAATCTTCGGGTAAGGTGTCATCCCAATCTAGACCCAAATTCCAAATTTGTTGAATTATACATTTTAGTCTTAATGTAAATGGTCCTAGGAATCCAAGTGGATCAAAAATCCTACCTAAAACTTGTAGAATAAATCGTTTGGTGTCTATTCTTTTTAAAACGAAATCAACTAAACCTCGAACATCAAAATAAAGTAAATCTTTGGAATTATTCCAAGCGATTCCTAAAACTTTATAAGGGAGATTTTGATCTCCAAAAGCTTCAGAATTAACTTCTGAAGTTATGCCATTTTCTTTCCATAGTTCACTAAGTGGTAAAGAGTTCGTATGCCATTTGTGTAAATGCATACTTGCATTTTCAAATATATCAATACATTGTAAACTCGTGGATAGGGCTTGATCAATATTTTCATGACTTCCTATAACGTCATCAACGTAGGTATTTTCATTTAAAAATTTTACTGTGTTTGGATATTGTTCGGTGTATTTTTTCAAGTGGTGTTTAATTGTTGCAGCCAATAAAAAGGGACTGCTACTAATTCCAAATAACACTCTGGTGAATCTATAAATTTCAAAGGGTTTAGAATTATCAAACAAATCTTGTGAAAATAAAAATCTTGTTACATCACGATCGTTTTCATCTATAATTATTTGTAGAAATGCTTGTTTTATATCAGTTGTAAAAGCTATGGGATTAAATCTAAACCGTAACAAAACATCAAATATTTCAGGATACAAATTTGGACCTACATGCAGGCAATTATTCAAAGACAGTGAGCCTGTGTCATGAGCAGAGGCATCGAAAACTATGCGTAATCTGCTCGTTGTCCTATCAGTTCTAATTATTTCTCGATGAGGTAAATAAAAAGTTACATTTTGTTTTTCTTCAGGCTCTGTAACTAGCTCAATAATACCTTGTTTCAAATAATCTGCTAACACCTCCTTATACTCAAAAAATAATTCAGGGTTTTTAATCAATCTTTGTTTGAGTTTAAAAAATCTATATTCTGCAATTTTCCGATTGTCATTTAAACATTCCCTTTCAAGCTTCCACGGAAATCGAACTGTATATCGCTTATCATTGTATTTAATTTCTGACTCAAACTGCTTCATAACATTGTTTTCCGAAAAATCTGAATCCTGTTTAGTATTAAAAAGGCCAGATGATTCGATATTCCAGAATTTTTCAATCTGTTCAGAAATAAAAAAATTTTCTACTATTACATTAAATGCTAAGGGCGTATAACTGTCAGTTGTTTTTCCCTGTAGACACCAACCAAAAATGGTGTCGACAGCTACTAATTTTTTATTCAAATGTTTTATATTTCCAGTAACAATCTCATAATAATAGTCAGCACCTATAAGTAATGTAATGGGTTCTTTGGATGTGGGTGTGTCCGCAAGGGTTAAATTTTCAAATTGTTTACTTTTCATCAAATCATTGATTTCAGGTGGGGGGATTTCAGTAGCTGATATTTGATTGGCGACTAGCGCTTCTATATCTAATTTTGAATTAGGTACATTTTTATTTTCAATAGTTAGTTTAACTACTTCAAAGGTTTTTTCAATGTGGTTCTTATTTCCAAATGTAAAAACCGACAATTTTTCTTTTCTTATTGCCTGTAAATTCAATTTATTTGCTATTTCTTCAGATATAAAAGTTCGCATGCTCCCACAATCTAAAAGTAACCTAATTAGAGATTGTTTTCCGTTTGATTTTATTTTTACACAACATGTTTGTAGAAGAATTTTATTATTTTCTGTAGAGGAAATAGCCAAAATTACTTTTTCACTAGCTTCATTTTCATTACCTTTTAACTCGGGTGTAGTTACTTCTTTTATTAATTTAGATTTTAGGCATATCGTTTGATTATGTCTGCCTGAACAGTTCTTGCAACTAGTTTTAGAGTTACAATTTTTGATAACGTGTTTCCTGCCTAAGCAAAGGTAACATCTTCCTTGAGATTTCAACAAATTTCTTTTAGTGTTTACATCAACAGCCTCACACAAATCAGATGAATGTTTACTATCGTTGCAAAAAATACAATGAGCCAGCTGCCTATCTGAAGTCGATTTATCATTCGAAATGTTCATAAATTCACAAGTAGATTTAAATTCAGATTTTGTTGTTTGACTCTTGATTTTTGTTTTATTATTTTCAAATGCTTTCATTCTCGAAAAAAATGTGTGTTCTCTGCTTTTTATTTCAGCGTGCAGAAAATCTAATAGTTTATGTATATCTGAAAGTGTTAAATTATCTACATTTTGTCTATTATATTCCAAAGCTAATTCTGCCGGTATTAATTTTAAAATTACGGCGATAAGCATGGAGCCATAATTTGCTGGTTCGAGTCCTAATGTGGACAAACATCGAACATTTATTTCTATATCACTGTGCAATTTTTTCAATTTTTGAATTTCGTTAGCCTTATAAACAGGGGATAAATTAAGAAGCTTGTTCAGGTGATGATTAATTATCACGTCTTTTTGACCATAACGCGATTCTAAAACTTTCAATGCTGCGTCATAATTAGCTTCTGATATTTCAAAACCTTCTACAGCATTAGCCGCAGCTCAAGATAAATAACTCTTCAAATAATGAAATTTTTCAATTTTCGAAAGCGATTTATTTTCGTGAATTGTATATTTAAAGGTATTAAAAAATGAAATAAATTGCGTACAGTCGCCATAGAATTTTTGTATATTGAGTTTTGGCAATTTAACAACTGAGTTTTCATCATTAATCACATTCGATTTTAAATCTTGACTGTTATTTAAATCAACATTAACAATTTTTTTGTTTTCGGTTAATTTTTTCTTCACCCGGAATTTTGCAACTGATATTTTATCCACGTAATCATAAACAGAATTGATTTCAGCTTCATAGTCGTCTAACCCTAAAAGGGGCTCAATTTTCTCGTCAACTGACTTCAATAATTCTGCTTTAGTATCTAACTGAATAAATAATTCTTCTAAATTATCAAAATTTATTGGACTATCCTTCATAACATTTTCTATATTATTAATCAGCTTTGTTACTGCTGTTCTCAAAACTGTACGGTTCTTTTTCAACTTTTCTAAATCAGACATTTCGAAATAAAATATGAAAAACTTATCTTACCTTTGCTGTCTTCTTATCACTTACTATGCTCTATTTGTGTTTTGAAGACATTAAAAAAGTAACAAATACTTTTTTTTCTTTCTTTCCCGGCCGATGCACCATGAAGAAAAATTTCAAAGACAGTCGAACATAAACTCAATGAAGGAGGTGCTTTCTGGATTCTTTTCTTTAATTATTTTGATGAATATTTACAGATGCATGGTTCTATACACATATACAATAAAAATTCTCAAACACTTGATCTGGTTCTTCGAAATAAGGGAGGCTTAGCCTCATCAACAAACTGTAAAAAATTACAGCGATCATGCTTTTTAAAATCACAACATTGCTTCGTATCGTTCCAGCCACAACAATGCGAAGTCGCATTCTAAAGTAGGATGCGCGCGCATCGCGCGACCTTCGTTTCCATGGAGAGCAGAGAAAAGTTTCTCTTCAGCTCTATTTCAACGGAAATAGGTCCATTCAACTTAACTTACGATTGTTGTAAAGATTATAGTCCCACCGCCAGGATTCGCATTCTTATCTAAGGTTCTATGAGCTCGATTACTACGGTGTTTACTCATTCATTTTGGTTTTCGATTGCCTCCGGCGAGTACGAAACACTCCTGGTATACACTGCCTTTGGTAGCGGAGACCCAGGCCACAGGTTCGTTCAGAAAGAGGTTTGTCGTGAATACACTAGACGCTGCCGAAGGCAGTGGGCCACCCCTAAAACCAGGTTCATTTGAACTACTTCATGAATGTATAAAATCATACAAACTTGAGTTTTGTTTACGTTATTATAACGAGCCCGGGAAACGCCGTGCGGATCAGCTAGTTACACATATATATATGTGTGTAACTTCAAAACAAAATTACGCAGAACTTGGAATGACAAGAAGGCGCACAAACTTTACTTGCTCCAGGGCGCTGAATATGTAGCTACGCCACTGCTTAAAAGATTTTTAAAAAAGGCGAGGGGGTTAGGGGGGAGGGGTGTGCGATCAAATTTAGTTTTTTGCTTAATTTTAAATAATAAATCACGAAGTTAAAAAGTGCGCTTATGCATATAAAAAAGCTTAGCACAATATTACCACAAAGAAACCTTACTGCTAAGTAGATTTATTTCTTCTTCCAGTACTTAAGATGTAAATTATTTCACAAAATAATGACGAATCTCTGTAATATTGAATAGAATTCCCTTTCGGTTTAGACAAAGTTTGACTCAGTATCAAATACATAATCTGATTCCAAAAAGTCATTTTTCCCCTTAAATTTTAGTCAAATTTCTAGCAATTTTTTTTAAAGTTAATAAAATTTCATTTACTTATTTACGATATTTTTTACTGGTGTTCCTTTCAGACCATATGTTTCGAAAAACTAGAGCAGTACATAAATTCAAAGAATATAACATGGTCGCCGGCTGAACGAAATCCCTGAAGGTGGAAGAGTTTGGAACAAATATGTGCCTATAGTAAGAATCGAAATAGTTTAACCTTTTTTTTGTCAAGGGATCTCCGACCTCCCCCCTTTTAGGATAATAAATATTGGAATAATTAAACATCAAAAGAAAAAGAAGCTAAAGATTTGGAATGCAGTTCATTACTAGTATAGTTGCTCGAAAAATTTCCCAGGTAGGGGGGGGGGGGTGCGCCCGCCATGATATATGCCTAAAAAAACTTCACTTTTTTCCCGATCAGAGCCTGATTATTGCAAGGGCAAACGAGGCAGCTGCCCAGGCTCTCAACTCTAAAATAATACTCCCCCCCCCCACAAAAAACTGTTTTTTAAGGGGGTGGGGGTTACTTTTTTTCGGTTGAAAAAAATCGATTTTCCTTTTCTTACATTTTTCTATTTCGTATAGTCTGTAGATTATCCGTGTACAGTAATTTGGCCGAAGACCTTTCTTAGTTATTTAGAATTTTAACGCAACACGTCTGTAGCCTTACACTGTTTTAGAGCATTATAAACGCATTTTATGCAAAATGACTTTTTTCAAACTGTGCGGCATCAGAACGCAAAGACTACTAAATCGATCTTGCTATTTTTTTTTTAATTAAAGGTTGATTAATTTATTGGAGCTTGTACCACTTTCAACCAGTTTTTATAAAAAATAAATATTTTTAAAACCACGCCAAAGTGTGAGAAAAGGGGTCAGAAATAGACAATTTTTCCAAATCGCTGACACTTTGTCGATTTTAAAACTTTTTTATTTCAAAGTGATTGAAACTCCAAGCAATATTATCTACTTTCATAATCTTTAAGACTGCTCGTCACTCAGTTTCCGAATTCCTCTCAGTAATGTTAAGTCTATGGGTGTTTGATGCATTCTTATATTTAAAATATCTCCTCAGGATATTAATATTTTTAGCTTCTTTTTCTGTGTAGTCTTCTTAAAGGATGTCTCTTTTTACTTTCTTCTACCTTTACAAGAAGAAAGTATTGGATTCATGAAAATTTTCGAATTCCGGTTTTCGACGGATTTAGACGTTTTAGGGGTCAGAGATTCCAAAAAACGTGTTTTTACAAAATGTCTGTCTGTGACTCTGTGAGTCTGTCTGTCTGTCTGTCTGTGTGTATGTGACATAAATTTTGTGGGCGCTCTATCTCAAGAACTAATGCACGGAATTTAATAAAAATTTATATTCAGCGAGTCCCTAATACAAATTGATGCTGATTAGTTTTTGGTGTAAATCGCTCAACAGGTGGCGCTGCTATGCTGCATTTTTCACGATTTTCGCAATAGCTCTATCTCACGAACTAATGCACGGATTTTAATCAAACTTCAGATTTAGTTAGTCCTTTATATGAATTGATGCTGATTACGTTTTGGTGTAAATCGCCCAACAGGTGGCGCTGTTATGATGAATTTTGCAGGATTTACACGATTTCCCCAATAGCTCTATCTTAAGAACTAAAGCACGGATATTCATCAAACTTAAGATTCAGTTAGTCCTTGATATGACTTGCTACTGATTATGTGTTGGTGTAAATCGCCCAACAGGTGGCGCTTCTGTGCTGCCTTTTTCACGATTGCCTCAATAGCTCTATCTATAGAACTAATGGACGAATTTTCATCTAACTTCAGATTTAGTTGTATGTTGACACAAGTTGTTAATTAGGTTTTGGTATTAATCACCCAATAGGTGGCGCTGCTATGCAGGAATTTTCACGATTTTCGCTATAGCTCTATCTCAAAAACTAATGCACGGATTTTCTCCAAACTTCAGATTCAGTCAGACGTTGACATAAATTGTTGCTGATTAGGATTTGGTATAAATCACCCAGTAGGTGGCGCTTCTAGGCAGCATTTTGCTGGATTTAGACGATTTCAGCGATAGTCATATCTCAAGAACTCATGCACGGAATTTCATATCTTTAGAATCCTGATGAGATGCATAGATTGCCATTTAATTTTGGCAGTGTGATAGCGAATTTTGAAGTATTAACATGTATTAGATAGAAGAAAGTTTTGGGATTGGTACATCCGACTAGTTTTATTAGTTCTCAAAATATTTCCAAAGTCTATGCTTAATTTAATATTTTATGTATTAAAAGTTGACAAACTGTGAATAAGATTTTAACATTTTATATAAAATTAAGGATAGATTTTAGAAATATTTTGAGAACTAAGAAAACTAGTATGTTGTGGCCATCACAAAACTTTCTTCTATATAAATCACGTCAATTAAATCATTTAAATAGTACAAGAAATTACATGAATTTAGCACCAATTCATATCAAAGTATATCTGAATTTGAAGTTTGATGAAAATTCGTACATCAGTTCTTCAGATAGAGCTACAGCGGGAATTCTGAAAAATGTAGCATAGCAGCGCCACCTGTTGAGCGATTTACACTAAAAATAAACAGCACTAAATGGTATCAAGGTATACCTGAATCTGAAGTTTGTTGAAAATCTAAGCGTTAGTTCTTGAGATAAAGCTATTGCGGAAATCGCAAAAAATACAGCATAGCAGCGCCACCTGTTGAGCGATTTACACCAAAAATTAAACAGCACTAATTTACACGTCAATTCATGTCAAGGACTAACTAAATCTGAAGTTTGATGAAAATCCGTGCAATAGTTCTTGAGATACAGCTCTTGCGAAAATCGTGAAAATGCAGCACAGCAGCGCCACCTGTTGGGCGATTTACACCAAAAATTAAACAGCACTAATTTATATCAAGGACTAACGAAATCTGAAGTTTGATGAAAATTCTTGCATTTTTTCTTGAGTTAGAGCTATTGCGATAATCATGAATAATGCAGCATAGCAGCGCCACCTGTTGGGCGATTTTCACAGAAAAGTAATCAGCACCAAACTATATCCTGGACTAACTGAATCTGAAGTTTTATGAAAATCCGTGCAGTAGTTCTTGAGATATAGCTATTGCAGAAATCGGGAAAAATGCCGCATAGCAGCGCCACCTGTTGGGCGATTTTCACCAAAAACTAATCAGGTCTAGTTTATATCAAGGTATAACTAAATAATAAGTTTTGTGAAATTCTGTACATTAGTTCTTGAGATAGAGTGCCCACAAAATTTTTGTCACATACAGACTCACAGACAGAGTGACAGAGTGACAGAGTGACGGAGTGACAGACAGACTCACAGACAGACATTTTCTAAAAACCATCAAATCGTGTTCTGGGCATTCTAAAACGTGTAAATCCGTCAAAAACCGGGAGTCGAAAATTTTCACGAATCCAATACTTTCTTCTTGTAAAGATAGAAGAAAGTAAAAAGAGACATCCTTTAAGAAGACTGCACAGAAAAAGAAGCTAAAAATATTAATATCCTGAGGAGATATTTTAAATATAAGAATGCATCAAACACCCATAGACTTAACATTACTGAGAGGAATTCGGAAACTGGGTGACGAGCAGTCTTAAAGATTATGAAAGTAGATAATATTGCTTGGGGTTTCAATCACTTTGAAATAAAAAAGGTTTAAAATCGACAAAGTGTCAGCGATTTGGAAAAATTGTCTATTTCTGACCCCTTTTCTCACACTTTCGAAAAAAAGAAACATCCTTTAAGAAGAGTACACAGAAAAAGAAGCTAAAAATATTAAATTCCCGATGAGATATTTTAAATATACGAATGCATCAAATGCCCATAGGCTTAAAATTACCGAGGGGAATTCGGAAACAGTGAAGAGCAGCCTTAATGGAAATTGATTGCAAGTGACTCTGGTGATTTATCAGATCCCTCCCAATTGGAAGTGCATGGCGCGAATGCTAGGGCATCGCAACTGGAGCCAATTCATCAATTTTGTATTAAAAAAAAATTTAATGTTCTTCCAATGATAACAAATAAAATGCAAAAAACCCGGCGCTAAAATCTTCCTTCCTATTACAGAAAAAAAAAAAAAAAAAAAAAAAAAGACTAAAAACACCTTTTTTAGGCCTTCTACAGGCAACCCCTCCCCTTCCCCTTGATGAATATAAATTCTGGCTAAAAGCATGTTAAAGAGGTTCCATCTGAATCTTTGTCCCACTTAACAGGGCGTCATATCGGATTAGTCGGGCCCTAGTTCCCCCGTCCTTAGTTTAGGGCGCAACGCCCTTCGTAATTTCAAGAACTGACAACTTTCAAATATTACGAGGATGCATTGTAAATTTAAATATTCTACTATATTTCACATTCGCATGAAAATTAATCATTCAAACGAAATAAATAAATGAAGTTACTTGAAAAATCTTTGCTTTGATTCATTTCTACCTATTAAATATACCATTTACAGCAGTTTAATAAAATAATTAGTCAACAACCGAATCGTATTGTCTCGGTACTACGGTCATTTTAATAAGAATTATTTACATACATATCTTTGGTTACATGCCCTTTTTTCGTTTTTCCTTTTCGACAAAATTTCTAACACTATTGACTATTAGTAGAAGATGAGCTCATATCCAGAAGACACTGCTAGTGCTGGGAAAAAAAACTTTTTCAACGACGTCGGTCTTTCATTTTAAGATTTCTGCACCCTCAAGCTCCTAATGGTTTCTTTTTTCCGGTCATCTGGGGGCCAGTCAGGGGACTCTTGAATGTGCTTAAATAGCCGGAAGTGATAGAGTTGACCATAAATCTGTTAAAGTCAAAATTAATTAGCATCCCGCAAGGGAGGCAGATTTGAATCGGGTGGTTCCTGGGGTTCGTGATTATGTTTCTTTTCTCTTCTCAGTATGACAAAGCAATTTGAGCATTAAAAGCTTAAAGGTAATTCCATTCAGATAAAAAAAAAAAACAGAAACCGCCGTCTGCATGCGAAAATTCAGTGCCCTTGAATACTTTTTTAAACACAACAAAGAATACTTTCCCAGCCTAGCTATAGAAAATGTAAAAAAAAAAAAACGCAAAATATAAAATAATTTTTATCGGTGCTTTTGTAGGCGCCCTTTTTCATCTGGTTGGCGCCCGTGCAATGGCACACTTCGCACACGCCTTGGGCCGGCCCTGGCACCAAACTATGTCCTGGACTAACTAAATCTGAAGTTTTATGAAAATCCGTGCAGTAGTTCTTCAGATATAGCTATTGCAGAAATCGTGAAAAATGCCGCATAGCAGCGCTACCTGTTGGGGGCATTCTAAAACGTATAAATCCGTCGAAAACCGGAAGTCGAAATTTTTCACGAATCCAATACTTTCTTCTTGTAAAGGTAGAAGAAAGTAAAAATAAGTTTGTAAGTGTGTCAGAAAGTAGCGCCTTTGGATTTCGATACAGACTTAAAGATTCGTGTTGGAATCGCTAGGCACTGGAAAACAATTTCCGTGTTAGGCAGGTTCCCTCTCAGCAGTTATATATGTCTGGTTATGCTTACGTTTTTCGATAAAGCTGTCTTGTTTTCGATAAACGGCGAAATTCCACAGCATTTGATACACTTTAGACATTTAGGGAACTTTAATTTGTATCAAACCTTTTGCCTTTATCGAAAAGAGGGAAATGCTAATCGACTCTAGTTAATGCGCCTAAAATAAACTAGTATGTTGTGGCCATAACAAAACTTTCTTCTATATAAATCACGTCAATTAAATCATTTAAATAGTACAAGAAATAACAACGATTTAGCACCAATTCATATCAAAGTATATCTGAATTTGAAGTTTGATGAAAATTCCTGCATTAGTTCTTGAGATATATTTCGGAAATTCTGAAAAATGTAGCATAGCAGCGCCACCTGTTGAGCGATTTACACCAAAAATAAGCAGCACTAAACGATATCAAGGTATACCTGAATCTGAAGTTTGTTGAAAATCCAAGCATTAGTTCTTGAGATAAAGCTATTGCGGAAATCGCAAAAAATACAGCATAGCAGCGCCACCTGTTGAGCGATTTACACCAAAAATTAAACAACACTAATTTATACATCAATTCATGTCAAGGACTAACTAAATCTGAAGTTTGATGAAAATTCCTGCATTAGTTCTTGAGATATATAGCGGAAATTCTGAAAAATGTAGCATAGCAGCGCCACCTGTTGAGCGATTTACACCAAAAATAAGCAGCACTAAACGATATCAAGGTATACCTGAATCTGAAGTTTGTTGAAAATCCAAGCATTAGTTCTTGAGATAAAGCTATTGCGGAAATCGCAAAAAATACAGCATAGCAGCGCCACCTGTTGAGCGATTTACACCAAAAATTAAACAACACTAATTTATACATCAATTCATGTCAAGGACTAACTAAATCTGAAGTTTGATGAAAATCCGTGCAATAGTTCTAGAGATACAGCTTATGCGGGAATCCTGAAAAATGCAGCACAGCAACGCCACCTTTCGGGCGATATACACCAAAAATTAAACAGCACTAATTTATATCAGGGACTAACTGAATCTGATGTTTGATGAAAATTCGTGCATTTTTTCTTGAGTTAGGGCTATTGAGATAATCATGAATAATGCAGCATAGCAGCGCCACCTGTTGGGCGATTTTCACAAAAACGTAATCAGCACCAAACTATGTCCTGGACTAACTAAATCTGAAGTTTTATGGAAATCCGTGCAGTAGTTCTTCAGATATAGCTATTGCAGAAATCGAGAAAAATGCCGCATAGCAGCGCCAACTTTTGGGCGATTTTTACCAAAAACTAATCAGGTCCAGTTTATATGAAGGTCTAACTAAATATAAAGTTTTGTGAAATTTCGTGCGTTAGTTCTTGAGATAGAGCGCCCACAAAATTTTTGTCACATACAGATTCACAGACAGAGTGACAGACTCACAGACAGACGTTTTTTAAAAATCATCAAATCGTGTTCTGGGCATTCTAAAACGTATAAATCCGTCGAAAACCGGAAGTCGAAATTTTTCACGAATCCAATACTTTCTTCTTGTAAAGGTAGAAGAAAGTAAAAATAAGTTTGTAAGTGTGTCAGAAAGTAGCGCCTTTGGATTTCAATACAGACTTAAAGAGTCGTGTTGGAATCGCTAGGCACTGGAAAATAATTTCCGTGTTAGACAGGTTCCCTCTTAGCAGGTATCTTTATCTTACTATCCTTACGTTCTTCGAAAGAAACTTTTGTTTTCGATCAATGGGGAAATTCCACAGCATTTGACATTTAGGGGAACTTTAAACTGTATGGAACTTTTTGGAGTTATCGAAAAAGTGGAAAGGTTATTTGATTCACCAAATGCGCCATAGTTACGCTTTATTCCAATGCAAAGAAAATCATTTAAAATACTGAAATTCAAATGAGATATCTTTATAAATTTCTTCCATAAGATTAGCATTAGCGAGCGGGTATTTTCACTTGACTGAAGTAACCCTTTAAGCCTAAATCAGGAGCAAATAATTGCGATAGCAGAATTATCGAGCAAGCCCTATCACTACTATGAAATTTTCGGCCAGAATAATAGCTAAGTTTTCCAACAACTTTTTTTAGCTTCTTTCGTTATAATCGATTGTAAAACATCTCGATTGTAGATGCTATGAATTAATCGATGACTGTATCGATTGTGATTTTTTTACGATGACGATTTTTCTCGATTGTCGAATTTTCGAGAATCGCTCATCACTAGTATTAAGTTCCCCCTCCATAATTATTACTCCGTGACGAGGGTATACGCCGTGTAGCTTTTGGATGTTTTAAAGAAGCTCACTCTGCATACACTCTGTTTTTCAAATAAAGCATTAGCGTATACCCTAGCAATGAACGTTCATGACATCAGCATATACCCTTTGCCTATAAAGTATACTCTCTGTTTTTTTTACGACTTCAACACTGTCGCCGATCACTAAAATACGTAACTGAACTTCACCTGTATATTTCATGTGTAAACCATAGATATAGAAAAATAATTAGTTATTTTAGTATGTTTATGGTGTAAACAGGATCTTTCTGTGTTTTCTGCCCCTAAATACACTTTGTCAAAAAATTGTTAGATAAAGAAAGAAGGATAAAAACACAGGGACTATTGAAGAAGATGAATGACAGATATTGGTTACAAAACTGTAAGAAAAAATAATTTAGAAATGTTAATGATGTAAAGAATATTTTAATAACGCATGATTAAAACAATCTAAAAGAAAAATTCTATAAGAAAAATATTACCTAAATAATACGAATTTCCAAATATTCCTGAATCTATCAGCTGTTTCACAATCCATATACAATTTTCTGCATCAGTTAATTCTGTACATTTCAATACTGGCTCGGAAAACTTTCTGGTAGCTTTATCCAGTGCTAGAATATTTAAAATATATGAAAATATTTTGCTTATAAAATTTAATAAAGAAGTATAGGGTTTTAAACTTTAAAACGTTAATTCGGTGCAAGGATCTATCATAACAGTACTTAAGTTATCTTTAGGGTCTTTCTACAAAATTTCTTTGGTAATTTTCGGTTAGCCGGGCGCCAGTGTTATGCATACACATACACTATATGGCCAAAGGTGGCCGATCACTTGCGATTTTAGACGTTTTGTAAAATATCTAGAAAAATACATGAGGAATTAACCTGAAACTGCAGGTGTGTAAACAATATAGTATAAGGTCATATATTTCCGCGAAGATTTTTTCACGAAACCCCATAGGGGACCGTCAACAAATTGAAAATGAACGAATATCTTTTGGATAACCCTGTAAAAACTAATCTAGCAAAAGCGTTCAAACTCGAGATTATTAATGAGTGGCTTATTATAATATACTGAGTTCATTCTTATGCGGATAGCATGTATACTCGTAGAGAAATTAAGGTTTTTATACAAACAGCCCCAAATTTCGCCAAGTTTTTTGCTTATAATTTGTAGAGTTCTGTGAAAGTCGCCCATACTCATGGTCCAAAGCCTTTTTAGGAAACTCGGAATGGCAACAGCCAGAGGAGAGAGACGATGAAAATCTTTGAGATGTTGTGTTCGAAAAGCTGTTGTGAAATAATCTGTAACTCTGAAGCCATTATTAAGTTATATTATGTGTGAGTGTGTTGTAACTGTGTCGTCTAATGTACATATTAAATGTTTTTAATTGGAGCACTGAATCTCTTCAATTTGTTTTTCTCCATCAACATCATGGTACCAGAACCGGTCATGATAATGTCGCAGACGACTAGGATGGTGATCTTCAGCTTTTAAAAATCATCTCCAGTGTTACCATCGTATAATATTATGGTTAACAGCAAGAAAGGTGTGACCTAATCCAAGTGAATAAAGTTGTGCCCATAGTATATGATTGGAATAAAAGAGAGTTCAATGGCTGACTTGGCTATCACAAAGGTATTTTTTTTTTATTCCATCGAGAGCTGATTTTAAATGTATGTTTTTAAAATGGTTATTTAAAGTGTAAATGTTTTAAATTATGTTTTGAAACAACGGGTTAATGTCTATTCAATTAATAGAATAAATATGGTATTTTATTCAGTAATTACGTTTGAAAAATAACTATTGATGCTGCGCTGTTTGTAAGGCTTAAGAATTACATTTTTATTGTAGACTCCGGAGCGTGTTAATCGTATTTATGAAGTCAAAACGGAAGAAGTTGAGGAAGATCTTAATTACAAAAATAAAAAATAATTGGTACTATAAATATGAGGGAAAAAATGATGGAAAGCATTGTTTTAAAAAAGGGACAAGATCTAGTAACAAAAATTTCCATGAAAGAAAGAGAAATGAAAGATGCTATTGAATCAGATAAAGGAATGAAAGAAAAAGGTATTCAATTTTGCCTTAAGTTGTATTGTAGTATTCTGAAGAAAATTTTATTATCTCTAAAAATTGAGAAAGAAGCTATAAAGTATGATATTGATTATGTTCAGAAGGTTAAACAAGAAAGCAAATACAAAATTGTCATTGAGGGTAAAGAAGTTATAGTTTCCTTTAAGGACTTAGATCTTGCAAAGACTTTGACAGATCTGACCAGAAAAACTGCTCTAAATGATATTCCATGGTCAGAAGATGCTGAAAAGTCGTTCAATAAGTTAAAAGAAAGCTTATGTGAAGTTAAAAACCTTATTTATACCCCAGACATGTCTAACCGTTCGAAATAAACACCGATGCTTCCATATGGGGTATTGGTGCCTGTTTAATGCAAAGGGACAAAGACGGCATGTTAAAGCCCATAACCTTTGCCAATCAAAAGCTTACTCCAACTCAATCAAAGTGGAGCACAATTGAAAGAGAAGCATATGCTATAATCTGGGCACTTGGGAGATTCGAAATGTGGACTTATGGAACCACCATAATATTGCATACTGATCATAATCCTCTAAAATACTTAACAGAGGGAACTCCTAAGAACGTTCGATTACAGAGATGGTCGTTGGCGCTATCTCGCTATCAGGAACCTCATCAGGAATCTCATAAACCAGGAAGTTCTAATGTAGTGGCAGATGCGTTATCTCGCATTTATGAGTAGAAAAAAAAATCTATATTATATATTTTGTATTATTTCATTATTATATATTGTATAATGTGTATTTGTAATATGTATATTTTTAGTATATAGTGTATAAGAATTTATATATCTTCAGTAGTTTAAGTAATTGCTCTCGATGGGACAGGTAAAGGACTTTTAAGTAGAACTTTTTTTTCTTAAATAGGACTTTTGAAGTAGGACTTTTGATAGGACTTTTTAAGTAAGACTTGTGTTAGGACTTTTAAGAGTAGTTTCACAGTGCGGGACACCGTCCAACATGTAGAAACTAGAGGGAAGGTGTGAAAGTCGCCTATACTCCGTGGTCCAAAGACTTTTTAGGAAACTCGGAATGGCAACAGCCAGAGGAGAGAGACGATGAAAATCTTGGAGATGTTGTGTTTGAAAAGCTGTTGTGAAATAATCTGTAACTCTGAAGCCATTATTAAGTTATATTATGTGTGAGTGTGTTGTAACTGTGTCTAATGTACATATTAAATGTTTTTAATCGGAGCACTGAATCTCTTCAATTTGTTTTTCCTTCATCAACATCATGGAACCAGAACCGGTCATGATTACTATAAAAAAAAAAATTCTTTTTTGAAAATATGACAAACAACATTGTACATAATACCCTGCAATCAGAATTTAAAGAATAAAAAAATTGGATGAAAAATAAGCAGGTTTACTAAAAAGTGTTTCACTGCGCATGCGCGAATGCAATCAAAATGTAATATGCATAATGTATTAGCTAAGTATATAGAGTAACTTTTGTGAAAGTCTCAAAATCATAAATTGAAAATTCTCAAAATAATCGTCGATAGAATAAGCTCGAAATCCGTTGATCCCCAAAAGAAAAAAAAAGATGATGGGTTGTATCCAAATGTAGTAGTACGTGCAATATTGTGTATGCTATCTTGACACTAATCAACAGATATTTGATACAACCCCTCATCTTTTTGCTTCTTTTTGGGAACAACGGATTTCGAGCTTATTCTATCGACGATTATTTTCAGAATTTTCAAGCTATGATTTTGAGACTTTCACAAAAGTTGCTCTATATACTTAGCTAATACATTATGCGCATTATATTTTGATTGCATTCGCATATGCGCAGTGAAACATTTTTTAGTAAAACTGCTCATTTTTCATCCGATTTTTATTACTTTTTAATTCAGATTGCAGAGTATTGTGTACAATGTTGTTTGTCATACTTCCTGAAATTAACTTTTTTTTATAAGAACTCTGCAAATTATAAACAAAAAACTTGGCGAAATTTGGGACTGTTTTTATAAAAACCTAATTTCTCTACGAGTATGCATGCTATCCTCATAAAAATGAACACAGCATATTACAATAAGCCACTTATTAATAATCTCGAGTTTGAATGCTTTTGCTACATTAGTTTTTACAGGGTTATCCAAAAGATATTCGTTCTTTTTCAATTTGTTGACGGTTCCCTTTGGGGTTTCGTGAAAAAATCTTTGCCGAAATATATGACCTATACTATTGTGTTTACACACCCTCAGTTTCAGGTTAATTCCTCATATATTTTTCTAGATATTTAACAAAGCATCTAAAATCGCAAGTGATCGGTCACCTTTGGCCATATAGTGTATATATATGTATATTATACATACACACACACACACATATATATGCATATGTGTATAATACTGGACCCGGCTAACCGAAAAGTACCAATTCTTTTTAATTAAAGGGGATTCTTTAGAAAATTTCATTTTGCAAAATTCTAACTCACAAAAAAATATTTCATAATTTTTTGGCGTTAGAATTTGGAATGTTTAATCTGCAAGGGAAAACAAGTTCACCAAGAAGAAAAATTTAGTAGGAACACTTTAAAAATTAGTAATAATAAACGCTTAGTTTGGATTCAAATAATTAAACTCTTATCTTTTGTTACAAATATTTATTTTTTAGAAAAGTTATTATTGAGGCCTCCATCATAAAACTTGCATTGATTGACCCAATATCATCACAACACAAAATGAAAAGAAAAAACTCACATAATATACATAACGTATACACATCATATATATATATATATATATATATACCGGGTGATCCAGAAGTTCCGGGAGTTTTGAAATGTTAATATTTAGTAAACTATATACAATAGAAAGATGCGGTTTTCACATAAATGCTTAGAAACATATGGGATTTGTTTTTTTAATGAATAAAGTACATGTTAATTAGTTACACTTTTTGCCAAAAGGCGGCGCTGAAATTGATCATGTAGTTTTGCTGTAGAGATGGGCATTATTTAACGTATTAGGATAAATAACAATGATATTCGTTTATAGTGCATTATTTAGTAACAGATTAACGGAAAGTCCCTGTTAAATTTATAACGCATTACCTGCAAAGTATATGAAAAAAAAAAAGAAAAGAAAAAGCTGAAAGAATAGTTTTTTAGAAATATATATTAAAATTATAATAAAAATAAAATTTCCAAAATTTGTTTTCGATATTATAAAAAAAGAGCTTAAAAATGTACTTTCAAATTAAAAAAATATGTACTTTCAAATAAAAAAAGTCCTTTTTAAATGATTATGAACGCTTATTATGACGCGCCAAAGCTAATAGAAAGAAATCGTCAACCGCAGACAGTCAAAAATCGTCCTTTCATGTCTTTAGTAGCCTTCAATAGTTCAATGGCTAAAATGTATCGTTCACTGCAAAAAATGATTACAGCTTAGTAGCTATGAAGCAATTCGCAATCAACCAATCAGAGCCCAATTCACTGACAAACACCTGGCCATTCGCTAGAAAAGAAAGCTACCACTGTTAAAACATTCTGAGAAACCGCATAGAGTTTGACAGTTATTTTATTACAAGTATTCATTACTGTTGATTCTAATACTGTAACTGCTTTAACTCAACACGAAGACAAAATATTTTTTAACAGATCACACTGATATACGTTAAACTGTTGTAATCTATACTTCTATACTCCTATTATAAAGAGGAAAAAATTGTTTATTTGTAGGAGGTAAGCTCTGGAAGTACCGAACCGATTCCAAAATTAATGGTATCAAAATGATGGTGTTAGTCCAACTTAGAACATAGGCTGGAGCAAAAAAACGTTCTAAAAATGCGATTTTAGCGTTACTGAAGGGCCTAGAAATATGAAATTCTGAATATTAATTACTTATAAGATATAAATGATGTCTAAGAACAGTTCTTAAACAATTCGAAATTTAAAAGGGGTGAAAATGCACAAAAAGCGTTCTAAAAAACGTTCTAAATGGTAGTTTCTACACAATCTCAGGAAATACCAAACCGATTTAAAAAATATTGGTGTCAAAATGATGGTGATAACGCTTGCTCCAAGATAGGCTATGTTTTATGTCGGTGTCACTACCCCAAAGGGGGTGCAGGAGCAAAAAACGTTCTAAATGGTAGTTTCTACACAATCTCAGGAAATACCAAACCGATTTAAAAAATATTGGTGTCAAAATGATGGTGATAACGCTTGCTCCAAGATAGGCTATGTTTTATGTCGGTGTCACTACCCCAAAGGGGGTGCAGGAGCAAAAAACGTTCTAAAAATGCGATTAATGTGTTACTGAAGGGTCTAGAAATATGAAATTTGAAATATTAGCTACTTATTAGATATAAAGGATTTCTAAGAACAGTTCTTAAACAATTCGAAATTTGAAAGGGGTGAAAATGCGCGAAAATCGTTCTAAAAAACGTTCTAAATGGTGGTTTCTACACAATCTCAGGAAATACCAAATCGATTTAAAAAATAATGGTGCCAAAATAAGGGTGTCAAAATGACGGTGACAACCCTTGCTCCAACATAGGCTATGTTTTATGTTGGTGCATCTACCCGAAAGGGGGTGCAGGAGCAAAAAACGTTCTAAAAATGTGATTTTTTGCGTTACCAAAAAGCCTAGAAATATGAAATTTGAAATATTAGCTACTTATTAGATATAAAGGATTTCTAAGAACAGTTCTTAAACAATTCGAAATTTAAAAGGGGTGAAAATGCGCGAAAAGCGTTCTAAAAAACGTTCTAATGGTGGTTTCTACACAATCTCAGGAAATACCAAACCGATCTAAAAAATAATGGCGTGAAAATGAGGGTGACAACCCTTGCTCCAACATAGGCGATGTTTTATGTCGGCGCCACTACCCCAAAGGGAGTGCAGGAGAAAAACGTTCTAAATTGCGGCTTTTGTGTTACGGGAGGGCTAGAATCGTGAAATTTGGAATGGTAGTTACTTATAAGATATCAATAATCTCTAAGGACATTTCCTAAAAAAATCGAAATTTAAAAGGGGGTCAAAATGCGCAAAAAGCGTTGTAAAAAACTTTCTAAATTGCGATTTCTATGCAATCTCAGGAAGTACTGAACCGATTTCAAATATAATGGGGTAAAAATGATGGTGACAGATCTTGCTCCAATATATTTTATATCTGTTTCCACTACCCCAGAGGAGATGCAGGGGCAAAATGCGCAAAAAGCGTTCTAAAAACGTTCTAAATGCCGATTTGTCGGCAATATCTCAGGAAGAATGAATCTGATTTCAAACGTAATGGTAGGAAATTGATGCTGACTGCCTCTGCTCTAACATAGACGCTATTTTATGTCGGTATCACTATCACCAAGACGTTGCAGGAGCAAAAAAGCGTTCTAAATTTCGATTTTTGTGATCGGTAGGGGCTAGCAACTTAAAATTAGGCAAGGTACATATTTATTAGATATAAATGATCTTTAAGAACAGTTTCGAAAAAATTGGAAACTTAAAAAGGGGTAAAAAGGCGCGAAAAGCGTCCTAAAACGTTCTAAATTGCGATTTCTACTCAATCTAAGGCAATACCAAAGCTATTTCAAAAGTAATGGTTGCAAATCAATGGTGACAGTCCCTGCTATAACATAGGCTATATTTTATGTTGCTGTCACTACCATCTGAGGGTTGCAAAACATGTTCTAATTTGCGTTTTTTGCACAACTGAGGGGTCTAACACTATGAAGTATGGCATGGTATTTACTTACAAGATGCAACTGCTTTCTAAGAACAGTCGAAAGAAAATTCCAAATTTAAAAAAATGAAGTGAGGGAAAAGCGTTATAAATTACAATTTTTAAGCAAACTTATAAATTACCAAACCGATTAAAAAAATAATGAAGATAAATTTCGGTGATAGAACCTGCTCAAACATAAGCTATATTTTATGTCTGTTCCACTACCACCAGAGGGTTGCAGGAGCTAAAAACTTTCTAAATTGCGATTACTGTGATACTGAAAAGGCTAGAAACTTTAAATATGACATGGTAGTTACTTACAAAATATAAATTTCCTCGAAGTAACGTCGAAAATAAATTCGAATTAAAAAGGGGTGAAGCGAAGGGGAGGTGCGAAAAGCATTCTAAAAAAGTTCTAAATTACGATTCTATGCAATTTCAGGGAATATAAACCGATTATAAAAGTAATAGTTGCGAATCAATGGTAACAGTGTCTGATCCTACCCGGGCTATATTTTATGCTTGTGATTCTACCACCTGGTGTTCACAGGAACAACAAACGTTCTAAAAAAGGGCTTTAAAAGCTTTTTTAAATTACGTTTCTGTGGAGTATTAGGAAATAACAAACCGATTTCAAAATTAATGTTGGCAAATTAATGGTGACAGTTCCTGTTTCAACGTAGCCCTTTATGTTGAGAGAGGTGGTAGGACTTGGAATTTGGCATGATGGTTAATTTTAAGATGTATGAAGATGGTTTCTAAAATATTTAAAACTTCAAATGAATACTGAAATGAGCGTATTAATTGAGCATAAAAGTTTCAAAATATTTTCTAAATTATCATTTATTTAGTTTTATTTCGTTTAATTAATTTAAGTCTCATTTCTGCCTAAGGCAGTGTAATAATGATGTTTAATCAAACTGTGTTTTAAATAGTAATTTTTTAATTATTCCTAAAAGTAATAAGTACCTTTAAAAAAAAAAACCTTTTAATAAAATAAAATATTACCTTTTAATAAAATAAAAATTTAGTTTGTACTTTTTAATAAAAATTAGACATAAATATCACTTGGCATCAAGGGCGGCGCCAGAGGGGGGTCCGGGGGGCATATGCCCCCCTGTCGGGCATACCTGGCCCCCCCGTCGGGGCCAAATTTAATCGTCGTCGGGGGAAATTTCTTGATTTGAGTGTAGAGTCCTGCATCTGGTCGGGTAACCCGATTTTTCCTGCACACGACCCGAGTCGTGTCAAGTCGGGGGTCAGGTTAATAAAAAAAAATTATCTTAGGTTAGTTTATAGAAAACGCGACACACGGATAAGCTTGCTGCGAATTTTTTTTCTTTGGAAGTCGGATTGGCTTGGCTATAATTTTTTCGGTTTCGGGATGTGTTTTGATTCTTACGCGTTGGTTTTGTTTAAGTTGATTTTTCAAAAAACTGCGCAGAATTATATCTCATATTAGAGTCCTACATCGATTCAAGTTGCCCGATTTTACCTGCACCCGACCCGACCCATAGCTCGGATTGGGAATAACTTTTCTCGTTGTGGTTGGTTTCGGTTTCGTGTTCGTGTTCGTATGGGTTTGGGGTTGAGTTTTGATACTTACGAGTAGTGTTGCCAGGTGTCCCGATTTTCCCCAAAATTCCCAATTCCAAATTACGTCAAATTTTTACGACTTTAATCTAAATTAAAATTTTATTCCTTAGTCTGCGGCGAGAAAATTTAAGAATTTAACCATATGTCGGTTAAAGTCTGTCATCACAACGGCTGGCTATATTACCGAAAACCTTATACATTTTGTCTAGAACTCATTCACGTGCACTCCTGTTCAATGTTTATTGGATTGATCGCAAACTTAGGCGCTGATTTCAAGAAGAGACAGGACATGGAAATTCATCTGCTGACTTGGATCTTCTCATTAAAAAAGCGTAGGGTAAATATTTTTTTAATAAATGAATGAGTAAATAAAAAGAGAGTTTTCTATAATTATTCAAGCAAACTTCGTATCAAACTAAAATTTCTTCTTTGTTCATTAATTTCAATATACGGTAGTCTTATTTTATAATAATATGGATATTAATCTCTATTTAATATATAGAAGAGAAATGGATGGTATAAATAAGAAAATAATTATATACATACATAATTTCATTGTAAATTGCGGGAATATGTATATATAACAACAACTAAAATCTTGCATCGGGTCACTTAACCCGATTCTACACGAACATGTTACCGGCTCTAATATTTTGTTGCGGATCGGGTTGATTAGTGTTTCCGTTTTCGGTTCATCTCAGATTAGAGTTTTGTTTTTTTGTGAGCCGATTCGAATACGACAAATTTTTCCAAAAAAAAGTCCAGATTATTATTTGAAATGATTAAAAAAAAAAAAATATTTCATATGAATAAGTAAATGTATGCATTCATTTTTCGAAATATAAAATTTATTTTAGAGATATGATTGCAGACTATTTTCATGAATTGTTTTACATTTAGGATTGATTTTTTTTTCCCATTTCATGCTTAGGATCAAGTTGCAGGTTCGAAAAAAAATATTTTGTCAATTTCGGGTCAGGCATAACACGTGTTTAGGATCGTAGGTTCGCATTTAGAAATTTAAAAATTCGTGTAAAATAGAACACCGACTTGCTTGATAATTTAAACTTGATTGTATTATTAGATTAAAAAATTTTAATTAATAACTTAGTTATACTTTGTAGAGATCTGTACGAGCCGAAATTTCCGGGCCCGGCACGACTCTGATCCAGCCCGACGGAATTTCTACAAAACATGGATTTTTACGTCGATTTTGTTAAAAGGAGGAAGTTTTGACACTAAATACTTATTTTAGATTTTTTTTCTCATGTTTATAGTCTTCATTTTTAAAGAAGCACTCTAAGTTGCGATATACATTTTTTTAATGAATTTCTATTTGTATGTAAATGTTTCAGCTATAATTAATATCGTTAATCAATAAATTATATATTGGAGACTTAAAAATCTGAAAAATTCTATACAGTAAAATCTTCTAAGACGGAATCGCATAGGAAAGAAAAAGAATGCGTTATAAACAAGTTCCTTTCTTAGCAGGTGTAAATGTATTATATTCTTTTCTCACGTATTATTATATTAATTTTGCATGGATCAATAAATTTGTTCATATAAGACAGGATTCCGTCATAGGCTGGTTTTTTTTCACTGTATTTCAATATTATTGCCTAGAAATTTCCTATTCTTCAAAACGAATAAATTTTAATGTTTGATTGTAGAATAATGTCGATTTAAAAATCTATGCACTTTTTGCAAAAAATTTTGGGCTGGGTCAAATTTTACTGATTTTTGCACGGACCAGACCATGCCGCGACAATGATTTTCATACGGGCTGGATCAAGACCGGGACTGAAAACGTCGGCTTATGAAGACCTAGGAAGAATGAATCTTCTCCCGTCTCTGTACGAAAAACAGAAGTTAGGACAAGCCCGATCCTTCAGAAAAAAGTAAGGCCCGATCCCGAAAGAGTAGTGACTATGCCCGACCCGGGTGCCATGAAGGAAAATAGCCCAGAGCCCGGCCCGTGCAGACCTTTAAACTTTGGCTGTTTCAAAATAAGCATGCATTTAAAGATTTTTTTTTTTTAACATCAACAAGACTTTGTTTTATAATTGAGCTGATATTAAAATAATGAACTTTTTCTTTCTAAGCTATTTTACAAGTTTTCCTTTAACTTACATTTTTCTTCAGAATTTTGTATTTCAGTTTTAGTCTCAGATTTAAATTATGTATCTTATCAGAAGTTAGAGGACCATGCAGTCTGGTTTCGATCAATATACACTCTAAAAAAATATGTGAGTTGAAGGTGTTTCTTCAGTTGCGTTTATTATTATTATTAAAGCACGAAAATTTCTATTTTGATTTGCCCATTTCCTCTCAAAATACAGAAAATTATTAATCTGACATAAAAATTATCTGAAATTGCATTTTCGTCAAATCACAAGGGTGTTTGTTCCCGTAACGCGCATGTTACTTTTTTGTATCAGAAACCGACTTTTACTTATGTCTCTTTTCCTCCAAAACACGAAAAGTTCGCGAACCGAAGCTCAATTTTTTTTTTTTTAATTCTCCTGTCAAAAGAAGGAAAATTTCTTCAAATAATAGAAAAATCTGTTCCAACCACAGATGCGTTCCGGCAACTTGCTGCCTGTGCTTTTTACGTTTGACGTAATGTTTTCTTGACAGTGTACGTAATGATAATTGCGCTTTTCAAAAACGGCTGAAATGCAAAATAATGAAAAAAATAAAATGCGGCATTTATAAAGTGAGCATTATTGTCATTAAATTACTGTTAATTGTTTTAAAAACTCTTGTTCGACTAATTAATTTCACACCATTCTTTTATGGATAAAGTATAATTCACGTACATTCAATACGAAGAAAGGAACCTGTTGACAACCTGTTGAGATAAAACGACAAATAATCGGAAGAACTTTCCAATTCAGACAGGATTTAACCTTACCCTGTTTTAGCCGATATTGAGAAAATTTTCAGTTTAAAGCATTATTCTATTACACTGGTTCCGTTTTAACAGGTTTTATTGTAGTGCTTAAGGATGTCCCAATTTTCAAGAGCCTGCTCCGCTTTTTTTTCTCTCTCTGTCGCACTTTTTGCGATACTAGACCTGACAACACTACTTACGAGCCAAGTTCGAGAGTCTAATGTATTGTTTTAGATAAAGAATTATATATTTAAATTTGAATAAATCACTTTAAATGTATATTTTCTACATAATATTAGAGATATGATTGCAGACTATTTTTTCATAACTGTATTAAATTCTTTTTTTTATCTTTTTTGTGTCGAGTCGGGTTCGGGTTGAAGTGTTTCGGTTTAGGGTAGAGGTCTGCACGGGCCGGAATTTCCCCCCGCGGCCCTGCCCGGTGTAAAAATTGAAAGTTCGGCCCGAGCCCGGCTCGTTTACATTTTTACCGTTCTCGGCCCGGCCCGGCCCGTACAAAAATCAGTGAAAACAGGCCCGGGCCGGCCTGGCTCGGCCGGACTAAATTTCTACTAAAAATTCCGTTTTTTCTCGACATACAATTAAGATTCTTTTAATGAATACTACATGCATATTTATGGGAACATTTTACAGTATATTTTAAATTACTATGTGTTCGCAAAATAGAAAACACACAATAGTAAACATTAACGATTACTTACAGTGTTTTAGTCAACGTCTCTACAGACGTTTCAAAATTTAAATAAGGGTTTATTAAAAGATTATTGTAGTTTAGAATAAAGGGTTAAAAAACATGATAACTTTTGAAGCTTATAATAAAAAGTAGATTTGTGAAAATATTTCTGTCATTTTTAAGGCTTTTCTCAAATCCAAAGGAAGTACATTTTGATACATTTATGAATTCATTTCTTTTCGGAAACTCATGAGATTGGCAGGTATTCTTATTCAGAAACCATGTAAATGCCATTTTTTTCTTAGATAAAAGTAATACATCTTTCAGAAAATACTGCCAAAGTTAGCGTTTTGAATTGAATTTCCGGAAACGATAGCACAGGAAAGGAGAAAAAAGTACAGTCACGTGACAAGAGTCTCTGTTATCTCTGTACGTAATTTATGAAAAATGGAAACGCTATTCGATCCCAAATGCCTTCAATACTCAGGCCTGTCAATTTTATGCCTTTATAGTTAGAAATGAGTCAGAAAATGTGTCTGAAAGTTTCGCATTGTTGAGCAATAAATATGAGAATCACCTTAAGGTACATTTCCAAAGCTACTGTTAACAGAAGTTCATTATCGCTATTAATACTTTTACAAAACATAATGCCTGTCCTACACATCATGAGAACGATTAAGACCAGTTCCGTCTCGGCACAAGTCTGCCGAAAAAATTAAACCCGGGATCAGGCATCATGTAACTGTACGATGCCGATCTCTACGATGGACATGTTACATTTCTGTATTGATGTTGTTAAACTCGCATCGGCTGGTACTTCTCGAAAAAGTCATATTCATTGGAAATGGCCTCGTATTTTATCTGCTACTCTCAAATTCGTATATCGAATTATATAGGCCCTGCCCTGCAGGCCCGTTCAATTTTTTGCCGGCCCGGCCCGTTTATTTTGTCTGTCGGCCCGGCCTGGCCGGGTACGGGCCTCGGGCCAAGCCCGGGCCCGTGCAGACCTCTAGTTTAGGGTCAATAGAAAAATTGTTGTCGGTTTTTGGGTGAACGGAAAATTTTTATAGGTTTCGGATTGACTTTAAGTTGAACATTTGGGTCGGGTATAACCCAACCCGTGCAGGAATCTATTTCAGATGAAAAATTACGTATTTGAATATGAATGACTCCTCACATGTTTATTTCTCTGCATAAAATATAACATTAATATTGGAGATATGATTACAGACTATTTTTCTATAATTACAGTATATTTTGGATCAATTTTCTCTGATTCCGGGTTTCAGGTTGGAATTGGAATTAAGGATTTCGGGTTCGATCGGGTTGCGGGTAGACGGAATATTTTTGGTTGGGTTCGGTTCGGGTTGCAAAATCAGAATCGGGTTGGTTTTAAATAAAATTTGCAGGGCTGCAAATTTTATTTATTACCCGGGCAGCGCCCTAGTTAGGTGTAACGTTTACCTGCTAGTTTCCACGGTGACACTTTCACTAACAAATTTAAATAATTTTAAATTAAAATAATTTTTGATCACTTCAAGCGTTTTCGATAGGATATGTCAACTGTTTTTTTTTCCAGTTACCTCCGACATTAAAATACATGGTCAAAACGACCTGAACACGAATCGCCTTTCGAAACAAATTGGTTACTCACCTTACCTGATGCGGGACTCTTGTTTCTAGGCCTTTGCATTTTCTTAAGGCTGTTCTTAACTGCTCTGCTCAACAAGCGCAAAACGTTTTGACACATTTACAAATTCCGATCAATCAATTACCTATTGAGTTAGAAGCGAATTTGATCACGTGACAAATACGTTTATCGCCCGCTCTTGAGTGCTCTTTCTTCCTTCCGCAGAAATTCGGTTCGAAACACCCATTTTGACACTATTTTCTGAAAGATTTATTGCGTTTGCAAAAAAATGAAAAAAAAAAAAACCAGCTCAATTACATAGTTTCTGAACAACAACACCAGGTAGTTTCATGCAGTTTTCGAACAAAAATAAATTAAAACTTATGTCAGAAAGTTGCCCTTTTGGATTTGAGAACACCCTTAAGGGCGGTGTGGTCAGCAGTGGTTCGACTCACAACCGGAGAATTTTTCCATACTTTGTCGCTCACACACTGCTGTGTATGTGTCATATATGTGCACATGAAATCTGTAATATTGAATATTGAATGACTTCTGATTGGGAGGTTGCTGGGTGGAAGAACAGTACGAAGTAGAGTTTTTCCTTTCCGGTAATGATCAAAAGTGTGGAAACTTTTTCTGTTGTGGATTAATCTGCCTAGGTGTTTCAAAATTTTTTTTCGCTTTATTTATCTACAATATTTTTTAACAAGCTTCGAAATTTATGTTTCGAATAAAAATTGTTTGGCCCTCTGCAATTCATCCCTAATTTAAATAGCGGTGTGAGTGTTTGAGATCTGCGCTTTTCGGGATATGCCAAATCCGGACGCGAAAATTTTTAGTTTTTCACGTGATTAACTCCAACATATTCTACCTGTTATTAAAAAAAAAAAAAAAAAAAAAAAAAAAAGAAAAAGAAAAAGAAAAGAAACAAAGAAATGTTTTATTGTTCATTTACTCCTCTAATAAAGAAGAAAAGTTACCACGACATTACCATGGGAAAAAAAATTCTGAAGTATAAATATACAGTCCCGGTCCGGCCCGAATCTGCATAAAAAATTCAAGACGTGGACGTGTCCCGGGGAGAATGAAGTTCAGGCCTGGACCAACTTTTTAAAAGCTAAAATTTAGCACGAGCCCGTACCGAATTTTCAGATAAATTTAAGCCCAACCCAAGTTTAATGAAAGAAACTTTTACTGAGCTCGGGCTTCGGGACAGGCCCAGGCTCGTGGAGACTTCTAATATATATTATGAATTCGGCCCCCCTGTCGGGGGTACTGTGCCCCCCGTCGGGCAAGTTCTGGCGCCGCCCCTGCTTGGCATATTTCAAATATTACGCGAGCAAAGCCACGGGGTTTGCTAGTTTGTTATACAGATAAATAGTATTGAATCACATCATTTTAATGATGAGATTTATTGGGATCAAAAGTAAAAAGCGTTTTTTAATAAAGAATATGAGAATGGGAATAACTGCGAATTCGTTGCATTTCAGAGCTAGGTCGTTAGCCATTTTTGACCTGGCAGTGGTTTATTTGAATTAGAATGTTTAAAAGGGATTGAGGATGGGAATGATTTTGATTTCGTTGCATTTTTGACACAGTTATTGCGGTAGACATTTTTGATTAGGCTAGTGGTTTCTTTGAATTTGAATGTTTAAAAGGGATGCTCATGGAGTTCGACAAGTTTTTTTTCTTTTTAGGTAGATTTCGTAAGAAATACTACCTATTGTAGTCGTTACCATGGTGCGACTTTTGAAAAATTCCTTCATAATTTTTCATTATAGGAACCCAAAACCACCTAAAAAGTTTATATATATATATATATATGTATGTATGTACTAAATTTTGTCCGCACGATAAAAGTCGCAATTATGCACGAATCGTCTTCAAACTCGCCAACAACTTTGAGATGGCTAATATCTCGGGGGGGATTGAAAATGGGCAAAATCGGCCCAAGAGAATGGAAATTGGGAGGGTTCAAAATTTTGAATACCGACTTAACAAGATTCTGATAAAACCAGCTCTTACACAACGACAGGGAAAAATAAATATTTATCGTTATAGCAATTGCCAACAATAAAAAAAAAAAACTATAAAATTCTCACCACAACAATTGCTTTTCTATTGCAAGTTGTTCACTTGAAAAATTAAATAAAATAAATAGTTTGACGAATTGAAAACAAATTGAATATTACGTCATAAGTTTTCCAGAGCATAATTTCAGCATGAAAACTCAACATCAAATAAATAGTTTGACGAATTAAAAAAAAAAAAAAAAATATTGCGTCATATTGGAAATATAATGGACCTCAGCAGGTGAATATGTAACGTCATGTGAGTTTAAGGAAACGTATTAAAACAGGATAAAAACCTGATTATGGAAATATTAACATATTTTAACACTTTGAGGTTCTCTGAATTTCTTTTAGCCATTTTTAAACCTATTTCATATACATGCGTGTGTGTATTCGTGTATATTAGAATTTTCACAAAATGTTTAACTCCCTAGAGCTCATTCTTAGTGAAGGACCTGGGTTTATCTCTAATCTCGATTTAAGTTTTGTTGGTGAATTTAGTACTTAACTTCGAAATCTACCTCCGCCTGTAGTCCCGAACCGGCAGGGATTTTTTTTATTTGATAGTGGATTTTTTTTTTTTTTTTTTTTAGAAAATAGGGGCATGTGTTTTTATTTATTTATTAGTTTCTCAATACTGTGTTTTTAGAAAATAAGAGCTACAAACATTTTTATATCTGTGATTTTTATTTCACTGTAAATAAAAGAAAGACAATAGCATCGCATTATTTGTTGGAGCACTTAATTTTAATACAATCGTAACTAATTTGAAAAACGTAATAAAAATCTGTTCGGATAAATTGCTTTTAATTAAAAGTGTATAAATAACATTTTCAGGTTCTTGTGGATTATCTTTGGATAGACGTTGATAAATATGGCTGCAATGAAATCAGGGATCAAATTTCTTTTTTTATAAATCATGTTGTTAAAGCAGTGTTTATTTTTATACAGCATGTCTTTTCTTATCGTTTGCCGAAAGCTAATTTCGAAACCATTAGTTTTAGAGGTGCAGTTGCAATTACAAAAGTGTTTCAAATTTTGTTCTGTATCATATAAAAATCGATCTACGTTAAAATAGCTCATTTTTAAATACTTGAGAAATTAAAAATTTTTTACAGTATCTGGGGCTTAGAAGTTTCTCTATGTTTTAAGATGTAAAACAGTAAAAATTTATTCTTCTATGGCCAAAACTAACTGAGTTAAGATACTTGCAATTTAATGAATTTTGTGATTTTTAGTCACCAAATATGGAAAAACACTTTTTTAGTATTACATTGATAAATTGCATCTGACTAAACATGTATAAATAATATTTTCATGTTCTTGTGGTTTTCGCTATGCATATGCGTTGATACACATAGCAGCAATGAAATCTTGAATTTTTTTTTTTTTTTTTTTACAAATCATGTTGTTAAATCTGTGTTTATTTTTATACAGGATGTCTCTTCTTATCATTTACCAAAAGCTAATTTCTAAATCGTTAGTTTTAGTGGTATTGTTCCAATTGCAAAAATGTTTCAGATTTTAATGTAGGGAACGAATATTTTTTCCAACTGGAATATGTTTCATATGAAACATATTTCATATGATATGTTTTATATGAAACATATTCCTTGAATATGTTTCAGATTTTGTTATGAATCATTTAAAGTCCAATTTGCGTTAAAATAAGTGCTTTTTAAATAGTTATGAAATTACAATCTTTTCACAACGTCTGGTTCCTATAAGCTTCATTCAGAACAGTTTCTCCATGTTCTAACCACTAAAACAGTAAACATTTTATTTTCCTACAGCTAAAACTCACTGAGTTATGATACTTAGAACTTTATGAATTTTCGCCGTTTTTGTCACCATAAACAAAATATTATTTTATGTAGTTATCATAATAATTTATTTAATAGTCTTAAAATAGAGAAAAGAATGCTTTAATAGTTAAGTGCATGCTGCCGCATCAACCGGCAAGTTGACAACAAACTGAACTGGCTAACAACTGTTGCCACAAGAGAAAAAACAAACTTACATAAATATTTTCTTTTAACATAGAATGAATCATTAGTGAATTAATCTTAACACTTTCCCTTGTTAAAAAAATATATAATCTCTCTATTCTAAAAAAAAGTAACTACCGCTGTCACCGCCGCCACCGGTTTTGAATTTTTTGTGAACGTAGGTCTTTCTTCGTTAATATTGAGAAAAATAATGCATACAAAAATATGAAAATCAGTGGTTTTATGCAGAAATGTTTGATAAACACGCTGATGCAGACAGTTTTTAAATCGAAGAACTATTTTAAGAGATATTTAATGCTAAAGTTGGACAAAATCGTTCCACCAAAAAAGTTTTATAGCAGCAAAAACTATACATGGCAGTGTAATCATTTTTAGATCATTTTATGCGTTAGAATTTGCCGGAGTGCAGATTGCATTAATTTTTTTATTTTGACTCATTTTTTCAGGTTTTATTTCTATTTTAAATTCAAATTTTCAGCATTTCTAGAGATATTTTTTACAGATTTCAGAAAAGTGTACTAATTTAAACTGTTGCCAACTGTATAAAAAGCGCAAGCAATAATGGTTGCTTCAAATAAAAAATTTATTTACTCGTGACTATTATAAACAGGAAAAAAACTTTCAAATTAGAATTAAATAATTATGTATAAAAAGCAGGAACTTATTAAAAATTACGTCATAAAAAGTATACACGTGAATTTTAAAAGAGAAAGGATATTGTAAAATAATAAATTCATTAACATGCGTTAGAAGTCTTAGGAGAAATTACGTCATATTTACGTCACATTATAGTTATTACATAAAATGAACACAAAATAATATTGCAAAAAAAGTTTAAATTTAGAAATTGCGCTAGACATTTATTTAATGTTTTGAGAGGATATTTTCAACTATTTTTGTTAGGAAAGCGCAAATAATATTTCATTGCTAACAAAAGTACTTTCACGCGATTATTTAAAAGAGAAAGAATAGTTTGGTAAAAATTACGTCAGATTAAAAACGATTAATTTAAAATGTCTCATTTAAAAGAACTTTCTTTTCGCTTTGTTAAAAAATACCAGGAGACAAAGACTCTGTTTACTTAATTCCTTTTATATTAGCTTATTTTGAAATGTTGTTACACGTGTCTACGTCATCAAGTTATTTTTATTTCGACGTTTTATTTGTATTTTTATTAATGTTGTACGAATTTATTTGTTCTTTCGTTATTTAAAATAAAAATTATGTCAATTTGTATAATTTGGCGAGTGGTTTGGCGATTTATATAATTTGGCGAAATGGGTCGACGGGATAATCAAGTAGTACCGCAGCGGATTTGGCGTTAAAATTCCCCAATCAAAGAGAAATGAATAGAAATTCGTTTATAGGGAGATCGCCACTGTTTTTTTTAATTATAATTCAATCTTTCGAAATCTTTTTAAAGCCGGTCACATTAGCGTGCATTTAGAGCCTGCGGTGTCTGGACGGGGGTTGGCGAGCGTAGCTCGTAGGGGGCCGAGCCCCCTAGTAATAATAATAATAATAAAAAAAACTCGTTAAAGTTCTAAGAAAAAATTGTTACAGAAGTCCTACTTTGGAACAAAGAGTCAATAACCTGGGTTTAAAAAGAGGTTTTGTCATCATATCAGCAATTTGATATTCTGTAGATACCTGTTGTACTACTAATTGTTTTTCTAGGACTTTTTCCCTAATAAAAAAATGTTTAATGCTGATATGTTTGGTACGATGGTGAAATTCTGGATTTTGTGCTAATCTAATTGCAGCTGTTTTATCAATTTGAAGCACTGGTATTCCATCTAATTTTGTAACACTAGAAAATAGACATTTCAACCAAATTACTTCTCTGGCACATTCATTCGCAGCAATTATTTCTGCTTCAGTTGTAGAGGTTGCAACTACTGACTGCCTTTGGCTAAGCCATGATATAGCACCACCACTATACAAAATCACAACACCACTAGTTGATCTTCCTGATGTTTTACATCCGCCGAAATTTGCATCACTAAAACATTCTAGTAATCCTGGTTTGTAATTATGTTTATATATAATACCTTTATCATATGAACCTGCAATGTATCTAAATACACGTTTTACTTTCATCCAGTCTTCTCTAGAAGGATTTTCTAAATGACGAGAGAGAACACCAACAGAATAAGCTATAGCCGGTCTTGTGCCTATCATTAAATACATTAAAGTACCTACAGCTTCTCTATAAGGGAAGACCTCACTGCTTTTCTCATCACTCTGCTCTGCATTTGTGTTTTCTTTAAGCATGGGAGTAGATACTGTTTTGCAATTTTCCATATGAAATTTTTGAAGAACTCTTTTAGCATAAGCTTGCTGATTAATTTTGATACTTCCATCCTCAAAATGATGAATTTCAAGACCAAGAAAAAAGGTTGCCTGTTTGGTTGTGATCTTGAATCTTGAACTCAAATCATTTATGAATTTTTCAGATTCTTTTAAATCAGTTGCTGCTACTAAACCATCATCAACATACAAACAAACAATAAGTTTTGTTCCATTTTTTTCTCTTATGTACAAGCATGGATCACCTTCACTTATTTTGAATCCAAGTTTTGATAAAAATTCTCCAAAGTACCTGTTCCAACAGCGAGAAGCTTGCTTGAGTCCATACAGACTGCGTTTCAATTTACATACTTGATTAGTACCATCACTATATCCCTCTGGCTGCTGCATGTAAATAGCTTCATCAAGTTTGCCATACAAAAATGCGGAACAAACATCAAATTGGGTAAGATGCATTTTTCCATTAGCTGCTATGCTGAGAATTGAGCGAACAGTACCCAACCTTGTCACAGGACTGTAAGTTTGCTCATAGTCCACTCCATAACGCTGGGTGAATCCTTTGGCAACTAACCTGGCTTTGTATTTATCAATTGAACCATCAGGATTTTTCTTAATCTTGTAGACCCACTTGCATGGAATTGCTTTAGAATTCTTTGGTAATTCTTCTAAAGTCCATGTTTCATTTTCAATTAATGAGGACATCTCCAAGTCCATAGCATCTTTCCAATTCTTGTTTTGTTGACAGTTAATGGCTTCTTCAAAAGTTACAGGTTCTTCAAAATCTGCAATAAAAGCTTCAGCTACCATTATATAGTCCTCGTAGCGCTTTGGTTTTCTTAAATCTTCCCTATTTCTGAGGTTTCTGGTCTCCGATTCATTGCTTGAGTCAATGTTAATACTGTAGTCTTCCTCAGATTCATTTTCAAACTCTTCTTCATCTGTTTTTTCTTCTAACTTTCCCTGATTTTTAGATTTGGAGGCCATTTCATTTTCATCTTCGATGGGAAAATAGACAGTCTTTCCGCAATTTAATATTTCCTCATTAAATTTTACATCTCTTGAACATATGACTGTATTTGATTCTTGTACCCAAAGATGATACCTTTCATCTCCATCATATCCTATCAGAAAAGCTTTGGTAGCTTTACTATCCATTTTTCTTCTTTTCTGTCTGGGTATGTGGGCATAGCAAACAGATCCAATAATTCTTAAGTGTTTTATTCTTGGTTTCTTACCTGTCCATAATTCATAAGGACTTACATTTTTAACTAATGACTTTCCAGTTCTATTGAGTATGTACACTGAAGTATTGATAAGTTCAGCCCATAATGCTGGAGGAAATTCTATATCAGGATTAGAATTTTTCAGTGTTCTGGCCATTTCTACAAGAGTTCTATTCTCTCTTTCACTACCGCCATTTTGCTCTGGAGTATATGGTGCTGTGAGTCTTGAAATAATACCTTTCTTTTTCAGAATTATTTTAACCTCTTTGTTATCAAATTCACCTCCATTATCAGTGATTAATTCTTTCACAGTGTGACCCATATTTTTGGTATAAGCTAAATATTCTTCAAGAGCATTAGCAACATCAGATTTCTGTTTAAGGAAGAAAACACAGCGAAACTTTGTAAACTGATCCTTGAAAATAACAAAATACTGAAAACCCCTAAAAGATTTGTCGAAGGGACCACATACATCTGCAGAAATTAATTCACCAGCTGAGGAACAATTATTTCTAGATCCAAAGCTTAGTCTGTGGGCTTTCCTATATATGCATGCTTCACATAATTCATCTTTAACATTAACCTTGATGTTCAGTTCAGAGTTTAAGAGAGATTTCACATGCCGTTTATCTTGATGACCAAAACGTTCATGATACAGTTGAAGTATTGAAACATCTGGCATGGCTAAATTTACTTCAATAGACCTTTTTGGAGTAATGACTTTCATATCAGCTTTGAAGAGTCCTCTTCCTTTATTTCTAGTGCCATGTAAAACACAAATCTTGTCAATCTTCAGCCAACAGTCTGTTGCAGTAGATTCAAAAACACTGTTAATATATCTATCATGGGTGGTTAAGACAGAAAATAGGTTTTTACTTATTTCAGGGACATACCACACATCTTTCAGTTCTTTGAATTGCTTCTTATTGTTGACTATGGTGACAACTTGAAGTGTACCTTTACCAAGAGCTGGAAGAACTTTTCCATTTGCTGTTGTAATTCCATGAGGTGACTCGAATTTTTCAAAATCAATAAAGTTCTTGTTATCCATTGTTATGTGCTTGGAGGCACCATTATCAATGTACCAGCTATCTGAATGGATTTCTGAAGCAAATACCTCTTCTTCAACAGATATTAGACCTAAGGTAGTGGCTGTACAGGAAGTACCAGCATTTCTTGAATCAGGCTTAGGTGGTTTCCCATCTGCAATCCACTTTGGGCAACATTTGACCCAATGACCTTTCTTGTGACAGTATTTACACTGGCTTGTCTTTCTGTTGGAAAAAGTACTTCTATTTTTCTTATCTTTTACAAAAAGAGCTTCTTGTTCAGATGTACCTTTTTCATGATTTTTAAATTCCCTTTCATATGAACATAACTGAGTTGTCAATTCATCAACTATTCTTTTATCTTCACCTAGCAGCAACCAACTAGACTTGAATGAAACAAATTCCTTCGGTAAGATATCTAAAATTTTGCAATTTAGCAGCAATTCAGGTAAAGTGGGTTCATCCTTGTTCTGTAATCCCGAGTTTAATTCGTTCCACAAATTTTTTAATTTCGAGAGATGAGCAGCTATATTTTCATTTTCGTTCCACTTGAATTGAAAAAACTGCATGCAAATATTATACAGTTGATTTTCAGAAGATGCTTCATACAACTTATGCAATTCTATCCAAATTTGTCGAGCAGTTTCAAAACGCATTACCTTTTGAAGAGTGTCTTCTGTCATGGAATTAGTTAAGACTACCATTGCACTTGTATTGGCTTTCTGATAACTTTTGAGATCTTTCTCATATTTCGTACGCTCAGCTTCTACAGCTCCCGTGGCGATGTCATCAGGCTTAACTAAAGTTCCTTGAACGACTTCTAATGCACGAGTATGACAGTTCAAAATAAACTTTATTCTGTATTTCCATACTTGCCAGTCACTTTCACCAGCTAAAGGTTTAATTTGGACCTTTGCTAAATCCATTTCTTCTTAGAATTCAACTGGCAAAACAACGTGGTTAGGCTTGTGCAGTAAGGCTTAATGCGGCATGAACATAAGCTCGCTAAATAAAGTTAATGCATGGGAGGAAGCGATATTGTTCCCATAACCTATTATTTTATGTAGTTATCATAATAATTTATTTAATAGTCTTAAAATAGAGAAAAGAATGCTTTAATAGTTAAGTGCATGCTGCCGCATCAACCGGCAAGTTGACAACAAACTGAACTGGCTAACAACTGTTGCCACAAGAGAAAAAACAAACTTACATAAATATTTTCTTTTAACATAGAATGAATCATTAGTGAATGAATCTTAACACAAAAAACGTGTTTTTAGTGCCAGATAAGCTCAAAATGCATAAAATTAAAAGTATCATAACTAGGTAAGTTTTGTCCTGTAAAAATTAAGTTTTTAAGCAAAAACTGATTTTAATGGAGTGGATTCGCCTTAACAAAAAACAGTGTCTATATGTACGTCCCAAAATTATTTCAAACATTTTGTTTAAAGGCCTTCTAATTAAAACAACCGTTGACATCATACACAGCCATTAGTTATACGTTAAAAAAATAACAGGTTGTTGGAACCTGTTACTTGTGCAAGCCTGGAACGATGCAACCTGTTAACCAAAAGTAACTTTATTTCCCATCTCTATTTTGCTGCTATGGTATAATAAAACGGACTGATTATTGGCATCAGGTTCTACCTCGTATACGACTGCAACAGACGTTTGGAGTCTCTCGCTTCTTTGACAATCTTCCAATGAACCCGTTTCCTCAAGCCTTTTTGTCATAGCCTTCAGATTCGTAACGGTCATCTGTCCTTTTCCAGTTTTAACTCCACGTATTGTACGATTAGAAAGCAAAGCTAAACTTGCGATTCATCCTTTTTGTAAAGCAGCTTAACTAACAAAGCTTTGTCATGCAAGGAAAGCATGTCTAAACATAGTAGTTACACATGAAATTTTGTATCAAGATTCCTTTTAAACGATATTTCTTTAACTTCGAAAAAGTGTTTGAACATAAACGACCCTTAACACTAGAACGGCGGTAGGTGTCATTTTGACACCTGAGTACTTTCGTCCGTTGACTACTTTAGTTTAGTTGGAAGAATTCGTTTGAAATTTTTTGACTTTTCTTAAATGTATAACATATTTTTCTTTAAAAAAATTCAGCTTTCTAGATTTGTTAGCTTTTGAAATATTGGTATGTATTCCTAGAACGACGGGCAAGAGTCATTTTGACCCCTTTAGTAAAATACTTTTTGTACTCGAAGGATTGTGAACCCATGAGAAAAATTCAGTGATAAGCAATTTTCGATTGCATTCATACTGTCTCCCAGAGAGATAAAAACCGGTGTGGTGACACAACATTATTATCTGTAATTTGTATGTTATAATTCCTTTGTTTGATTTTGCCATGCTTTTGAACACAAAATTTCAAAAAAAGAACGTGTAAGGTTTTTCAGACTTATATTTCTTTTCAGAAATAGTATTTTCCCATTTGTTACTTTTGTTAGTTCAGATTAATCACTGCAGGTGGTAACCATAGGGGAGGGGTTCTATAAGTAGAGTACGAATATTGTTCATACGGCAGACAGTTAAACATTTCCGAACATATAATTTGTTGAAAATTGCAAAACATGCTACCGACCAGGACAAAATATTACAGTTCATGAACAATTGTTCCCATCTAAAACTAGATGTAAATTTACGAAATATATGCCAAATAAACCGGAGAAATTTGGGATAAAATTTTGGTTATCTGTTGACGTTGATACTAAATATGTACCTCTTGAATGGATTTCCATTTCTAGGAAAAGATGAAACCGCAAATCCTCAATTAAGTTTAACTGATTTTTTTCTTTTCATGAAATTAACAGATCTCCATCTAAGCAAAAGGAGGTATATTATGACAGACAACTATTTTACTAGCATCATACTAGCAGAAATGATAAACGCTAAAAATACAACTTTGGTTGGCACAATAAAAAAGGAGAGAAGATAAATTCCTATATCTTTGAAAAATATGCGTAGTACTCTTTATTCATCGAAGATAGTGGAACATGACAATATGACACTTACCATCTATCAAGCCAAAAGAAACAAAAGTGTCTTTCTACTGCGTTCATTACATTCTGCTGTCAAATCTGAAGACAGTCTAAAGAAGTTGCCCGATTCAATATAATATTACAACGCAACGAAATATGGTGTGGATATTCGTAATCAGATGTGCCGAAAATACTCCGTTAAATCGGCTTTTAGACGATAGCCTGTACATGTGCCAATCCCAAAACTTTCTTCTATTTCATACATCTTTATATTTCAAAAAGTAGTTAACAGACGTTAATACTTCAACATTATTAGTTCAATACTATAGCAACTTTGATTTTCATCTTAAATTTCTGCTTTAGTCAATTTAGAGTTCTACACGGGCCGGAATTTCCAGGCCCGGGCCGAACAAAAGCAATCTTGGCCCGACCCGGCCGATGAAAAAATTAAAAGTCCGGTCCGAACCCGTTTATATTTTCACAGTTCTCGGCCCGGCCCGTGCAAAACCAATTAAATGAGGTCCGACTCATTTTCCACAAAAAAATTAGGTTTTTCTAAATATACAGTTAAGAGTCTTTTAAAGAATGATATACCATACATATTTATAGGTTAATTTTATAGTATATATTTCAAATTACAATGCGTTCGCAAGACAAAAAATACACAATAGCAACATTAATGATTACTTAAGAGTCTTAGACGTTTCAACATTCAAATATGGATTCCTTAAAAAATTAATGTATTTTAGAATAAAAGAAAAAAAGGAGAATTAAAAAACATGATAACTTTTGAAGCTGTATAATAAAAAGCAGATCTGTAAAAATATTTCTCTGCCATCCAAAGGAGCTACTTTCTAATACATTTTTGAATTCATTTCTTTTCAAAAACGCATAAGATTGGCAGGTGTTCTAATTCAGAAACTATGTAATCGAATAACGTTAGACATTTTTTAATAAAGGCAATATATCTTTGAGAAAGTGTTCTCTAAGTCAAAGTTTTGAATCGAATTTCCAGGAACGATAGCACGGGAAGGAAGAAAAACGTGCAGCCAAATGATAAGAATCTTTTATATCTCGATAAGTAATTTATTTATAAACAAGTAAGAAAAATCATGCGTACAGTATAGATTATGAAACACTTTCCAACACTCCCTGAAAGCTTTAACGAAACGTCCGTTACTTTGGGAAATAAGGTAAATAAGATAACTAAGCATAGGCGTAGAGTTATATGGGCACGTGGAACTCGGGCCCCTCCAATAATTTTTTTAGATGGGCTATATTTTTTTACGCAAACTGACATAGAAAAAAAAACTCAGATTTTGGAATTTCATAGAATTTAGAAAAGTTTTTAGCGTATAATGTTTTCGATGGATAATTGTTCTTTTTCGAAATTCGCTGTTTACTTTTATTCTTTGTAAGCAAGTAAAACAATTGGAAAAATTTAGCGTGCCGTATGGGAAAATACTAAGCACATGCTCTTCATGGTGAGTTTTTCGGACACTGGGCACACTTTCTGGGAAGAATTTCTTTTCTGATTCGGCGTCATTGACATAAGGTAATAAATTCAAGTGTTTAACAGACAACAAATGGTGTCCGATATGTTCTGATTAGAGGACAGATAAGATGTTTCGCCATTTCCCGAATCTTCAAAGAAAGTGGTTCCAATTCACGAACTTTAAAGAACTCGGGAGGGAGGGGGGAGATGAGTTAATTTTTGTGGTAAATAATGAAACTAGAAGCCAGAAAGAATCACCAGTGTCTCCAAAACATAGAATATAAAGGGAGAAATTCTTTGTCTCTAAATCATACATAAAGCTCATATTTATTAAAATAGTCCAAAACTATCAAGCAGTCTCTCTGCAATAAATGACGATTCACCAAGATCTGATAACAATAAACAGTACATTACATATTCAGTTGTTCTTTTTCGGGCCGAGCAAGAAACCCTTTCTCAGGCCCATTTTCTTTCTTTAATATCAGGCTGAGTAGGGACCGGGTCTAATTTTTTTCTGTAAACCCGGATCAGGCCTAAATTTCATTTTTTCCCGTGCCGTTTCGGACTGACATTTGATTCGATTTTAGTGATATTTTCAGACTTTTTGATGTTCATATGAAAGTATCTATCTATACATGCGCCTTCAGGGCAAACATAGCAGGGCCGCTTTTTTGTGCGCAACCCTGTAGTATTTATATTATGCATTTATACACTAACTAGCTGATATGCCCGGCGTCGTCCAGTCTGTCGATTAATAGTACGAAACGCGAAAAAATTCAAAAAATTGTAATAAAAAATCGCGAAAAATTTTAAAAAAGCTGCACGAATTCCAAATAAATTTAAATGAAAATAAAACAAAATTTCCTGTTTTGGGATAGAAGATAACCGGATTCCTTTTACTAATTTGGAAAAATTGTAGCAAATCGCGAAAAAACTCTAAAAAATCGCAAAGAATTCAAAAGTCGCAGATGACAAAATTTTGTTATCGTGGGCTAAAAGATTAAAACAGGATTCCTTTTACGAATTTAGAAAAATCGCCGTGGAGTGCGAAAAATCTCTAAACAATGCATAAAAATTCCCCCAAAATTCAAAAATAGCTGTACGAATTTCGAACCAACTTTATTGAATATATAACGAAATTTAATATATTGGGCTAAAAGTTTGAAAGCCAATTCCTTTTACGAATGTCAAAAAATAACAGCGAAACTCTAAACATCGCATTAAAAATCGATAAAAATCAAAAATCGCAGAGGTAAAAAATTACTACAGCGTTTAACAAGTTTGAAACAAATTTCTTTTATAAATGTAAGAAAAGGCACAGAACGCGTAAAAACGCTAAAAATCGTGTTGACGTGCGGATTTTTTTTTATTATTATTTATAGCTATATTAAACTGAAAGTTTGAAACCGAAAAGTATTATGAATGTCAAAAAATCCCTACGGAATACAAAAAAAAAAAAAAAAAAAAAAAAAAAAAAAACTCAAACAAATGCAAAAAAGAGCATTAAAAATTCAAAAATCGCTGAGAACATAATTCACTATAGTCGAGTAAAAGCATTAACCGGAATGCTTTCATGAATGTCAAAAAATCTCCACGGAATGCAAAAAATCGCAATAAAAATCGCTCAAGTGAACAAAATTTACTTACTACAATAGGCTAAAAGTTTAAAACCGAATTTCTTTTACCAACGTAAAAAAGTCACTGTGGAACACGAAAAACCGCTGAAAATTGCATTAAAAAGAGCTAAAAATACCAAAAGTCGCAAAGGCCAAAAATTACTATAAGTTCTCTAAAACATTTTAACTGGAATTCTTCCACGAGTATCAAAAATCGTTGCGAAAAATCGCAAGAACTCCCATTAAAAATCGAATTAAAAATTCAAAAATTTCGGAGGATAAAATTTACTGTATAATGCTAAAAAATTGAAACCGAATTCCTTTTATCAATATTAAAAAATCGCTGCGGAACACGAAATAACACTAAAAATCGCATGCAAATGTTTGCGAAAAATTCAAACATCGCTGTACGAACTTCGAATAAACTGTTTTAAAACGAGGACAAAATTTACTATGTTATGCGCTAAAAAAATTGAAATCGGGTTTATTTTAATAATTGAAAAAAAAATCCCCTCGAAACGTCTAAAAACGTTAAAAATTGCATTAAAAATTATATTGAAAAAGTCTAATCAAAAAGTCCGAAATCGGGCTTTGGCGTGCATAACTAAATACAAAGAGTAGGGGTGCACAACCTTTTTAAGAGAAGAGCCACTTACAAAAATGTCTGGTTTGTCTGGGGCCACATCAGTAATACAGAAAATTATATTTCGGAGAGTTGATCTGAGGCCTATAATTGGATAAAAACATGCTTTCAGAGGGGGGTTATATCACTATATTCTCCTACACAGTCAACGTATCCAATTCAGTTTGAAAAGATGTACCAATAGTTTACGTTTGTATATATAACAGAGATATAGCAAGGATTATTTTCAAATAGTTATAATATCCCTTGACTTTGTTTGGTGGAACATAAATTTTGCTTTAGTAAAAGTACAAAAAAAACAAACAAACATAGGCATGAAGTGGCTAGTGTCGAAAAAAAATTAAAACTTTATGAACGAAGGGGGGAGGAGGAGCGAAATTTGAGATTTTTCCGCACCCGATCAACGAAAGTCTCTTCTTTTCGTGCCCGATCAACGAAATTTTCAAATTTTTCACGCCTTATAGACAAAATTCGAAATTTTTCTGAAGCCGATCAACAAGATTTTCCCGCTCCTGATCGAGAAATTTGAGATTTTTCGGGATCCGATCGACGAAATTCGCGATTTTCCGAATCCGATCAACGGAATTTGCTATTTTCCGCGCCTGATCAACGAAATTCGCGCTTTTCCCACGCCCTATCAACGATATTCACTATTAACTGGCTCTGACAAAATTTGTAATTTTGCCGTCGTTAATTGTTGATCGTCAACTAGCCCTATAGACAAAACACGCGATTTTTCCGTGACGATATACGAAAATTACGATTTTCCAGGCCTGCTGGCAAAATTCGCAATTTTTCCGCACCCGATCAGCGAAATTCGCGATTTTTCCACGGCTTATCAACGATATTCGCTATTAACTGACTCTGACGAAATTCCCAATTTTTCCCGCAGCCGATCAACGAGATTTGTCCGCGCCTGCTCAACAAATTCACGATTTTTCCGCACCAGATCAATGAAATTAAAAAACTTTCCGCGCCTGATCACGAAATTTGTAATTTTTCCTGCACCTGATCAACGAAATTCGCAATTCTTAGCAGAATGACAAAATTTACAATTTTTCTCGCGATAAATTAACAATTTTTAAAAAAATAAAGACACATATTTTATCACAAACATCAACAAAACTTTTTATTCTATTTATTACCTTATTCTAAAGATATCGTTTTATCGTCTGCTGCCATAGAAGCATGATAAATTAAATTTCATTAAAAAAAAAGGCACACTAGTAGAAAAATATTTTACTAAATCAATTAGTTACTTTTAATTTTGGTTTTAGATTTAAATTCATGAACTCCTGTGCATAGAACGGATTAAACAGCTAGTATGTTATAAATATAACTGTACCCGAGTATATAAAATTTCATGAAAAATATGCTTATTTAATAGTGAAAACGTGTGCCGAAGCCAAGCGAAACCGATTTTTAGCTTTTACGTTGAATTTTTTTTTTTTTTTTTTACATACTTCTACTCGTTCGAACATTACAAATTTTTGTAATAGTTGTAAAATCTAGTATGGCGGCAAGGGGGCATGTGCCCCGGGCGCAAGAACGAAGGGCGCCAAATGAAGGATTATACCTTTGAAATGGATCATTTTCTTCTGATGGACTGGTGACTTCCATTATTATGAAAAAAAAAAATTATGGCCATTTTTTCCCCCCATTCTGACCAGAAAATCAGAGTTCTAACTTTTTACGGCTGCTCTTTCATCTTCACCTAACACTTCATTTATAATGATTGTTTCATAATAATGGAAGCCACCAGTCCATCAGAAGAAAATATCTCAGTTAAAGCGGAAACTCGGCTAAGCGGGACTCTGATAATCGGGACTCTACTGCATATTTCATTTTAAAAATGATATGAAAAGAATATTTTTGTTAGTGTTCAGAGGGGGATCATGACCCGCGTGACATCCGCCATTGTAGATTACGTAGTTCAGAATTACATATTTTATTATTACATATTTTAAATTCTAAAATAAGTCGGCGATTAGAAAATTAGTAAAATTCTCTTTGTAAATAGACTTTTCGGAAGAGGTGTGTGTGTGTGGGGGGGGGGGGCGCCAAAATCCATGTTTGCCCCGGGTGCAAAAAAGGCTAGTTTCGGCCCTGTGTCGAAATGCCCCAAAAAGATTGTGGGAAGTGACCTGCGGTCGCGAATTCGTTTAAAGAATTAAAATAGTCTTCTAGAAAACCGATTGCACCGACGACGATAAGATCTTAGCTTTAAATACGTATTTTTTGTGAATCGGTGCCTCTAAAATTGAGCCCTGAGTAAGCGTCGGCAAAAGGAAGGAAAAGTCGACTGAGAAATCCCTTTTTGAATTTTTTTTTTTTCAAAAGAACTATATATTTTTTAACTGAGTGCGGCGTTTGAGACGTAAAAGTACGAACTATAAGAATATGTCGTCCGTTTTTCCGTATTTTAAACGACAAAGCTGAAGGGCATTAAAAAAAGGCGGGGGGGGGGGGGCAAGAAAAAGAAATGTACTTAGTTCTTTCCTTTCCGCTCGAAAAGCAGGTTTTGATCATGCACGAGCGCGCCTGCATCAATTTTCAAAAATAGATCTCTTTTTTGATGAGTTTAATTAATATCTCGGCCAATTATCAAAAAATTAAAAATATGAATCTCAGGAGCATCCATAGCGGTATTGAACTATTCTCATATAAATTTTCAGACCTCTGCGGGCAGTAGATTTTCCTAGCCATCGTCATTAAACACACACAAACAGCGAACTTGTCTTATTATATATATAGATATATAGATATGTCGAGTAAAACCTGTCAAAACGGAACCTGTCTATGGCATAATCTTGTCTAAAATGGAAAGTGGAAACTTTTCATGCTCCAGATGGAACGATAAGTATGCAAAATTTTAAGTCTTCAACTTAATTAGGGGCTCAGTTAGGGCAAAAAGATTAAAATACACAAGTTGGAGCACAGAGGGTTAAATATAAGACTTTTTCGAAATTTTAGGATTTGTCGTTTGATGTGAGGTGTTCAGCTATAAGTATGCAAAATTTCAAGTCTTAAACTTAATTAGGAACTCAGTTAGAACAAAAAGATTAAAATATACAAGTTAGAGCCCAGAGGGTTAAATATAAGACTTTTTCAAAATTTTAGGATTTGTCGTTTCATGTGATGTGTTCAGCTATAAGTATGCAAAATTTTAAGCGTTCAACTTAATTAGGGGCTTAGTTAGAACAAAAAGATTAAAATACACAAGTTGGAGCCCAGAGGGTTAAATATAAGACTTTTTCAAAATTTTAGGATTTTTCGTTTGATGTAATATGTTCAGCTATAAGTATGTAAAATTTCAAGTCTTAAGCTTAATTAGGGGCTCAGTTAGAACAAAAAGATTAAAATACACAAGTTAGAACCCAGAGGGTTAAATATAAGACTTTTTCAAAATTTTATGATTTGTCATTTGATATGATGTGTTCAGCTATAAGTATGCAAAATTTTAAATCTTCAACTTAATTAGGGGCTCAGTTAGAACAAAAAGATTAAAATACACAAGTGGGTGCTCAGAGGGTTAAATATAAGACTTTTTCAAAATTTTATGATTTTTCGTTTGATGTGACGTATTCAGCTATAAGTATGCAAAATTTTAAGTCTTCAACTTAATGAGGGGCTTAGTTAGAACAAAAAGATTAAAATACACAAGTTGGAGCCCAGAGGGTTAAATATAAGACTTTTTCAAAATTTTAGAATTTGTCGTTTGATGTGAGGTGTTCAGCTATAAGTATGCAAAATTTCAAGTCTTTAACAGATATAGTTTCTGAGAACGGGCTCTGTGACGGACAGACAGAGGAGCGAGACGAATAGGGTTTCGTCAGATGAACGAAACCCTAATAAAGAAACCAAGGCTTCTATATTGGAAAATTACGGTAAATAAAATTGTACCTTAAATGTATAAATAAAGCTAAAAATATTCTTACTCACCCGCCATATTCAATAAATCTGTTACAATCTTTAAAAAGACTGTAAATTGATGATATTTCAAAACAAACAAATCATTTATTGTTTAATTTTTTTTCGTTGCCACAAACTAAAACATATTTTCCCTCCTTGGACTTGGACTTGGATGAGATATGGAGAGGAGTACCCAGGGGCGAATCCAGAGAATCGTTTTGAAGGGGGGGCGGGGCGATACCGAGTAACATATAATCAACATAGTCATAATTAGGGATACACCGAATATTCGGTATTCGGCCATGTTACCGAATATTCGGTTTGGGCGAATATAAAACTAATCGGTATGCTGGACGAATAGCAAACTATTCGGCCTGCCGAATACTTAAAAAAACCTTTAAAACATAATTTTAAAAAACTTACACAATTTCTACTTTTAACTGTCAACTTATAAAGATATTCAGAATAATTAGAATCATTATTAAATAAAAGAAAATGTTTTTATATTATTTATTTGCTGTTTATTAAGTATTATTTCAGAAAATTAACCAAGGATCTTAACCAAGGATAAGAAAATTAACCAATCACGAGGATTTTCATAGGAATTAATTATGTACAAATGCAAGTTCCTGAACATTGTCCGGTAAATAATCTGTTACTTGCTAAGATTTTAAGAACAACTAGTGGATCGTACCCGGGCTTCCCGGGTTAAAGAATATAGGTGAAAACATTTTTTTTTTATTGATAACTAATAATTTTTTATATGCAATAAATTTTTTAGCTTGCCCACTTACATCTAAAAATAAAGCCTTTTTTCATATAGAAAATACGAATTATACAATCAAATAAATTTTTGAAATTCATCAAAAGCGATATTTTCTTATTAGCCGCATGCTAAGAGTTATTTGACCAAGATTTTGCTACTTATGGCATCCTTTTATATTCTGATAATTTCAGAGCTTATACATTAAATTTTTGGGTACTTATTAGTTATCCCGTCGACCAAATTACTATCGCCAAATTGTAAGATTAAATGCCAATAATGGTTGCCATTAATTAATTAATTGCAAGATTAAATGCCAATAATGGCCAATAAAACCATTAATTCGACGTTTTATTTGTATTTTTATTAATGTTTTACTAATTTATTTGTTCTTTCGTTATTTAAAATAAAAATTTCGTCAATGTGTATAATTTGGCGAGTGGTTTGACGATTTATGTAATTTGGCGAAATTGGTCGACGGGATAACTAAGAAGTACCAATTTTTGTTTTATTTATATTATTTTATTTATTTATTCATAAGGAAGTTTTTTTAATGGATATTAGCCGTAAGAAAATGATGCACTCTTTATTTTGTTTTAACGGCAAACGGATTAATCTTTTGTAATCGAACTCCGCGCGATATAAATAAATTAAAAATATTTCATGCTTTAAAATTGTTTTTAACACCATAGACAATCAGTAAACTGATATGAACTTTGCAAACAAATTACATTTGAAAAAAAAAAAAAAATCTTATTTGGTGATTTAAAAATTTAAATTGTACGATTGCAAATATGTTAGATTTGTGTTTTTACAATATGATCCTTTTATCTATACTAATAAAAGAACAAATCGCTCTGTGTGTCTGTCTGTCTGTCTGTGTGCGATGGCTAGCGAAAACTACCGCACGTAGAAGTCTGAAAATTCAGATGTGATTAGTCCAAGACAGGTCCTGATACACCTGAGGCACGTATTTTTTATTTTTTAAGGGCCGGGGCCCCTGGGCCCCTTTGAATTTTTATGCACTAAAACGTTAATAACATGCCTCTTTTCTATCCCATCTTCTTCGTTTTTTGGGTAAATTATCCTTTTAGTTTCTACCCCATTTCTACATTTCACTTAAGAACCTGGCACCCTTGCAAGGGGCCCAGTGCAGGGCCCCTTGAAGTTTCAGTGCACTAAATTGTTAATAACATGCCTCTTTTCTATCTGATCTTCTTCGTTTTTGAGGGGAATTCTCCTTTTGAGTTTCTGACCCATTTCTACATTTCAGTTAAGACCCTGGCACCCTTGCAAGGGGCACAGTAAGGGGCCCCTTGAAGTTTTAGTGCACTAAATTGTTAATAATATGCCTCTTTTCTATCCGATCTTCTTCGTTTTGGGGGTGAATTCTCCTTTCAGATTCTACCCCATTTCAACATTTCAGTTAAGACCCTGGCACTCTTGCAAGGGGCCCGGTACAGGGCCCCTTTAAGTTTTAGTGCACTAAATTGTTAATAGCATGTGATCTTTCGCATCCGATCTTCCTCGTTTTTGGTGTGAATTCTTCTTTCAGTTTCTGCCCCATTTCTACATTTCAGTTAAGACCCTGGAACCTCTGCAAGGGGCCCAGTACTGGGCCCCTTGAAGATTTAGCGCACTAAATTTTTAATAACATGCATCTTTTCTATCCGATCTTCTTCGTTTTTGGTGTGAATTCTTCTTTCAGTTTCTGCCCCATTTCTACATTTCAGTTAAGACCCTGGAACCTCTGCAAGGGGCCCAGTACTGGGCCCCTTGAAGATTTAGCGCACTAAATTTTTAATAACATGCCTCTTTTCTATCCGATCTTCGTCGTTTTTGGGGTGAATTCTCCTTTTGAGTTTCTGACCCAAGTCTGCATTTCAGTTAAGACCCTAGCACCCGTGCAAGGGGCCCGGTACAGGGTCCCTTTAAGTTTTAGTGCACTAAATTGTTAATAGCTCACCTCTTTTCGATCCGATCTTCTTCGTTTTCGGTGTGAATTCTTCTTTCATTTACTGCCCCATTTCTATATTTCAGTTAAGACCCTGGAACCTCTGTAAGGGGCCCAGTACTGGGCCCCTTGAAGATTTAGCGCACTAAATTTTTAATAACATGCCTCTTTTCTATCCGATCTTCGTCGTTTTTGGGGTGAATTCTCTTTTTGAGTTTCTGACACATTTCCACATTTCAGTTAAGATCCTAGCACACTTGCAAGGGGCCCAGTACAGGGCCCCTTTAAGTTTTTGTGCACTAAATTGTTAATAGCATGCATCTTTTCTATCCGATCTTCTTCGTTTTTGGTGTGAATTTTTCTTTCAGTTTCTGCCCCATTTCTACATTTCAGTTAACACCCTGGATCTTCTGCATGGGGCCCAGTACTGGGCCCCTTGCAGATTTAGCGCACTAAATTTTTAATAATATGCCTCTTTTCTATCCGATCTTCGTCGTTTTTGGGGTGAATTCTCTTTTTGAGTTTCTGACACATTTCCACATTTCAGTTAAGATCCTAGCACCCTTGCAAGGGGCCCAGTACAGGGCCCCTTTAAGTTTTTGTGCACTAAATTGTTAATAGCATGCATCTTTTCTATCCGATCTTCTTCGTTTTTGGTGTGAATTTTTCTTTCAGTTTCTGCCCCATTTCTACATTTCAGTTAAGACCCTGGATCTTCTGCATGGGGCCCAGTACTGGGCCCCTTGCAGATTTAGCGCACTAAATTTTTAATAACATGCCTCTTTTCTATCCGATCTTCGTCGTTTTTGGGGTGAATTCTCCTTTTGAGTTTCTGACCCATTTCTGCATTTCAGTTAAGACCCTAGCACCCTTGCAAGGGGCCCGGTACAGGACCCCTTTAAGTTTTAGTGCACTAAATGGTTAATAACTTGCATTTTTTCTATCCGATCTTCTTCGTTTTCGGTGTGAATTCTTCTTTCATTTACTGCCCCATTTCTATATTTCAGTTAAGACCCTGGAACCTTTGCAAGGGGCCCAGTACAGGGCCCTTGAAGTTTTAGTGCACTAAATTGTTAATGACATGTCTCTTTTCTATCCGATCTTCTTCGTTTTTGGCGTGAATTCTACTTTCTGTTTCTACCACATTTCAACATTTCAGTTAAGACCCTGGCCCCCTTGCAAGGGGCCCGGTGCAAGGCCCCTTGAAGTTTTAGTGCAATAAATTGTAAATAACACGCCTCTTTTAACCCGATCTTCTTCGTTTTTGGTGTGAATTCTTCTTTCAGTTTCTGCCCCATTTCTACATTTCAGTTAAGACCCTGGAACCTCTTCAAGGGGCCCAATACAGGCCCCTTTAAGTTTTAGTGCACTAAATTTTTAATAACATGCCTCTTTTCTATCCGATCTTCGTCTTCTTTGGGGTAAATTCTCCTTTTGAGTTTCTGACCCATTTCTGCATTTCGTTTAAGACCCTAGCACCCTTGCAAGGGGCCCGGTACAGGGCCCCTTTAAGTTTAGTGCACTAAATTGTTAATAGCATGCATCTTTTCTATCCGATCTTCTTCGTTTTTGGCGTGAATTCTTCTTTCAGTTTCTGCCCAATTTCTATATTTCAGTTAAGACCCCGGAACATTTGCAAGGGGCCCAGTACAGGGCCCCTTGAAGTTTTAGTGTACTAAGTTGTTAATAACATGCCTTTTTTCTATCAGATCTTCTTCGTTTTTGGGGTGAATTCTTCTTTCACTTTCTGCCCCATTTCTACATTCCAATTAAGACCCTGACGCCTTTGCAAGGAGCCAATTACATGGCCCCTTGAAGTTTTAGTGCACTAAATTGTTAATAACATGCCTCTTTTCTATCCGATATTCTTCGTTCTGGGGATGTATTCTACTTTCAGTTTCTACCACATTTCAACATTTCAGTTAAGACCCTGGCAGCCTTGCAAGGGACCGGCACAAGGCCCCTTGAAGTTTTAGTGCACTAAATTGTTAATAACATGCCTCTTTTCTATGCGATCTTCGTCGTTTTGGGGTTGAATTTTCCTTGCAGTTTGTGGCCCATTTCTACATTTCACTTAAGACCCTGGAACCTCTGCAAGGGGCCCAATACAGGCCCCTTTAAGTTTTAGTGCACTAAATTTTTAATAACATGCCTCTTTTCTATCCGATCTTCGTCTTCTTTGGGGTAAATTCTCCTTTTGAGTTTCTGACCCATTTCTACATTTCAGTTAAGACCCTAGCACCCTTGCAAGGGGCCCGGTACAGGGCACCTTTAAGTTTTAGTGCACTAAATTGTTAATAGCATGCATCTTTTCTATCCGATCTTCTTCGTTTTTGGCGTGAATTCTTCTTTCAGTTTCTGCCCAATTTCTATATTCCAGTTAAGACCCTGGAACATTTGCAAGGGGCCCAGTACAGGGCCCCTTGAAGTTTTAGTGTACTAAGTTGTTAATAACATGCCTTTTTTCTATCAGATCTTCTTCGTTTTTGGGGTGAATTCTTCTTTCAGTTTCTGCCCCATTTCTACATTCCAGTTAAGACCCTGACGCCTTTGCAAGGGGCCAATTACATGGCCCCTTGAAGTTTTAGTGCACTAAATTGTTAACAATATAACATGCCTCTTTTCTATCCGATATTCTTCGTTTTGGGGATGTCTTCTACTTTCAGTTTCTACCACATTTCAACATTTCAGTTAAGACCCTGGCAGCCTTGCAAGGGACCGGCACAGGGCCCCTTGAAGTGTTAGTGCACTAAATTGTTAATAACATGCCTCTTTTCTATGCGATCTTCGTCGTTTTGGGGTTGAATTTTCCTTGCAGTTTGTGGCCCATTTCTACATTTCACTTAAGACCCTGGCACCTTTGCAAGGGGCCCAGTATAGGGCCCCTTGCAGTTTCAGTGCAGTAAATTTTTAATAATATGCCTCTTTTCTATCTGATCTTCTTCGTTTTTGTGTGAATTCTTATTTCAGTTTCTGCCCCATTTCTACGTTTCAGTTAAGACCCTGGCACCCTGTCAAGAGGCCCAGTACAGGGCCCCTTGAAGTTTTAGTGCACTAAATGTTTAATAATATGCCTCTTTTCTATCCGATCTTCTTCGTTTTGAGTGTGAATTCTACTTTTTTAATTCTTCTTTCAGTTTCTACCACATTTCAACATTTCAGTTAAGACCCTGGCAACCTTGAAAGGGGCCCAGTACAGGGCCCCTTGAAGTTTTAGTGCACTAAATTGTTAATAACATGCCTCTTTTCTACCCGATCTTCTTCGATTTGGGGGTGAATTCTCCTTTTAGTTTCTACCCCATTTCAACATTTATGTTAAAACCCTGGCACCCTTGCAAGAGGCCCGGTACAGGGCCCCTTGAAGTTTTAGTGCACTAAATTGTTAATAATATGCTTCTTTTCTATCCGATCTTCGTTTTTGGGTTGAATTATCCTTTCAGTTTGTGGCCCATTTCTATATTTCAGTTAAGATTCTGGCATCCTGTCATGGGGCCCAGTACAGGGCCCCTTGAACTTTTAGTGCACTGAATTGTTAATAAATTGCTTCCTTTTTATCCGAACCTCATTTTTGGGATACTTTCTCCATTTAGTTACACTCCCGTGTATACATTCCAGTTAAGACCATGGGCACATCTAGGGTTCTGTAGGGCCCGGTCCAGGGCCCCTTAAATTTTGTGTGTGCCATTCGTTTTTCACAACCTAATTTTCTGACCTTCGCAAAGCGTAATTTTAAAAGTGAGTTTTAAACTCTTCTCCTTAGACCAACAATCACATATTTTTATTGGGGCCCTAGGGCCATTTTTTAGGCTTTTCCCCAATTTTTTGCACATTTCTTTTAAATTATATTCTAATGATTAATTCCTACCCTATGCTTAATCTCAAGTAATCGAAGATCTAAAACACTAAGTACTAAAACGTTGTAACATTTTTTCATGTTAGGGCTTTTTCTCAACTATCAGTTGGCCCCTTTTGGGCCCCCTGTTATAACTCCCTTAAAAATAGTCCGATTTACTAGCTTTTTTTTTCTAACAACATCTTGGGTTCTCCAGCTATTACATGAACGACAAGAAAAAAAAAAAAAAAAAAAAAAAAAAAAAAAAAAATTCAACTACCACCAATTTTGACTATAAATCGTCTTCTTAGGGCCCTTCGCGCACCTTCTTTAAAAATGATCCGAATTCCTCGCAATTTTCTTTACCATAGTTCTAGCGCCCTCAGATTACATTATAGCCGCCGCGAAAGGCAATGGAGCCTCCCAAATTAGGTTCATTTCAAAGAATTTCCAAAGATATAAAATCCATCAAACTTAAGTTTTGTTTAAGGTTATTGCTTACAAATCCCGGGCAACGCCGGGCGGGTCTGCTAGTTTGTTTATAAAAGAAGTATTAATTTCGTTAATTTGTCTTTCACAAATATGTTAGATTGGTGGGTTTTTTTAATATATTTCTTTTATTTGTTTATAAAGGAAATATTAATTTCGTTATGCGAAAATAGTCAGAAACAAATGCTGAAAAATGTTTGTTGCTTTATGTGCAAAATAGTTATTATTATTTTGTATTGAAACCGGCACGTGATAAGATAAACTTTAAAAAAAAAATCATGCTTGAAAATTATTTTAGAAAATATAATACATCAGTCAATTAAAATACAATTTTTAAACAAATTGCATTTGAAAGTAAATTTTTTCCCTATGTGGCGAAAATTGGAAATTTACGGTGGTCAGAAGATTAAAAAATTGCAGTAGCGAAAATTTCAAAACCGAAATTTGATCGTGAAGTGTTGCCATTCGCAAAATGACGTCAGCGTTACGCACAGATACGTTTGTTTTGTATAATATAGATACTTAATCAGTAAAATATAATAAAGATCAGTTATTAGGATGTTGTTAATCATTTGACGCTCTTACGCTTGGTATTCCGGAATGAAAAACAGCAATTTTAACCTTCTCAATATTTGCATACGCACTTCTCATATCCATATTCATCATTTTAAAAAAATTATTTTGTTTGATCATTTAAAAATCATTTTAACTCAAAACTTGAGATCACGATTGTCAGCAACATCTTTTATGTGAACAGACGCCACCTTTACTTAAGAGTCTAATCTCAATTCCGGAGAGTAAAAATTTCCGTAATTTATGTTTTTAGACGCATTTGTGTTAAAAAATTTAGTTTTATCTAAGAAAATGATCGTTTTCTCTTAAATATGACTTCATTTTCACATAAATAAGCATTTCGCCTAGTATCAGTGCACATGCAAAAGGAAAAACAATATAGAAAAATTATGAGGCAAAATGCGTGTTTTCAAAAGCAGTATGTCATTTTCCGTCATTATGCCTCTAATGTAATATTCTGCTCCTATTGGGATTTTGCGACACTAAACTCTATACAACAATTTTTATCAACAATTTTGAATTTTTATCAGAAAATAGCATGAATAAAGATAAAAATAACTCATTATTTCTCTCTTGTCTGCAATAATGAAAGGTATCTAATTTTCACCATTTTGCAGAAATTTCATAAAATGCTTTTAAAATTAAAATATAAAAGTGTGAATATTTAAAAAGAAAAAAAAAGTACGATCACATTTACAAATGAAGAACTTTCAGTTAAAAAAATATATATATATTAGTAAAATTGGTTCAGCAGAAAGATCAGGGCAGATGACTAAAAAACACACCTGTGTTTTAAATATCTAGATTATATAAAATAAGGAAAAATTAAATTAAGAAAATTATGTTATTTTGATAAAATTATAGTAGAATGTCCTAAAGGATAGCATTAAAATTTTATTATTCGAGAGAACTTCGGACAAAAACTTCAGGAACATGATATTATTTTAAACCGCGAATTATTTGTTTGCTTGTCTAACTCGGCGAAGCAAATCCATCCAGGCGAGAACCATCGATTTCTGCAACATAAATCGCTATTATTTGCATGTCACCTGTATTCTATAAAGACACTCTAAATTTTTGTAAAACATTGCGTTTTATCAGTGTGTGATTTCGCTTACATTATTTTCAAAAGTGAAGCATTTTCACCTGTGAAGAATTACAAAACAGCTGGGCTCTGAAAATGACGCACTTCTACAAAACATAATTCAGGTTAAAGAATTAAAATACACGCTTTTTTATAAAATGACGTCATTTGCATCGGCTAAAGCAATTCACTTAAACTTCCAGTCTTAAACTTCGTCTATAGAAAAGTATGCATATGACGTCATTATCACGGAATAACAGACAATATTCTTGACATAGCCCATATTTTAATTTCAACTTTTTTTTCAGGTTTTATGAGAAAATGGCAGCAAAAAGATGCAGTAGTATCTCCTATTTTAGACTATTGTCCGTTTACTTTCAATGGCTTTCAATAGAAATGGGGTAATTTTGTTGCCACGATAAGAAAAATGGCATTAAAAACTGCAAAAAAATTAATATCTCAAAAATAAATTGAGATACAGCTTTCAAACACATTGCATTTAAAAGCGCAGAAGTTTAAAGTTGTTCAGAAGTTGTTCAGAAGTTTAAAAATTTACCGTAAAGAAAATTTCAAAACCAAAATTTTATTTCAAATGTCAAAGTGTTGCCATTCGCAAAATGACGTATGCGTTACGCACAGATATGTTTGTCCTTTATAATATAGACGGTTACAATCTCTGAAAATGATCGCCTTATTCAGATACCGATCTAGGGTGCATTTAAAAGCTTCCTTTCTTAATCAAAGGGAGTAAAAGTTATTCTTATTGAGTTGCCACCATATAAAATTTGAATAGATTGTATTAGGTAGCTTTCTTTACAAAAAGCTACCTATTGCAGCCGTTCGGAGGAAAGCGATTTCAAAAAATTTTGGTATATTTTCATCGATCATGACCCCCAGACCCCGAAACCACCCTCCGTTCAAAATTGATATATATATATATATATATATATATATATATATATATATATATATATATACATATATATATATATATATATATATATATATCAATATATATATATATATATATATATATATGAACATATATATATATATATATATATATATATATCAATATATATATATATATATATATATATATATGACCTATGTCACACTGTAACTCTCGTATTTATGAACCGATTTGGATGTAATTCGGTGTGTACATAGTACATACCAATGTCTCGACCGAGCTCGTCGGCCAGCTTCATCTGCCATTTTGTTTCAAAATGGCGGCCATTTAAAATTTTTAAAAAAATTTAAAATTTGAAATGTGGTACCAAAAAATTGAAAATGGAAAAATATTTTTTTCTTATGTATTTGACCTTTATACAAAGACTCCGTAGCAGTTTTTGTTTCGTCTATATCTTAAAAAAGTCCTTCCGGCCAGTGCCGGGAGGAAGAGGTAGCTTTCATATTCCTTATTTTTAAAAAGCCAACTTATATTATTCAAACACACGAAGCTCAATTAAGTGGAAACCGAATGTAGGAGATTCAATACTAATTTTTATCAATACTAAATCATTATGAATGAGAATTTCGCGAAATTAGTCAGCTTTATCCAAGCTGCTTTTATTTAAAGTCACTTATATTTGGCTGCCAAATTCGGCGATTTCTTAAAGTGCCTGCCATTTTAAGACAACATGGTAGATGAGGCTAACCAGTGAACTTGGTCGAGACCTTAGTAATTGCTGTGCACATGCTCACTCATATCGGAATCGGTTGATATATACGAGTGCTGTCGCAGGCAAAAAATCAAATTTTTCAAAATGTCACCCGCTTTAGAAATTGAAACTGCTATATCTGAGGCATTTTTTAAGATAAAGACAAACAAAAAATGCTGCTGAATCCTGATATCAAAGTCAAATATTTAAGAAAGAAACCAAAAAATTAAAAATGGAAAAATATTTTTTCTTATGTATTTGACCTTTATACAAAGATTTCGGAGCAGTTTTTGTTTCGTCTATATCTTAAAAAATGGCTGAGTTATAGCATTTTAGGTAGCTTTCATTACAAAAAGCTACCTATTGCAGCCGTTCGGAGGAAAGCGATTTCAAAAAATTTTGGTATATTTTCATCGATCATGACCCCCAGACCCCGAAACCACCCTCCGTTCAAAAGTTGATATATATATATATATATATATATATATATATATATATATATATATATATATATATATATATATATCCATATATATATATATATATATATCTGACCTTTGTCATACTGTAACTCTCGAATTTCTGAACCGATTTGGATGAAATTCGGTATGTACATAGTACATACCAATGTCTCGACCGAGTTCGTTGGCCAGCTTCATCCGCCATTTTGTTTCAAAATGGCGGCCATTTAAAGATTTTTAAAAAATTTTAAATTTGAAATGTGGTACCAAAGAATTGAAAATGGAAAAATATTTTTTCTTACGTATTTGACCTTTATACAAAGATTGCGGAGCAGTTTTTGTTTCGTCTATATCTTAAAAAATGGCTGAGTTATAGCATTTTGAATTTCTAGCGTGGCTGACATTTTGAAACGTCCTGAATTTTGTCACGCGATAAAAGGCGTATTTATGAACCCATTTGGATGTAACTTCGTTTGTACATAGTACATACCAATGTCTGGACCGAGTTCGTTGGCCAGCTTCATCCGCCATCTTGTTTAAAAATGGCAGCCATTTAAATTTTTAAGAAAAATTTAAATTTGAAATGTGGTACCAAAAAATTGAAAAGTAAAAAAATATTTTTTTCTTATGTATTTGACCTTGATACAAAGATTCGGGAGCAGTTTTTGTTTCATCTATATCTTAAAAAATGGCTGAGTTATAGCATTTTGAATTTCTAGCGTGGCTGATATTTTGAAACGTCCTGATATTTGTCACGTGATAACAGGCGTATTTATGAATCGATTTGGATGTGCCATGGTGTGTACATAGTACATACAAATATCTCGACCGAGTTCGTTGGCCAGCTTCATCCGCCATCTTGTTTCAAAATGGCGGCCATTTAAAAAAATTTAAAAAAATTAAAATTTAAAATGAGATACCAAAAATTTGGAAAATGAAAAAGATTTTTTTCGTATGTGTTTGACCTTAATACAAAGATTCCGGAACAGTTTCTGTTTCGTCCATATCTAAAAAAATGGTTGAGTTATAGCATTTTGAATTTCTATTCTGGCTGACATTTTAAAACGACCTGATTTTTGTCACGCGATAACAAGCGTATTTATGAACCGATTTGGATGTTACTTGGTCTGTACATAGTACATACCAATGTCTCGACCGAGTTCGTTGGCCAGCTTCATTCGCCATCTTGTTTCAAAAGGGTTGCCATTAAAAAAAATTAAATTTAAAATTTAAAATGAGGTATTAAAAAATTGAAAATGAAAAAGATTTTTTTATGTGTTTGGCGTTGATACAAAGATTCCGGAGCAGATTTTGTTTCTGAAAATTTGTTCTTTTGTTTATATCTTAAAAAATGGTTGGATTATAGCACTTTGAATTTCTAGTATGGCTAACATTTTGAAACGATCTTGTATTTGTCACGCGATAACACACGTATTCGCCTATTTCCATGTAAGAAGGCATGTGGATAGTATACATCAACATCTCAGCCAAATATAAGTTACTTTAAATAAAAGCAGCTTGGATAAAGCTGACTAATTTCACGAAATTCTCATTCATAATGATTTAGTATTGATAAAAATTAGTATTGAATCTCCTATATTCGGTTTTCACTAAATTGAGCTTCTTGTGTTTGAATAATATAAGTTGGCATTTTTAAAATAAGGAATTTGAAAGCTACCTCTTCCTCCCGGCACTGGCCGGAAGGACTTTTGAATTTCTAGCGTGGCTGACATTTTGAAACGTCCTGAAATTTGTCACACGATAAAAGGCGTATTTATGAACCGATTTGGATGTAACTTCGTTTATACATAGTACATACCAATGTCTCGACCGGGTTCGTTGGTCAGCTTCATCCGCCATCTTGTTTAAAAATGGTGGCCATTTAAATTTTTAAGAAAAATTTAAATTTGAAATGTGGTACCAAAAAATTAAAAATTGAAAAAATATTTTCTTCTTATGTGTTTGACCTTGATAAAAAGATTCGGGAGCAGTTTTTGTTTCGTCTATATTTTAAGAAATGGCTGAGTTATAGCATTTTGAATTTCTAGCGTGGCTGACATTTTGAAACGTCCTGATTTTTCTCACGTAATAACAGGCGTTATTTATGAACCGATTTGGATGTACCTTGGTGTGTACATAGTACATACAAATATCTCGACCGAGTTCGTTGGCCGGCTTCATCCGCCATCTTGTTTCAAAAGGCGGCCATTAAAAAAAAAAAATAAATAAAAAGATTTAAATGAGATACCAAAAAATTGGAAAGTGAAAAAGATTTTTTTGTATGTGTTTGACCTTAATACAAAGATTCCGGAACAGTTTTTCTTTCGTCTATATCTAAAAAAAATGGCTGAGTAATAGCATTTTGAATTTCTCTTGTGGCTGACATTTTAAAACGACCTGATTTTTGTCGCGCGATAACAGGCGTAATTATGAACCTATTTGGTTGTAACTTGGTCTGTACATAGTACATACCAATGTCTCGACCGAGTTCGTTGGCCAGCTTCATTCGCCATCTTGTTTCAAAAGGGTTGCCATTAAAAAAAAATTAAATTTAAAATTCAAAATGAGGTATTAAACAATTGGAAAATGAAAAAGATTTTTTTATGTGTTTGGCCTTGATACAAAGATTCCGGAGCAGTTTTTGTTTCTGAAAATTTGTTCTTTTGTTTATATCTTAAAAAATGGTTGATTTATAGCACTTTGAATTTCTAGCATGGCTAACATTTTGAAACGATCTTGTATTTGTCACGCGATAACGCACCTATTTCGATGTAAGAAGGCATGTGGGTAGTATACATCAACACCTCGACCAAGTTCGCTGGCCAGATTCATCAGCCATCTTGTTTCAAAATGGCGACCATTAAATTAAAAAAAATATATATATATTTAAAGTGAGGTGCAAAAAAAATTAGAAATTGAAAAAGGTTTCTTTCTTAAGTATTTGACCTTGATATAAGGATTCAGGAGCATTTTTTGTTTGTCTTTACCTTAAAAAATGGCTCAGATATAGCAGTTTCAATTTCTATTGTGGGTGACATTTTGAAAAATCTGATTTTTTGCATGCGACAGCAGTCCTATATATTAACCCATTCCGATGTGAGTGAGCATGTGCACAGCAATTACTAAGGTCTCAACCAAGTTCACTGCTTAGCCTCATCCACCATGTTGTCTTAAAATGACAGGCACTTTAAGAAATTGCCGTATTTGGCAGCCAAATATATGTTACTTTAAAGAAAAGCAGCTTGGATAAAGCTGACTAATTTCGCGAAATTCTCATTCATTATATTGATAAAAATTAGTATTGAATCTCCTATATTCGGTTTCCACTAAATTGAGCTTCGTGTGTTTGAATGATATAATTTGGCTTTTTTTTAAATAAGGATTATGAAAGCTACCTCTTCCTCCCGGCACTGGCCGGAAGGACTTTTTAATATCAGATTTCTGAAAGAGGATCCCCTTCAGAAATCTGAAGTGGCCTTAATATCCTTGAAAGTTAAAATGTGTCATCTAAGTATGTGTATATTTCTTCATAATCTACTCATTATTAGTCCATAAAAGTTTACACTTGTCACTGATGCTCAGGTCTGTTTCCATAGCTCCTCTGCTCCTCTGCAAGAGGCAGAAAGAAAGCGAAAAATGATAAACCAAACAATGACTGTGAGTGACAGTAAGGCGGTATTTGCAGTTCAAAACACAAAGAAGGCCTTTCATCATGTAAATACATAAGGGAAGAACCAATTTACTAAGTTGGCTTTTAAGAAATCAACACACCATATGCATTTTAGCTTTTAACTGACTAGGATTAGGACGTAATCCTTTTTGTTCTTTCATCAAATACCCCTTGAAATTTACTAATGTAGGTGGCAATAACAGTTCATTTTTTACACATTAGAGGCTTTCTTCAGAAACATTAAGATGCGTAAGTTTTTCAAGGAACCTTTTTTTTATGTTTGTTTCGTTGGAAATTGCTACGATTCCCATTTTTTTCTCAAGTAATAGAGCACTCTTCAAAAATATCATTATACATAAATTAGAATTGCAGCATCTTTGAAAGAATGAAAAAGTTTCAACACTTTAAAGGGATCCGCATAACGGTGTAATTTTCTGTTGTAGAGATTCAACAAAAGGTACACGAAGTCGCATCGTACCCCACCTCAACACATAGTGTCGAAAATTATGACGTCATATGCCTTTTGACAGGACATAATCCTTTTTTGTTCATTAATTGCCGAAACGTCAGTGAGGTTTACCACTGACACCCGAAAAGTGTTTGGTTTTCATTTGCTTGTCTTTCTGTTCCACGAAAACTGCCATTAAAAGTGTTGGATTTATATCTTAGAGGGGAACCACTCCGATCGCAAACCCGTCCTCCCCCCCCCCCCACCCCCCCCCCGTAGATACGCGCCAGGAGAAATCTCCTCCTGTCGCTAATTATGCGTTTTTTCCGCGGCCCTTTGACGAAATTCGCATTTTTCAGCGATTCTTTAGCAAAATTCGCGTATTTGTCCGTGATCCCTTGACGAAACATGCGTTTTTACGCGATTCTTTCGCAAAATTAGCGTTTTTTCCGTGAGTCTTTGGCAAAATTCACGTTTTTTCAGCGATCCTTTGACGAAGTTTGCGTTTTTTTCGTGGGTTTTTTTTTAAAATGTGCTTTTCTTTTGCGTTCTCTTGATGAAATTCGCGTTTTTCCGCGATTCTTTGAAGAAATTCGCATTTTATTGCGATCCTTTGACAAAATTGGCGATTTTTGCGCGATCCTTTGACGAAATTGGCCATTTTTTTCGGCGAACGATTGACGAAATTAAGTTTTTCGGCGACCATTTGTCGACCTTGCAATAAGCGGCGGGTTCGAGATGTTTTGGGGGGGGGGGCGATCGCCCACCCCCGTGGATCCGCGCATGGAGTACCAGAAATCAGCGACACCGCACCTCCGGCAGTAAGCTGTGGTAGAAACATTCAAACCATAGCCAATTTCCAGAACATCTGGAAACGCGTAAAGGCAGGAAAACCTCCCCAATGTATAACAAGTAAGAAAAAATCATGCGTCAAGCATAGATTATGAAATACTTTCCAACACATTCAGAATAATGTAACAAAACTAGACTGTTTAAAAAGTTAAAATATTACGTCTAATTCAACCATTTGAAAACGCATAGTGCATTAGACGCACATAGACACGCATAGTACAAAACCCAATTTCAGTTGTTCCAATTTCAGCTGAAAATTATGCGAATTCTTTCAGCAGCCCTGTATATCACTTATAGATTTGAATCTATTAGCTACATGCAAGACAAAATTTAGTTCACTTAAGAGATACTTATACTTCAGTTGAAAATTTACCTTCAGCAATTTCCTCTAATAAGGAGAACGGTACATGAATACTTTTGTTCAGCCCTGTATTTGAGTGGGGTTTGTATGGAATTTATATATAACGAGTAAGATGCAAAAAATTAATTACATTTAAAAGCGCATACGGAATTTTAAACCGTGCAATCCAGCAATTATTACTCAAAGACAGTACTGTACTGTAACCGATTTCTTTTGTGTGTCCCTGTAAATTAATAAAAAATGCTATGAATGTCCTGTTCTAACGTAATCGTAGTGAAATTCAGTAATTTATATCCGTTTCAATACATAATGTCATTAAAATACTCTGCAAACGATTTTTCCCCCATATACCATAATGTAATGGAATACTTTTGAGTGCCCCTGTAAATGAACAATTGATCCTACAGACTTCATATACAATACCAAACATGCTTTGGTGACCCTAAATGACCATTATCAATTTCATGGAAATCCGAGTGTATTTACGGGAGTTAGAGCATGGACAGAGTACAGACAGACAGACAAACCGAATGCATATACACTTTTCAGCTTTGTTGAAAAGTGTTAAAAAACGCATATCATAATTAAAAATTCATTTCGAGCAATCATTACTAATATACAGTAATTCGGATACAATATAGTATCTGAAATCTTTTCAAATACACCGCAAACTATTCCCCCTATACCATTATGAACGGAATTCTTTTGTGTGGCTCTGTAAATGAACAATAACTATTCTTTGCACCGCATATTCAACAGAATGCATATTTTAGTGGACTTCATAAATGAATATCCATTTTACTATGTTTAAAAGAGACATAACACCATTAAAAATCATTTGAAACGATTTTTTCCCATTGGCCGTGATGTAACGGAAAACTTTTGACTGTCCCTGTAAATGAACTAAACATGCTACAAACTTCATTTGAGATAGGGAACGTGCTATGGTAGAGATCACTAACTTCCAAAAATTTCAGAACGATCCGAGCATATTTACGAGAGTTGGAGCGTGGACAGACGGACAGACAAACAGAAGTCATAAACACTTCTCAAGTTTGTTGGAAAGTGTTAAAAAGGCCATTTAAAGGCACCATACAATGTAAGATATTTAAAAAAAAAAAAAAAAGTGTTAGTAAAATTAAATAGCATTAATAGAAGAGATTTAAAAGAAATAAATACAAATAAGAATAAAAACAAAATTTACAAGAAGTTAAGTAGTGAGCAACCAGGGAAAAATACCCCTATCAAAGCGACAGTTAAGTATCCAGATAGCATTTTTAATTTTCAGAAAATTTGCAGCAGTCTTACTTTGAAAACCTGCAAAGTTGCGGCAAGCTCAGCATGATGACAAGACTGAAAATTCATAACAAGACTGCAGAAAGATAACGCAAACGCCGAAGTCACCACACTTTGAACTTGCAGCTAACTTGTCGTGCAAGTTAAATTCATGCTGTATCAATTTATTGCAAATTAACGGCACACTGTAAAAAAAAAAATCCGACTAGCTTTCCTGTAGGAATCGGAAAAATAGTTGCCCTTATCGTACCGGAAAATTTTCCTACCCAGCTCGGAATAAAATCCGTAAAATCGGAATAAAATCCAAAAAATACCGTTTTAATGAATGTTTCCCTTTTTTTACGGATTTTATTCCGAGTTGGGTCGGAAAATTTTCCGGTACGATAAGGGCAACTATTTTTCCAATTCCTACAGGAAAACTCCTCGGATTTTTTTACACTGCAAACAAGTAATCAAAAATACTGCAAAGTAGTAATCTTTCTACGCCTCACTATCTGTTTACAACTGTTACACTACAAGTTTAACCCTTCAGAGTGGTCCATAGACCTGATCAGGTCCATCGAAGCCAACACACCGCCAGAAGGTGCAAGCATCGTTTTCACCACCATAAACAAGTTAAGGTAATAATAATGGTACTTTTCAATAGGAGCCTTTTTTGGTATTCGATAACTACACTATATGGCCAAAGGTGACCGATCACTTGCGCTTTTAGACGTTTTGTTAAATATCTAAATATCTAGAAAAATACATGAGGAATTAACCTGAAACTCAAGGTGTGTAAACAGTATAGTATAGGTCATATATTTCCGCGAAGATTTCTTTCCTGAAACCCTATAGGGGACCGTCAACAAATTGAAAAAGAACGAATATCTTTTGGATAACCCTGTAAAAACTAATGTAGCAAAAGCGTTCAAACACGAGATTATTAATAAGTGGCTTATTGTAATATACTGTGTTCATTTTTATGAGGATAGCATGTATACTCGTAGAGAAATTAATGTTTTTATAAAAACAGTCCTTTAAATTTCGCCAAGTTTTTTGCTTATAATTTGCAGAGTTCTTAATATAAAAAAAAGTTCTTTTCAGAAAATACGACAAACAATATTGTACACAATACTTTGCAATCAGAATTAAAAAATAATAAAAATTGGATGAAAAATGATCAGATTTACTAAAAATTGTTTCACTGCGCATGCGCGAATGCAATCAAAGTACAATGTGCATAATGTATTAGCTAAGTATATAGAGTAACTTTCGTGAAAGTCTCAAAATCATAGATTGAAAATTCTGAAAATTATCGTCGATAGAATAAGCTCGAAATCCGTTGTTCCCAAAAGGAAGCAAAAATATGAGGGGTTGTATCCAAATATAGTAGTACGTGCAATATTGTGTACGCTATCTTAGCACTAATCAACAGATATTTGATACAACCCCTGATCTTTTTGCTTGTTTTCGTGAACAACGGATTTCGAGCTTATTCTATGGACGATTATTTTCAGAACTAGCCGCCCTTGGCGACCAGTTTGTTCTCCCTTAAATGTATACTAAGCATTGTATCATTTTACTTTTATTCATAACTTAATTTACTTGCTCAATCCTTCGCCAAATCGGGAGATTCTGATACAGAAATCGTGAACTCGGTATTGTTATGTTAGCTGGGCTCAGGTAATAAACCGTCAAACATTGTTCCAGCCGTATTTTTTCGTATTTCATTAATTTCATTTAAAATATAATACTTTCACTCATTTTATTTAAAATACATAACTTTAATTTAAAACTGAAAAATTAAAGATTTATGACTCTCAATTATTTCCTTAAGAAAAATAAATAATACCATAAACCATGATATGTAATTTCGACATCAATGCTTTGTTTTTATTTAACACGCACAAAATTGTTTATGACAGTCGCGTGAAATGGACTATTATAATACTGCTGACATGATGGCGATCGGACAATATTTGGCGATTTATCACCTGCGCCCGGCCAACGTTAAATTATTAAATTGCACGCCTAGTATATAAAAAATCGAAGCGGTCATCCCCGAACTGTTGATGACAGTCACATGACTTAGGCTATTATTTTAGAGATTTTCAAGCTATGATTTTGAGACTTTCACAAAAGTTGCTCTATATAGTTAGCTAATACATTATGTAAATTATATCTTGATTGCATTCGCGCATGCGCAGTGAAACAGTTTTTAGTAAACCTGCTCATTTTTGTTCCAATTTTTATTATTTTTTAATTCTGATTGCGAAGTATTGTGTACAATATTGTTTGTCATATTTTCTGAAAAGAACTTTTTTTTATATTAAGAACTCTGCAAATTACAAGCAAAACACTTGGCGAAATTTGGGGGTGTTTTTATAAAAACCTTAATTTCTCTACGAGTATACATGCTATCCTCATAGAAATGAGCACAGTATATTACAATAAGCCACTTATTAATAATTTCGTGTTTGAACGCTTTTGCTACATTAGTTTTCACAGGGTTATCCAAAAGATATTCGTTCTTTTTCAATTTGTTGACGGTCCCCTATGTTGTTTCAGGAAAAACTCTTCGCGAAAATATATGACCACTGTTTACACACCTGCAGTTTCAGGTTAATTCCTCATGTATTTTTCTAGATATTTAAAAAAAACGTCTAAAATCGCAAGTGATCGGTCACTTTTGGCCATATAGTGTATACGTTTAGAAAAAGCGGTGCCAACCGAATAAAATTTCTGCAATTTCTGCGTATGTGCTGATTGTCTATTCTTTCAACAGAGGGATTTCTTGCTTTTTCACTTTCGTAAATTAAGACAGTCTTGCTATCAGTCTCACAACAAAACTACTCATGCAAGTGGGGGGATGGTATACCGTGCGGAAATTTGCTACGAATTTTTCAATTCAAATTTGTAACGGCAAGATAATGTCAGAAAAATCAAACTTGCTGCTAATGTTCATGCTATCTGGGTAGTGGCCTAACCAGGGTCGATATTATCAGGGAGATGAAGTGTGACACGAGGTCTACGCCTTCGGGCCCGATCATCATATACAGAAAAATTATAGGATTTGGAATGTCAGGAATGCTGATGAAAAATTTTGTAGCTTGATTTTTGATGGCAGATGTGATCGGTGGAACTTTGACGTCATGGTGGAGTGTAGTATTTCTCTTGTATCAAGATGCACGGACAATACCACGAAGAGTCTTATTTTGATGGATCTAAATTTTTTGAAGGTTTGTTTTAGCAGCAGAGCCCCAGGTCTGGCCACAGTAGAGAAGTATGGGGCGAATAACTGTCTTATATAACAGTATTTTATTGACCATACTCAGTGGTATAGCTAAGGGGGAGGGGGCAAACGGCCGCCCCGGGCGCCGAGGCCTAGGGGCGCAAAATTGAGAGAAGTTTAAACTGACATATTTTGACTCGCATATTTTAACAAAAATAAAATTGTTGATTTTTTAAATTTTGTTTTGTATGTGTTTTTTTTCTTTAGTAAGGTATTTTGTTATATCCAAATAATGAAGAAAGAAAAAACTTTTGTAAATGTTTGTAGGGATGGCTCAACACACTTGGTACCTAAGATAATTAAATTGATGCGCATTGTAATTAAACATGGGCGCCAAATTGAGAGGAGCTTTAAACTGAAATTATTTCACATACTTTAAAAATAAATAAGAATTGTTGACCTTTCCTTTTGTGCGTGTGTGTGATTGTTTTGAAGAAATTCAATAAAGATGGGAAGAAAGGAAAGATCTATAATTGTCAATCTCTGGTGGAGGTTTCTAACGGTCTAGTCTCTAGTTTCTAAATCAAAAGGACTGTTGGCGACCTGGATTCACATTTCTGGTATCAAAAGAACATTGTTTATTAGTACAGTGGCTGACCCTCCTGTAGATTTATCGAAACGAACCGTGAATGATTAAAACCTCTATTCATATTAAATAAAAAATAATAATAACGAATCTTTCAAAATGAACGTGTGGGATGAGTTCCTTGGGATGAGGTCTTCGGCAACGTATTCCAGACCTATTACACACGCATCTCTAACCACTAAAAACCTACATACACCTTTCTCTAAAGGAACCTCTAGCACGGGTCCCCAATTTCTGCGCCTCCGTATAGCACGCTCCTGAAAATCTGAAGAAAATCGTCATATGATTTGTAAGAAAAAAATTCCGCAGTGAAAGAAAAAAAATCAGCCCATGAAATCTCAGATAAAAATGCCCCCTGGCTGTGGAAAGTAGAACTAAAAACTTTAAAACAATCGAAAACCAAGTTAAATGAGAAAAACCCAGTTGAAATTGGGTCCATAGTACCCGAGATAAGAATGTGTCCCTGCGCTGGAAGGTGGAGCTAAAAACTGCCAGAAAATCGTAAGCTAAATTGAATGAATTAATTCCCATAGAAATCTGGCCCATAGAATCCGAGAAAAGAATGTGCCGTTAATGTTCGATAATTGTGATAAAAGAAGTCTATATTTTGGAAAACATACTTTTAAATGTAAATAAAGAGAAGAAACCCTTGTAGACGAACTCTTAACTCATATCACGGACTCTTGCCACAGAACACATTAATAATCTTTGATTAAATTGATAAAATGCTTTTAAATTATGTTTTTAGCATTTGGAAACGTTTAATAATTAAGACAATAGTCTACATGCCATATAATCTCTAATCCACCGAATTTCGAAAATTAAATGGAGGGCGGACAGAAAAAAGATATCTTTTTAGTTTACTTTTAATGTACATCCGTCCCTGTATGGTTATTTCACCGAACTTTTGTACCGTAGCCGTCAATTTTTTGAAAAAAGTAAGAAAAATTACCGACCGAAAAATTTTATACACAGGTGTAAAATATTTTTCTGCATGTGCTCTGAAAATATCAAATCCATATCTTAATTAGCTTTCTTAGTTTTCATTGATTAGTGAAAATTCTTAATTTCTTTCGTTTCGTCTGTGGTATCAGGTTCAGATGTGCGCGCGATTTTGCCATTTTGTGAAAGAAATCCGTTTTTGATTAGTTTTTAATTAATATTCTTGGCTAATTATACAAAAATTAGAGATCTGAGCCTCATGTGCGTCAGGATCTGCCTTGTCCAAATTTTCAGACTTGCACGTGCGGTAGATATTTTAGCTATCTCCGTCACGCACAAGATTGGTTTTCACGCTGATTTTTGTGTTCTTAGCATTTCATATGAATATTTTCGTGTAATGGGGCTTCTGTGAACCAATTCAAAATAGATTTAGCTGAAAGAACAACAAGTAAAGATTTTATTTCCTCTTTATTGTAAGTTCCATCTTTTTGTCGAATTAACTTTGATAAAAGCCAAATAATAAAATGTGGGCGATCTACCTTCAAATTTTCCCTTCTCAAATCGTACAAAAGACTTATCAGGACTTTTCAGTCTTCCCAGTACGACCAGTTCAAATTGCGGTTTTCGTCATTTCAAAACTTAAATATATTTAATATATACTTAAATTCAGCGCATATGCATTAGAGGAAGCTATATCTATATCTGTCTATGTAAAGAATAACTGGGAAATTCATAGGAGAAAAGAATTTGATTCGGGAACCTCTTTGTGAATCGAAAACGTTTATTTCGTCTCTGGATCTTACAATGTTCTTACAATCATCTTCGCAAGTTCGATCGGATGTCCCTCGAGCCATTTACGTCAGTTTCGGGACCTACATGATCGTAGCATGTGCAGGCACCTCCAATGGGCAAAATCTAATCTTTTTCGTGTGTGTTCTTCCTAATATGTTAGGGATTGTAACATTTTCCAGCAGGGGCGAGGATAAAAAAATTGGAGGAACATTTAGTTTAATTGGTTAATTAGCTCTTGATTGACCTGTGGTCAAGACCCTCACAATTCCCGAGATCTGTGACGTTCAAGGCTTTGACCACAAACGAAAAAGAATTGTCCAAACGTCAAAATTTTCTGTCTTAAGTTACTCTCTGATTTTAATGGTGAACGTAATAAATGTTATGCTGAGAAACAAAGTTACAAGGGGTAAAACGGATTTTAGAATAGAAGACTTAAAGTATGGAAAATAATTTAAGGATTTTAATTTAAATTTTTGAAATTTAATTTTAATTTTGAATTTTAAACGGATTTTAATTCTTATCCTTTTCTTCTGTAGAAGTATATATATCTCTCTATAGATATCTGATCATTGTCATGCGACTGCACTAATTTATAAACCAAGTTTTATGTGATTGAGCATATGTTAAGGTTTTATTAAGATTACGATCAAATTCGTTGGACATCTTGATCCGCCATTCTGTTTCAAAATGGCTGCCTCTTAAAGATTTCAAACAAAAATATACATATATATGCAAAAACAATTATAAATACAAATTTACTTCTTGCATAATCACTAGGTCTTGATAGAAGGATTGAAGAACATTTTTTGGTTTCCTCTCTATTTTAAAAATGGATGAGTAGAGGAATTTGAACGGGCGGCTACCGTTTTGAAGTAGGCGATTTTTTTCCCTAATCGGGCGTATTTATGAGTTTTAGTAAATGTATTTTTTTAAATGATTTATTTTCGTTGTTGCTACTCCCAGACGCTTAAAACAACAGTCATATCCGCGAACGTTCCGCTAAATTTTTGAAATCCCCATTCAAATTTAGTATTGACGAAAACTAGAAATTTTCTATAATCGGGTCCCACGCATTTTAGTTTCGCGTGTTTGAGTAAAATTAGCTGGATCCTTAAAAACAAGGACGAGAGAAGCTGCATCCCCCCCCCCCGGTACAAGCCAAAAATACTTTTTTTTTCATCTTGAGGGAAAATAATGCCGTTATTTTTTTATTTAAGGGGAGGGGGGGGGGCGCAAAATTTCTACCTGCCCCGGGCGCCAGAAAATGTAGCTACGCCACTGCACATACTCATCTCATCACTATACAGGAGATGGGCAAGATCGCGTTAACTTTATAGAACTTTTGGATGCTATATTCGATGTGCTTTCGCCAAGTAAGAGTACTGTCCAGGAAAACCCCAAGGTATTTAACTTCTCGTCCAAAGCTGACGAAGGAGCCATCAAGGTAGAGTGGAGGAGGGGTAGAACGATTGCCTGCGATTGCCAAGTGAAAACGACTGCCTGTGATTTAGTAGGGTCTCTGATATCTGACTAAATATCAAACAATAAACAAATATCTAACTAAAAGACCAACTATAGGTCCATATGTTATTTCGACTCTATCAATTTTTTTACAAAATTTGCATTCTTCATAAAAATTAAAATACCATATAAATTGAAGAAGTCTGATACTTTGAGAAAAGAAGTTGGCTTTCATTGCTTTTAAATCCTTAATTACTCTAAGAAATAAATGATATGTAAACAATATGTACACATATTGGGTTTCCTTTCTACTTACAACGGTTTTGCAAAATTGTAGATCAAATATCTACGGCTAATCCGAGAATGAAGCACGACATACAAAAAAGAGCTGATAGTTTTAGAAACGGTTCTTAATGAACCTTTAGATATTTTAGATAATTAGCATGCTAAATCCAGGCTTCTACCCCGTACGGTATCACAAAAATATGAATTTTAGAGCGGTTTTTTTTTTGTTTTTGAGCCCTTTTAAACTTTGAACTTATTAGGAAATGATTTCGGAGAGCATTACTGTTTCAAAAGTTACAACCATGTTAAATTTCAAGGTCATGCTTTGACAATTCTATTTAAATCGTAATTTAGAACGTATTTAGAACGTTTTCTGCTCGTTTAATCTCTTTAAAGAGAGACTTCTTTATTCGAAACAGTTCTGAACGAGTGCTTAGATCTTAAAATTAACAGCTTGCCAAAATTCAGTTTTCAATTTTAACGATATCACGATAAACTCAATTTTAGAACTTTTTTGCTCCTGCGCCGTTAAAAATTTCGATATTTTTAGGAACTGTTCATAGTGAATATTTACGTCTTAAATGTTACAACTATGTCAAATTTCTATTTCCTTAGGGCTAAGAATTCCAAATAAATCATAATTTAGAGCATTTTTAGAAAGCTTTTTTACTCGTTTCACCATTTTAAATTTCGATTTTTTTTAGAAATAGGTTTTAGCGAGCACTGACATCTTAAAAATAACCACCATATCAAATTTTAAGTTTCTCCCCTCAACAGTTTCACAGAAATCTTAATTTATGAATGACTTTCGCTCCTGCAACCTCTTAAATTTCGATTTTTTTAGAAATTGCTTAAGACGAGCATTTTCGTTTTAGTATCAATAATCATGTTAAATTTCAAGTTCACGCTCTAGCAATTCCCTTCAAACCGGAATTTAGAAGGTTTTTAAAAAGCTTTCCACTTATTTCACCTTTTTAAAATTCGATTTATCTAGAAAGAGATTTTAAAGAGCATTTACATGTTATAAGTGACCACCATGCCAGATTTAAGGATTCTATCCCTAACAGTATCACAGATTCAAAAATACAAGAATTGTTTTGCTCTTGTACACTTGTAAATTTCTAATTTATTAGAAAACGCAAAGCATTTACGCCTTAAAAAATAACATCCGTGTCAAATTTAATGTTCCTAGCCCAAACAATCTCATTAAAATCATAATGCAAACCGTTCTTAAAACGTTTTCCGCTCGGTTCACCTCTTAACATTTCGATTTTTTACTAACAGTTCTTAGCGTGCATTTACATCTTTAAACAAACCGGTATGCCCAAATTCAGACCTCTATCCCGAACGGTATTACAGAAATCGCAATTTTAGAACTTTTTTTAGGCCTGCATCCATTCAAATTTCGAATTTTCTAGGAATTTTTCTGTGATATCATTTAGGTCTTATAAGTAAAAAGCACATCAAATTTCATGTTTCGAACAATTTGCAGATTCAGCAATTGTTCCAGATTAACAATTGCAAATAAGTCATAATTTAGAACGTTCATAGAACGATTTTCTGTTGTTTCGAACTTTTAATTTCTACTTTTTTTAGAAATCATCCTTATCGAGTATTTAAAATAACCGCCATGTGCCAAATTGTCGGTTTCTATTCCAAAATGTATCACAGAAATTTGAATTTTAGAAATTCTTTTCTTTTGTACTCTTTTCAATTTCGAATTTATTAGATTATTTTCGGCTCTGGCTAGCAGTTTGATCCCCGTTAAATGTATGCTAAGCATTGCATCATGTTACTATTATTCATAATTTAATTAACTATCTCAATCCTTCGCCAAGTAAGAAGATTCTGATAGAGAAATCACGAACTCGTTACTTTTATGCTAGCGGGCGCAGGTGATAAATCGCCAATTATTGTTCCCTTCCCATTCATTCGCATTGCCTTAATTTTACTTAAACTATAATGCTTTCACTTATTTTACATAAAATCATAACTTTAATTTAAAATACAAACGTTTAAGATACATGCCTTTCACTTATTTAATTTTTTTTAAAGAAAAGAAAAAAATAATAAAAAAATGCCAATTTCATTATCAAAGCATTGTTTTTAATTTACCCCGCAAAAAATAAAAACTGCTACTGGCGATGTAAAAAAATACCTTTGGCGAGTTTTGAGCCTGGCTAACATAAAAGTACCAAGAACTTCTTCCGATCATGTCAGCATTGTGTAGCTTTTTCGTTGTTATGTATTTCATCTTTCTTGAGAAAACCGCATAACTCACGTAGGCATTTATGCTTCATGTTCGTTTGAGCACAGCGCTGTCTCAAACGCATCACGGTTGGCGCAATATATATTTTTTTGTTTATTTTTGAGCCAGTTTGAGGAGAAAACCACGTTTCCGGAAACCTGTTAGACCTAGCTGGCGAAAATATCATGTTGGTTTTATTTATTATGAAACTGTTTAGTTGGTATAAAAACACAATTTTATTATAAAATACACAAAACTTTGGCACAGATGTCATAGTGCCGTGATTTTTTTCGTAACTTCTTAGTTATCCCGTTGACCAAATTACTGTCACCAAATTGTAAGATTAAACGCCAATAATGGTTGATCGTAAATGTCACATTCACTTGACTTACACGTGTTTACGTCATAAAGTGATTTTTATTTCGACGTTTTATTTGTATTTTTATTAACGTTATACTAATTTACTTATTCTTTTGTTATTTAAAATAGAAATTATGTCAATTTGTATAATTTGGCGTGTGGTTTGGCGATATATATAATTTGGCGAAATTGGTCGACGGGATAACTAAGTACCATTTTTTCTGACGCCAATTTGGCGAAAACATCAATAGCATAAACAACAACATCCGGGTTACCATATCAAGAAAAATAACGACACTTTGGCGCCAATTGAATTCCCGCGTCGTACATGACATTGGCGTCAGAAAAATATCGCGCCATTATGGGGCGTATATGACATCTGTGCTAAAACTTTTATTAGAAACACACACTAATTATTTTATTATAAAATGCACAAAGTTTAATTTAATTAAAACACACGCAATCTCTTTTATTGGATTGTCATATGGAGGATAATATCGTCAAAATTTCTGGGTTACTAGGGAATAAAATTGCCATTTTGGTACTAAAAGGATACCCCGGTGCGTCTGAGATATCTTTGCCTCCGTTTGCTTATATGTTGAAATACGTTCGATTATACGGAGATTTGGCACAGATGTCATATACGCCCCATATTGGCGCGATTTTTTTCCGACACCCACCAATTTGGCAAAAACATCAACAGCATAAACAACAACATCCGGGTTACCATATCAAACAAAATAACAACACTTTGGCGCCAGTTGAATACCCGTTGCGTATATGATATTGGCGTCAGAAACAAATCGTGCCAATATGCGTACATAACATCTGTGCCGGAGATTTTTAAACCTAATTAATAATTTTCCGTATTTGGGTCCATAGCCAATAGACCTATTTAGCTAATACAATTTGATACAATGGAGTAATTCTATGAAAGCCTTTAATGATACCACAGTTATATTCATTTACATAGTTGAAATATTTTTTTTTTTCACCCGAACCTTGGCAATAGACTCGACTAACAAAGATTAGAGAATCTAATATCTTAGCTAAAGTTCGTCCATCTGTTGTTATGCACCTAATAAAAGCATATCAAAATATTGTTTTGAACGACACTGGCCATCGAGAATGGCAGGTATGATTACGATCAACAATAGTTTTCGGTGATCAATCTTCCCGGCACAACCAAACTAACTGATGATTCGTTTTAAAATTTGATTAATTAAATATGTTTACATGGGTAGGATTTATTTACTTTTAAACGTAAAGAAAAGATCGTGTAATTTTATGTTAGCCGGGAGAAGTGATATGTCGCTTAATATTGTTCCCATTGACATCATTCGTATTGCATTCGTACACACAATACACAACTTTCATTTCAAATACTACATTCAGTTTAAAAACATATATTATAGGTATTTAAAATACACCCATTTCACTTACTTCATTTAAAACACAAAATAAATAAATAAATAACATTATCTTAAACAAAAACATTTATTTCAGTATCCAAGGATTGTTTATAACTTACGCACGCAAAAAAATAACAATTTCTGTTTACAGGTAAAAAAAATGCTATTGTCGAGATTTGTGACCTCAATTCATTTTCAAAAGTTTTGTTTACATTAGGAATGAAACCTTAAATGCCGATAACTTTCAATGCATACTTCTTAAAAGGTACTATTTCTTTAAAGTATTATTTTTATTTTAAAAATCTTTCTAAAAATGTAACTTTTATGCAGTTTTTATCGAAAAAATAATCTTGATGGAAAATACTCATCTACCAGATTGAAGTTGAAGTGGATTTGTGCTATTATAATGTGGGTGGATAGTACTCGCTCGTTCGCGGGTTTATCACTTTTTGGCATAGTTTGATAATTTTAGAATGAATTAATAGTTTTTTGCTTATTAAGAATAGAATTTTAATTTTTTTTTAACTAAATTTTATAAAAGCACGTAGATTGGGTAATTAGTAGTCCGAAAATGCATTCCATACTTTTTTCTGTCCATTTTTTAAGAGGACACTGCAGTCATAGGCAAAATGAAAACAAGATGGCCGCTCGCATTTTAGCTAAATTGGAAGGATGGTCTAAATTCAAATGATTGACAAGGGAACTCTTCCAATCAGCAAATGGCCAATTATCTGTCTCGATTCCACCCCCTCCCCCCCACCCCCCACCCCCTTTCGGCTGAGCGCTACATTTGATCATTTCCAGTGGGTTTCAGGTCTAAAGAAATTTTTTTCAACCGTCTTCGCTTTTAGGGTAGATCAAAGCCGCTGCTTTGTGGAGACCCTCGATAACATTAAAAGCCGTAAAAAGAATTTTAATCTGTTTATGATAAGAGTGCAAAAACTAAAACGATTTCAGAAAATAAATGAATATTTTATTTAGATATATTTCTTTTTTTTATATTCAGATTCATTTTACAGTTTTTACAAACATAAAATTGAAATTAGTGCCGTATAAACACTATTTTATTTCACATAACGCAATTACATTTAAAATCAAGGGGGAGATATTGAATGAGGGGGGGAAATATCAGGTACAAATATTCTAAAATAACTATCTTTTGTGGGGATTCTTTTTAAAACATGAAATTTATCAAGAAATTTATAAGAACTATTTATAAGTGTGTGTGTGTGGGGGGGGGGGGGGATTTCTGAACACTAAATATTTTTTAAATGATGCAGTCAGATAAGAATTTTTTTGTAGCGGTTCGTAATCTAAATAACACTAAAATACTTTTATTTTCATTACATTTTTTTTTCATTTTTAACACTCTCCAAGAAAGTTTAAAAGTGTTTATGAATTGGGTTTGTCCGTCCGTACTCAAAATAGCGTAAATGTAGTCGGATTGCCATGTAATTGATATACGATATTCAAAATCATCATGGTACCGGGTGTCCCAAAAAGGACTGACTGATTTTAAAATTCAATAACTTGCAAACGGTGACAGATATTTAAAAAATTCTTGCAGGAGGGTTATGCATAAGGTCAAAAGTTTTATTACAGTGATTTTCAATTTTAGTTCGATTTACAAACAATAGATGGCGCTGTAAGCAATAGTCGCTAAATTCAGGCTCGATTTTTGGTACTTCGTGGCCCGGATAATACATTTCCATCTCCTTTTTCTGCATGGAACAAGATAAAAGACGAAAAATCGAGCCTGTATTTAGCGACTATTGCTTACAGCGCCATCTATTGTTTGTAAATCGAACTAAAATTGAAAATTACTGTAATAAAACTTTTGACCTTATGCATAACCCTACTGCAAGAATTTTTTAAATATCTGTCAGCGTTTGCAAGTTATTGAATTTTAAAATCAGTCAGTCCTTTTTGGGACACCCGGTATGTTCGGTATTCAAAATGAATATCGAATGAATTACCATTCATGGTTCATTTACAGACGCACTCAAACGTATTCTCTTACATTATGGTCTATGGGGGGGGGGGGGTCATTTAGGGTACATTTTAACAGTGTTACGCAATCTTAAACATAGTTAATTTTATATACTTTGAGATACACTTTAAAATGGTTACTATAGACTAAGTTATGTGTAACGCTTAAAGTACGAGTATAGGGGACTCAAAAGTATTCCGTTATGTTATAGCCCATGACGAAATATCGTTTGCGGAGTATTTGATTGATATTACTCTGTCACAATGATAATGAAATTGATATGAATTTCTGAGGTGTTCTAAGCTTACTTTCTGTACAACATGAGCATTTAACAATTATTTACGGGGTCAGACAAAAGAGCTTGGTTATATATGGTCTACGAGGAAAAACTGTTTGTAGTGTATTTCGATTACGTTACATTATTTCAAACATGACGAAATAGATACACATTACTTCGATTTGTTACAAGATGCTTGCATTCGAATATGGTTTGCATTTCATTTAGCGTTCATTTACAGGGACACATAAAATATTTTGATACAATACTGTATCCGACGTGTTAGCTATTAAAAATTAATGCTGAAAGTGCATTTTCAATTACAGAATGCGTTTTTAAGTTTAACTAAATTTTTGCGTACTACATGGTGTACTTAAATTTTACAGACCAGGACTACACAAAAGAATTCGTAAACATTACTGAGAATGAGTATGAATGGCTTAAAGATGCTTGGTTTTTTTAGTTATAAATGTATAAGCTCAACTACATTTATTATGCTAAGAGATATTTGTATCATACAAATAAAATCCTATACAGGGATATTAAAAAAACTGGATATATTGCCGCCTATGGAAAATAATTCATAGAAGTGTGATTTCAGTAATTTTAAGCATGTTTTTGCTTGAATTAGATTTCAGCTTAATATTTGACGTGTATAAAAATCTGTATGCTATATACAGGGTTACACAAAATAATTCAAGTATGTTTCCATCTATTGGTAGAAATTGCCGAGGGTGAATTTTCAACTGTTTTATTTATTTTCTTACAAAATTAAATTTTAACATAGTATGTAGAATCTCTACAAATATATGCAGTACAAATATATCATATACAGAGCTGCATAAAAGAATTGGAATATCTTCCGGGTTATGGGCGCAATTGTTGAAATCTTCTTTTCAAATGTGTCATATGTTTTATAAATGTTTAGTTAGATATCTTCTTCACTTTATTAAACGGCGAAGTTTTGTTAGAGTGTTCTGGAAGTGTTGGAAAGTGTCGACGCTGACGCATGATTTTTCTTTTTTTGTTTATGGATGTACTCGGCTTAGTTGATAACAGAGTTGGGCAAAATACATCGAAAAACCATTTTCGATACAAAATACAAAATACATTGGTTTTAGAACTTAAAATACAAAATACAAAATACTTTTTAAATTTCAAAAATTCAAAATACAAAATACATGTATTTTGAAAATACATTTAAAATACAAAATAGATTTAAAAAAATAAAAATATATTATTTATTATATTGCACTACGCAAATGAAAAGCTCGTTTACAAAACTGATTAAACTTTTCGAAATTATAAATTTCCAAAGTAAAGAAATAAAATGAATTAAAACTTAACAAAAGGTAACGTAAATAAAACTGAGAGATTGCAACAACAATGTGGTTTAAAACGTATGAAAGTTACAAAAATGAAGTAAATATGAGAACCCACGTCCCACGCTCGCTAAACTGCATCAATTCATTGTGGATCCGATAAGAAATCTCTTTCAGGAGCAGCGTCCGGTATTGAGTGATCAAAGCCAAAATCCAGACAGTATTGATTTTCTAAAATGTATAAAAAGTTTGCTGCAATTATATTCAATAGGCGCAGATATATAAAAATCTCGGAAATCCTAAAAAACACAGCATAGACGTACCATCTGTAGGACGATATACACCAAAATCTCATCCATGCTAACTGAATATGATGAAGTTTGATGAAATTCCGTAATTTAGTTTTTGAGATATATCTCTCACGGCACATCTGCCAACTTCACATTTGTTAAAAATCAAATAAATGTACTTTGAAACAGAAAAATTATTTTAGAAATGTATCTTGTACCTACGTGGTACTTGTTTCATTTTAATTTGAATTCATATATTTTAAAATATATCTGGGGCAAATATGATCGTTTTAACTTGGGGGAGGGGGTGGAAATGAGATTATTACCTCTATGTCACGGTAATCCTGAAAAACATAATATAACAACGCCACCTGCTGAGCGATACACCCCAAATTTTTATCAGTATTGATTTATTTGAAGGTCTAAAAGAACATAAAATTGGATTAAATTTTGTCCGTTAGTGTTTTAGTTATAATTATCTCGGAAATCGTGAAAAACACAGCATAGCAATACCACCTGTTGAATGATATACACAAAAAGCTAATCGGCAACTATTTCTGTTAAAGTCTAATTTAATATGCAGTTTTAGGAAATTCAGTAGGTACAGTTGTAGAAAAAAAGTAAACACTCCCTACTAATTCTGCAACAACAGTGGCGCGCCAGCAGTATCCGGCGCCTGTGTGCAGAACTTCAATTGGCGCCCCATATTCCTAAGCCCCCCCCCCCCCCCCCCGACAAAAACAACAACTTCATAATTTTTTTTTTCAAGGAGTATAAATGCATAGCTGCCAAGCCAACTTTCCGGGGATTTTCTCCAAATCAAAGAAACGAATTCGGAACCAGAAAATTTATTTAATGAAACGTGTCTAGTTTGTACAGGGTTTCTTTTTATTTCATTTATTAAATTAAATTTCTGATTAAAAATATTGTTTTTTGGATTAAAAATAAGGAATGTTGTCAGTTATGCAAATAACAGACATCCCTAAAAGGTGGGTGCTTCAGCTGTTTGCTCCCTCTACCCACAATGGCATACCTTCTAAGTAAATCAGCTTCTTTTATCTCCATAACTCCCGGAATTTTTAAGATGTGATCTTTATTTATATTTATACTTAAAACAGTTCAAATAAACCTTAATTTGGAAACAGAGCTGTGTTGAATTAATCAATGGTAGGACTATGACACAAAGAAAAGGGTGGTCGTAATACGGTAAATACACATAAAAGTAGAAAAATATTTTCTCAAATTATGATGTTTGTAACACACCGGACCGCGTTTATAGTACTTTTATCTCTTTTAAAGTAATGTAACATCAATTAAGATGCGCCTTAAACAATTACCACACGTAGATCATAATTAGGGGTGCATTCGAAAATGTTCCAGTCCCGGAACATTTGATTTTATATTAGCCAATATAGAACCCATATGCTGGCTATATAACAATTGTTATGAAAAATGCAGATTTCGCGTTTACATGGTTAAGAAGCTAAGCGAAACTTTACCTTGCCACACTGTTAACCCTTCCTTCTCTGTGAGAGTTTTTTTATTTTTCGAATTCTCAATTTTCGTGCAATGAATCTAAGTTCTAAATTAAAAATATACTAATAAACAAAGTTTCGCTCTGTCTGTGTGCGATGGCTAGCAGAATCTATGGCACATACGAGGCTCAAACTTTTTGTGAGGATAGTCGAAAGCCTCTCCTGGTGCACCGTGCACCTATGTTTCAGAATTTTAAATCTCTAATAATTAGTTGAGAAATTAATTAAAAAGCCCAAATTAAAAGAATAAAAAGTATTCATAATTCAATAAGAACATAGATTTTTTTCAAACCGTAGACAACTTCTTCAAAAACTCGAAGAGAGGGGAGGGGTTAATAGAATTACAGAGCTGCTAGGGCGATAAATGTACTGGTGCTTTTTAAAAAGTACTGTACCTTAATTTCTACTGGGCCTGGACAACTCTGCACAGCTAGACGCCAGGGGCGCCATTTCAGAACTTTCTTGGGGGGCGGGGGCAAAGATTTTTTGTGGGAAGTTATATAGCTAAGGGTAGGATCCAGGCGTCTACCCGCCTCCGAACGAGAAACGTAAACTGAATCATGCTTTAAAAAACAATAAAAACTTTGAATACGGAAACTCAAGAACCAGTGAAATATTTCGTTTTGAATAGGTTTCCGTCTTAGCAGGTAAAATTTGAATATATTGAATATGAAAATTTTCTTTTTAGACAGGATTCTATTATAGGTTCCGTTTTTAGGGGTATCCTCAAAGACTGTTAAACCATCCACTATATAATATAGCTCTGAAAAGAGATGTATTACAGTAAAACTTGTGAAAACGAAGCCTGTCTATAAAAGAATTCTTTTTGAAAGGGGGAAAAAATCAAATTTCGATGAAAAAAACATCATACAATTATACTTGCTAAGGCAGAGACCTGTTAAAATGGAACTTTTTTTTTTCAGGTTTTACTACAGGGGCGCCATTTCAAGAGTTTCCTGGCGAAGGACAAGGAAAATTTTTCTTTGAGGAACAGGGAACGTGCAGAACTGCACAAATCTCACAGAAAATTTAAAAATCCCGCACAATAAAAAAAGCTCTGCACGATTTTGCTTCCCTAACTTCTTTCACTGACATGTGGTTATTATGCAATTTTTTTTTAATTTTCGTGAAAGTCTACGATTTTTTTTTCTTTCGAATTCTCAAAATCGAAAATTCACAGAAAAAAAGGCGAATTTTGCAAATTTTGAGAAAGAAAATCCCCAAATCGTCGTGGAAAAAATCTCTAATTTCTGCAAACGACCGTGGAAAATATTGCTAATTTCATCAGAGATCGCGAAAAGAAATGCAGATTTCGTCAAATGATTGCACAAACTAATATCTTGAATTTTGTAAAAGGATTGCGGAAAAAATCGCGAATTTCGTCAAAAGATTGCACAAAAATCACGAAAATTTAGTAAAACGATCGTGATATAAAATACAAAATTTCGTCTAACTATCCCGCAAAAAAATTTGCAAATATTATTAGTCGGTGGTAGAAAATTCAACTAATGATCGTGAAAAAGAATCGCGAATTTTGTCAAAAGATAGCAGAAACAACTATGGAACTTCGTCAGTGATCGCGGTAAAATTTTTTGTGAATTTCGACAAATGGCCGTAAGAAACAAACCAATTTCGATAACAGTTTCAGGAAAAAATTCATGAATTCAGTGAAACGGTCGCGGAAAAAATCGCAAATTTCGTCAGATGATCGCGAAAAAAAAATCATGAAATTCAATCATTCATGAGATAATCAGCCCACAAACGTCATGAATAGGTCACGAAATTTGTAACTTTTGTGATCTATAGTGATAAGAAAATTTTCATTAGTGATTTTCTGCAAGTAAAGTTAAGGTAAAGCGTTAATTGTTTCGGATTGCGTTTTCACTATTTTGAGGTGGGTTATTGTCAATACTATTTTTCAAAGAAATCCTGAATATTTTTCAGATGAAAAAGCTACATATTTGAACATTAATGAATACTATATATATATATCTTCATTTTTCTACATAAAAAGTAAAGTTTTTTAAAAAGATATGATTTTAGAGTTATTTTACAATAATTGTATTAAAATATGGATTAATGTTCTTTCATTTCGGGTCAGGTTGCCTTCAATGGAAATCTTTTTAGCGGTTTTCGCATTTAAATGAAATTACAGTCCTGCGTCAGGATAGGTTGACGAATTTTCTTCGTTGCAAGTGAGGTACACTTTAAGTTTTTCGGATTGCGCTTTATCTCTTTCAGTCGGAGCAGGGATGACCTGGTTTTTACAAGAAAGTCCTGAATATTTTCCAAATGTAAAACTATAGATTTGACTATTAATGGTGGCCCATAGTAATAACCCATGTGTTCATTTCTGCACATAAGGGATAAAATTACAGACTAGTTCTTTCTTATAAACGTGTTAAAATATGGAGTAATTTTCTTTTACTTTGGGATTTGGTGGAAGTCTGTCGGTTTTTGGGTTGAAGAAATTGTTTTGTCGGGTGCGCGCAGACTCCATTCCTAGGAGTTGAAGAATTTTGAGAGTGTACCATATATAATATGATTTAATAAAGCAAATACACAATTAAATAATTTGTTAACATTGCAATGATTGCTGTAAATATAATGTGACACTAATAATCCAAAAAAGTAAAAAAGTAGGATAATTAAGAACTTATATACTTATTTACTTTATTTACTATTTATTTATCCTTATTATACTCGCCCCATCAACCCCTCCCTCCACAAAAAAAAACTATTTGAAAAAACTATCCCTGAATTTCTAGCCATGAGGGGCCTAGTTTTCCTATGATCAAGATGCACACAGCTGAGAAGCAATTGATAAAAGAAAATATCTCTCATGTATTTTTAAAATTAACCAAAGTACGATATATGTCTCACCTTAAGAAAGTTCGAATAGGAAATTTTTTTGATAATTATTAATTTCTATCCATAAAGTATTTATTTAATGAATATATTTTTATTGCAATTAAATCTGATAAATTATTTTAGCTTTTGAGCAATATTTTAATTTTTGTTTGAATCTGACAATTGATGGTTGGTAAAATTTCTGAAAAATCAAATTCCTTGGGGGGGAGGGGGTATTGCCCCCCCCCCAGCCCACCTCAAATGGCGCCCCTGCCAGACGCAAAAAAAAAAAAAAAAAAAAAAAATCCCTCTTTCAGAAATTCTAAAAATTATTCCGATACGGTTTCAGGAAGTCAAAAAATCCGCGAAAAATGGATTTATAAAAAATCTTTTTATTTCCTTCTAAAGAAAGATTCGAAATCTCTCCCATGGACGCCAGGTGTTCATTGCAGACAACCGACGTCTTTCAACGAATTTAAAATTTTCGAACGAATGTAAAATTTTCAAAATATTAATTTACAGATTTAATTTTTATTCATCCAGATGCAGAATGTTTCGCTGATTTCAGATATGTAAATTTCTTCACGGTCGCTCAATTACAAACTTAAATATTAATTATTATTTAATTAATTGGATGATTCCTTTCAAACTCTAAATTTAAAAGCCAGTCTTTCGAAACCACAATTGATTTTTATAGTATGATGCTTTGGAACGCCATCAAATTTTTTAAAATACACCATTTAAATATTTTAAAGTTATGCATCTAGCCCTATCTTTAAACGCTGTTTAATAATACCTAAATTTTATAAAAATCCATCCGCAAGTTTTTATAAAAAATTCGATTTTTAAAAAGGAAAAGAAATGCTTTGTTGAAACGCGAATTTGTTAAAATTAAAAAAAAAACTGACGAACTGATCGATTTGGAACTTTCAAATAGTTTATAACACAAAATAAAGATTTTAAAAAAGTAGGGGGCATCAAATTTCAGGGGGGGGGGGGGAGAGGCAGGCGATAATTTTTGTTTGCTGGGGGGAGGGGGATCGAATATTTAAAACCGTACCATTTTCTACCGTTTTAGATGAGAATTTTTGACGGAGCTCTGGGGTATATTACTTTTAATATAAAAATTTCAAAAGTGTACTTACCACTATTTTCGAATAGTAATTTCAGCAAATAACTTAAATTCTTGCTTAAGTCCCCCCCCCCCCCCTTGAGTAATATATACTAATATATGGCTAATGACTAATATATACTGACTATGGGTAGGTTGTTTGACAGAATTTCGTTCAGAAACAGTTTTGTTAAGAATAGAGTTCCTCCTGGTGTAGGAATGTGGAACTAAAAGATTCGAGATTTGTATTTTTGTAAGATTTTGCAGTGCGTACGCAGCACGCCTGCTAAACCCTCATGTGATATATCATCGGAAAACCCTCGAACCACTCTTTTGTATCATGAACCTTTCTACCCCTCTCACTCAGATCCCCCTGGGGGTTGATTTTCTAACTGAGCTCCTAATTAAGCTGCAGCAAGATTTGAGCAGCTCATTTGAATGCTTGACCGAAGGTGAAATTCTTCACGGGCCTTGGATTGGTGAGGTCTATGTTTGACCCCAGATTATTAGAGAGCTTTCCCCAGTGGGGGCGATAAAATGATTTTTTTCATGTGCCATATCGTTTTAAAGCTTTTGGCCTGTACTTTACTAAGCACTGACTCCTCTCCTCTTAACTCATTTTTTCATCAGTAAGTAGAGGTCATTTTAAAGTTTTAATTTTTTTCATTATTACCACATACAATTTTCCACAAACCATGAAGACAAATTACATAACAAACCTGAACAATTGGCAGCTTCTCCCCCATTTTCACACAGTGATAGTGAGTGGGTACGTATTTCAGAAAAAATCGAGTTAAAGATATAAAATCATACAAATTTAAGGTTCATTTAAAAATCATCAAAGGGGGGATGGGTATCGTTTGAAAAAGCTCTTAACACAGAACTCAAAAATATATTTGTTTTACTCTTAGATATTATTATATTTTCAGAAATTTGTCGAAAATGTATGGCAAAATTATGTCCCCCCTCCTATTTCCGAATCTACTGAAAATAAAATTACGGAAAAATTAGTAGTAGTTGGAATTTATTTAAATCTTGCATTAAAACTATAGCAATTATCCTAGGTCATATAGTTTTTCAGAAAATCGCAGTTTTTCGTTACACATAAACTTTATCTGGCGGGCGCTCAGCGGGGGAGTTGAGGTTGAAAGAGGAGTTCGATGTTCCTATCGACGCAAAATCATCCAAGAAATGTCGATAATTAGGCGAGATATTAATAAAAAACCTATCTAAAAATTGTGGCACAGACCAAAGTGCCCATGCAACTTTGCGACCTCCTTTCAAGCGCACTTGGCACAATGGCAAGATTAAACTTTGTACAAGGTCTTTGTTTTAGGTAAGACGGATCACAATGATAAAGAGTCAGCGTTTTTCATTTCAATTGAATTCAATTATTGAAAAATATTTAATAAAATAATTCCAAGTTTTTGCAAAGTCTTATTATTCGTTTAACGACTATATTTTCTAAGATTGCAGTTAGTATTTAATAAATTATTTATTGTATGAACTCTCTGTACGCGAGTGAAACTCGCTTTTTACCGATTATTCTTTGTTCGAAGCAAATCTATAAAATGTACAATTAAAATTTCAATAAAACATAATTCATTTTGAGGTTGTTCTCAAAAACATGTTTCCCGACTTGTAAATGACATGAAACTTTCTTACATGCTCATGGGCTCGTTTTTATGCGTTGCATACTGTTCAGTGCTGAACTGATAGTGAATCAAATCAAATATAAGATTTTAGTTATTCTGTTGTTTGACAGATGGCAGCACTATGCATTCTGTGCTGTTGTGAAATCTAAATTATGACATCATCAGGGAGTTGATGTTTGGTTTTACTGAGAGTGTGGCATGGAGAATGTTGCTCCTGCTGCATTATTGTCTTTCTTATTCTATTTAATTATCTGCACCCAGTTTAGGCAGGGGATATATTTTTATAATGTAATTTAAGGCTTTCATGTGATGAAAGCATACTACTTAGAGTGTTAATTTTAACTAGAGAAATTTGATTCTGAAACCAGAACTGTATGTTTCATTGTGTGTTAAGTTTTCGTGAATGTCAAGATTTGTTTTTGTGTTGTGAAATAAAATTAAGAAAATTTCAAGGATTTCTTTCTTCAAATTCTCTACATAAAGAAAAATGGAGGCACTTAGGCGAGATATGTGAGTACTTGCTTTGTTTTGAAATTGTTCTTTGATGCTAAAGCTTAATTTTTCTACTGAAGTTGCATTTAGCAAGATATTATTTTAGAATATGAGAACAATCTGGTATCTTTATTGAATTGATAAAATAAGAAATAGTATTCTACAATATTATGTTTTGATAGTTCTTGAAAAAGAAAATTGTTCTCAAGATTATTATGATTTATTTACTTGTTCTCAAGAACATTATGATTTATTTGCTTGAAATATTTGAATATTTAATTATTATGGTGAATTATTATTTTACATTGAAGATTTTTAATTTTATGCATATTTGAGAACAAAAATTCTATTGTTTGTATGAAAGAATAATTATGAACATTTTATAGTAGTTCTGTTTTTGACTTTGATTTGTTCTGTTTTTTGAATTTAATTCAGTTACTTCTGTTTTTGAACTTAATTTGATTAGTTTTGTTTTGAAGCAATTCTGATTACTTTTGATTTTGAAGTAATTTTGATTAGTTTTGTTTTCAAGTTATCTGATTAATTTTATTTTGGAAATTATTCTGCTTATAAGTTATTGTATAAAATGGATGATTATGAAAAAAAATCTGCTCAAATTAAAATTGAGAGAGGTAGGGTGAAAGGCTCTGTAACTAGATTAGAGAATAGTTTTGATAATGTGAATACTAAAAATGAAATTTTGATTAGATTACAAAGATTAGATGATTTACTTAAAGAGTTCTTAAGATTAGATTCTTGTTTAAATGATGATGATTCTGAATTAGCAGAATTTGAAGACAGGTATTTTCAGTTAAAAACTAAATATCAAAACAAACTAGATTCTTTGAATCCTTCAGAAGTTGTTAATGTTGCAACACACAATTCTGTGCAAGGTTCTTCTGTTACTATTCCTAATCAATGTAATATTAGACTACCAAAATTGAATATTCCAGTATTTTCTGGAAAGTTTTCAGAATGGACAAATTTTAAGGATATGTTTGTTTCCACTGTCCATTCACAAGTAGGTTTAAGTAACATTCAGAAATTCCAGTATCTTAAAGGGTTACTTTCTGAAGAACCAGCTACATTAATTAAGCATATTCCCCTTTCTAATGAATCTTATCAAGAAGCTTGGGAAAAGTTGTTAAATCGATATGATAAAAAGAAACAAATTGTTAATTCTTTGATTAAATTATTTTTAGAACAAAAATCAGTTCTGCATCCTAATAGCATAAATATAAGAAATTTGCTGAATACTAGTGATGAAGTTATTAGGGGTTTGAAAGCTGTTGGTGATGAAGCTACAAATAGAGACCCATGGTTAATATATTTGTTATTTCAAAAACTTGATCCGGAAAGTCGAAGACTTTGGTCCATTGAAAGTACAGAAAATGAATTTCCTACTTTGAAAGAATTTTTCGATTTCTTAAGTGTAAGATGTTCTTCTTTAGAGCTCATCTCTAACAATGAAAGTGATGTGAAACATTCCAAAAGTTCAAATTTTGTTGGTTCCAAGTACAGTTCCAATGATAAGCATTCAAAGGTGTGCTTAAAGTGTCAAGGAATACATCCGCTCTATAAATGTGTTAAATTTAAATCCATGGATGTTGTTGCTCGAAAGAACTTTATTAAGCGTAATAACTGTTGTTTTTTATGTTTAAACTCTCATAAAGTTAAGGAATGTCCAAATTCTCATTTGAAATGCTTTAAATGTGAAAGTAAACATAATACACTCTTACATGAAGAGAATAAAAGTAATAATGCTTGCACTGCTAAGTTTGAAAATAAAGTTTTTCCAAATTCATCTGAGAATAAAAACCACCATTCAAATAAAGAATTTGTACAGGAGTCAACATCTCACGAATTACAAATTAATTCTAGTGCTTCTTTCAATAATTCTAAATGTGTTTCTTTCCTACCTACTGCTAAAGTTCTCTTATATAATAATGAAAATAAACCTTACTCTTTTAGAGCTCTACTCGATTCTGGTTCGGAATGTTCTTTTGTTAGTGAAAATGTCGTAAGAACTTTAGGGTTAAAAAGAAAGAATGACAGAATTCGATTAAATGGAATTGCTGGAGTATTGGCTGGACAAACTCGTGGTTCAGTAACTCTTACAGTAGGTTCAAAGCTTTCTACCGAGTCCTTAAAGGTTCAGGCATACATCCTGCCTAAAGTGACATCTCAATTACCTGCAGAATTACTTGATACGAAAAATATAGAGTATCTTAAAAATATTACGTTAGCAGATGAAGATTTCATGAAACCACAAGAATGTGATATTATTTTGGGATCTGACTGTTTCTTTACTATTTTAAGATATGGTAGAATTGTTAGTACCGAGAATGAGCCAATTGCCCAAAACACTATGTTTGGTTGGGTGGTAGCCGGAAAATTGGAACCTAAATGTAAATATTCTTCTAGTATTCAATCTCATTTTCTTAGTGTTGAAAACAAATCCAATGTTGATCTATTATTACAAAAATTTTGGCAAGCAGAAGAAATAGATGTTAATAAACCCCATTTGTCTGAGGAAGAAGAATTTTGTGAACAACATTTTTGTTCAACTTACAAGGTAACACCAGAAGGTAGATTTGAAGTTAAATTGCCAGTTTATAAAGATGTGATGTCATTAGGCGATTCTAAATCCATGGCAGTGTCACGTTTGTTTGCTATGGAGAGAAAATTTCAATTTGATAAAAATTTTGAAAATGAGTATAGAAATTTTATGAAGCAATATGAAGACCTTGGTCATATGACACTTATCGACAAAAACTCAAATCCTGCAAGCAACAAAGTATATTATCTTCCGCATCATTCTGTTATAAAAAGCGACTCTATTTCAACAAAGTTACGTGTGGTGTTTGATGGTTCATGCAAACCTCCTAATGCTAATTCGTTAAATTCTGTTTTAGCGGTTGGACAAATTCCACAACCAAATCTTTTTACCATTTTGATAAGATTTAGAGCAAATCCTATTGCTTTTACTGCTGATATTCAGCAGATGTATAGACAAGTTTTGATTGCTCCAGAAGATCAAGATTTACAGCGTATTGTTTGGCGTGACTCAGCATACTCAGCTATAAAGGAATACAGGCTACGAACTATTACATATGGTACATCATTAGCTCCATTTTTAGCTACTCGTTGCCTATTTCAAATTGGAAAGGATATTGAAAAGAATGATCCTGTAACAGCTTCAATAATTAAAGATAGTTTCTATGTTGATGATTGTATGTCCGGTTCAATCTCGAGTGAAGAAGCTATTAAAATGGTTGAGAAACTTTCACTGGCTTTAGAAAATAGAGGTTTTCATTTACGGAAGTGGAGATCTAATTCTTCCGATGTAGTTGATGTAGTGAATCATTTATCTTCAAATTCTCTTGAGTCAACAAATTTAGAAATTCATCCTGATGACTGTTCCAAAGCCTTAGGGCTTATTTGGGATTCTTCAAATGATGTTTTTGTCTTTAAAGTTAATTTACAATTTGATGATAACATAACTAAAAGAAAATTTCTTTCACAATCTGCCAAATTATTTGATCCATTAGGATTTTTGGCTCCATGTACTGTCTCTATAAAAATGTTTTACCAGCAATTGTGGTTGATGAAGTTAGACTGGGATACTGCTCTTCCTGAAAATTTCCAAGCAAATTGGAAGAAATTCCAAGAGGAATTTGAACAAGTTTGCTCTATTAGAATTCCCCGATGGATCCAAGTTTCCAGTAAAGAGCTCATTTTACATGGATTTAGCGATGCTTCAGAATCAGCATATGCCGCCATCATATATGTGGTTCAACCTGGTGAAGTGAAGTCAAAGGTGACCATTTTAGTTGCTAAAAGCAAGGTAGCACCCCTTAAATCAGTTTCCATTCCAAGGCTGGAGCTCAATGGTGCTTTACTACTTTCCAGACTATATTCTGCATTAGTGACTATTTTGAATACCTTCGTTATTAAGTTTTTTGCATGGACCGACTCGCAAGTAGTTCTATCATGGCTGTCATCTCATCCTAGGTGTTGGAAACCTTATGTGGCCAATAGAACCTCAGAAATTCTAGACTATGTTCCATCTAACTGTTGGAGGTATGTTCCAGGCAAGGAAAATCCAGCTGACATTGCTTCTAGAGGTTTATCTCCTAAGGATCTTCCTGATTGTTCCCTTTGGTGGGAGGGCCCAAAGTGGCTTTCTTTAAGTCAAGAACATTGGCCTGAACAACCTCAAATAAAAACTAATTTAGACACTGTAAATAAAGAGAAAAAGAACTCTAAATTTTGTTTTCCAGTAACTGTGAATAATTCTTTGATTGATTTACTTTTTGAAAAATATTCTTCTTTTACTAAAATTGTTGATGTTTTAGCTTTTTGTATTAGGTTTGTGAGAAATTGCAAACAGAAAGTTGGCAAAATGAACACCAGTCCTTTGAGTAAAGGTAAATTTCTTCCTTTATCGACAAACGAAAGAAGACATTCAGGTAATTTGATTATTTCTTATATTCAGCAGCTATATTTCGCAGATGAAATTAGTTGTATTAGATCAAACAGACCAGTTTCTAAAAAAAGTTCTCTTTTTTCACTTTGTCCTTTTATTGATAGTGATGGTTTACTTAGGGTGGGAGGTAGGCTGAGAAATTCACCCCTCCAGTACAATGCAAAACATCTTGTCATTTTGCCAACTCAACATAAATTAAGTGTGTTAATTGTTAAATATTTTCATGTTATGCATTTTCATGCTGGGTTAAATTTGTTAATGGGTATCATTAGACAGAGTTATTGGATTGTATGTGCCAAGAAGATAATTAAAAATTGTATTCATAAATGTGTTACCTGCTGTAGATATAGAGCAGCTTCTTCCAAACAGTTAATGGGAGATCTTCCTCTTAACAGAGTCACTCCTAATAGGCCATTTTCTGCATGTGGAATCGATTATGCAGGGCCTATTAATATTTTGAAATATCGAGGTAGAAGAGCAAAAACTACTAAATGCTATATTGTTCTATTTGTTTGTTTTGCAACTAAAGCTCTACATTTAGAGTTGGTGAGTGATTTAACCTCCGAGGCATTTATCGCTTCATTAAACAGATTTTGCTCTCGAAGAGGAGCTCCTCAACATGTGTATAGTGATAATGCCACAACATTTGTAGGTGCTAAAAGGCAACTCTCAGATTTATATAAATTTATTTGTTCAATTGGAAGAAATGAAAAAATTTGTTATTTTTTGTCTCAAAGAAACATTGAGTGGCATATGATTCCTCCAGTGAGTCCGCATTTTGGTGGACTGTGGGAAGCCGCTGTTCGTTCTGTAAAATTTCATATCAAACGTGTAATTGGAAATACTAATTTAACTTTTGAGGAACTTTATACATTTTTAACTCAAATTGAAGCCATCTTGAATTCTAGACCATTAGTGGCAATTGATAGTGATAACAATTCAGATGGTATGAATATATTGACTCCATCTCATTTTTTAACTGGTGATGTCATAACTTCCCCAGCTGAAACTTTAAATGAGGAAAATTTGTCTTTACGATCTCGTTGGGATATTGTACAAAAATTGAAATTATGTTTTTGGAAAAGGTGGAGTATTGATTATTTGAGTACTCTGCAAAATAGAAAAAAATGGAGAGTAAATACTGAAAATTTTAAAGTAAATGATGTAGTAATTTTGAAAGAGGATAATGTTCCTCCTTCTGTTTGGCCATTAGGCAAAATTATTGAAATTCATCCAGGTAAGGATGGTATAGTCCGTGTAGTAACTGTTAAAACCGCTAGGGGTATTTTTAAAAGACCTATTGTAAAACTTTGTTTACTTCCTTTGCATCAAGAATAGCTTCTTGATGGGTGGAAGTATGTTCAGTGCTGAACTGATAGTGAATCAAATCAAATATAAGATTTTAGTTATTCTGTTGTTTGACAGATGGCAGCACTATGCATTCTGTGCTGTTGTGAAATCTAAATTATGACATCATCAGGGAGTTGATGTTTGGTTTTACTGAGAGTGTGGCATGGAGAATGTTGCTCCTGCTGCATTATTGTCTTTCTTATTCTATTTAATTATCTGCACCCAGTTTAGGCAGGGGATATATTTTTATAATGTAATTTAAGGCTTTCATGTGATGAAAGCATACTACTTAGAGTGTTAATTTTAACTAGAGAAATTTGATTCTGAAACCAGAACTGTATGTTTCATTGTGTGTTAAGTTTTCGTGAATGTCAAGATTTGTTTTTGTGTTGTGAAATAAAATTAAGAAAATTTCAAGGATTTCTTTCTTCAAATTCTCTACACATACAATGATAGGCGTGACATTTAAATTTGTTTGGAATCGAATGGGGTTTTTCATTTCTTTTTTTACATTCATTGCATTTTGAGCTACATCCTGTATTATTTATTTATTGTTTTTGTTATAATGTAGCCGATTGCTATGATTGATTTGTGCTTTTTTCGGCAATTTACCTTTACATGGGTACCGTGCATAACCTGGAGGCTTATGTTGCTTTACTATTCTGCAATATAATATCTACCCGTTTTTATATCGTCAGTATGTGTATCACTACCAATACTACAATAAGATAAAAGTGTTATATATTTTCAATTATTTGAATAATCGAGCCTTCCATGTTTGCTACCAGCTGTAGTGCGTCCCTGCTTTCTAAAAAGCTGGACAGGCCTGATCTAGAGCAGGGATATCAAAAGGGACATTCGCGGTCGCCCTTCGGAATTTTTTATGTTTCTAGCTTTTAGGTAGCTTTCATTACAAAAAGCTACCTATTGCAGCCGTTCGGAGGAAAGCGATTTCAAAAAATTTTGGTATATTTTCATCGATCATGACCCCCAGACCCCGAAACCACCCTCCGTTCAAAATTGATATATATATATATATATATATATATATCTGACCTATGTCACACTGTAACTCTCGTATTTATGAACCGATTTGGATGCAATTCGGTGTGTACATAGTACATACCAATGTCTCGATCGAGTTCGTTGGCCAGCTTCATCCGCCATTTTATTTCAAAATGGCGGCCATTTAAAATTTAAAAAAAATTTTAAAATTTGAAATGTGGTACCAAAAAATTGAAAATGGAAAAATATTTTTTTCTTATGTATTTGACCTTTATACAAAGACTCCGGAGCAGTTTTTGTTTCGTCTATATCTTAAAAAATGGTTGAGTTATAGCATTTTGAATTTCTAGCGTGGCTGACATTTTGAAACGTCCTGAATTTTGTCACGCTATAAAAGGCGTATTTATAAACCGATTTGGAAATAACTTCGTTTATACATAGTACATACCAATGTCTCGACCGAGGTCGTTGGCCAGCTTCATCCGCCATCTTGTTTAAAAATGGCGGGCATTTAAAAGTTTAAGAAAAATTTAAATTTGAAATGTGTTACCAAAAAATTGAAAATTGAAAAAAATATTTTTTTCTTATGTGTTTGACCTTTATACAAAGACTCAGGAGCAGTTTTTGTTTCGTCTATATCTTAAAAAATGGCTGAGTTATAGCATTTTGAATTTCTAGCGTGGCTGACATTTTGAAACGTCCTGATTTTTGTCACGTGATAACAGACGTATTTATGAACCGATTTGGATGTACCTTGGTTTGTACATAGTACATACAAATATCTCAACCCAGTTCGTTGGCCAGCTTCATCCGCCATCTTGTTTCAAAATGGCGGCCATTTAAAAAAAATTTAAAATTTAAAATAAGATACCAAAAATTTGGAAAATGAAAAAGATTTTTTTCGTATGTGTTTGACCTTAATACAAATATTCCGGAACAGGTTTTGTTTCGTCTATATCTAAAAAAATGGCTGAGTTATAGCATTTTGAATTTCTATTGTGGCTGACATTTTAAAACGACCTGATTTTTGTCACGCGATAACAGGCGTATTTATGAACCGATTCGGATGTAACTTGGTCTGTACATAGTACATACCAATGTCTCGACCGAGTTCGTTGGCCAGCTTCATTCGCCATCTTGTTTCAAAAGGGTTGCCATTTAAAAAAAATGTAATTTAAAATTTAAAATGAGGTATTAAAAAGTTGGAAAATGAAAAAGATTTTTTTTATGTGTTTGGCCTTGATACAAAGATTCTGGAGCAGTTTTTGTTTCTGAAAATTTGTTCTTTTGTTTATATCTTAAAAAGTGGTTGAATTATAGCACTTTGAATTTCTAGCACGGATAACACTTTGAAACGATCTTGTATTTGTTACGCGATAACACACGTATTCGTCTATTTCGATGGAAGAAGGCATGTGGATAGTATACATCAATATCTCGACCAAGTTCGCTGGCCAGCTTCATCCGCCATCTTGTTTCAAAATGGCGGCCATTAAATTAAAAAAAAATTATATTTAAAGTGAGGTGCAAAAAAATTAGAAATTGAAAAATGTTTCTTTCTTAAGTATTTGACCTTGATATTAGGATTCAGGAGCATTTTTTGTTTGTCTTTATCTTAAAAAATGGCTCAGATATAGCAGTTTCAATTTCTACTGTGGGTGACATTTTGAAAAATCTGATTTTTGCCTGCGACAGCACTCGTATGTATCAACCGATTCCGATGTGAGTGAGCATGTGCACAGCAATTACTAAGGTCTCGACCAAGTTCACTGGTTAGCCTCATCCACCATGTTGTCTTAAAATGGCAGGCACTTTAAGAAATCGCCGAATTTGGCAGTCAAATATAAGTTACTTTAAATAAAAGCAGCTTGGATAAAGCTGACTAATTTCGCGAAATTCTCATTCATAATGATTTAGTATTGATAAAAATTAGTATTGAATCTCCTATATTCGGTTTTCACTAAATTGAGCTTCGTGTGTTTGAATAATATAAGTTGGCTTTTTTAAAATAAGGAATATGAAAGCTACCTCTTCCTCCCGGCACTGGGGAAGGACTTTTTAAAATTTATTTTAGGCGATTGACGGCGCCCTTAAGCCTTCCGTGGTGCCTTACGACTGTGACCTTTCGACACCGTTGTGGCTTTCTGTTTGAGACTCTCCCCTCCACCCCACCCCTAAAGCTACGCCGCAGACAAGCATCTGCAAATTTCATATATTTTAAAAGTACAAATGAACTCAAAATGACGTACTTTCGATTTAAATACCGCTTTAATAAATTTAAATTGGATAAAAGTTTTTGAAAATTTTCAGCTTCGACTAAAATATTTGGCGCCTTTACTATTCTGGCGCCTGTGTGCGGTGCACACTTTGCACACTGGGTCGGCACGCCCCTGTGCAACAAATTATTGTAGAAGAAAATTACTAGTACCAAATGATCGTAAATAAAGTCTACTTTTAAATTATTCATATAAAATTTTCTTAGGGGGCCATCTACAAATCAAAACCAGACCAAACTTTGTTTTTTTCAATGGCAACACACAATTTTGACAATTTATTTGAAATCTTCGGTTGAAATTATGCCTAGAAATAAAATTTGTAGTCATTTGAATGATAGGTTTTTGAATTATAAACATTCAAAATCTAGTGCTTCTAATGTTTAATTATATTTTCACAGTTTTATTAATATCTCCTGAAATTATAATCCTAATGTTCTAATTTTTTGTGTGGTTATAATACTAAAAACCCAAACATAAATACATTGAACTTGTAATTAAAAAAAATTATAATATGAAATATGAATTATGAAATTAATATTCGAAAAAAAAATATGAATTGCAAGCTACAATTTTTTTGATATCTCCTGCTATATGCTAATTTTCAGTTTCAATTTTTTTTCTCAAGTAATTTTCGAATTATCATTAAAAAAAGGTCTGTGACGTGCAGAAAAACATAATTTGAAAAGAAAAAATTAATAATTTTATTAAAATATTTGGGCTGGGAAAAGTTGAAACATATTAAGAGAATGAAACGGTCATATTGGCGCAAGAAAGAATACATTAAAGAATACATTAATAGAAGTGGCACAGTCATTCTGTAGCATTTCAATAATCGAATACCGAACTCCAATTTGGAAACCCCCCCTAAAATATGATCATTTTAAAATAATTGATTTCGCGGAAACTAATCGTACGAATTTCATGAAAATTTGGAGTTAGGCTAAATGAAGGTGTAGAATTTATTTATGGTGTCAAACTTGGATATTGCTGTTGAAAAATAAAGTCCGCCTAAGCAAATTTTATATATGTCGTAGGCTAATTGAGAAATCCGACTCTTTGCAAAGAGGCGGGCTAATTGGAGAATCCATCTCCCTTTTTCCAATTAGCCTGATGTTTTTCAGGCTTATTGCAAAGAGCCTAGAAAGCGTTAGGCTAATTGAAAAATGACCACTTATTATCCGATCAGGGTGATATTTTCAGCTCACAGGCTATCAAAGCCTGAGAGCTTATGTGCCCGCCGATTCTGTATGTACGTGTGTACGTACGTACGTATGTACGTAACGCGATAACTCTTGATAGAAATATCCAATTTGCTTCAAATTCTTTTTTCTAGGTTCATTCTGATAAGGTGCTACCCTGATTAGTTTTTAGGGTTCATTGGTTAAGGATTAAGGCGGAAAAGGGTGGCTAGTCCCCCCCCCCCCCTTAATTTATATAAATGGGTTTTTCATGCAGAAATATTCGATTTGCTCCAAATTTGGTACAAAGGTTTATTGTGTTAAGGAGCTTCCCTGATTAGATTTGGAAGCTCATTATTTAAGTATAAAGGGGGAGAAAGGGGGGCTAGACCCCCTCCCCCTTAATTTAGATAAATGGGTTTTTCATGCAGATTTATTCGATTTGCTCCAAATTTCGTATACCGGTTTATTATGTTCAGGAGCTTCCCTGATTAGATTTGGAGGTTCATTAGTTAAGTATAAAGGGAGGAAAAGGGGGCTAGCCTCCTCCCCTTAATTTAGATAAATGGGTTTTTCATGGAGATTTATTCGATCTGCTCCAAATTTCGTATACCGGTTTATTATGTTAAGGAGCTTCCCTGATTAGATTTGGAGGTTCATTAGTTAAGTTTAAAGGGAGGAAAGGGGGGGCTAACCCCCCCCCCCCACTTAATTGTCTGAGCGAAGCGAAGGCTAATACTCAGCGAAATATTACTGTCCGGACACTTTACTACTACGATGGATATTAACGCCATGTCCTACTAAAAAAAAAGCCTAATAAAAACCTTTCGTCAAGCATAACTAAAAAAATATTTGTCGGATTTCGTTTTTGATTGCATCAGAAGGTACCTATGAGGGTCGCCTACTGAATGCACCTACTATGAAAAATAAGTTCCAAACCGTTTAAAAATTATATAGAAAAAACTCTTAAAAAAGCACAATTTATCTGCATACGTCACAGAAATTTGGTGTGCGTCACTTTCACCGGTTGATGTTTTCGTAGACAACTGGTTTGAACACATGGAGCAAATAAAAAAAAAATACGCACGCAGTAATATTGAATAGATCAGTTTCAACCACGTGATCACAAACCTTGCAACAACCCGTGGCAACCAATTTTGGTGGGCAAACAAATAATAATACAGTATTCCGTACCACGTTGACCGTTTTTAGCCTGTTGTATAAAATCTGGCATGTTGTATGACATACAATTGTGGATGATTAAAACAAAAGACATGAGTGTTTATTGATCCGGGAGGTTATCTTTCTCTGGATGTCTGTCTGTCTATCAGGCAAACATGCAATTTTCTTGTAAAGGATGATATTATTATTCAGTAAAACCTCCATAACGGACACACCTGATTAGTGGATACCTCTATTTAGCGGCCATTTTTTCGATTACCAACCCTTAAATTACTGTACATTTTTTACTCTGAGTAGCGGACACCTCCAAATAGAGGACAAATTCTGCCCTCCCGAGGTGTTCGCTATTCAGAAGTTTTACTGGTAAAACCTCCATAGCGGACACACCCGATTAGCGGATACCTCTATTTAGCGGACATTTTTTCGATTACCAACTCTTAAATAACTGTACATGTTTTACTCTCAGTAGCGGTCACCTCTAAATAGAGGACAAATTCTGCATTCTCGGGGTGTCCGCTATTCAGAGGTTTTACTGTATATAATATTGATAATTATTTTACAGGGCCGCACAAAAGAATAAGAATATATGAAACGAATATAAACTAAATTCGGGATTGGTAGATCGCTGATGGTAATGTAATTTTAGGATGTTGTTACAATCATCCGCAGCATGTTTTTGAGTTTCGTTCATATAACGAAACCCTACCTGTCTCACTCCTTTGTCTGTCTGTTTGTCCGTCTGTCAAAGAGCCCGTTCTCAGAAACTGTATATGTCGGAGACTTGAAAATTTGCATACTTATAGCTGAACACCACACATCGAACGGCAAATAATAAAATTTTGAAAAAGTCTAATATTTAACCCTCTGGGCTCTAACTTGTGTATTTTAAGCAATTTTTCTAATTCAGCCCCTAATTTAATTAAGTTGGAGACATGAAATTTTGCATACTTATAGCTGAACATCTCACATCAAACGACAAATAATAAAATTTTTAAAAAGGCTTAATATTTAACCCTTTGGGCTCTAACTTGTGTATTTATAGCAATTTTTCTAACTCACCCCCTAATTAAGTTGGAGACATGAAAGTTTGCATACTTATAGCTGAACACTTGCGATAACACGATAAATCATAAAATTTTGAAAAAGTCATATTTAACCCTCCGGTCTCTAACTTCTGTATTTTAAGCAATTTTTCTAACTCAGCCCCTAAATAAGTTGGAGACATGACATTTTGCATACTTATAGTTGAACACCTCACATCAAACGACAAATAATAAAATTTATAAAAAGTCTAATATTTAACCCTCTGGGCTCTAACTTATGTATTTTAAACAATTTTTTCTAACTCAGCCCCTAATTAAGTTGGAGACATGAAATTTCGCATACTTATAGCTGAAATCCTCACATCAAACGACAAATAATAAAATTTTGAAAAATGTCTGATATTAAACCCTCTGGGCTCTAACTTATGTATTTTAAGCAATTTTTCTAACTCATCCCCTAACTAAGTTGGAGACTTGAAAGTTTGCATACTTATAGCTGAACACTTGTGATAACACGATAAATCATAAAATTTTGAAAAAGTCATATTTAACCCTCCGGTCTCTAACTTCTGTATTTTAAGCAATTTTTCTAACTCAGCCCCTAATTAAGTTGGAGACATGAAATTTTGCATACTTATAGCTGAACACCTCACATCAAACGACAAATAATAAAATTTTGAAAAAGGTCTAATATTTAACCCTCTGGGCTCTAACTTGTGTATTTTAAGCAATTTTTCTAACTCAGCCCCTAATTAAGTTGGCGACATGAAAGTTTGCATACTTATAGCTGAACACTTGCGATAACACGATAAATCATAAAATTTTGAAAAAGTCATATTTAACCCTCCGGTCTCTAACTTCTGTATTTTAAGCAATTTTTCTAACTCAGCCCCTAATTAAGTTGGAGACATGACATTTTGCATACTTATAGCTGAACACCTTACATCAAACGACAAATAATAAAATTTTGAAAAAGTCTATTATTTAACCCTCTGGGCTCTAACTTGTGTATTTTAAGCAATTTTTCTAACTCAGCCCCTAATTAAGTTGGAGACATGACATTTTGCATACTTATAGCTGAACACCTCACATCAAACGACAAATAATGAAATTTTGAAAAAGTCTACTATTTAACCCTCTGGGCTCTAACTTGTGTATTTAGAGCAATTTTTCTAACTCAGCCCCTAATAAAGTTGGAGACATGAAATTTTGCATACTTATAGCTGAACACCTCACATCAAACAGCAAATAATAAAATTTTGAAAAAGTCTAATATTTAACCCTCTGGGCTCTAACTTGTGTATTTTAAGCAATTTTTCTAACTCAGCCCCTAATTATGTTGGAAACACAAAAATTTGCATACTTATAGCTGAACACCTCACATCAAACGACAAATAATAAAATTTTGAAAAATCTAATATTTAACCTCTAATATTTTGCCTCGCGCAATTTTTAAATTTAAACTGCTTTGCAATACTATTTTTTGTTCATTTTGCATAATAAGTGTAATGTGACGTAATTTGTTCTATTTCAGATTTCTAACGCATGTTAATGAATTTATTTTACAATATCCTTTCTCTTTTAAAATTCACATGTAAATATAGTTTTTATGGCGTAATTTTCAATAATTGCCTGATTTTTATACCTAATTATTTAATTCTAATTTGAAGGTTTTTTTCTGTTTATAATAGTAACGTGTAAATATTTTTTTTTATTTGATGCAAACATTATTGTTTGCGCTGTTTATACAGTTGGCAACAGTTTAAATTAATACCATTTTCTAAAATATGTAAAAAATATCTGTCAAAATGCTGAATATTTGAATTTAAAATAGAAATAAAACCTCAAAAAATGAGTCAAATTAAAAATATTAATGAAATCTGCAGACCGGTATCTTCTATTGAATAAAATGATCTAAAAATGATTAAATTCCCATGTATAGCTTTTGCTCTTATAATTTTTTTTTAATGGAACGATTTTGTCCAACTTTAGCATTAAATATCTCTTAAAATAATTCTTCGATTTGAAAACTGTATGCATTAGTGTGTTGATCAAACATTTCGCTATAATACCACCGATTTTCATATATTTGTATGCAATAGTTTTCTTAATATTAACGAAGAAAGACCTCCGGTCACAAAAAATTCAAAACCGGCGGCGGCGGCGGCGGCGGCGGTGACAGCGTTAGTTTCTTTTTATAGAATAAAGAGATATATAAAAATGAAAACTTGTCTATCTGTCTGTTTGTAATTCTATAAAAAATCCACAATTTGGAAGCCAAAATTGTGAAGAGATACGTACATGTGTATTAAAACATGGCCGAAACAACTAAAGTAATCCGGAATCGAAATAACTTATAGTTAATTTTTAATTAATAAAAAACCACCAATTTACCAGAAATTTCTTATCAAATTTAAACATTTTTCGTTATAGCAGTTGCCAACAATTAAAAAACGCAATAAAATTATTACTACAACAATTGATTTTCTACTGCAAGATTTCCACGTGAAAAATGAAAATGAAATAAATAGTTTGCCGAATTTAAAAAAAAAGGTGAATATTACATCATAACTTTTCTATTGCAAGATGTTCACGTGAAATATGAAAATGAAATAAATGGTTTGACGAATTTAAATGAAAGTGAATATAACTTCATAACTTTTCTATTTCAAGGTTTCCACGTGAAAGAGGAAAATATTACGTCATATTGGAAATATAAAGGTCATGGTGGATATAGTATAAGTCATATGAGTGTGAAAAATGTATTGAAGCATGATAAAAACCCGACTAGGGAAATATTGACGTATTTTAATATTATTGCTCCAATTATAAATTGAAATAAGTTCATTTATAGCTGTATTCTTTTGCGTCTGTTATATGCATTTATACATATTTATATAGCGTTTTCATATGATTCATTCAACAACATTTCGACTGCTTTTTTTAATGTTTGTTTTGTGTTGTATGTTAAATTTTGAAATTGATTTTTCAGAACAAACATCCTTCAAATTCTGGGCAACGCCGGCACTTTAGTTTGTAACAGATAAATGGCTTTTGTATCTGTACATCTAATGCTAATATTATAAAGCGTTATAATATTATAAAGTATATAATATTATTAATGCTTGTACGTTTGTGAGGTGTTATCTCTGAAACTACATAGCCAACTTAAAAAAATGTTGGTGGCCATCTCTGCTCAGAAAAAAAGACTATTTTATGTCAGTGCAAGAACCTACATCGCTGCAGGAGCAAAAAAGTTCTAAAATTGTGATTTCTGCGATATTGATTGGGTTAGAAACTTTAAATTTGGTGCGGTAGTTACTTTTAAGATGTAAATACTCGTAATGAACGCTCTCTAAAAGGTTCAATTTGACGGATAAACGTAAAAATTTCTAGAAAGGTTCTAAACTATGATTTATTTAGAATATTGAAATTTTTGGGATACTGTTGGGGTTAGAAACTAGAACTTTGGCATGGTAGTAATTAATAAGATGTAAATGCTCGTTGTAGAACGAATTCTAAACAATAGAAAGACTAAACAAAGCGGAAAAAGATCTAAAGATGATCTCAGTAACGAAGAACATGGAACTGTCAGGAATATAAACATGAAAATCGACATGGCTGTATTTATCATGACGTAAATTCTCGCAATAGAACAATTTCTAAAAATGTCGCTATATAAAACAGTGCAGAAACAAAAAACTTTCAAAAATTTTCTATTTCTCTGTTACTGCTGAGCCCAAAATCTTGAAATTTTGCTTCGGGTTAGTTTTAAAATATACAATTGTCTCTATGAATGGTTTCTAAAAAATTTAAAATTTAAAAAGATGAAATTAACGGAAAGCGATCTCAATTACCATTAATTTGGAATTATTAGGTACAGCAACTTTAAATATTTAATAATGCTGCATTTCCTCCGCAAAACATGCGATTTAAATGCAACAAAACTGATAGATACTCACCTAGCATTAAATAAATTGTGTAAATATTGAATAAAGACCTGTATGAAACAGTGAGTAGGTTGCCCGAAAGTACTTGTTAAAGTGTTCCTTCTCTAGGCTTTTCTCTCTCTCGCCAAGGCAACTAACAGAGGGAAGTGCCGTTTTAAATGTGATATGAATTTTTTATCTGATTCATTTTTCTAGACATTTTGTCATAAGGTCATATTCTCAATTATCATTAGTAGATTTTTTATATATTAACTTATTCTGATGAAATTTTGTAATCGGGTTCATATTGGTGTATGTTAGCTTGCATGATTTGCTGAATAAATATGTATGGATTTGTAAATTACTTCAAATGACACTTTGACAGCTCAAAAGTTATGCAGACGATATATTCAGATCCTGTGTCATACTTTATGTTGTAATCATTGCTGATTTCTTTTATTTAATACATGCTAAATACTGCTCAACTTGTGCAGAATATGTTTGAAAACAAAACAATACAGCGTATGTAGTGGCCAGCATACACTCATCGTTTAAATCCGATCGAGCATATCTAAAACACACTCTAACGAAGCATTGCATGCCACTTTTGATGTATTCGGTACTTTGATACTATATTAGATTTTGAGAAGAGAATTCCTTAAATGTTATCGACAACCTCATTGCATCCGTGGAAAACAGATATTGTACAATATTAACTATTCCGGGGGAGCACACACCATATAAAGTATAGTCCATTCTTTTTAAACATCATATATTTGTCATTTAAAGTTACTCAAATTGGTGCGGAGCGTCTGATTATGCTCTTGACATCATTTTATACAGTTAAAATTCCGATATAAGTAAAATAGTGTTTCATTTTCTATTTTACTTTTAATATATTGCTTATTTTCAATTTTATATCCATGCATGTATATGAATTTATATATAAGATTTTGTAATACTACAATTCGTTTATTTTCATCATTTCAATTTTTCGCAGTACATGGACAATTAAAGATAACATCTCATTTTCTCTGCTTCCACATGTTATTATTAAATCTATGTTCTCAGTAATATCGCTCAGACTAATCCCTCTGAGGGAAGTCCTAGTTTAGATAAATGAGTTTTTCATGCAGAGTTATTAGATTTGCTCCACATTTGGTATACTGGTTTATTATGTTAAGGAGCTGCCTTGATTAGATTTGGATATTTATTGGTTAAGTATAAAGGAGGGACCGGGGCTAGAGTCTCCTTAATTCAGATAAATGGGTTTTTCATATAGAATTATTCAATTTGCTTCAAATTTGATATACCAGTTTATTACGATATGGCTTCCTTCATTTGATTTGGAGGTTCATTGTTTAAGTATAAAAGGGGAAAAAGAGGGACAATTGCCCCTCCCCTTAATTTAGATAAATGGGTTTTCATGCAGAATTATCTGATTTAGTTTACTTTTTTTTCAACCGGATCCGAACTTGAAGGTTCCATTTGAAGTCAACCCGAAAACCGACCACAACCAGATTTCGGATTGAGTTCAATTAGAACTTTCAGGTTCGGATCGGGTTGCCGGTGGACGGAGATTATTTTGTCTGGCTTGCATCGGGTTATAGTTCTTTGGAATATTTTTGTCGGTTAAGATTTGGTTCGGGTCGGATTTCAGGTTGACTTCGAATGGAATTTTTAGGTTCTGGTAGCGTTGCGTGTCCACGGAAACTAATTTGTCTTGTTCTGATCCGGTTATGGATCTTTGGAATATTTTTGTCGGTTATCAGATTTGGTTCGGGATTTCGGGTTTTTTTTCAAATGGAACTCTCAGGTTCGGGTCGGGTCGCATGTAGACTGAAATTATTTTGTCTTGCTCGGATCGGGGTACGGTCAGTTGTAATTTATTTTTCGGGTTTGTGTAGGGTTATGCGTTAATAAACATAATAATAAGAAAATTGCCCAATTAAACTGATAGCATTGAGCTCACAGGCTATTCACACTAATTGTATATTATACTCTTATTTCAAAGAATAATGCCACTCGAAAAATAAATGAAGGTATTAGTCCCCGTTGCCCCCCTTTCTACTTAACCAAAGAACCTCCAAATCTAATCAGGGAAGCTACTTAACATAATAAACTGGTATACCAAATTTGAAGCAAATCAGATAATTCTGCATGAAAAAATCATTTCACTAAATTAAAGGGGGGGGGTTATTAGCTCCCCCATTTCTCCCTTTATGCTGAACCAATGAACTTTCAAATCTAATCAGAAAAGCTCCTTATTAGAATGAACCTAAAAAAAATTAAACTAAATTAGATAATTCTGCATGAAAACACATTTATCTAAATTAAGGGGAGGGGCAATTGCCCCCCTTCCCCCCCCCCTTTTATACCTAACCAATGAACCTCCAAATCAAATGAAGAAAGCCATATCGTTATAAACTGGTATATCAAATTTGAAGCAAATCGAATAATTCTGTATGAAAAACCCATTTATCTAAATTAAGGGGACACTAGCCCCTGTCCCTCCTTTATACTTAACCAATAAATCTCCAAATCTAATCAAGGCAGCTCCTTAACATAATAAACCGGTATACGAAATTTGGAGCAAATCGAATAACTCTGCATGAAAAACCCATTTATCTAAATTAAGGGGGGTCTAGCTCCCCTTTACTCCTTTTATACTTAACTAATGAACCTCCAAATCTAATCAGGGAAGCCCCTTAACATAATAAACCGGTATACCAAATTTGGAGCAAATCGAATAATTTTGCATTAAAAACCCATTTACCTAAATTAAGGGGGGGGGCTAGCTCCCCCCCTTTTTTCCCTTTATACTTAACCAATGAACCTCCAAATCTAATCAAGCCATCTCCTTAACATAATAAACCAGTATACCAAATTTGAGCTAATCGAATAATTCTACATGAAAAACGCATTTATCTAAATTTAGGGGAGAGGCAATTGCCCTCCTTTCCCCCCTTTATACATAATAATGATCTTCCAAATGTAATCAGGAAAGCTGCTTAACATAATTAACCGGTATATCAAATTTATAGCAAATCGCATATTTCTGCATGAAAAACCCATTTATCTAAATTACGGGGGAGGGGGATAGCCCCCTTTCCTCCTTTTATATGTAACTAATGAACCTCCAAATCTAATGAAGCCCCCTTTCCTCCCTTTATATGTAACTAATGAACCCCCAAATTTAATCAAGGCAGCTCCTTAACTTAATAAACCGGTATACCAAATTTGGAGCAAATCGAATAATTCATCATGAAAAACCGATTTATCTAAATTAAGGGGGTAGCCCCCTTTCCCCCCTTTATACTTATATAATGAGCTTCCAAATCTAATCAGGGAAGCTCCTTAGCACAATAAACCGGTATACCAAATTTGAAGCAAATCGATTATTTCTGCATGAAAAACCCATTTATATAAATTAAGGGGGGGGATAGCCCCCCTTTTCCCCCTTTATTCTTAACCAATGAACCCCAAAAACTAATCAGGGAAGCACCTTATCAGAATGAACCTAGAAAAAAAAATTTTAAGCAAATCGGATATTTCTATCAAGAGTTATCGCGTTACGTACGCACGTACATACAGAATCGGCGGGCACATAAACTCTCAGGCTTTGATAGCCTGTGAGCTAAAAGTATCACCCTGATCGGATAATAAGTGATCATTTTTCAATTAGCCTAACGCTTTCTAGGCTCTTTGCAATAAGCCTGAAAAATATCAGGCTAATTGGAAAAAGGGAGATGGATTCTCCAATTAGCCTGGCTCTTTGCAAAGAGCCTAGGCTGTTTGCAAAGAGCCGGATTTCGCAATTAGCCTACGACATATACATCATTTAAAAGTAGACTTTATTTCCATTCGTTTGATACCTGTAACTTTTTTCTACGATATATTGTTGCACAGTCAGCAGAGGCTGTTTACCTTTTTTTCCACGGCTGTACATTTGTTCTTGCAGTATAACTATCATGGAATAAATGATTAAGTATGGCAGCGCCAACTGTTGGGCGATATAAACCTAAACCTACACTGTAAAAAAAACGGACTAAAAAACAGAAATACTACCGGCAATCTAGACGCCAGTAATATTTCAGTTTTTTCTTACGGGAATTTTTACCCATAAATTAAAGAAAATTTTCCGTTTTTCTGATTAAAAACTAAGTTAGACCTAGACCTATAGTTCTAGGTCTAACTTAGTTTGATGGTTAAACTCAATGCATAATTCCTTGAGATCTAGTGGCCACAAAAATTGTGTCACACACAGACTAACATAGACAGACACACATTTTCCAAAAATAGTTAAATGGCATTCAAGACATTCCAAAACGTGTAAATCCATCAAAAAACGAGAGTCGAAAATTTTCACAATTCCAATGCTTTTTTCTTACGCATTAGAAGAATGTAAAAATAAATTGCTCTAGTATGAGTGTTTTCAATCAGTCTTTTAATATATATAGTATATTTAGTATATCTTTTATTATATGTCTCAGGGTTGTTTGGTTTAAACCACGTTGGTTTAAACCGTGGTTTAAACCATGGTTTTTTTTTTAAAAAACATGCTGGTTTTTTTTCATCTGGTTCTTTTCTCTTTTCCCCTAGTGTTTTCATTTATTTTACACATCATTGAGAAATGCAAAATCCAAGTTATGCAGAAGCTACAAGCAAAGCTTTAGAAAAATGGTAAATTAATAAATTTGTAAAGTGACAAACATTTTTAATCAATCAAACTTTTCTTATAAGCTTTAAATCTAGATGGCAGACTAACTAATTTTTCTAAATTAGCTGAGAAGAAAAAAACAAGTAGTTAGTTTTCTTCTTCTTCTTTTTTTTAAGCCTTTTATTTTTAAAAATAGCCAAAATGGCAGGTTTGAGCTAAAATACATTTTTACTACTTAGATTGTTTGATTAGTTAAGATTTACTAAGGATTGCATTATGCCTCAATGATGACACAATCATAAGTAATTCTCTCCATTGGTTACTCTTTGTTTTGTATGCTAATGAATGATTGGCTGTGAGTTTTCTTTTCCTAATGGCTATTGGGTTTAGTAAGCCTTTGTTTTTCTTGCATTTCTACATTGGGATTGGGGCTTTGCATTATGATTTTATTCTGTTACCATCAGGGTTGGCACGGTTTAAATCAATTAGTTCATCAACTGTTTTTTTAGAAAAAATCCTACATTTTCTCCTTTTTGTAATTTAAGTTTTTGAAATTACTGGATATAACTAATTTCTACTTTTAACAGTCTTATCCTAGCAGTCACTGTGAGACATAGTGAGTCTAGGTTATATTTGTATGCATGTAGAATGCAAATTGCATGTGTTGATGAACATATTTGAAGCTCTAAAGAGAAAATTTAAAACAGGTGAATTTAGCAAAGATAAAATAGATTAAAAATATTCAATATTTTGAATAAAATATTTTCCTTTGAGAAAACGCAGATTATTTATAATTAATAACATAAAATGACCTTTAAGATTTCAGTCAAGCTGTAAAAGAGAATTTTCTTGATTGGGGAGATTATCTGTTAGGGCTGTTCTCAACTGTTCTCGACTATTCAACAAGCACAAAACGCTTTGACAGATGTACAAATTCATTTTTTAACAGAAAGATATAAAATTGGAAGTCCTGACTATGGAAGCTGTTTGGAATCGAACTACGTTTTCCATTTTTGATAAATTAATTACCTATTGAGTTATAAGCAATTTTGATCACGTGACAAAGATGTTTTTAACCTTCCTTGAGTGGTTATTCTTCTTTCGTGCAGAAATTCGGTTCAAAACGCCCACTTTGACAACATTTTCTGAAAGATCTATTACGTTTGCAAGGGAAAAAAAAATGGAAAACACTGTTTGATTACATAGTTTCTAAACAACAGCATCTGCTAGTTTCATGAATTTCTGAACAAAAATAAATTAAAACTTATGTCATAAAGTTGCCCTTTCTGATTTCAGAACAGCCTTAAAAATAAAAAAGAAACTCAAGATATGAAGTCGAATAAGAGGGCATTGTTGTGACAAAATTGGGTGTTAGCGAAGCACCTGTTTACTGTTAACTAAAACATGCAATAAGATATATTTAAATCGTCTATTGCATAATCGAATCCACTATTTAGATCTGACAAAAAATTGGGGGGAAATCGAGATTAAGGTTCGCTTGAGACATAATAGAAAAAAGTCTCATAAAAATGCCTAAAACGATATATTATTAATTTTTAGTTTAGACATTTAAAAGTAATATGTATTATAACATAGCTTAGAGAAAAAAAAGACTGTGTATTAAGTCTGATGGCTATTTAAATATTTTAGTGGATGAAAACTTTTATAAATCTACTTTAAGAGTACTTACTTTTTACATTTTAAGATCAATGTTTTCAGTAGTCTAAAAAGCTGGAAAATAGGTATTTCTGTTTATTTTACTGTCGCCTTTTTTTTTTTTTTTTTTTTTTTTCTACCTAACAATTTCAGAGGAGAAGTGTCAAATGACTGTACACAATAACTTCTTGAAACGTGTAAAGACTCTACTGCTAAATTCAAATCATTCCAGGAATCCTTTATAAAAAGCTTTAATTTTATTAAAAGATAATTGTCCATGTAGTGTTCGAACAGAAAAATCAGATATTTCAGATTGCAAATATTTCAAAGAAATTATTTTGAATAGCCATGGGAAAGTATATTTATGAAACTACATCATATATTTATTTATAGTACTAGCAATCAAAAGATTGTTTATTAAGATTTTCAAGGTATCAGTGTTTCTCTATGTAGAGCATTTTATTCATGGAACATAAGACAGCTTTTACTAAAAATGTTTAAATATTCAATGATTTCAATTTTCTACATAATTGATTGTAATTATTTAATTTAAATTATTTTTAAATGAAGTTATATTGCTTATATATCCAACGATGTTTATTTTTATCAATAAATATGAATGTATATGTAATAGGAAAACTTATTCAAAAAAACCCGGTTTTAACCAAAAAAACCTGGTTTAAACCAAAAAAACCAGTTTTTTTGGGGTTTTTTGAAAAAAAAAACGGTTTTTTTTACCAACCTTGAATGTCTGTAAGAAAACACATTTTATAATAAACTGATATGTACAATGACACCATACCTATTACTGAATGCAAAAAATATCAATGAAAAACTTACATAATTGTTAACACAAGTTGAATTATTATTATTAGCAAAAGTAAGAATTCTGCGTATAAAGTAGTTTTAAAGTTAAAACACTGAGGTAAAGTATCAAACCATATAGAAACATAAAGAAATAAGAAAAGTTTTGTACTTTTTATGAAAGTCTTAAAGCTTTTAATATATAGCAAAAAAAAAAAAAAATGTGAATTCTCCTACATTTATAAAAAGAAAGTACTTATAAAATATTGATAAAAAGTAGGAATAATTCTACTGCAAAATTTACAAAGCAAAATTTCATTTTTTCATAGTCAATTCGTTTCTTAAAGTGTTCATTGTAGCAATGTTCTTACAGTTCCTGTCTAATGTATTTTTTACTTAATTCATATAATTAATCTAGCAGACGATTTGTTATGATATGTTTAAATAAAACAACTTAGACCATAAAAAATTTGCGCTCCTTATATTTGTGGTCAATGGGAAGTAGTCGGCAATAGAGCGGCCTATGGAACTCTGAAAGATAATTCCGGTCTATCACACCACATGTTTCTTTCTTGTTCTCGTTGCAACATTAAGATATATAAAAGTTATTTTTGTAAACCAATCAGCAAGAATACATTTGCTAAAACTAAACAAGATATTCGTCAACCTCCTATCCTTCCAATAATCGAAAAGTGTGTTTAATATTAACTTCCAGAAACGAATTTGAAAACTATCCAAAACAGACAAGCATGTGTTTCCTTGTAGTGAGTCGCAGCTGCTCTCTGCGGTATAAACATGTCTGCGGTTTGAACAAGGCAGTTTGAAATATGGAAAAAATGTATTTTGAGAATACAAAATACTTTCTAAAGCCATCAGAAAATACATTACAAAATTACTTTGATCTTATCGGTTTAAAATACAAAATACAAGATACAAATGTATTTTGAAAATGTATTTCAAATACATGTATTTTCGATACTGCCCAACTCTGGTTGATAACACCTTTCGTATCTAAGTTTGGTGGTTCTTTCTGAGCTAGTCGGAATGAAATGATTTCGGAAGGTTTTGACAATTTACTTGCACATTGACGAGAAACCACAATATTTTCCTTAGAAATATCTCTCTAAAGACATTTTGTTTTGAAAAATATAATTAAATTTTTTTTTATGCACAATTAAATGTATACCTATCGCTTTATTGTTAACACTTTCATACACAGTTGAAAAGATTTAGTTAATATTATAGATAGTAAAGATTTATAATTAGGACCAAAAAACTTAGATTTAACTTAGATTTTTTTAACTTCATGAGTTAAGACAAGGTAAGACAAGGTAAGAAACAGATTTTTTTTTTTTTTTTGGGGGGGGGGGGGGAGTTTAAAAGATGACTGATTATGTAACTTATTAAAGATTTACAAATAGGACAAAAAACATTGAAATTAAGAGTTTTGGAGACTTTAAATTTTGTGTGCATGGAAATAATGGGGGGAGGAAATAAAACATCAATTTTATATGGGGGTGTAAGAAATTATATAAACGATTATTTATTGTTCAATATGAAACAGATAAAGCTGAAAATGTATTACGTCAATTTTGGTGGGGGAGGAGAATAGTTATATGATTGATTATTTATGGTTGTTACAATAAATTAACAGATAGAGTACAAGATGTTTTAGAAAAAGACTTTTAAGGTTTAAATTTTGTGACCTGAGGGGGGAAAATATGCAGAATTATTCTTTTTTTTGGGGGGGGGGGGAGGGGCGGGAGTTTATTGGATGACTTATTATTTATTTACCTTAGAAAATATTTACAAATAGGTTTAAAAAAAATCCCTGACGGCTCGGGCCTACAGGCGGAGGTAGATTTCGAAGTACTAAATTCACCAACAAAACTTAAATCAAGATTAGAGATAGACCCAGTTCCTTCAATAAAAATGAGCTCCAGAGAGCTAAACATTTTGGGAAAATTCTAATATACACGAATATACACACGAATGTATATGGAATAGGTTTAAAAAATAGCTAAAGCAAATTTAGAGAACCTCAAAGTGTTAAAATAAGTTAATATTTCCATTGTCGGATTTTCGTCATGTTTTAATACGTTTCTTCAAACTCACATGACGTTACATATTCACCTGCTGAGGTCCGTTTTATTTCCAATATGATGCAATATATATTTTTTTGTATTCGTCAAACTATTTATTTCATTTTGTGTTTTCATGCGGAAATCTTGCTCTAGGAATCTTATGACGTAATATTCAATTTGTTTCAATTATTCAAGCTATTTATTTAATTTAATTTTTCACGCGAAACCTTGCAATAGAAAAGCATTTGTTGTGGTGAGAATTTTATTTCTTTTTTTTAATTGTTGGCAACTGCTATAACGAAAAATATTTATTTTTTTTATGCCATTGTTGTGTAAGAGCTGGTTTTATCAGAATCATGTTAAGAGGGTATTTAAAATTTTGAACCCTCCCCATTTCCATTCCCTGGGGCCGATTTTTTCCATTTGCAATCCCCGCCGAGATATTAGTCATCTCAAAGTTGTTGGCGAGTTTGAAGAAGATCCGTGCATAATTACGACTTTTATCGTGCGGACAAAATTTAGTACATACACATATATATATATATATATATATATATAAACTTTTTAGGTGGGGGTGGTTTTGGGTTCCTGGGGTCCTATAATGAAAAGTTATGAAGGAATTTTTCAAAAGTCGCACCATGGTAACGACTGCAATAGGTAATATTTCTTACGAAATCTACCTAAAATAATAAACGAAAAAGTTTTAAGGACTTTAAAATTTAGATGCTTGGTAAGAGGGAGAGGCGAGGGAGAAATACCAATTTCAGTTGGGGGGCGGAGAGAAATTTTTATGATCGTTTGTTTATTGTTAAAATAAAGTGGCAAATTGAGCAGAAAAAATTTAAAAAAACATTAAAGAGTTTTAAAGGGTTTTTATTTTTAAATATGGGTATTGTGGGGGAGAGAGCAAAAGGGAGAAATGACATTTTCGGAAGGGGCAATTTCCAAAAACGTTTAATGAAATGAATGCGGTGAAATAAATTGATAGTGAAATTTATGACTGATTATTTATTGTTGCTTTGAAGTAACAAATAAAACAGAAAATTAAAGAAAAAATTAAGGAATTTTAAAGATTTTAAACCTTGAGACTCTAAGGGGAGCAGAAGCGGAAGCGAAATTTCGGAAGAAGGGGAGGCTAAGGGTGATTTACATTATTATTTCTTTAAATCAGAATTTTAAAAAAATTGGGAAGAGTTTCACTTTTGAAACATTACACGAGCAAAATTGAGAACTTTTAAGGCACTTTTTGCAGATTTTGCATAAAAATATGTACTTTAATAAACCAAAAATTACTTTTGAAAAATTTAAACATCTTTAAGGACTAACAAGAACCCATTGCAGGGTCACTCAAAAGTATTTTGTTACATTATGGTCTATGTGGAAAAACCATTTGGTGGTGTGTTTTAATAGCGTTATGTAAATTTATACATAATGAAATTCATTTACATTATTAAGGTGCACTGGAAGATGGTTACTACACAAAAGAGTCATACAAAAGACTTCGGTTTTATAAAGTTCTTCGTAGAAAAGCTGTTCGCAGCGTATTTGAATTATGTTGCACTACTTCAAATATAATGAAATTTCTGATGGTTTTACTGCAAGATGTTTGGATAAGAATATTATATGCATCCCATTTATCGTTCATTTACAGGGAAACATTAGGGATGATTGCTGAAAGTGAGTTTTAAATTGTGATATGTTTGATTTATGATAAGTTATGGTATAAGTTAAACTAATTTTTTGTACTGGCACATACGTGGTGTATATGATTTGCATAGACGCGAGACAAAAGATTTCATGAGTATTACCGAGATTGACTATGAATTACTTACAAGTATTTTTTAATTTGAGTTATGCATTTTCAAGCTCAATTACATTTAGTATACTAAGAGATGATAGGTACTAAGAGATAATCTACTAAGAGACTTGACCCGTAGCTGGTCGCAGACATTTAGCCGACAAGACATTTAGCAGATAGCAGTTAGCTGACACGTGCATTTAGCCGATACGTACATATAGCCAAAAACACAATTAACTGAAATTTACATACAGCATACAGGACAATTTACCGAAACGAACATATAGCAATAATTTTAGCAATACAGACAATTGGCCGACAGGCAACTGGCTGAACGTGGCAATTAGCTGGGAGGACATTTAGCCAAAAAGTCGGTTAGCCGACATGACATTTAACCGACAAGACGATTATCCGACAGCACATTTAACCGACAAGACGATTAGCCGACAGGACATTTAACCGACAAGATGATTAGCCGACAGGACATTTAGCCAATAGGATAATTAGACGGCATTTTTCTAACTTTTTACGTCACCCGTCATAAGATATATCGCACTGGACCTCTTTGATCGCTCTTTCATATTATGTACCTCCCGTTCCCTCTCCCCCAATTTGTATCTCCGGAAGCATTTTTCTGACTTTTCTGACATCCCTCAAGTGATATATCATTGGACTGGGCAGCCCTTTGATCACTCTTTCATATTATCCACCTCCCGTTAGGATACAGTTAATTTGCAGTTTGGTTACAGTTAGGATACAGTTGCGATTAGTTACTCTTCGATTACGGTTAGGTAACTGTTAGGTTATAATTAGGTTACGTTTAGGTGATAAATAGATTACACTTAGGTTACAGCTTGGTCATGGTAAAGTTATGTTACAGTTACATTACAGTTAGCATACGAGTAGGCTATAATTATGTAAACGTTAGTTACAGTTAGATTACGATTACGGCCCAGTTAGGTTACATTTAGGCTCCAATTAGGTTACTGTTGGGTTTCAGTTAGGTTACGGTTACTTTATAATTAGGTTACACTTAGGTTATAGTTAAGTTATACTTAGGTTACGTTTAGATTACGGTTAAGTAACTGTTAGGTTATAATTAGGTTACGTTTAAGTGATAATTAGATTACGCTTAGGTTACAGCTTGGTCATGGTAATGTTATGTTACAGTTAGCATACGATTAGGTTATAATTAGGTAAACGTTAGTTACAGTTAGATTACGGTTACGTTCCAGTTAGGTTACATTTAAGGTACAATTAGGTTACTGTTATGTTTCAGTTAGGTTACGGTTACTTTATAATTAGGTTACACTTAGGTTACGGTTACGTTACACTTAGGTTACATTTAGGTTATAGATAGCTTACGGTTAAGTTACAGTTACGTTACAGTTAGGTTATGGTTAGGTTACGATTAGGTTCCAGATAGGTTACAGTTACGCTAGAGTTAGGTTATGCTTAGGTTATAATTAGGTTAAGGTTAGGTTAGAGTTAAGTTACAGTTAAGTCACGGTTAAGTTACAGTTAGGTTAAGGATAGGCTACAGTTACGTTATGATTATTTTACAGTTAGTTTACGGTTACGTGATATTTAGATTACGGTTAGGTTACAGTTAGGTCATGGTAACGTTACGGTTATGCTACAGCTAAGTTACAGTTATGTTAGGTTATAATTTGATTAACGTTAGTTTGCAGAAAAGTTAGAATTAGGTCACGGTTAGGTGACATTTAGATTATGGTTACGTCACAATTAGGAAATGTTTACGTTACAATTAAGCCGGTAGCACAATGAGGCGACTCATCGAACATGTTGGTTGCTTCGGAGAAAAAACAGCTTTAAAACATGTTTGAAACAGCTTTCTTCTTTGTTTCAATATTTTTCTTCTCCTAAATCGTACGTCATGTTGCTCGTGTTGCGTCAGTGTGCGGCCTTAGGTTACGGTTAGGTTTCAGTTGGGTTATGGTTACGTTACAATTAGGCTACAATTAGGTTAGAGTTAGGTTACTGGTAGGTGATAATTTGGTTACAGTTATGTTACGGTTAGGTTACCGTCAGGTTATGTGGCCGCCCCTCCGGGTGGTCCGGAATCGATTCCTTGAGTGGGAGAGAAGACCCGGAGCCCGGCCGAGTTCGTTGTACACGAATGCGAGGGGGCCGGATGGGGAAGATTCACAGCCTCCTAGAGTCGACAGGCCGGCAGGCCGAGTCCGGTAGTCACGGGTAACGGACGTCGTGCATGGGTCATAGGTTTTTGGACTGTACAGCCATGCGACCCACGGCAACCGGGTTCTCTATTCAAGCAGGATAGAGACGGTCCATAACTTGATCCCAGAGACGGTCATTTGGCCGAGTGGTGAGTCTGGGCAAAGGGTAGCTAATGTGATAGGACCCTATCCACAAATTGACTAAGAGGGAGTCTAAGGTGAGAGAGCGGGCTTTGTAGAGGAAAGCTCTCGGTGACTCGCTAGTGACGGCGGGGCTCCCGGGATCGCTGTGCAGGATCTCCTGGAGCAACCGAAGTGCGAGTGTTTCGGACAGCGCCTGGGATACTTTTTGTCTCAGGTGGCTCATCCCGCCAATAGCCGCAGCTGGAGCAGTTTTGAGCCGACCCTAAGGTGGGTGGTGTTCGGTGGTACCCTCGTCGACCAGGGAGCGGTCGCAAAGGGAGGCCAGTATGGCTCTGGTTGCCCGGTGTCGTGCCGTAAACCCTGGTAGGGGGTCGGCTGGCAGGTCCGACATTGAACGCTATTCTCGCAGGGAATCGGGCCGGAGGCTCACCGGTAACGTGGCGGCGCTTCGAACCTTAGGGGAACTCTTGGTCCGACCCAGATCCTGTGTGTCTGTGCGCTACTGGAGGTTGCCGCGCCCAGTGGTAAGTATCTAGCGGTGTCTCAAACTAACTTTCGAACACATTAACAGGTAGTGGTCGGTCATTGCACGGGGTCAGGGACATTCGTACCTGAGTACCCTCGACGCCCGTGAGGGAAGGTAGCGGGGGCCGTGCTTCTGCCGGTCTCCCGCGGGTTCTCCACCCTCGGGTGGAGTCGAGTTGTGGGGGACCGGCGGGACTCCGGACCCTCCAACCCCCTAGCGAGGCGGAGTTTATTCCGTCTAGGTAGAGTTTTCCGTGCCCGCCTGGGGAGGGAAAAAACCTCATTTTTAACGATATTTATTGTAAAAAACGTCATTTTAAAAAAATTATTGGACCCACCCCGAGTTATCGAATTTTTAGTGTATGTTACAAATATAACTGTATTTTTTAAATATAATGGCAGTTTAAGAGAATGACAAGTTATTAAGGTATAATGAATATTTAAAACCGCATTTCAAACAATATTTTTTGTAGAAAAAGTTACTTTTGCTATGTAATTTTGATCGAGTGAACAAAAGAATATTACGAAGGTTAGTTATTGATGTTTTATGGAAAAGCTTTACAGAATAACAGTGATTGAAGAAAAAAGTATTACTTTATGAGGGTGGCGAAATTTCGATGTTTAAGTGTATATCATAAAGAAAAACGCTGAAACAATAAAAAAGCTGATTTATGATGGTGACGAGTTACTGAGGTTTACATTATTGATGTAAGACTAAGTCTTCTAAAATCTTTCGGCAAAATGTATGTGTCAGCTAAATTTCGTGTCGGATAATTCACTTATCGGCTATTTGCTCTGTCGCCTAAATGTCCTGTCGGATGAATTTCCATGTCGAATAATTATCCTCTGTTGGCTAACTGTCTTGTCGGCTAACTGTCGCTGTCGACTAATTGTCATGTCGGCTGAACATTCTGTCACCTAATTTCTGTCTACTAAATGTCTTGTCTTCTAAATGACATTGTAGCATATAAATAAATAGGGCTATGGCAAAAAACATGGATATATGGCCGTCGATGGATAGCAATTCTTAGGCTAATGTCAGACGAACGTCTTTTTGCACGCTTTTTTCCTTACATATTATCCCTACACAATGCTAGCGGCATTATGTAGGAATAATACGTAAGGAAAAAAGCGTGCAAAAAGACGCCCGTCTGACATTAACCTTAGAAGTGTGATTTCAGTAATTTTCAGAGTATTTATTTTTTAATTAAATTTCAGCTCAGTATGTGGCGTGTAAAAAAATTTATATGGAACATACAGGGCTTCACAAAACAATTGAAGAACGTTTCCGTCTATTGTTAGAAATTAATAAATGTGCATTTTCAAATGTGTTATGTTTTTCTAACTAAACTAAAAATGTAGGAAAGGGTTCATAATCCATACTTGGCACATAGTTTTCCTTTCTTGTTTTATTTATTGCCAATAATTCATCTTCTTATGTTTTTGTATTTCTCAGTTGCAATAATCATGATTTTTCGGGTTCAGTACTTAAAAAGTAAAAACGGAACCGTTATAAGATCACTCCCTGTGTCTGTCTGTCTGTCACCGCCATTTTACTCGTAAACTAGGTTATTTGAAAAGAAATATTTTCTTTGTATATCGTGTGGGGGGTGTCTTTGTATATCGTATCGGTTAAAAGATTTCGTAACGCCAACTCAAAAATACATTTTTTTTAAATTTTAGGTATTATATTTTCAGAGATATCATCGAAATTGTAGTGCATAATTATGCCCCCTCTTCCCATCTATTTCCGAATCTACTGAAACTAAAATTATGAAAAAATTAGAGGTAGTATAGGTTAAGCCTTGCTTGAAAATTATAGCGATTACCCTAGGTCGCATAGTTTTTCATAAAAGCGCAATTGTATGATAACAATATTATAACAAATTTCGATTTGCGGGCATTCAGCAAAGGTATCGAGGAGCGCTAAAGGTACCTTTCGTATCAAAAGTATAAAAGCATTGTTTATAATGATTTTCAAAAAAAAAATCGTCGGTAATTCGCCGAGGTATTACGGCTCTCTGCCGGCGGAGACACTCGCGAGCTAATGCTAATACTATGGGGAGGGATTCTTCTAATATCTCATTTGCATTTCGAAATTTTTAAATATTTTTTTGTGCATTGGATAGCCGAGGTCCGTCTCTACATCGCACCATTTTTACTTTTTCGATTTTGGTCGCAGATATTTTTTTATAAAGTTACTTTCACTTTCAAAACCGGTTCTGAAAATGAAAGTGTCATTTAAAAAATATCTGCAACCAAAATCGAAAAAGTAAAGAAAGGTGAGATGTAGAGACGGATCTTGGCTATTCAATAAAAAAAAAATATTTAAAAATGTCGAAATGCAAACGAGATATTAGAAAAATCCTTTACCATACGATTAGCATTAGCTTGTGAGTGCCTTCGCCGGCAGGGACAGGAGCCTTAACCCTTAAAGACACGGGTGGTTTGGACATACATAATGGCAGAGGCAGCGTAGTCTATATACCATCGGTTTTTAAATACTAGATAACAATTTTTAATGACATATTTGTGTAATGCAATTGTTTAATACCCAGTAGCAACATAAAAGCAATAAACGTCAAATTGTCGAGTTGTATCTTTGCGACCTCCTTTCGAAGCACGCTTAGTACAGCGTCAAGTTTAAACTTTGAACAAGGATTTTGTTTCAGCTACATTGTAAAAAGAAAAATATTACTATACTGAATTTAATTTTATGAAATGCCAAACGAAATTTAAATATGCATTACTTTTATTGTCAGTACCGAATTGCGTTCATCGTAAACAGATTAAGATAAGATTAAAAAAAGAGTTATACAAAATAGCAACATTTAATTTTATTTAGGCTTCATATTTCTTTGAACTTTTGTGGTATACCCATTCATACTTTTGTAACATATACAGCTATACCCAACTGTACGTTGTATAGGTTTTTACAAAGTTTTATTATTCTTTTAAATAATACAGTTAATAATTCATATATTTATTGTACGGAACCGTCTGAGCGCGAGTAATACTCGTACCTGACCGTTTATTTTATATACAAGTTATATGCATTGGTCTGCCAAGTCGTATCTTGGTGGAAACCATCTGCAGAACCCCAATTTAGTGGTTGATCTGCAGGTTTACCGCTGTGTTTTCTTGCACCCAAACTTCAATGTTTTCATACATTTGAGTGCAGGAAAATACAATGATAAACCAATCGTAATATCCTTTAGCAATGTGTGTCCTATATCGGAATTTGATAAATTAACAGTGCTATTAGTTTATAGTCTCTACTTGAACTTGCCGATAAAGAAAATGTTAAGTTATCATTCGTTGTTGCTCAGAAACTGTTTTTATTAGTTTTTAAATTAGTTTGATAAATTAGCAGTGGTTTTACTTTGTAGCCTCTACTTGAACTTGCCGATCAAGACAATTTTAAGCTATCATTCATTGGTGCACAAAAATGTTTTTATTAGTTTGTTAAAAATGTCTTACTGACATTTTCTTCATAAATAACGCAATCTTTCACAGTGATAGATTGTTGATGATGGTATTATCCTTCTCCTATAATTCTTGAAAAGCTAATGACAAATTTACTGACTGTTGCTTTGTGAGCCTAAATTTCCTTTCTTCTCATTTTATTAAACTGTGCCATTGAATAATGAATTTTAGTAAACGAAAGTATGTGCCATTACAAATACAACATGAAACAAAAATGTTAACTAAGACAATCTTTATCCAGGATACCAATGTAAATTGAAAGTAAAGATGGAGTGTTATTAAAATTCATAGAAAAAGACCAGAGAAGAATCATTAGAGTTCATCTGGCTAAAGAATCGATGTATTTTCTCAAATCTTCCAAAAAATTAAATATCTTACCCTCAAAATGGTTTGAAGTGATATAAATAAACGGTCATTCGACGATGTAAGTTTTGGAGAATGGTACTTGGATTGAAACATTCATCTCAATTATAATAGTTTGCGTCTACAGTGGGCAAATATACATGTGATCTAGCAGTCTTGTTGGAAAACAATGCCTAATTGTTGATTAATTGAAGCTGCTTCTAGCGGATTGCTTGATTTAATTCATTTAGTTATAAAGAGTATTTCTGCAAACTAATGCTGTAGTTTCTAAGTAACAGCTATTAATAAACAATTTTTTCGTCTCACTGAATGCGAAGAAAAATCTTCTGTGGGTAGGAACTGACTTTTGCTTTGATTAAAAGGCCTCTTCGATGTAGTCATTAATGTAGTCTAAATAGTCATTAATATTGTTATTATTCCTTATATTCCATGAATTGCGAATATAATCAGAAAATAAAAACTGCGTAAATCTGGTCTTTGAATAAAGTAGAATAATGTTGTTTTAACAATATCGTCATGTTTTGTAGAAATTGGGTCGGGCCAACGTTTTAGCTTCATAAACGTAATTTTTTTTGTACTGCTAATTGTACTGTTCGGTTCCGGGAACAAGAAATTTCCGTCAGAGGAGACCTCTACTTTCAAATTTTTAGACAACAAAGGCTTAGAAACTGATACAATCAATTATGACTCGTATTCAATCATAGAGCCTTACTTATAGCAAAAGTTTCAGGCCGAAATGTGCTGGATCGAACCGTAGGTTCCGATTTCACGAGGATAAAGTAGGCATACTTCTATTACAAATTTTAAAAATTTTTTTATCCTATTTAATAACTTCAGTTAATTAAGACAATAATAATATTTTAAAATAAGTGGTAGAAATTGCTTGATTTGCCTCCGTTAGAACATCGCTTATAGATCGAATTTGGGAAGCTCAAAAGTGGAGGTTCTATTATGATTTTATCAGATATATACTTTGCAATGAAATGCTGATTTGGGCGGACTTTCTTCTGAAAATTCCTTCATGAAAACATTTCATTTATTAACATAATCAAATTAAACCTCGTGAAATTGGTCTCCTTCTTCACCCCGCCCCCCTCCTTTCTTTATCATTTTATGAGTGTCTCCATCTTCACTGTTCGTTTTTTTTTTTCAAAAGAAGGTAGTGCAGATGGCCCACTGCCTTTAGTAATGAGGACTAATTTCAAGTTAAGTTAGAAAACTTAACCAATCTGCTAATTTTCGTCAACGTCTTATAACGGTGGATTAAACATGAATTCGCCATTATTCACCAGCGATGAACATAGCCGACGTTACTATGGCCCGGAAGCGAAATCGAAAATAGAAGGTCACGTGACCCAGATAGACGAAGAAGTCGATGGTCGAAGCATTCATTGCTTGCGTTGAAAATTAGCTCGGCGCCGGATGCGATATTTATTACAATACAAATACTTTCATAAACATAATTAAACTTCCACGGGGTTGGGGGGGGGGGGGGGGGAGGGCAGCCACTTCTTTTCGACGAAAACTTCTTAATTATATTTTCTGTTAATGTTTAACAGTTTTAAATCACTCAGAAATAATAAGTTTTAATTTTTCTTTTTAAATCGCCAGAGGAAAAAAAAAAAGTTTTTACTCCCCCCCCCCAAAGGTTCCATTTGGGAGAAGTTACAGTTGGGGGGGGGGGGAGTTTCTCCTCTAAGGAATCTGGTATTTCAAAAAACATGTCATCACAAATCAGCCACAAAGGAAAGAAAAGAAAAAACTTTTCAGAACTTGGTTGCACAAAAGCTAAAATGTCTACCCAGGGTTGTTTTATTTAAATCAATTGTATTAAATCAAATAGATTTTTCAGTGGAGAGTTACTTCTTCTAAAGAATTCAGAAGTTTGTTTTATGTTTTGTTGCTTAGACTCCCCCCCCCCCCCCCCAAAGGTTCCATTTGGGAGAAGTTACAGTTGGGGGGGGGGGGGGCAGTTTCTCCTCTAAGGAATCTGGTATTTCAAAAAACATGTCATCACAAATCAGCCACAAAGGAAAGAAAAGAAAAAACTTTTCAGAACTTGGTTGCACAAAAGCTAAAATGCCTATCCAGGGTTGTTTTATTTAAATCAATTGTATTAAATCAAATAGATTTTTCAGTGGAGAGTTACTTCTCCTAAAGAATTCAGAAGTTTGTTTTATGTTTTGTTGCTTAGACCTGCAAATTACAGTTCCCATATGTTGATTGACAGAGGTATTGATTCAATAATATGATCAATATGTGGAGTATTTTTAACAAAATAAATATTTGTACTATTTACCTAACATAGAATTGCTGTTTCTTCTAACATGAACATGAAGTCAGGTATCATTGAAATCATGGAAGAAGTGTTTTCACTGTCTTAGATATGAAATTGATAAAATATAGCATGGAAATTTAATTTGATGATACTTGTATTGTATAGTGTATTTTTCTTTTTATGTCCCCCCCCCCCCCCATTTCGTGTCTGAATTTACTATTTGCTATCCACTAATATATTTTCATTCCTTATGCCGCTGTAACTTGGATAATCATATTTATACATTTATTTACAGATAATTTACATATTATTATCTACATTTTAAGATTTACAAAATTTCCACTTATATTTTAGCAAGAGATAAAATACCTTAATTTTAAAAGCAAACCCTCCTACCAAAAAAAATGGTTTGTGGTACAGTAGTTTCGTTACTATATTTTTATTTACCAGAATGAAATCTAATAAGAATCAACTATTATTTTTACAGAGGATTTTGTTGCCGACCAGTGTTATCAGTATGATTTCCCATCCACAATTAGCATGTTTCTTCGCAAACTAGGCTCTTTGCAAAAGTTGAATTTCTCAATCAGCCTATGACATATATAATAAATATTATTTTGAAATATATCTTTCAGAAAATAGTAATACACCTTATACATTTTGAAATTACAATATGTTTTGAATATTTGAACAAAAGCAAATTTTGAGTATTCATAAAACATTATTTAAATGATCTGAATTATTTAAATAATTTAATTATCTAAAATCCTCTTAATTTCAATTTTATATCATAATACTCAATATAAAAAAATTGTTTAAACAGCCTTAGATAGGGTTGGACATTTTGTCTCATTTGCAGCATCCACTCTTGTCCCTACAAACTTTGGAAATGAGGTGAGGGAGGGGGTGGTGGCAAGGAAGAAAATAAGAATACTTTCTCGCAGTGAAAATCCATAAATATTTTTTTTTCTTATAAATATACTAGCAGCCTAACGCCCGCTACGCTGGTCAGTTTTTCTAAAGAAACCTTGAATCAAACTAAATATATCTCTGAATTTGATCATGCGTTTTAAAGCAATATGGACAAGGACATTTACCTGGAATGCCCAATCTAATTGGTGAAAACAATATGAACGTTATTACGCTATTATATCTTTTGAGCCATACAAAATTTAGGCTGTTAAGGGCCAACTTCTTTCGTTGATCATTTAGTGTAGTATTTGGTGAAGAACGATAGAACAATATGTACTATACTTAAAAGGGTTCATGAAAAATTTTATCAATGCAAATCTCATCAGAATCTGTTAATTGGACATACTGAAAAGGCTAATCGTTCATAATTTGGTTCGCCTGCTTCTAAAACATTCAGCCTTAATTCTATAATTGTGGAGAATTATATGTTTTGACGCCAAATGGGCGATAACGGGACAGCAATGGATCTATTGTTTACGTAAGGTAACCCCTCCTGGGCTCATCGCGCGCGCTCTCTCTGTTTTCTTCGAGATGGTGTTGTTGAAAGAATATTCTGTTTTTAAGAACGCGTTTCGCTTTTGTAAATAAAATGTATTATAGTGTATAATAGATGTAAATATGTGTCTTCCAATTAAAAGAAGAGAAAATTTGATATCCCGTGGAATTAATTGAGTAAGTGCCAATTGATTTATTTTTAAGATAGTGTTAGTTAATTTAAGAAATCCACTGAACCAAAACCGGTCGCCACACTGGTGCATCGGCTGGGAATATAAATTGATAACTACGCTACTGGCATTTCATTAAACGGGTAAATTATTTAAAATTTCTCTTAAACTTACGATATATTGAAAGACATAATTCTTTGAATGAGTGAATATAAAGATGAATCAAAGTGAAGTTTTAAAACGAAACATAGCAAAACGCGGATCAATTAGAACCACAGTAACGAAATTGATAAAAAAGATTGATAGTGAAATTAAAAAAGAAAGTGATTCCAAACCGGAAGTAGTTGAGGACTCTTTAGAAGCATTACTTGAACACAAATTATCATTAGAAAAATTGGATGAGTCAATTGAATCGGAAATTGAAACCGATAATTTAGAAACAGATATAGAAACTTCGATAGAATATAAGGAAGCTATTGTGACTTGCAAATCTAGAGCCAGTAGATATTTGAAAAATTTAAATATAAATTCAACTATCACGAGTGAACCAAAAGTAACTACGCCCTCCATATCAGACAGTCAATTAAAGTCGAATACGAAATTGCCGCGAATTTCTTTAAATAAATTTACAGGCGACATTTGCGAATTTCAAGAATTTTGGCCTCAGTTTAAAGTTGCTATTCACGAAAATGAAGCTCTTCAGCAAATTGAAAAGTTTACTTACTTAAAATCTTTAATTTCTGATTCAGCAGCTGCCGCTATTAATGGGCTTCCATTAACAAGTGAAAATTATGTAACGGCAATAAATATATTAAAGGACCGTTTTGGGAAAAGAGATGTTTTAATTTCCGAGCACACTAACAAATTATTAAACTTAGAAGCAGTACCAGGGGTGCCCAGAGAGGGGTTTGGTGACGCAAAATGCGTCATAAAATTTATTTTTGGGGGGGAATTTAGAGAAAAAGTACATTTTTGGGGGGGATTTTTAAAATCTTAATACTATTTCCTTTTTTTTTTTCACTATTAAAAAAGTTTTTGATTTTTTTAATATCACTTTTAACATCTTTTCAACATTCAATTTCCAGAAATGGTCATTTTTTTTTATTCTTTAAATTCTAGATAAGGGCAATAAGAACCGATTTTGCATCTCAATATCTTTGAAAGTGCGGGAATAAAAAAAATACTTGGTATACAGGTGGGAAAATGTTTAACACATTCTGAAAGGCAATTAGGACCGCAAGACGTGATAAAAGGAATAGCTTTCCAAAAGCGTCTTACGCAATTTATTATATTATTTGACAGGGTCGAATCGTACAGTCCGAGTGCAAAAATACATTCTTGATGGGTATGATAAGAAATAACAACAAAATAAGCATTTCAGAGGAAGAGACAACGTTAAAATTACTTGACGATTTTCAGAAAACTAGGATTTAAGTACAGTATATTTTAGTGATGTTAGAAGAGTAGTATTGTATGTCATTAAAACAGTATAAGGTAAACAACCTGTACAGAGAAAAAGACTTCCAGCTAGTGATGGGCGAAAACGAGATGTTTTTATACATTTTATCGATTGTATAGACATCTGGATATTTTTTGATTGTGCAAAATTTTTCTCGATGACTCCAGTTTGCCAATTGCTTTTATACCATACCCGATTCGATTTTATCAAGAATCGTCTGCCGGAAAGCTGAAATGAGTCAGGTTAATAAGGACTAGATGGCTACGCCCGCTAGTGCTCCCTTTCTTTAATCAGGTCCTCTAATTTATACGCAATCTTGTAATATGAAATCTCACACTAGGTCCCCGCTGCATACTGCACCGTATAGAAGGCGTGGTGTGCACACACTGCAAAATCTTGTAAATAAAATAAATCTCGAACCGAACGAACCTCGAACCGGATCCTTTGCGGGGTCAAAGGGCGGGCACAGGAGCTGCATAATATGAATAAGTGGTCGCAGGGATTTCAAACGATATATCACATGAGGGTTATAGGCAAAATTTAGAAAAGTGTCCCCGGGAGGGCAAAGTGGAGGAAGGGTCATCGGAGGGGTCACAATCACACGGAGGGGTATCAATAAGTGGTCACAAGCCTTTCCAATCAAATGTCACATGAGGGGTCTTGAACTAAATTTGTAAAAATGCACACCGGGGTGACCAAGTGGGGGGGAAATGGGCGCGGGAGGTGCATAACAGGAGTAAGTGGTCAGAATCCTATCAAACAATACGTCACATGAGGGGTCTCAGCTAAATTTCCAGAAGTCCCACCCGTGGGGGAAAAGTAAGGGGAGGGACACCGGAGGTGCATAACATCAGTAAGTGGTCACAGGCCTTTTCAACCAAATGTGACATGAGGGGTCTCGAGCTAAATTTATAAAAATGCCCCTCCCACCGTGAGGGCAAAGTGGGGGGAGGGGCGCAGGAGGTGCATAACATGAATAAGTGGTCACAGTCCTTTCATACAATATGTCGCATGAGGGGTCTCGGTTAATTTAGAAAAGTGCCACCCTGGGTGTCAAAGTGAGGAAAGGGGTACGGTAGGTGCTTAATATGAATAAGTGATTGCAGGACTTTCTAATGATATATCACATGAGGGGTGTCGGCACAAATTAGGAAAGTGCCCCCCCCCCGGGGTCCAAATATCGCAACACCCGAGGAATTCAGCCGCCTTTTAGAAATTTCATATATTATAATATTTTTCGGAAAACTCCTTAAAAAATTCGAATTAAAATGATGAAAACGCAAAAAAGTTCAAAAACTGGGGCCAAATTGGGAAGGGGAGAAGAAAGTCTCATAATATGAAAGAGTGATCCGAGGGCTTTCCAATGATATATCACATGAAGGGCTAAAAAAAGGTTGAAAATCCTCCCCCCCCCCCCCCCCGGTTTGTTCACTCTTTCGGCCTGGAATTCACGCATGCCCCACTTTTAATTTTTTATATTTAATAAATAATATCTACCGGAGATCTCCATCAAAAAAACACATCTAAAATTATATTCATTGTAGAAATCACTACGGTTTTAAAAATTTGTTCGCCCCCCCCCCCCCCGCACCCTTCTCTTTGAAATTTTTATATTTAATAAATAGTATTTAACAGAGGGTTCCAGGTATGTGACAGCTTGATAGGGCTAAAATAAGAGGAACTTTGAATATTACGGCTTCATTTCACAGCTCATTGTCATGCCTCTTTCTCTATCTCGTCTCGATAAATCTTCTCACATCTCTTCTCTGCCGAGAACGAGAAATTGAATTCTCGTTCTCGGCAACCTATGAAAAGGCACTAATCGAGAACAACATATCGAGAAGCGAAGAAAATTGATTTCTCATTATCGGCCAACATACGAAATGTTGAAAAGCGCGAGAGGAATAATCGGGAAGTCAAAAATCGAGATGCCGGTGAAAAATCATCGAGATGAGATTTGCGGAAATGCCAGAGAAAGAGAGAAACGAAGCTTTCAGAGTCAACTTACCGCATTTCTGGTTTAAGTCATAGTTTCTCGAAGGAGTGCATTTGCTTATCCAATCTCTTTTTGTTATTAACCGATATGAGTTAGGAGGTATAGTGGTTTATTTATTCAGTTCTGTATAGTCCTAATTTCAATAATTACTGTTGAATTTAGTGTCATTTTGCCCCGAATTTTCAATGTTTCTCTAACTTTAGCTCTGTCAAGCTGCCCCATACCTGGGGCCCTCAGATAAATATTATTTATCAAATATAAAAATTTCAGAAGAGGGAGGTGAGTGAATTCTGGAAGGTGCGAGAATGGACCGACGGGGGATTAATTTTCAAACTTTTACCGAACCCCTCCTGTGACATATCACCGGAAAGCCCTTTGACCACTCTTTCATATTATGAACCTTTCTCCTCTTGGAGTAAATTTCGGGAGGGGGAAGCAGTAAGGGGATGATTTTTTTAAATCGTTGAGATTTCTACAAGAAATATAATTTTAAGTGTTTTTTTTTTATGGAGCCCTCCGGTAAATGTTATTTATTAAATATAAAACTTTAAAAGTGAGGGTTGCGTGATTTCTGGTAAGAAAGAGTGAACCCATGGTGAGGGATAAATTTCAAACTTTTTGGACCCATCATGTGATAAGTCATTGGAAAGTTTTCGGACCACTCTTTCATATTATGAATCTTTCTTCCCTCCTCCCCAATTTGGCTTCCCGGGTGAGGCGCTTTTCGAACTTTTTTGAAATCGTAGCGTTTTTATCATCGGATTTTGTTACGGAACCCTCAGATGAATAATTTATAGTACATTAAAATTTCAAAGAGGGGGGGGAGGGCGTATTCCGGAGCACGCAATAGTTGGAATCCTGGGGGTACTTTTCTATCTTTTGCCGTCACCCCCTCATATGATATATCATTGGAAAGCTCTGTGACTATTACTTCATGTACATACCTCCCGCGCCCTTCTCCCCTTTGACCCCGCGGGCGGGTCACTTTTCTAAATCTAGCCGAAACCCCTCATGTGGAAAGCCTTATGACCGTTATCGTTGGAAAGCCTTATGACCACTTATTCATATTATGCATTTATTGCTCCTCCCCTACTTCCCCCCCAGGGGGGTCATTTAATGCATTCCAGTAGATGGTCTTCTAATAAACGGGAAATCATAGAACTAATCTCAAATGACGTAAAAACATCAATAAAAAATATTGATACTATTTACCATCCTTTCAGTTCATGTTTTTGCCACTAGGGGTGCTTTTTATTCTAATTTCTTTGGCCAATTTGCTGCTAATTGTCGAAAAATTCTAATTATTAATATTAAACTCTTCTTACCGTTTCATACCTACTCGCGACTTTTCAACTTTTTGCAACCAAACAACGCCGTTACATGACTTTTCCACTATTATGGTTCCATTATAGCCTCCCTTCGGTTTGTTGTTTTTTAAATCCATCTCTTTTCAGTTACCATGTATTTACTAAATACTGCTTTATAAACATATAAAAACAATGATTTTAATAAACGATTGTAGAACATCTGGATTGCAGGTTCTCAGAAGTAATCGATGACTATATCGATTGTGTTTTTTACCGATTACGATTTTTTTTATTGGTCCACGAATTATTTTAGGGGGAAGGGATAAATTTATAGAAAAATTAGAATTTTTTGGGAGGGAAAGGAGGATTAATTACTAGGTAATAAGACTGAAAAATTATAGTGTGAAAGAAGAATATACCTATACAGAATACAGGGGCTTACAATAGATTAGGACTATGTTTTAATGGTATAATGTCTGCCATTTTATAAGAATCCGTACTTGTATAAGAGTATATTGTATGTTGTTAAAGCAGTATAAAGCAACACTTGTACGGATATAAACGCTTCAATCCACAGTTTATTTTAGGGTTGGGGGTGATTTAGAGAATTTTTTTGGGAGGGTGAGATTAAACTGTATGACTAGATAGTATTTAAAAAATGATTGGGAAATCTTAAGTGTTAATGTTTAATCTTAAACAAGGGCGTATGTACGTGCAAATATATTTGATATGCGTTTGATATAAACGACTCGTCTTAAATATTTTAGTTTTCTTAAAACAATATGCAATTTTTGTATTTAAGATTTATTTTGTAATAATTTAAAAGATTTTTATTTTAAATACTTGTAAGTAAATCTTTATTTTCATAAAAAAGTAGCTTTATTTATTAAAACGTATGTAGTGAACACGGGCTTGTCAGTCAGGACTTATAAATGTGAAAACAATCAGATTGCTAATAAGAAAAAATGTATCTTTTATTATTTATTACGCTGTTAAAACTTTTATTTCATGTTTGTATGACAGTACGTGAGAATACTATTATTAAATAATTTAATAATAAGAATATATTTTGCAATTGATTTTCTGTTTAGGGGGGGACTCAGTGTTAATGTATGAAGATTTTTTGGGGGGGAATTTGCGTCATTGGGTTTGGGGGGGATGGTCACCACTGAGCAGTACGAAGATCAAATGACATACATTCTTTGAGAAAATTATTTGATGAGATAACTATACAAATACGATGCCTCGAAGCGCTTGATGTGAAGTCAGACCAATATGGTTGCTTATTATTACCCATTATTTATAAATGTATACCGAATGATCTCGTATTACAATTTCACAGAGAACAATGCGATAAAAAGGATGTTAGTGTAAATGATTTATTGTTGTTTCTGAAACGTGAAACAGAAGCGCGAGAAAAGGCTATTAATGTTACTTCTATCAGTTTTGAGAATACTAAATCCCGTGAAAATAAATTTAAACAAAATTCTCCCAAACACTTTCACCAAGGAAAAATAAAAAATCCTTCGGCATTCACATTGAATACAATTACTGAAAACCTTTGCCCCTTTTGCTCTCAAAAACACGACGCAAATTCGTGTAAGTTAAATTTGGAACAACGAAAAGAATCTTTATTAAAACAAGCTAAATGTTTCAGATGTTACAAACGGTTCCACCGAAAACAGAATTGCAGAAACACTGAAATTCGTTGCACAATTTGTTTTTCGAGAACGCATCAAAATTCTCTTTGTAACAAAAAACAAAAAGAAAGATCATCGAATGAAAATAAAATTGACCTTCTTTCGACTGAGCGTGAACCGGGGGGAAAGGAAAATAAGAAATATGAAAAAATAACAGTTTCATCACTTTGTTGTAATCCAGATGAATATATTTATTTTCAAACATTGAAAGGAATTATGATTGGAAAGAATCAAAATATTAATGTTCGAATATTATTAGATAGCGCCTCGCAGCGAACATTTATTGGGAAGAATTTATCTAATCGTTTAAATTTAGAGGTGACAGGGCAGGAATCATTAAAAATTCATACCTTTGCTGGAAAGAAACCTATTGTTGATAATCATAATAGAGTAAAGATTTTCCTAAAAGACAATAATTCGGACAATATAATATGTCTGGAAGCGTTAGAAACGGAGAGAATCTGTTCCGATATAATACGAGCACCAAGTTCTGAGTTATATAAAAAAATTAAAAATATGGGTATAGAGTTATCAGACGTTTCTAATGAATTAGATGATGGTGATAATGAAATAGATTTATTGATTGGTAGCGATTACTATTGGTCAATTATGACAGGAAAATATAAACGTATTTCACCAACTCTTGTTCTGAACGAAACTAAATTAGGTTGGACACTTCACGGCAAATTCTCAGAGGAAGTTAATAGAAATAATTTAGTAAGCGCTATGTACATATCTATTTGGGATAATAATAAAGATGATAAAATTTCAGTTCAACTTGAAAAATTCTGGACTATAGAAGGGTTGGGAATTCAAGAAGATAATACGAACAAAGATTTGTGTGATAAACAAATACTAGAACAATTTGAAAATTCGATTGAATTTAAGAACAACAGATATGAAGTTAAACTACCTATGAGATATGATAATCTTGATCTTCCTAATAATTATGAAATTGCCAAAAAGAGAATTGAAAGTTTAATTAAACGATTTATGAATAATCCTGCGTTGTTTAAAGAATATAAAGATATAATTAATGAATATAAGGCTTTGGGAATAGTAGAAGTTGTTGAACCCCAGGAAATAAATTCGACCAATGGTAATTTGACATACTATTTACCCCACCACCCTGTGATTCGAACGGACAAACAAACAACCAAACTGCGCATCGTTTTCGATGCATCATCTCACGCTCCTTCTGAACCTTCTCTAAATGATATGCTCTTTCCAGGTCCGAATTTGAACTCTGATTTATTTGATTTAATTTTACAATTTCGAAGCAATAAGATCGCCGTAGTGGCAGACATTGAAAAGGCATTCTTGCAGATAAGCCTTGCTGAGACTGACAGAGATATGACACGATTTTTGTGGATCGAAGAACTCCCTCAAGATAAAAATGCTCCATTAAACTTTATAATTATGAAAATGTGCCGCGTATTATTTGGCGTTACTTCGAGTCCATTCCTGTTAGGAGCAGTAATTAAGCATCATGTGAAAAAGTATGCAACTTCGTATCCGGAAACTTGTTCCAAAATTAAATCTTCCATGTATGTTGACGACCTTTTGTTAGGAGCAGATACTGTTAGTGAAGCATTAAAATTTTCAAAAGAATCGTTAGATATTTTTCAACAAGCAAATATGTCCTTGCGGAAGTGGCAAAGTAATTCTACTATTTTAAAGGAACATTTAAAATCATTAGATATGAACGTTTGCCCTGATACATCAGCTGATACAATTCCATTTAAAATCTTAGGCTTAATATGGGACACGGAAGAAGACATTTTTAGATTTGATAATCATAGTCTTTTAGAATTTGTTCATTGTCAGGAAAAGTCTAAAAGAACTGTAATTCGAGCGGCTGGGAGAATTTTTGACCCCATTGGGTTTTTATCTCCATTCACGATTTTAATAAAAATGATTTTTCAATCATCATGGGAACACGATATCGATTGGGACCAGAAATTGCCAGAACATTTAGAGAAAAAATGGGATAATTGGTGCTCACAGATTGCATATCTTAGTAAAATAAAAATCCCAAGGTATTATTTCCAGGACATCGAATGTTTTGATAATGTAGAAGTCCACTGTTTTAGTGATGCAAGTATTAAAGCCTATGGAAGTGTTATTTATCTTAGATATAACAACAATAATAGCATAAAGACAAGTTTTGTTACATCAAAAAGCAGATTAGCTCCCATAAAAAAGTTAACTTTACCACGTTTGGAGTTAATGGGTGCTATGATTGGAGCTAGACTTGGAAAACGAGTAATGTCCATTCTCAAGATAAGTGAAAATAAAGTACACTATTGGACTGACTCGAACATCGTACTTCACTGGATCAAGAGTTCATCTAGTACTTGGAAGCCATTTGTCAGCAATAGAGTATCGGAAATACAAACTTTGACAAATCCGATGAACTGGCGACATTGTCCCGGTAGCTCAAATCCTGCTGACCGGCTTACGAGAGGACTCTCACTTCTCGACCTCGAGAGCGATGATCTATGGTGGTCAGGGCCTCCATGGTTAATTAAGGATTCAAATTTATGGCCCAAGGAAGATACAGAAGTAGATGAAGATATGAAGCAACTAGAAGCTAAAGGAAAAGTAATTTCCCAAAACCTTTGTTCATCAGAACAACAGAAACCACTTATAGAGATTGAGCGTTTTAGTTCTTTATTGAAGGCAATTAGAACAGTGGCAAGAATTAAAAGATTTGTCTTCAATCTAAGAAGTCCAATTAAACATAAAGGTGTATTATCTGCTGAAGAATTGACAGAAGCTGAAGAATTATTAATTAAAGAAGTACAAATGAAAAATTATAAGGAAGAAATTGAGTCATTAGAAGAAGGAAATCCCATTAAGAAGACCTCAAGAATTTATTCGTTATGTCCATATTTGGATAAAAATAAAATTTTACGAATCAGAAGCAGACTTAATGAAGGCTCATTTAGTTTAAATGAAAGCAATCCAGTCATATTGCCAAAGAATGAAAAATTTACCGAGTTGCTGATTATGCAAGAACACAGAAAATTGTTGCATAGTGGAGTTTCTTTGACACTTGCACAAATCCGAAAAAAATTTTGGATTCCTCAAGGAAGACAATTAATTAGGAAAAGTGTCAGGAAATGTTTAATTTGTAAAAAATACAATGCGAAAGCAGCTGACCAACTAACTGGCCAACTTCCGAAGGAAAGAATATCAGAATCTCCTGCGTTTACCGTTATAGGATTGGATTTTGCAGGACCGATAATCGTAAGAACAGAGAATAAAGAGACGTCAAAGTCATATATTGTACTGTTCACCTGTGCCACAACAAGAGCAATACATCTGGAAGCAGCCAGGGATATGACTACAAAATCTTTCCTTTTGTGTTTTCGTCGATTTATTTCAAGACGCGGAAACTGTAAAATGATTTTTTCGGATAATGCAAAGAGTTTTAAGGCTGCTGATAAAGAATTACAACAATTTGAGAAAATCATTAAAGATCAAGAACTCCAGGATTTTATATCGAATAAAGGTATGACATGTAAATTTATCGTCGAGCGTGCCCCATGGTGGGGAGGGTTTTACGAAAGGCTCGTAAAAAGTGTAAAAGAACCTTTAAGAAAAATTTTGGGAAGAGCTCTCATCACATTTGAAGAATTGGCAACAATCTTGACAGAAATAGAAGCCATAATAAATATGAGACCGCTAACCTACACAACAAGTGATTTCGGCGAGCCAGAGCCACTTACCCCGGCCCATTTCCTTCAGCTAGGAAGAGAGAACATCAGTTTTCCTCTACATTTTGCCGAATTAGAAAATAAAATTTCTACTAAAGAAACTTTGTTAAGGAGAAAACGATATCAAAGTAAGTTGTTGAAACAGCTCTGGATTAAGTGGAAGGAACAATACTTATTGAATTTAAGTTCAGTTCATGAATTTAAAACTCCTGAAAGACACAAAAACTTAAAAATTGGCGATGTTGTTTTAGTAGATGGTACTGCTAAATCTAAACTGTTGTGGGACTTAGGAATAGTTAAGGAAGTCATTATTGGCAGAGATAAACTTATTCGTGCTTGCATAATAAAAACTGCTAAAGGACTGCTGAGAAAACCAATACAACTTTTGTATCCTTTTGAACTAGATATCTGAATGATAAGTGATTTCAGTACTTGATTTGAAATTTATTTTTTCTACTAGTGTTTGAATATCAAAGTGTGTTTGTTTTATAAATTCATGTTTGGAAATATTTTTTTTTTTTTTTGGGGGGGGGGTGTTTTGCAATTTGTTGTTTATTTAGTAAAAATCTTTCATTTATGCATAATTGTACTTTATTTCAAATTGACAAGATAATTGAATTAATAATGGTATTTAATTTGTTTATATTATGTATATATATATGTATATATATATATATATATATATATATATATATATTCAGTTAATCTTATTCAGGTAAAATATCTGGCCAGATATGTTCATGTAGCTACATGTTATAAGAGCATCATTTTTTTTTATTATTATTTATATTGATCATGACTTTATTATTTTATGTTTAATTCTTTATACTTCAACGCCTGTAGATTGAAAATTTTCTATTTTATCATTTGAGTTGTCATTTAAGGTCAAGTTTATTATAAGAATGTTTATGTTGATTTATCATTATGTACTCTCATGAGTCCAGGTGGGGAGTGTGTGGAGAATTATATGTTTTGACGCCAAATGGGCGATAACGGGACAGCAATGGATCTATTGTTTACGTAAGGTAACCCCTCCTGGGCTCATCGCGCGTGCTCTCTCTGTTTTCTTCGAGATGGTGTTGTTGAAAGAATATTCTGTTTTTAAGAACGCGTTTCGCTTTTGTAAATAAAATGTATTATAGTGTATAATAGATGTAAATATGTGTCTTCCAATTAAAAGAAGAGAAAATTTGATATCCCGTGGAATTAATTGAGTAAGTGCCAATTGATTTATTTTTAAGATAGTGTTAGTTAATTTAAGAAATCCACTGAACCAAAACCGGTCGCCACAATAATCAAGCAACCTGATGACCAAGCAGCACCAATCGAATGATATGTGCTTTATACTAAAACATTCACAGAAAAATTAACTAACCGTGCAAGTTCCATCGAAATCCACTTAGCAGGATCTTTTAAACTGGAAAATGTACTGAATCATTTCATAAAAATAATCTAATTAGTAGTTTAAATCCCGTGAAAATTCATTCAGCGGAACCTTAAAAAAAGCCAATCTTTCGAAATTGGGTTCATCTGATTTAGATCTTTACCCATAATTATTTAATTAAGCAACGTAGAACATTATATTTTATACTGACATCTTTTCTGTAAATTCTCTAACTAACAATGTAAGCCCCATCAAAATCAATTCAGTAGAAGTAAATTTAAAAGCGGCCGGAATGAAATTTCTCCTTGCATTTTACATAAGTTAAATATAGCTATCATAATCGCTTTAACCTGATTATATAGAACTCTCAGGGATGTAGTGGTAGGCATACATCGCATCATTTCTGGATTTTTTAAAAACTCTGCACAAACTTCCTATAGCATTCTAGTATACATCCTTTGTCTGTAACGTATTATCCTCCAATTTTCTTTACTATACCACGGAGAAATTTTTACGCATAGCTTCGTAACTAAACAGTTTTGAAAGATATGGTAAATATTGAAAAAATCCCTGAAATATTATCTAACTGGTCAACTGTCATTAAAATCTATTCAGTAAAACTTGAAATCTTTCCTAATCGAGTTCACCTAATTTTAAGACTCCCGTAACTATTACGAAGCAACTTGGAACGACGGTTTTTAGATTAAACTATTTATAAACCAAATTTACTATCTAATAGTGTAAGTTCTGCAAAATTATGTCCAGTAGAATCTGAGTTATAATCAATCGGAATGAAATAGGAATTTACGCTTTACATATAGTAGCCCGCTACCTTCTCCCGCTACGCTGGTCGGTTTCTCCAAGCGAAACTTTAATCAAACGAAATATATCGGTGTATTTGATCTTGTGTTTCATAGCAATAAATACATTTATCCCTAATGATCATACGCGTTGCTGAAAACAATATGAACGCCATTACGGTTTTATATCTTCTAATGTCTCAGACAAAATTTGGACTGTTATGAAACAAATCTTTTAGTTGATTATTTATAATTCAATATAAAAAAGAACGGAAGAACAATATGTAGCATATTAAAATCATTCCTGAAAATTAAAAAATGCAAATCTCATCAAAATCCGTTCAGTAAAACCTTCTAATAAGACTAATTTATCATAATCGGGTTCACCAGATAATACAACATTCAGCTTATAATTCTATAGCAAAGCAATGTAGAACAACATGTGTTATATACTAAAATCTTTCCTGAAAAAATATCTAACAACAGTGCTAATTAACTCAGTAGAACCTTTTAAAAAGGCTAATATTTCAAAATAGGGTTCACTGATTAAAGAACTTTCACACATAATTCTATAACTGAGCAACGTAGAATTCTCAAAACCCATTGAAAAGTACTCAAGTTATAAGCGGTCGGACCGAAATTGCCCTTTTTATTTTATATTTGAAGTTGATAGTTAAATATATCTTTCATATTCAAGTTAACGTGATTGTAGAATTTTTAGGAATGTAGCATAGACTATACGCCGTAGACCTTCTGGTGATTTTTAGAAACTATGCACTCCATACCTATAACATATATACTCTCTAATATATACCATGACTGTAGATTTTATACTACTTTTTTTTCAACTACACCACTGAGAACTGTCCTCATAGTTCCATAACTAAAAATGTAGAATGGCATTTCAAATATTGCAACAATCCCTAATATTACCTAACTGTGCAACTCCAATCAAAATACGTTCAGTAGAACTTTAAATAAAAGGTAATCTTTCACATTCGGGTTCACCTAGTTTTGGAACTTTCTCTTGAAATCCAATTTTCTGCAATCTGATTTGTTGCCAAGTTTGTGCTTCAGAAAAACAATAACCCAGAAGAAAACTTCGCTACAGTGAAGTACCATCCATCCAAGAAGTACCAACCATCCACAAAAAATAATCTAACTGACAGTGTAAGTCCCATCAAAATACATCCAGCAAAACTCAAATTATGAACGGGTGGAAGGAAAAGCAAATTTGCATTTTATGTAATTACAGTAGATGTATCTTTCATAATTGCGTTAACCTTTCTGTATAGCTTTTCCAATAGCTCTATAACTAAAACTAAGCAACGTAGAACACCGTGTGTATACATAAAAACCGTTCCAATAACATTACCTAACTAATAGTGGCATATCCTATCAAAATATTATAAAGAATAGGAATAAAATGCAAATTTCCGTTTTAAATATGTAGTAGATGATGATGATACGATTTTCTGTAATAAATTCATCATGACGCTTTCGCTTCATACATAAACGATGCTTTCAACATTGCAATTAATACACCGATTGAAGAAGTATCCGATTACGGAAGATTAACCAGAAATTCCATGAACAACTACCCAAAGAAAGGTGAATATATGGCTTTTGTGATACTTTTATGTTAGCCGGTCGCAAGTAATAAATCAACAAAGATTGTTTCCATAACTTATTCTTATTTTATTATTTTCATTCAAAATAAAAACATTTCACTCATTTCATTTATAATACATTCTTTGCACTAATGTCATTGAAAAAGATGAAAAGTAAAACAATAGGAAATAATGCCATAACTTAAAACAAAGAATTGTTTTTAATTTACATACGCGAAATGTAACTACTGCTATTGGCAATTTTTAAAATGCTAATGGCGATATTTACATACGGATACGGCTGACATAAAAGTACCCATTTTTTCTTCTTATCCAGGAGCAAGTGATAAATCGCAATGAATTATTTCAATTCCAATTTCTTCCATTAAAAAAAGTAATACGCATTATTCGGACCATGAGATAGATCGCCAAAAATGGTTGACAATTCCCAATCTTGTTTATCGTTTGCCAATTACGTTCAAAAAAGTAATTTAACATTCTTAAATACATAACCTTGTTAAAAATGACAAATTGTTTTAAGTAAATAAATAAAAAAAAATATATAACATAAAACTGCATACTATAAACTATAATAAATAAAAATTATAATAATAAAATTAATTTAAAACTATACTAAATAAACTATCAAATGGACAAAAAATAAGGGTTGCTGTAATTAATGTAATTGCCATGCTTGGCGCAGTTGTATCTGACATGGCCCGGATGTAAGTACCACAAAATTTTTAAAGTTGTACGAACATTGCTTTCACTTTTTAAATATTTTCGTTTTATAATGTTAATTTCTAAGTGGATCGCTTCCCTGAATTTAAAATAAATTCAATATTTTTTGTTCTTTTTTTCAAGGCGTTTGTATTTATTTATTTTTTTTCAAACTCATATAGCCGGTTTAATTCTTTAACCAAAAGATCTAACAAAAAGATTTGATTTGAATTTCTTCCGTTGCTACAGTAACGGATGTATAAGATGAATGAATATGGATGAATTATCACTTATAATGTTAGGTATTTCGAGATTTTGGCGCCAAAGACATCGCCAAATTAGAAATATAGGAAATATCTCGCGAACTATTGGTCTTAAAAGAATTTAGTTAGTACCATTCGATTCAGCATACAAAAATACACCAAAATATGTTATCAGTTGAAAAATAGCTATAAAATCAGATTTTTAAGGAATTTTTTAAAAGTTCGATCGATTTTTTACCCCCCTTAGGGGTGGAATTTTAGAAAATCCTTTCTTAGCGGCACTCTATGTCATAAGAAGAATTTTTACCCCAAATTTCAAGACTTTAGGGTCAGTAGTTTGGGCTGCGCGTTGATTAATACAAAATTCAGACTTTCTTTTATATATAAATATATAAACAACTTGTAACTATCAATTATGTCGTGAAAAGTAATTCATTATGAAAATACATTTCATTTCAAAACATGAAAAGCAATAAAGAATTACTTAAATATTTTTTAACATGAAAATTAGCAGATAAAAACAAACAAGTCATTTTTTTAATTTAAAATTATTAAAAAGAGTTCTGACTATTTTTAGCTATAGTTGTTTGAAGAAGAGGGTTAATAAAATGTGGACTCTTGAATCTTGATAATGATTGTAAAAATAAACTAAATATGTGCTAAACTGGGAGCTATTAATCTATGAATTGAAACAGTTTATAGAAAAAAATTAATTTCTTTTACATGAAAATATTAACTGAAAGTTGGTATTTCAGCTAATATGTTTTTAAGTATATATTTAGAAGTAAAAAATTAAAACTTTGTCAATATTTAAATGAATTTTCCATGCTTTATACATTTACTTTGATTTTAAAAATATAAAATTCAATAAATCTTCCAATTAAAAATAACAAACGTGAAATATCACATGGAAAAATATTTCAATATATTTTTATATGCACATAAAAAAAATGGATTAGAATTGTGTTATCAATAAATATTGAAGTATTTAATTATTAACCGGTAATGTTTAAGTGGAAAATATTTAAAATATTTCATTTAGATATTGTGTTATTGAGTAAAACTTGCCAAAGAAGCAATTCTTTTTCTAAAGCATACCTAGATTAAAAAAAAAAAGTAGGATACCTAATAATAACAATACATAACTTAACCCTTTCAGGGGTAAGGTATTTGTATTCATAAAATGTTGAAATAGTTGAATGACACCAGTATTTACAAGAAAATTTATTTGTAAACAAGAATATTTTCGCATACTTCATAAAAGTGAAATTTTCGTTGGCTTATGGTATTCACAACATGTGCTTTTTCTTTCTTTATTAAACAGTGAAAATATTTAACTCATATGAATCACTTCATTTTAATTTAGTTGCTACAAATTTTAGAATTCTTATTGCATTTGTAATAAAAATAGGGGAAGATAGAGATACTTGAGCCACTTTTTTAAATTTTTTTATACTTAGAACAAAATAAAATATTGTAGTTGAAAATTTGATAATTTTTCTTCAATTGAAAACCATTTTCAGTTAATTTTGAACTATTTTTCTTTGTTTAATAAATTTTTACGTTTTCTTTTACATTGTGGCTCAAGTATCCCCATGAGGGGGATACGTGAGCCATGGTGAAGGGATACTTGAGCCAATACTAAAAAATACCTACAAAAATATTTTTCTTTTTATTATTTTATAAATGTTTTACATAGTGATAAATCAAGGTGCACTAAGTCCTTCGAAACCAGTTGTGAAAACAAAACGAGTAACACGATCATTTGTTGTGGTGATAATTGGTGGTCGAAGGATCATTTCAACTTGGGTTTCATTGATGATAGCAACATCCTCAGTTGGTGGTTAAGTTTTTAAAAAAGTTACAGTAATAGTGGTTACAATTTCAGTATACAATATTTAATCTTAAAATATTACATTAACAAAATAAATATTTTAATATTTTGGGCCTAACTAGTTAAAATATTAGAGATTATGACCAGTAAAATCAGTTTTAAAAAGTGATTTTAATATTAGTCAAAAAGTTAAATTGAAAACTATGCCTACATTTATCTAGACAGACTATTTTGTTAGTCAAAATGAAAAAAAAAAAAAAAAGGATATTTTCATTAACAAAATATGCATTTTTAAACGTATGTTTTCAAATTAATTCCTTAATGAAAAAAAATAAATAAATAAAAAGAGTTCTTCCTCATTTTACCCAGAAAAAAAATTAAAAAATTAAAATTAAAATCTATCTGTGAACATGAAAAAGACATTTTTTTGTTTCACCCATATCTCTAATTTCCTAGTAGGGATGGTTGAGCATGGCTCATGTATCCTCAATCTCAGTATCCCCATTACTACCATTTTTGTTTATCAGACGTTTACTAAGTAATGAATGCATCTATTTGAATTATTTTAGATTCAAAATACAACTGAAATTATACTTATTAAATCTATCTATATTGTTGCAGCTTAAAACAAAACTTTGATTACAAAAAAATATAAAAAACACTCACCTAAATATTTACTTCAGATAGGGAAAAAACAGCTATTAATCACTATATACTTTCAAAATGGTTCCAAGATATGATTTTTTTTTTTTTTAATGTGCAGAACTATAAGAATATTATCATGTTGCTAATTTTAGAAAGAAAAATTAATCTACAGTAGAGAAAATAGGGATGGCTCAAGTATCCCCTATGATCAAGTATCCCCACTCTCCCCTACACTAAATAAAAATAAAGAATCTTTTAATACAACTGTTATCCAAAAGTGCATAGGTAAAATAACTTTCAAACCCCAAATGAACTTAATATTAACAAACTGTAATTGAAACCAGATCATCAGCCAGCGTGGTGTGGACATTGTGTTGGTAAACAAGTACTTTGACAAGTTTGAAATATATTCTTGTGGGAACATCCAGTATAAAGGAACTAGCAAGGTACACTCACAGACAGAAAATTAAATAAAGATCCTGCCTCGCAAGTGCACCCAGCTGTCATAAAAATCCAAAAATATCCTTCTTGACTCAATCCGTTGACCGCAGAAAGATGACATCTTCAATAACTACATTACATATTAAGTTAATATTTGAAATTCATTTGGGATTTGGAAAGTTATTTTAATTGTACATTTTTGGATAATAACAGTATTAAAATGTTCTGTTTTTCAATAAATATTTTCATTTATACCAGTATTTGAAAAGTGTTATATACAAGAAATTATAAAAGTAATCAGAGCAATCTATAATTGCTAAATTAAAATGAAGTTAATCAAATGTGTACTACAATTAAATAATCAGTACTGAGTACTATCATTTTCATTGTTTTAAACAAATGTACATACATTAAACTGAATAATTTTGCTGTTTAAAAATAAATACTTTTGTTTATATAAAAATTGAGCGCTACTCTCACAGAAAGACCACTTCACAACCTAGAGCTGGAAAGAGAGAGTATTTTCAAAAAATGAGATACTTGAAAAAGAGTACTTAAATTTTTAAAGAGGGGGGGGGGGAGGGTAAGATATTAATCTTTGATTCACTGTTATTATATCTTAGAAAATGAGTACTATTCTCCACAATATATAAAGAAGGGTTACACTTACTGATTATACACTGAGAACAATACTGAACTTTTTTTTTGAACACCTTTTTCTAGATACCACAATACTGTATTAATGAAATATATGTATACATCACACTTCAATTATAAGTGCTTATAAAAACACATTTTAAACATACATATAAAATAAAAAGAGAAATTTGGCGTTCAACCGTCTATCTGGATCACGTGACTTTTTCGCTTCCAAGCCATAGTAAAGTCAGCTTTGGCGATGAAACAGCAATCTAAACAATGTGAAAGGGCAGCTGAAATTGCACCAAAGAAAGTGAAAACGATTCCATCTGCTGCAAAAGCCATGGATACGGTTTTCGGGAATTCACAAGGTGTGATGATCACAGACCACCGGGGAAAAGGCAGAATCGTCACCGGACAGTGTTATGCTTCTCTACGGGACCAATTGAAGAGTGCTTATTCCGACAAAACGTCCATACCTGAGCAAAAAGAATGTGTTCGTTCAACTCAGCATTGTTCTTGCACACATACCTGTAGTTTTCGCTACGAAAGTCAATGACCTACGCTCTGTAATGCTTCCACATGCATCGGATTTTGCTCCCAACAATTATTTCCTCTTCCCAAGCCTGAAGAAATGGCTCGGTAGTTGAAAATTTACTTCAAAATATGGGCTTAAAGCAGAGACCACCACTTCATTTCCAAAGTCAGATAAGGCTTATTCTACTGAAGATAATAAAACGTTGGAAACTCGTTGGTTTAAATTTTATAAGTTGTAAGGAAATGCGTTAAAAAAATTAAATATTGTCAAAATTTTTCTATTTTCTTTGTCGGGCTTATAACCTTTCGAAACACACTCGTATCGACATCAAATTTTATTTTCCCTCCCCCCCCCCACCCCCAAAAAAGGCGGAGTTCATGAAAAATGCGGGTCCTAATTGTAATTAAAATTCGACCCCCCTATGTTAAAAATATGACACTATAAAACCTGGTAAGACGGAAACAAAAACAATAGGTGCGAAATACCATTTTAGGTGGGTTATTTGCGTCTTTGCAGATACAATTGCCAGGTATTTTTAGGGGAATAATGAAAAAATTCCGTTTAAACCAGGATTCAGTTACAGCTACGTATCAGAAAATAAATTTGTTAGCTAGCAGACATTTATAAAATGTAATATTTTACCTTACAGTCATTATTTTCCGGTTTACAGTATAATAGTTAATGATAAATTTTCGCGTTTCCTTACCGTTACAAAAAATATGTTTACGTTACCTTTGAGAATAGTAACGTGAAAAAAATGTAAGCGCTAATGTTAAGTCTATGGGAGCGTTATTTTCAAGTATCTCGCTTTCTTTTAGTATTTTAAAATGAATTTTTTTGCATAGGATAGCTGAGGACGATCTACAACCGGTCTGTTTTTTACTTTTTCGATTTTGGTTTCAGATATTTAAAAAAATTACTTTTATTTTCGGAGCCGGGGTAATCGTGTCTGAGATTGAAAGTATCCTAATATAAAAAAAACTATAACCAAAACCGAAAAGTAAAACATAGTCTGGTTGTCGATCGTCCTCAGCTATTCTATGCAAAAAAAACATTCAAAAATATTAAAATTAAAGTGAGAATTTTGAAAATAATGCCCTCATAGACTTAAAATTAGCATTTTCATTTCTTCCCGCGCCGCTCTTAAAAAAAAGATATGTTACACAGGACAAATTTCGCATTTATTACGACTGTCAAAGGTGTACTGCCCCCTTAAAAATAAAAAATATTAAAAGTTATAAATATTAAAAATATTCCTTTAAAGTTTCGAACAAATTGATGAACACTTTTAAAGTTAACAATCTTTAAAACTTACTAATTTTAAGTTCTTGTTAAATCTTAGTAAATTTAAATTGAGCAAATTATTGAAAAATTAAAATGATAAAGTCATCAATGAATGTTCTTAGGCATGTTTTAACGGCATGAAAAGTATGCTAAAAATTAATATAATAAGAAAACGAATAATGCAGTTGAAAATCAACTTTCAGTAATTTCTACCAATTAGCAGAAGTGTATTTGCATTCTTTTGTACAGCCCTTACATTAGCAACAAGTTCTTATACACGCCACATGTTAAAATCAAATTTATTCCAGTATAAACATGCTTAAAACTACTCAAATCGGACTTCCAAAAATGATCATCCATTGGCGTGCGTGCATGCAATTCTTTGAATACCCTTGTGTATTATTATATTTATATTTTCCAAACATATCTTTCTAAATATAGTTGAACTTAAAAATGTAGGATTTAATTAAAAAAAATTAATGAAATTCACTCTCATTCTCAGCAATTCTTCCTAGTTCTTTTGCGAAGCCCAATACACGGTTTATAGAAATCATTTATGCAATCTAGTATGCAGAAATTTAGTTAAAAACGTATATCATAGCTGAAAACTCACTTTCAACAATCGTCCATAATAGACAATACTTTATGTATAATATTGTATCCAACATCTTTTATGTGCCCCTGTAAATGAAATAAAATGTGATGCACATCATATTCTAATGTAAGCATCTTGTAGTAAACCTCAGTAACATATATGAATTCCATCTTGTTTGAAATCGTGATGCATAACTAAAACGCACTTTCAAGCAGTTTTTTCTGTAATAAAACTGAACTCTTTTCTGTGGCCCTGTGAATTTTATGTTAAAATTGTTTTACATCATTAAAATACACCGCAAATGATTTTCCCCACATAGACCACAATACAAAAGAATACGCGGGATCTGGTAGTAATTAAAATTCGACCACCACAAGCTAAAAACATAACACTATATAACCTGGTAAGACGGAAACATAAACAATGAGTGCGAAATACCGTTTTAGGTGGGTTGTTTAAGTCTTTGCAGAGACAATTGTAAGATATTTTTAGGGGAACCATGAAAATATTCAATTTAAACTAGGATTGCGTTACAGTTACGTATTGCAGAATAAATTTGTTAGCTGACAGACTTTTATAAAATGCTATATTTTACCTTACATTCTCATTATTTTTAGTTTTGCATTATTATAGTTAATGATAAATTTTCGCGTTTTCTAACCGTTACAAATAATATCTTTACGTTACATTTGAGGACCCACACTAGTAACGAGAAAAAAAATGAAAGCGCTAATGTTAAGTCTATGGGAGCGTTATTTTCAAAATCTCGCTTCCTTTTTAACATTTTAAAATGAATTTTTTAGAATAGGATAGCTGAGGACCCTCTATAACCAGGCTAGTTATTAGTTTTTCGATTTTGGTTTCAGATATTTTTTTAAAAATTACTTTTACTTTCATAACCGGTTGGAATCCGTTCTGAAATTTAAACTACCCTAATATATATATATATATATATATATATATATATATATGTATATATATATAAGTAAAAACTAGCCTGGTTGTAGATCGTCCTCAGCTATCCTATGCAAAAATCATCATTAAATAATATTAAAATCAAAGCTAGAAATTTTAAAATAACGCCCCCATAGACTTAACATTAGCGTTTTCATTTCTTCCCGTGTCGAAAATCGGCGTGCATGCATCCAATTCTTCGAATAGCCTTGTATATTATCATATTTGTTTTTTCCAAACATATCTTTCTAAATATAGTTTAACTTGAAAATAAAATTAATCAATTCACTCACATTCTCAACATTTCATCCAAGTTCTTTTGCGTAGCCCTATACATAGTTTATAGAATTTATATATATAATCTAGTATGCAGAAATTTAGTTAAAAGCGTATATCATAGCTGAAAACTCACTTTTAGCAATCATACCTAATAGACAATACTTCATATACAATATTGTATCCAACATCTTTTATGTGCCCCTGTAAATGAAATAAAATGTGATGCACATCATATTCTAATGTAAGTATCTTGTAGTAAACATCAGTAACGTATATGAAATCCATCTTGTTTGAAATCGTGAAACATAACTAAAACACACTTTGCAAGCGGTATTTTCTGTAATAAAAGTGAACTCTTTTCTGTGACCCTGAGAATGAATGATAAATGCTTTGCAACCCCTTCAGAAAGCATGTTTTACTGCGCCTCATAAATTCATATCAATTTTATTATGTTGTAACAGAGAAACTTTTTAAAAATACGCAGCAAACGTTTTTTCTTCATTGGCCATAATATAAAGAAATATACTTTTGAATTCCCCTGTACACGTACCGAAATCACCAACTCGTGGACAGCCAACCTTTCCGCATAGGAACTGTGCACTTCAATAAGGTGCATAATTTTTATGTTAAAATTGTTTTACATCATTAAAATACACCGCAAATGATTTTTCCCACATAGGCCATAATATAAAAGAATACGCGCGATCTGATAGTAATTAAAATTCGACCCCCTCATGCTAAAAACATGACGCTATAAAACCTGGTAAGACGGAAACAAACAATGAGTGCGAAATACCGTTTTAGGTGGGTTGTATCCATCTTTGCAGATACAATTGCAAGATATTTTTAAGGGAATCATGAAAATGTTCCATTTAAACCAGGATTCCGTTACAGTTATGTATTGCAAAATAAATTTGCTAGCTGACAGACTTTTATAAAATGCTATATTTTACCTTACAGTCTCATTATTTTTAGTTTTACATTATTATATTTAAAGATAAATTTTCGCGTTTCCTAACCGTTACAAATAATATCTTTACGTTTCATTTGAGAACCCACATCAACGGGAGAAAAAAAAAATGAAAGCGCTAATGTTAAGTCTATGGGAGCATTATTTTCAATTATATCGCTTCCTTTTTAACATTTTAAAATGAATTTTTTTGCATAGGATAGCTGAGGACGCTCTATAACCCGGCTAGTTATTACTTCTTCGAGTTTGGTTTAAGATATATTTTTTGAAAATTACTTTTACTTTCATAACCGGTTGGAATCCGTTCTGAAATTTAAACTATCCTAATAAAAAAAAACTATACCTAAAATCGAAAAGTAAAAGCTATCCTCATTGTCGATAGTCCTCAGATATCCTATGCAAAAAAAAAAAAAAAACATTCAAAAATATTAAAATCAAAGTGAGAAATATGAAAATGACGCCCCCATAGACTTAAAATTAGCGTTTTCATTTCTTCCCGTGTCTGAAATAGGCGCGCATGCATCCAATTCTTTGAATAGCCTTGTATATTATTATATTTTTATTTTCCAAACATATCTTTCTAAATATAGTTGCATTTGAAAATAAAATTAATCAATTTCTCAACAATTCTTCCTAGTTCTTTTGCGTAGCCCTATACGTAGTCTATCGAATTTATATATATAATCTAGTATGCAGAAATTTAATTAAAAACGTATATCATAGCTAAAATCTCACTTTCAGCAATCATCCCTAATAGACAATATTTCATATGCAATATTGTATCCAATATCTTTTATGTACCCCTGTAAATTAAATAAAATGTGATGCACATCATATTTTAATGTAAGTATCTTATTGTAAACCTCAGTAACGTATATGAATTCCATCTTGTTTGAAATCGTGAAAAACTAAAACACACTTTGCAAGCAGTTTTTTCTGTAATAAAATTGAACTCTTTTCTGTGACCCTGTAAATGAATGATAAATGCTTTGCTATCCCTTCAGAAAGCATGTTTTACTGCGCCTCATAAATTCATATCAATTTCATTATTTTGTAACAGAAAAGTTATTAAAATACCCCGCAAACATTTTTTCTACGTAGTCCATAATATAACGAAATATACTTTTTAATTCCCCTGTACACGTACCTGTGCTCTTAAAAAATGCGCATAAATTGCATGTTTAAAATTGTTTTACGTCATTAAAATACACCGCAAATGTATTTTCCCACATAGACCGTAATATAAAATACTTTTGAATGTCCATGTAAGTGAAGTATAAATTATTAAAAGGTAATACGTATTAGAAAGAAAATTTGCTAGCTAGTATATTTTTATAAAATGCTGTATTTTATCTTATAGTTTCATAATTTTTAGTTTTACATTATTAAAGTTAATGATAAATTTTCGCGTTTCCTTACCGTTGCAAAAAAATAATCTTTGCGTTACATTTGAGAACCCACGTTAGTTACGAAAAAAAATGTAAACGCTAACGTTAAGTATATGGGAGCGTTATTTTCAAATATCTCACTTCCTTTTTAACATTTTAAAATGATTTTTTTTGCATAGGATAGCTGAAGACGATCTACAACCGGGCTAGTTTTTACTCTTTCGATTTTGGTTTCAGATATTTAAAAAACATTACTTTTACTTTCTGAACAGGGGTGAATCGTTTCTGAAATTGAAACTTTCCTAATATATATATATATATATGTGTGTGTGTGTGTGTGTGTGTGTGTGTGTGTGTGTGTGTGTGTGTGTGTGTGTGTGTGTGTGTGTGTGTGTATAACTATAACCAAAATGTAAAAAGTAAAATCTAGCCTGGTTGAAGATCGCGCTCAGCTATCCTATGTAAAAAACATCGTTCAATAATATTAAAATCAAAGTGAGAAATTTTAAAATAACGCCCCCATAGACTTCGTTTTCCTTTCTCCCCGTGTCTGAAGTGAGCTCTTAAAAAAAGATCTGTACAAATTTCGTTCTGCGACTGTTAAAGGTATACTGTCCCCTTAAAAATAATAAATATTAAAATAATGAATATTAAAAATATTTCTTTAAAATTTTGAACAAGTTGATTTACAATTTTAAAGTTAACAATCTTTAAAACTTATTAACTTTAAATTCTGCTGATTTTTAATTTAAAAAAAAAACTGTTTTTCGAACGTAAAATGTTAAATTGTCGAATATTTTATACATATACAAGAATCGAAAACTTGAAAACGAGTCTCCTGGCCAGGCCACAAATATGTTCTAACAAATTATGACTTCGTAATTATTTGTTAACTATTTTAACTTAAAAAATACTCGTCTATTTTTTTACCATTTTACTTAATAAACTAGGACTGAGATTTGATCCCTCAGTAACTTCTATAAGTTGTAACTCCTTCTGTACGGTTCTGAAATTCTATATATAAACGAAATGTATAATTTCCTTCGTTATTCATAGAAATATAGAATTTAAAATATTTCATTCTTTCAAGAGTATTTTGTTGAAAATAAACAATAATCTTAGAAAAAAATAAATCCAAGGTTTGAAATAGGAGTGATCTATTTTAACACGTTACAATAATCCAATCACAATTAAATCGTTTCCATTTGCTAAAATGTTTGGATATTAGCCAATCAGATTTTTAATAGGCGGTGTTTTCATCGTCTTGGTGGAGGCGGGCAGCATAACATTACGAGGCCGTTTTTGACACATTTTTCATCAAAATCTTTACAAATTTTGCTCAGCCTAATTGTAGTAGAACTATTGAAAGCATATTATTGGAAAGCGTAAACTCTATATTTTCGTTGTCGTTTTTTAAATTTTTCTGAATTTTGCTGATATGGATGTTATAAGACTAAAAAGGACACAACACCTCGAATTTCACTGGATCCTAAATTGACAGGATCCTGAGAATTAAACTACAACAAAAATCGGAAAAGTAGAAAATAGCCCGGAAACAGATAGTCCTCAGCTATCCTGTGCAAAAAAAATCATTTAAAAATATTAAAAATCAAGCAAGATATTTGAAAATAACGCACCCATAGACTTAGCATTAGCGTTCGAATTTCAAGGCGTGACTAGTGTGGCCTCTTAAGTCTCTAGCTTAATTGAATCAATATATGTTTGACGAAGATTTTTTTTATCATTTTCAGTATCTCGACGTTTTTTTAAAAATCCTGTATCTCTGTTTATAATTATTTTATAGAGATGAGTTTGGTCTCAATTTGAAGCTTTTCTTCAGTAGATTCTTTTAGTCTTAATTTTATTTCGCTGCGATGCTTGTTTCCTTAAATATCAGAAATTTTAAAATGCCACGTTTAGGCGATTTAACATGGAGAAGTTGCCCTCAGTATAATAAGCAGTTACGCGGTTCTGGCTATTGGTTCTTGGCGTTTGTTTGTTTGGTGGGGTTAGCATTTTATTTTATAGCTTGGCTTGGCAGAACGACCGTCCTGCTTGATTGGATAATGATTTCACATAAGTGTCGATCGCGTGAGCCGTTAATTCCCCATGGGAGATAAGGGTTTAACTTTAAGAAAAAGATCTTGCATTTTCAGCTACAGAAACTAGTAATGTAAGAAGCACTAGTGATGGGCGATAACGAGATGTTTTTCTCGATTGTATGGACATCTCGATATTTTTCGATTGTGTAAATTTTTTCTCGATGACTCCAGCTTGCAAATTGCTTTTATACATCATATGTTATATAATATATACGTCATACATTTATCAAGAACCGTCTGCGGGTGAACTAGAATGAGTCGATGTTAATAAAGACTAGGTGACTTCGCCAGCTAGCGGTCCCCTCCTTTAATCGGGGCCTCTAATTTATACGTAATCTTGTAATATGGAATCATGAACAGGTTACCCGCTATATAAGGCACCGTACGGTACCGTGGTGTGCACGAACTACAAAATCTTGTAAAAAATATAATCACGAAACGAATGAACCTCGGACAAGATCTCTTGAAGGAGGGGTCAAAGTGAGCGGAGGGGCACAGCAGCTGCATAATATGAATAAGTCGTCACAGGTCTTTAGGCCTTTCCAACCATGTCACATGAGGGGTCTGGATCTGAATTTATAAAAATTCCCTCCCAGTGGGGGCAAAGGGGGGGAGGGTTGCGGGAGGTGGATAACATGAGTAAGTGGTCATAGGCCTTTCCAACAATATGTCAGATGAGGGGTCTCGGCTAAATTTAGAAAAACACTCCCGTGGGGGAAAAGTGGGGGGCGGTCACGGGAGGTGCATAACATCAATAAGTAGTCACAGACCTTTCCAACGATATCTCACATGTGGTGTCTTAGCTAAATTTGGATTAGTGTCCCCCCGGGGGAGCAAAGTGGGGGCCGGACACCGGAGAGCATAACATCAATAAGTAGTCACAGACCTTTCCAACGATATCTCACATGAGGGGTCTTGGCTAAATTTGAAAAAGTGTCCCCGGGGTGGGGCAAAGTGGTTGTGGGGACACCGTAGATGCATAGCATCAATAAGTAGTCACAGACCTTTCCAACGATATCTCACATGAAGGGTCTTGGCTAAATTTGGGGAAAATGTCCCCCGGGGCGGGACAGACTGTCACCGGAGGTACATAACATCAATAAATAGTCACAGATCTTTCCAATGATATCTCACATGAGGGGTCTTGGCTAAATTTGGAAAAGTGTCCCCGGGGGGGGGGAAGTGGGGGGACGGCCACCGGAAGTGCATAACATCAATAAGTAATCACTAACCTTTCCAACGATTTGTCACATGAGGGGTCTTGGCTAAATTTAGAAAAGTGTCCTGAAATTTCATATATTATGAATAATATTTATCGGAGGGCTCCATAAAAAAATCCGATCTAAAATGATAAAAACGGAAAAAACTACCCCCGCAGTGGGGGCCAAATTGGGGAGGGGAGGAAGAAAGTCTCATAATATGAAAGAGTCATCCGAGAGCTTTCCGATGACATATCACATGACGGGTCCAAAAAAAGTTTGAAAATTGCTCCCCTCCCTCCCCCGTGGGCCCACTCTTTCGCCCCGGAATTCACACAACCGCCACTTTAAAATTTTTATGTTGAATAAATAATATTTACCGGAAGAATGCATAAAAAATCCACATCTAAAATGATGTTTAAATTTATTATAGAAATCGGCTACGGTTTTAAAAATTTGTTCGCCCCTTCCTCATCCCCCTTCGGGCGAAGAAAGGTTCATAATATGAAAGAGTGGTCAAAGGGCTTTTCGATTATATGCCACAGGAAGGGTTCGGTAACATTTTTAAAATTGCACCCCTCATGAGTTCACTCTCACGCACCCCCCCCCCCCCTTGAATTCACCCGACCCACCTTCCTCTTTGAAAAGTTTATATTTATTAAATAATTTTTATCGGAGGGCTCTAGGTATGTGACACCTTGGTAGGGCTAAAATAAGAGAAACTTTGAAAATTAGGGCTTCATTTCACATCTCATTGTCATGGCTCTTTCTCTATCTCGTCCCTTGGTATTTCTCGATAAATCTTCTCACATCTCTTCTCTGCCGAGGACGATAGAAATCCTCGAGAAGTTTCTCATAGGGAAGTGTTGAAAAGCGCGAGAGAAATCCTCGAGAAGCTTCTCATAGGGAAATGTTGAAAAGCGCGAGAGAAATTCTCGAGAAGCTTTTCATCGGGAAACTTCGAAAATTGCGAGAGAAACCATCGAAAGGCTTCCCATCGGGCAAGGTTAAAAAGGGCGAGAGAAACCATCGAGAGGCTTCCCTTCGGGAAAGGTTGAAAAGCGCGAGAGAAACCAACCATCGAGCACCTTCTCATCGGGAAGCGTGGATATGCCAGAAAAATCACCGAGATGAGATTTGCGAGATAAAAATGAAGCTTTCAGAGTCAAATTTACCGCATTTCAGGTTTAAGTCCTAATTTCTCAAAGGAGTCCATCTGCTTATCCAATCTCTTTTTAGCTCACGGGCTATCTAAGCCTGAGAGCTAATGTATTCGCCGGTTCTGTATGTATGCATGTATGTACGTACGTACGTATGTATGTATGTAACGCGTTAACTCTTGATAGAAATGTCCGATTTGCTTCAAATTTTTTTCTGTGTTCATGATAAGGCGTTCCCCTGGTTAGTTTTGGGGGTTCATTGGTTAAGGATAAAGAGGGAAAATGGGGCTGGTTATCCCCCCCCCCCCTTAATTTAGATAAATGGGTTTTTCATGCAGAATTATTCGATTTGCTCCAAATTTGGTATACCGGTTTATTATGTTAAGGAGCTTCCCTGATTAAATTTGGAGGTTTATTAGTTAAGTATAAAGGGGGGGGGGGTAGACCCACCTCCTTAATTTAGATAAATGGGTTTTTCATGCAGAATTATTAGATTTGCTCCAAATTTGGTATACTGGTTTATTATGTTAAGAAGCTGTCTTGATTAGATTTGGAGGTTTATGGGTTAGGTTTAGAGATGGGGGGGACTAGTCCCTCTCTTAATTTAGATAAAAGTGTTTTCCATGCAGAATTATTGGATTTGCTTCAAATTTAATTTATCGGTTTATTCCGATATGGTGCTTCCTTCATTAGATTTGGAGGTTCATTGGTTAAGTATAAAAGGACGAAAAGGGGGCAAGTCCCCTTCCCTTAATTTAGATAAATGGATTTTCATGCAGAATTATCCAATTTACTTTATTTTTTTTTCTATGTTCATTCTGATTAGGAGCTTTCCTGATTAGATTTGGAGGTTCATTAGTTAAGTATAAAGGGGTTAAAGGGGGTTAGAACCCCCTTAATTAAGCGATATGTTTTTTTTTTCATGCAGAATTATCTGATTTGCTTCAAATTTGGTATACTGGTTTATTATGTTAAGGAGCTTCCCTGATTAAATTTGGAGGTTCATTAGTTAAGTATAAAGGGGGGAAAGGGGGGTAGAGCCCCTCCTTAATTTAGATAAATGGGTTTTTCATGCAGAATTATTAGATTTGCTCCACATTTGGTATACCGGTTTATTATGTTAAGAAGCTGCCTTGATTAGATTTGGAGGTTTATGGGTTAGGTTTAGAGAGGAGGGTCTAGTCACCCTCTTAATTTAGATTAAAGGGTTTTTCATACAGAATTATTCGAATTGCTTCAAATTTAATATACCGGTTTATTCCGATATTGCGCTTCCTTCATTAGATTTGGAGGTTCATTGGTTAAGTATAAAAGGACGAAAAGGGGGCAAGTCCCCTCGCCTTAATTTAGATAAATGGATTTTCATACAGAATTATCCAATTTACTTTTTTTTTTCTATATTCATTCTGATAAGGAGCTTTCCTGATCAGATTTGGAGGTTCATTAGTTAAGTATAAAGGGGTTAAAGGGGATTAAACACCCCTTAATTTACCGATCTTTTTTTTTCATGCAGAATTATCTAATTTGCTTCAAATTTGGTATACTGGTTTATTATGTTAAGGAGCTTCCCTGATTAGATTTGGAGGGTATTGGTTAAGTATAAAGGGGGGGAAACGGGGGATATTTCCCCTTCATTTATTATTTGTGGGGCATTATTCATTGAAATGTATAATATACAATTAGTGTGAATAACCTGTGAGCTCAATGCCATCAGTTTAACTGCCATTTATCTTGTTATTGCTATTAACCGATGTGGATTATGTGGCATAGTGGTTTCTGTATTCAGTTCTGTATTGTCCTAGTTTCAAACTTTACTGTTGAATTTAGTGTCATTTTGCCCCGAATTTTCAATGTTTCTCTTATTTTAGATCTGCCAAGCTGCCCCATACCTGGAGCTCTCAGATAAATATTATTTATGAAATATAAAAAGTTCAAAGAAGAAGGTGAGTGAATTCCGGAAAGCGCGAGAGTGGACAGAGGGGCTGGGGTTAGTTTTCAAACTTTTACCAAACTTCTCCTGTTACATATCATCGGAAATATGACCACTCTTTCATATTATGAACCTTTCTCCTCCCGGAGTTGAATTCCGGGAGGAGGGCAGGGGAGGGAGTGGTGAGGGGTAAATTTTTTTTATTGTAGCGATTTCCACAATAAATATCATTAAAAGAGGTTTTTTGATGGAGCCCTCCGATAAATATTATTTATTAAATATAAAATTTTAAAAGTGGGGCTGCGTGATTTCCGGGTATATTCTGGGAAGAAAAAGTGAACCCACGTGGGAGGGGTAGATTTCAAACTTTTTTTGGACCCGTCATGTGATATATCATCAGAAAGTTTTCGGACCCATCTTAATTATCCACTCTTTCATATTATGAACCTTTCTTCTTCCCTCCCTAGTTTGGCACCCCGAGAGAGGCACTTTTCGAACTTTTTTGAAATCGTAGTGTTTTTAAACATTTTAGATCGGATTTTTTACGGAGCCCTCCGATAAATAATTTATAATAAATGAAAATTTCAAAGAGAGGGATGGGCAGGGTGTATTTCGGGGGGGGGGGGGGCAATATAATTGGAATCCTGGGAGTTGGGACTCTTTTCTATCTTTTGCTGACACCCCTCATGTGATATATCATTGGAAAGCTCTGTGACTACTATTTCATTTTATATATCGCCCACACCTCTACCCTTACTTTGCCCCCGCGCGGGGGCACTTTTCTAAATTTAGCCGACACCCCTCATGTGACATATCGTTGGAAAGTCCTGTGACCACTTATTCATATTATGCACTTTCCTTGCCCCCTCCCCCCTACTTTGCTTCCCGCGGGGGTTCGTTTAATGTATTCCAGTCGAAGGCTTTCTAAAAATGGGGAAATTAAAGATCCAATCTCAAATGACGTAGAAAAATCAATAAAAAATATTGATCCCATTTACCATCCATTAGTTCATGTTTTTGCCACTAGGGGGTGCTTTTGATTCTTATTTTTTTGGCCATTTTGGTGCTAATTGCCGAAAAATTCTAATTTTTGATACTTAAACTCCCCTTACCGCTTCATAGCTACTCGCGTTTTTTCAACTTTTTTCAACCAGGGGGCGCCCTCATATGACTTTTCCAGCCTTGTGGCTCCATTATAGCCTCCCTTTGGTTTGTTGTTTTTTATGCCATCTGTTTTCAGTTACCCTATCTATCTATCTATATTATAAAGGACAAACATATCTGTGCGTAACGCATACGTCATTTTGCGAATGGCAACACTTTGAAATTTGAAATAAAATTTTGGTTTTGCAATTTTTTCTACAGCAAATTTTTAAACTTCTAAACATCGCACATTTTAAATTTTTACACCATCGTATAAAGAAAAAAATGCTCTTTTAAATGCAATTTGTTTGAAAACAGTATCTCAATTTATATTTGAGATATTAATTTTTTTGTAGTTTTTCATACCATTTTTCTTATCTTGGCAACAAAAGTACCCCGTTTCTATTGAAAGTCATTGAAAGTAAACGGAAAATAGTCAAAAATAGGTGATACTGCATCTTTTTGTTGCCATTTTTTCATAAAATCTGAAAAAAAAGTTGAAATTAAAACATGGGCTATATCAAGAATATTGTCTGTTATTCCGTGATAATGACGTCATATGCATACTTTTCCATAGGCGCAGTTTAAGACTTGATTCTAAAAGTGGATTGCTTTAGCGTATGCAAATGACGTCATTTTATAAAAAAGCACGTATTTTAATTCTTAAACCTGAATTATGTTTTGTAGAAGTGCGTCATTTTCACAGCCCAGCTGCTTTGAAATTCTTCACAGGTGAAAAGGCTTCAAGTTTGAAAATAATGTAATGGAAATTACACACTGATAAAACACAATGTTTTGCAAAAATTTAGAGTGTCTTTATAGAAGAGAGGTGATATGCAAATAATAGCGATTTATCTTACAGAAATTGATGATTCTTGCCTGGATGGATTTGCTTCTCCGAGTTAGACAAGCAAACAAATAATTCGTAGTTTAAAATAATATTATGTTCCTGAAGTGTTAGTAGAAATTCTCTCGAATAATAAAATTTTTTTGCTATTCTTTAAGACATTCTACTATAATATTACCAAAATAACATAATTTGCTTAATTTAATTTTTCCTAATTTTATATAATCTATATATTTAAAACACAAGTGTGTTCTTTAGTCATCTGCCCAGAGCTTTCTGCTGAACCAAATTTACTAATGAATTTTTTAACTGATTCAGCTTATTTATTATTTAACTGATTTTAACTGATTCGGTATTTAGCTGTTTATTTTGTGTGCCCGCCTTAGCTGTTTTTTTTTAAATATCCCATTATTACATTTTTATTTTAATTCTATGAAGCTTCTTCAAAATGAAGGTAATAAGATAGCTTTCATTATTGCAGAGAAGAGAGAAATAATGAGGTTTATTTAACTTTATTCATGTGATTATCTGATAAAAATTCAAAATTGTTGATAAAGATTGTTGTATATGGTTTAGTGGCGCAAAATCTCATTAAGGATATAATATTTTGAACGTAAAATGACGTACTGCTTTTGAAAACACATATTTTTCTTCATAAATTTTCTATATTGTTTTTCCTTCTGCATGTGTACTGATACTAAAATTCAGACACTAGGCGTAATGCTTAATTAAGGGCAAATGAAGTAATATTTAAAAGAAAACGATCATTTTCTTAGATAAAACTAAACATTTTAACACAAATGCGTCTAAAAAACATAAATTACGGAAATTTTTACTCTCCGAAATTGAGATTAGAATCTCCAGTAAATGGTGAGTCTGTTCACATAAAAAATGTTGCTGACAATCGTGACTTCAATTTTTGAGTTAAAATGATTTTTAAATGATCAAATAAAATACAAATTTTTAAAAAATGATGAATATGGATATGAGAAGTGCGTATGCAAATTTTGAGAAGGTGAAAATTGCTGTTTTTCATTCCGGAATACCAAGCATAAGAGCTTCAGTCGATAACCACATTCTAATAACTGATCTTTATTATATTTTACTAATTAAGTATCTATCTATATTATAAAGAATAAACGTATCCATGCGTAACGCTGACGTCATTTTGCAAATGGCAACACTTCACGATCAAATTTCCGTCTTGACATTTTTGCTACTGCAATTTTTTAATCTTCTGACCATCGTATATTTTCAATTTTCGTTGCATAGGGAAAAAAATTTACTTTCAAATGCAATTTGTTTAAAAACTGTATCTTAATTGACTGATGTATTATATTTTCTAAAATAATTTTTAAGCATGATTTTTTAAAAGTTTATCTTATCACGTGCCGGTTTCAATACATAATAATAATAAACATTTTGCACATAAAGCAACAAACATTTTTCAGCATTTGTTTCTGACTATTTTTGCATAACGAAATTAATACTTCCTTTATAAACAAATAAATGAATAATATTAAAAAAAACCAACAATCTAACATATTTGTGAAAGGCAAAATAACGAAATTAATACTTCTTTTTTAAACAAATAAAAGAATAATATTGTAAAAACACAAATCTAACATATTTGTAGTCCTACAATTTAAGTTTTTAGAACACCAAATAGGATTTTTTTTTTCAAATGGAATTTATTTGCAGAGTTCATCTCAGTTTACTGATTATCTATGGTTTTAAAAACAATTTTAAAGCATGAAATATTTTTTCATTTATCTATATTGAGCGGAGTTCGATTACGAATGATTAATCCGTTTGCCCTTAAAACAAAATAAAGAGTTCATCATTTTCTTACGGCTAATATCCATTTTAAAAAAAACTTCCCTATGAATAAATAAATAAAATAGTATAAATAAAACACAAATTTAACAGACATGTATAAGCTCTGAAATTATCAGAATATAAAAGGGTGGCATAAGTAGCAAAATCTTGGTCAAATAACTCTTAGCATGCGGCTAATAAGAACATATAGATTTTGATAAATTTCAAAAATTTATTTCATTGTATAATTCGTATTTGGGGCTGTTCAAATATTACGTAAACATGTTTTTGGCAATTTTTGACCCCCCCCCCTCCCCCCTTGTCAGCAAAAATAAGCAAATCGCAACCCCCCCTCCTTAATAATTATGTAAGCAAATTGCAACCCCCCCTCCACATTTTTTTAACAGTAATAATTTAATTTAAAAAAATTAGGACTTAATTCAAATTTAAAAAAAACTCTGCTCGACTTAAAAAAATAATAAAAAATGCTTGTTTTATTTCCTTACAATTCTATTTAAGAAAATTTCTTAGGTCACAATTTTAGAAGAACTTAGCCATTTATAAAATTTAAATTTGAACATGCCCATATCTATTCCGATGCTGACCACGGTTGCTCAAGCCATTTTTCCATATCTGTTATGATATTGATTTCCAGTTTTACTTGATTATCTTCATCGCTTTCTTTTCGTATGCAATCTTGATCAACTTCATCTTCATTGATCCACTCAACATCTTCCATATCTTCCACGAATTTTACGACGCACATAAGTTCATTTGCTCGACGAGCAGCAATTCTCAATGGTCGTATAAGGCAGGCCTTCTCCCTTTTTCACTGTGTTGAATTTTTTTGTGTCTGTTTGCTGACTCCTGAGATGCATGATATTGGCCACAGCTTCCACAAGTTCTTGCGGATAATTATGACTTTATGCAAGGACAAAAATAGTCATACGGCATCTTTAAAAATCCCTTTGCTGTAATATTCAGATTTAAGGCCAGACAGAGACTTAAATCTGTAAATTCCCCTCCTCACTTGTAATGATGTCGTTTGGCGATTGTATCATTTTAATTGGAGGAAGAATGAATCGTCCTTTTAATATACGAAATACGCCACTGCGTGCAAGAGAGCAACAATTCTTTTCTTCGCATTTTAACAACTTGCAGCAAGTATTGACTTTCTTGTACGTGCTTCGAATACCAATCCAAGTCATAACCAAGAGAGTCTTGTTCGCCTGAATCAACATGTGTAGCAGTTTAACAACATATGTGCGCAATGTTTAAGATAGTAGTAGAAGTATAAGATACATTGTTTTCAATTCAATTGGATTACATTTCATTTTTAGTAAGGTACAAAATTTGAAAAGAGTTAGAAGATTATCTGCTACAAAACTTACATATTTTTAATTTTTCCCCCATGGATGCATTAATTTTTGAGTTACTTGAAAAGAAAAAATACGGTTTAGCTTGGCTATGCCATATTTAAAAAGTAATAACTCGTTTTTTGACATTTCCTTGGTCTTTATTTATTGCCATACTGACCATGTTTCACCAAGGCTACATGGTCATTTTATCTTATCTATCTTTTTCCAATTTTTACAAGTAATTAGGTAAAATATATTTAAAATTTTAAGAATAAATTGATTATAATTACCTTTATAAAATAATCAAGAAAGACTGATTTCTTTTTGGTTGCCTTTTGCAGCTCGTCCTCAGTTCTTTTTAGCACCATACCTCTAACTCTTTGTCAGTTTTAGAACACTTTTTGTACTGCCACCACACATCATTAGCTTTACATTTGATATCCTTCAAAGGTTTATCTGAAACAGACTTTTTGAAACTTTCAAAGAGTTTTTTATACAAGATTTCTCGAAATGAAGACATATTTTCGATTTCATTTATTTTAAACACCACTACACTACAGTACTGAAAGGTTTTCAAAACTCATGAGACATCAGATAGTAGAGCAGTCGATCGCTATGGTTATGGGGTTCAACCACTTGACAAAGGAGAAGTGGGAATAAAGAAGATGGAATTTTACTTATGTTTTGGAAACTTTCTCGGACAACTCGTAATGTCACAATACAACATATTGCAACGGTCCATTCAATACTATTTCTATTCCATTCTCACAATTGGAAATGGTAGTAAGTTCTCAGAGATAATAAGCCCTCATGCATCAAACATGAGCAGTCACCTCTAGATAAAAGAGATCGTTTATGTTTTCCTTATGCGGTCAAAATAGTTGACATCAGACTTCAAGTTTAATGTTCTTTTGCTATTTCTTTTTTTTTAAATTGAAATTTTTAATAGTTTTTTTTTACAAGTCAAGAGATTTTGAAACTGTCTTACGTAAGCATCATTCAAACCCCCCTCCTCCCCCTTGTCAGCAAAAATAAGCAAATCGCTACCCCCTCCCCCCTCTAGGTGCTTACATAATATTTGAACGGCCCCTTTTCCATATGAAAAATGCTTTTTTAATGTAAGTGGGCAATCTAAAAAAATTATTGCATATAAAAAAATATTAGTTGTCAATTAAAAAAAAAAATGTTTTCATCTATATTCTTTAACCCGGGAAGTCCGGGTACGATCCCCTAGTATATATAAAAGCCGTTCTCTGTATGTATGTCCTTTATACAAATCTTTAATTTTTGACCGATTTGCACGAAACTCAATGTACATACGTTTTAGAACGTGGAAAAGATCACTGTCTACTTAAAAAAATTATCAGACCACTATTTATCCCTTTTTTCTACCACTTCCATAATTTAACATTATACAAATATCTCTTTTTAAATCTTTTTTAATTCAAACGTTTCTTTCCTGTTGCCAAACCCTAAAAAATGACACAATAATGTGAAAAAAATAAGGATAACGCGTGTATTTTGTTTCTATTTGCCAATAAAAATTCAGATTTTCTTGCTATTTTTTGCGTGTTTAATATTGACGTCATTCTAAACAGAAAATTTACATTTTTTTGTATATAAAATAAAAACTTTAACTATAAGAGTGGGAAAATAACGTAGCATCTCAATTTGAATGTTTTTTAAAAATTAAAACGTATATTTTAATACAAACAGCCAAATTTCATGAAAACAATTTAACAAAAGGAAAAAAAAGGCTAGATATGACGTCACATTCTATCAAATCTTTTCAACGCGTAATCAAACTCATTGTAAACATATGGCTCCTATATTTTACTTAACTACTTCGATTGTATACTACAGCCATAGCTATACGTTATCGCTAAGTGTTGTATTGGTTTAGATTCAGTGCTAACATTTTCTGTGATTTATAGCAAAAAGAGAGCGGTTATTTACATTTTCAAAAAAAAACCTTGACAGATGTCTTGATTTAAAATTTATGGAAAATGATATCATTTCATCTAATCATTGTAGATTTAATTTCAATAAAATTTCAAATTTTCCAAATAAAATTTTAGTAACTACTACCTCGTTTGGATGCATTTTTTTGCATTTTCCCCCGTATTGTGAAAATATTGTATACTTCTGTTACGCGCGCCAAAGAAAACATGTATTTTAATTTTAAAAGTTAAAAAAATTACCACAACGTGTCAAAAGAACATCCTTTTTCTGAATTTAAATTTCACGAGTTCCAAAATTAAAACTAAAAATGTGAGTTTTTTCATAAACTTCAAGTTAAGGCTGTTCATAAAGTTAAGGCTGTTCTGAAATCCAAAGGAGCTGTTTTCTGACATATTTTTTAATTAATTTTTGTTCGGAAACGCATGAAATTAACAGGAGTTCTTATTTAGAAACTATGTAATTGAAAGATAGTTTCCATTTGTTGGTAAAGGTATAAGATCTTTCAGTTCGTGTTTTGAACTAAATTTCGGACGCAACAGTGCAATAAAGGATAAAAACCGGCCGTCACGCAACCACAATTGCTCATAACTCGATAAGTAATTTATTTATGAAAAAAGGAAAAACTCATTTCAATTCCAAATCGCTTTAATAGTCAGGCCTACAAATTTTAAGCCTTTACGTTTAATGAGTCAGAAAATGTGTCAGAAAGTTTCGCGTTGTTGAGCAGGGAACTGGAGAAGCACCTTAAGCATTTGCAGGTTAGTATTTTGTAATGAAGTTGCATGCCAGATAGTCGCTTAAAACATAAGTCATTATATATTGTTTTAAACAAAGGTGCATGTCATAATAGGTGTCAGGTATACTCATTAAAATAAGAATACCCTAGCGCACAGCCCCATTACCGAAGATAAACCCGTCAATATACTTAGAGATAAAAATAGTTCTGCATTTTTCATTCAGCTAATAAGACTAATCCTTCATAATTGGGTACGCATGATTATATAACTTTCCCCATAATTCTATGACTAAGCAACGGAAAACAATATGTTACGCACTAAAATCTTCCCTAAAAAACTAATAGTGCAAGTCGCATGGAAATCCGTTCTGAAGAATTCAAGTTATATGCAAACGGAATGAAATTCCCATTTGAATTTTATATACTTATCAGGTTATTTTGAGTAGTTTGATTTGATATCAGTTAAATTCGTGTTTTATTTTATTTTATTTTTGGCGTTTTAATTTCGTTTGCCAATTTAGTTATTGAATATTACGCGAAAGCAAACAAATTCTGAATTATTTACAATGTTTTTGAACAATTGAGTTAATCTTTTGTATTTGGGTTGCAAGCATATTTAAAAAATATGCATGCTCAAAAATTATTTTAAAACCCATAAAAAATTCGTAAATTGAGATAAACATTACAAACAAATATCACTGAAAGTACTTTTGTTTTCTATAATACGTTAGAACAATTGAATGTACAATGTTTAGATGTTAAACTGCAATAAAAGGGAAATTTGTTGTGTTAGGTTGTTGTCACCGAAAATATGATATCAACGTTACTGATAGACATGTCTTTTCTTTATACTATTGCATTAAGTGTAAAAAGGTTCATCTTTCGTAATCGGGTTGCACTCAACTTTAAAAATATCCATGCTTAAAAATTACTTTAAAATCCATTAAAATCAAAAAATTGGGGTACAATTTTCAAACAAATTTCGTGTGAGAGAACTTTTTCCTATTCGACATTGTAAAAAAATGAAATTGTGTGATGTTTAAAAGTTAGAAAAATTGCAGTAAAGGCACATTTTATGGGTTACAATTTATGGGGCACAATTTATGGGCACTGACATAATGTTTTTACTTTATAATGTAGATAATACCATACAAACGAGAATTTCACTAAGTGCTGCGCGATTTGGAGGAATTTCTTTTTTTCGTATTGTTAGGAAAACCACATATTTTTCTCTTATACCCGCCAAAGAAAACGTGCATTCTGTTATTAAAACTCAGGGATTTTACTATGGTTGCAAGACAATAACGCCATGTTTTTTTATTGTCTTTATAACGATTTGTGGATGGGAATGCACAAATTTCAGTTATTGTGATTGCGTATTATTTCGTTTTAATTTATTTTACCTGGAAGGCTTCTTATAATTGACACGGCGAAGCCGTGTTTTAATAAAATCTGTGTAAAAACAATGATTTCAATAATCGATTGTAGAACATCTCTTTTGTAGATTCTCGAAAGTAATCGATGACTGTACGATTATGTATTTTACGATGACGATTTTTTTCGATTGGTAAATTTTCGAGAATCGCCCATCACTAAGCCCTATCACTACTATGAAATTGTCGGCCAGAATAATAGCTAAGTTTTCCAACAACTGTTTTTAGCTTCTCTCATTATAATCGATTGTAAAACATCTCGATTGTAGATTCTAGGAATTAATCGATGGCTGTATCGATTGTGATTTTTTACGATGACGATTTTTCTCGATTGTCGAATTCACGAGAATCGCCCATCACTAAGAAGCACACACATCAAATAGAGTTCGTGCTGGAAAAAGTAGTTTTTTTACAATTGTCTAATTCAGCCATAATTCTTTTGGCTTTCTATGTTTCATGTCTTGCCATTTTTGATACGATATTCGATCTAATAGTTGCTTCCGATATCTTGTCGTCTGTAAAGAAGTTAAATTTTTGTAATAAGTTTATTTGTGATGGATTAGCACTTTTTTGGAAGTATTAGGATCTGTAAAAAGTAATGGTGGTTTCCTGTTATTGTACTTTCCAACCAATTTATTTTAGATGTTTCAAAACAGTTTTAAAGCATTATCCAAGTTCAGTAGTAAGCTTCGGACTTTGGTACATAGATTAGCTTCAATTTATGATTTCGATTTCTCATTGTTAAAAACATGATGTCATTCGATTTCAATTTCTCTTTGTTAAAGACATGATGTCACTCAAGCCCTCCTCCATACACAAAACACTTTTTATCACCATGAAATTTCTTAAAGCAATGTTAAACTGGGCTTTCAGAAATAGAAATTGGAGTCAAAGATAATGTTGAATACAAACATTTTTTTTCCGGGCGGGATTTATGCAGCTCTGGAAGTGACACTTTGGAGTCTTCTAGACTATTAATAAGCATAAAATTCGAAATATTCCGATTGCACCCTTAAACAACTTGACATGAGTATCAAGAACCTCATCTCTGTATATTTCAGCATTCACAGTTGCACTGGTAAAAATGTGTCGGTCACTGCAGCCATTCAAAATTATGCCCGTCCATACCATGATTCCACGACCTTTGTATCGATGCCTTTCACGGATGTTTGCAGCCTTATTGCGTGTAATTTTCTCCCTCCATATGGTAACACGTCTGTAGTAACTCTCTTAACAAAATCGGGATTCATCGGTAAAGAGAATTCTGCTCCAGTCCGTGGTACTCGTGGTGACGATGATCTCTGCCCCACTTTAACCGGGCGCATTTCGCTACCGGAGTTAGTGGAATACAAATCATGGGTTTTCTTGCATGCAGCCCTTTTATATGCAGCCTGACACTCACAGTAAACCTAGATAATTGAGTTCCTGTTGCTGCAGCAAACTCCCTTCCTATCTGAACTGACACCAATTGCCTATTGCTTCCAGAAATCGTTAGCAAATAACGGTCCTGAAAGCATATTGTGGCACGTTGTTTACCTTGACCTGGTTGTCTGTGTACATTATACCAGTGTCTTTAAACCGTTCCCAGATTCTTGACATGACACTTTTGGCTATAAGTCTTTACAGACCCCTGAGAGTGTCTGTCCTACTTCCATTCTACCTAGTGCATACAATTTCTCAAAATCGATCAAATGTCTTCTGGACGACACATTCCACCTACTCAGTGTTGCATTCAGACACTTTTCTCCGGGAGAAATTTCTGTGGCCCTGGGGGGGGGGGACATTATAGAGTTCCGGGGGAAATTGTACTTTTTGACCATTGAAACACACAAAATTTTCAAAGGGGCCATCTCATTGCTCCTAAGGGGAATGTCCCCCCCCCCCGGGCCACCGCCTGAATTCAACACTACACCAATACAATGAAAATTTTACCTTATTACTTGTACAGTCGTGGAAAAAAAAAAGTAAACACCCTCTACTAACTCCTCAACAAATTATAGTAAAAGAAAGTTACTGGTACCGAACGATTGGAAATAAAGTCTACTTTTAAATGATGTATATAAAATTTGCTTAGGGGGCCATCTACATATTAAAACAAACCATAACTTTGTTTTTTTAATAGCAGTACACAATTCTGACAGCATAAATGAAGTCTACACCCTAAAATTAGTCTAAAAACAAATTTTTATGCAATTCGTATCATAAGTTTTTGAGAAATTAATTATTTTAAAAAGAGCGTATTTTAAGGGCTGTATCCAAATTGAAGTTCGGTACTCGGTTGTTAACCGAGAGAGCTCCCTTTTTGATCAAGGCACCTTAAGCAGGCCATTAAGCCTGTTAGATTACAGGATAGCATAAGAAATTCCAAAATATTTAGTCACTTCTATCATAGACGGCCCCTTAAGCCATCATTTTGCCGTTTTTTAAGCATAATTAGAAAACTACTTGGAAGAAAAATGTGAAATTTTGGATATCCATAAAGCAGGACTTAATAAATCTGAATCCATCAAAAAAACTGTAGGTTGCAATTCATATTTTTTTTAATATTAATTTCATAATTCATAATTCATATCAGAAAATTATAAAAATTGCAAATTCAACGTATTCATGTTTGGGTATATTAGTATTATTGCTACACAAAAAATTAGAACATTAGGATCATAATTTCAGAAGTTATAAATAAAAATATGAAAATGTAATTTAACATTAGAAGCACTAAATTTTGAATGTTTATAATTCAAAAACTTATCATTCAAATGACTTGAAATTCGGTATCTAGGCATAGTTTGAACCAAAGATTTGAAATATCTCGTTAAAATTGGGTATTGCTATTGAAAAAAATTAAGTTTGGATTCGTTTTAATATGTAGATGGCCCCCTAAGTACATTTTATATACGTCATTTAAAAGTAGACTTTATTTCCAATCGTTCAGTACCAGTAACTTTCGTCTACGATAATTTGTTAAGGAGTTAGTAGGGGGTGTTTTTTTTTTTTTTCACAACTGTACAATCCTTGAAATTAGACTTCAAATTACCCCTTTACACACGTGAACCGAAAGAACGGGCCGAGGCTGAAAAATTTGCCTATTTTTCTCTAGCGAGGGTTAATTTCATTGGACTACGTGATAACGTTGACAGTGAGTCACCATCCAATCACCTTTCATCGAAGTTCTCTTAATAGAATTAACATAAAGCTTATTTTTATGGTTGTTCCTTTAATTTTTCTCGCCAGTGTATTTTGAAATTGGTAACAAATAACCAGTCCAAAAATAAAGTTACTTTTTAATTGCAGGCAACAGATTTAAAGTGATTTTTAATATTGTCCGTTATAAAGCGTACAAAACTCAATCAATGTGCCGTTAATGCGTTTGTATAAATTCGTCCTTTCCCATAAGTGTTGGCAACAGTTGGTCCCATCGAAGTCCATAAAGAAGTTTTACGTTTAATCTAGTTACAGAAATTTGTGTACACGAAATAGCATGTATACTTGCATAGTTATCTTTCCGTCTCGGGACATTAAAATGTTTTCATTTACGAGAGGATTCCGCGTTTACATAAAACCTGCCAAGAAGGAATCACAATAGGAACAAGTTTCATTTCTGATAGGTTTCGAACGTTAGCAAGCATAAATATATAGTGTTGTTTTCATCGAATTTTGAATTGTTTTCCTTTGAGATAGGTCATCTTCACACATTTTACTGTAATGCATTTATGCTCTTCAAAGGTGTACCATAGCAGCGGTTTCCAACCTGGGGTATGCGTACCCTTTGGGGTACGTGGCGAGTCTGCTGGGGGTACGAGAAAATAACATCGGTAATGGAGGAAGTGACAAAAATGGTTAGAAAAGGTCACAGAAATGTGAAAAATGTCAATGTAATTTGCATCGATTTATTATATGGTTGTGATAAGACGGTTACTAATGAAAAAAGGCATGCTTTCGTTATCTCGTTGAATGAAGGGGGGGGGGCGAAAGGGGGCATGTTTATGAGAAACGGAGATACTCCGAAATGAGAAGCCTAACAAAGGGGTACGTGAAAGAAAAAAGTTTGGGAACTGAGTACGTTTTAGCAGTTTTAATGGATACTGTGAAAACGGAAAGTGTTTATAACGGAAACCTGTCTAAAAAGAAAAAGTCCCGGCGAAAGCCATACCTTTGAATTATACCTTCTAAGACAAACACCTGTCTAAAGCGGAATTTTTCACAGATTCTTTGTGATACTGTCTTAGCCGTTTTTACTGTTGTATCCATGATTCAGTAAACCTTCTTCGTTCGGGGGGGGGGGGTCCGGACACCCCCCCCGTTGGCTACGCCACTGGCTATATCTGATATATATACAAACGTAAACACTGTTGACATACCCTTACCAACTGTAATATAACTAAATAATAACTCGGAAGGTCTTTAAACTACTTTAATGTCTAAGAACTCAAGCGCGCGATATGTACAGCATGGCTACAAGCTTAGAACATCAACAATAACAAAGCAAGCCTCGAACCCCGAGTTCCCGATAAGTTCTTTTCAAACTGTTGCCAGATGCATTACATCACATCTCCCCCTTTAAAAGTCCTCTTCAATAAGCCTTGAAGGAGCACGAACAGTTCTACCGCTACGAGTCTTAAATGGACTGGCCTGCTTAGTCTCTGGAACTGCAGCATTAGGAGAATAGGTGATGCTAGCAGGATCATTCATAGATGTTATATCCTGGGAGCTGTCTTTCTCGGATGTATCATCAGGAATGGCGTTCTCTTTCACTGGGGTGTCGTTATCCTCCCATCTGAAGGAATTTGGAACAGTAGAAGGATGCAGATATATACGATTCCTTCTTAGGATACCTCGAGGAGTTTCAACCATGTATGACCTAGGAGCTTCATGAGCACTTTTTACCTTTCCATACGTCCTCATGTCGGAGATCCATACCTGCTGACCGGCGTCTAATTCTGGTAGTTGTCTAGCTCGATGATGACGATTGAAGTAATACTTTTGCTTCTCGATCCTTTTCTGTTCCTTTCTGAATAAGGATTTCTTGTCTAATACTTTAGGTTTTAACTTATCATTTGCTATAGGAATAGGCGTTCGTAAGCGTCTTCCCATCAAAAGTTCTGCTGGACTAAACCCATTTTCTAGTGGGGTTGATCTTAACGCAAGTAGCATAAGATATGGATCATCGTTTTCCGCTTTCAAGTAATGTAACTTAAAATTTTTCACCATCGACTCTATGAAACCGTTGCTTTGAGCATGTTTAGGACTGGATGTTATAATGGAGAACTTATAAAGTTTGGCAAATGTTTTTTATTTAGAATCTACAATTCTTTGTGAAAACTGGGTACCATTGTCACTTCTCACCACTTCAGGAATACCGTGACGTGCAAAAATGGATTTCATGTGATTAACGACTGCCTCGGAAGTAAGATGATCTAATTTTGCCACCTCAATATATCTAGAATAATAATCAGCCATTATAAGATACCAGTTACCACTAACTTTGAAAAGGTCAGCTCCGACTGTTTGCCAAGGCCTGTTTGGGAATTCTGATGGAGTAAAGGCTCTTTGAAATATTTTTGTTGCTGAATACACTTCTGACAGTTTGAGACTAAATTCTCAATTTCTGACGATAATCCTGGCCACCAAACAGACTCACGAGCTCTAACTCTGCACTTTATTATCCCAAGGTGACCATCATGTATTCTATTTAATATTTCTTCACGTAATTTCAAAGGTATAATAATTCTCGCATCTTTCATCAACAAATCATTTTGTACAGAAATTGAATGCCGATGTTCCCAGTATTTTAAACACTCTTCGGGCACTTCATTTTTCCCTGGCCAACCATCTCTTGAAAATTTAATCAGTAATTTGCAGATCGAGTCTTCTTTTTGCAACGCCCATATTTCAGCTAATCTAGAATCTGATGAAGGAAAATTTTCTATAATCATTTGCACATAAGCAGTTATTTCTTCAGTTAATTCTTCCTTTCCTTTTTCCGGTAAAGGGCTTCTGGATAACACATCTGCAATGACAAGCTTTTTCCCTGGAGTATATTTGATGGTATAGGAATATCTCATCATTCGGAGTTTCATACGCTGGAGTCCAGGAGTTAGATTGTCTAACGGTTTCGACATTAGAATGGGTACTAGAGGTTTATGATCTGTTTCTATGTGAACTTGTAGGCCAACAATAAAATCATGAAACCTTTCACAAGTCCACACAATAGCTAACGCTTCTTTCTCTATTTGTGTGTACCTTTTCTCTGTATCGGACAATGTCCGCGATGCATAGAAAACTGGACGTAAATGACCATTATCCTTTTGACACAAAACTGAACCAAGGCCGTAAGATGATGCGTCGGCTGATATAAAGGTTTCTTTCTTTGGATCATATAATGCTAATTCAGGAGTATGACAAAGTTTCTGCTTGATATCTTCAAATGCCATTATTTGAGATTTTCCCCAAATCCATTCAACATTATTCTTCATTAACTCGTAAAGAGGTTTTGCAACATCAGCAAAATTGGGAACGAATTTATTCAAAAATCCGGCCATTCCTAAAAATATTTTTAATTCAGTCACATTCCTAGGTGTTGGAATTCTGGAAATAGCTTTTGTTTTTTCAGGATCAGGTTTTATTCCCTTTTCAGAAATGATATGACCAAGAAAATGTATGGAATCTTTTGCAAACTGGCATTTTTCAGCGTTCAAAGTCCACCCAGCCGCTTGAAGTTTTGAAAGAACTTCATTTAGTCGTTTATTGTGCTCTTCCTCAGTAGAACCAAAAATTACAAATTCATCCATAAGACCCACTATACCAGGACCTTCTTGAATAGTTTCAAGAATTCTTTTTTGGAACACTTCCGGAGCTGTCTTAATTCCAAACGGTAAACGATTGAACATAAATCTTCCAAAAGGTGTAATAAAAGTAGTTAACTTTGCAGATTTGCCGAAAACCTGCATTTGCATCAATAATACTAAACACTTTAGCATTACTAAATTGACTTAAAGTATAGTCAACTGAGGCCATGGGGAAATATTCTCTTTCAATGTTCTTATTCAGAACTGATAAATCAACACAAATTCTTATGTCACCTGACTTTTTTGGAACAATAACCATAGGCGCACACCATTCTGTGGCTTCGTCTACTGGTTCAATAATTTTATTCCTTGTCATTTCATCTAACAATTTTTTTAATTTACCCCTTAAAGCTAATGGAACTCGCCGTGGTACAGAAATTGCATAAGGATTAGCATCATTCTTTAATTTTATTTGATACGGCTTCTCAACCTTTCCAATTCCGCTAAATAATTTTGGAAATTTCTTGACAGGATCTAGTTTTGATTTCAATTCAAATATTCTCTGGATAAGATTCAAATTCTCACTAGCTGTACAGCTTAGCAATGGGTGCTGTAAATTATTTATTACATACACGTCATCTTCAAAACTAAAAGTTTTGTTCTTTAATTTAACGCGAATTATCCCAGCGATCTTCAGATTTTTCCCATCTGGACCGCAAATGACTTTACTTGATCCCTTTAATTTTATATGTTTCAATTTCGAATCATAAATAGCCTTAGGAACGACCGTCACATCTGCTCCCGTATCGATCTTAAATTCTAGAGGAGTTTTTTCAATCAATACTTTAGCATTCCAACGGTTATCCGATATTCTAACAGGGTTATTTCTATCTTAAGTATTCATTATGTAACCTAAAAAATCAGAAGAATTCGTCGATTTTGTTTTTTCAACTTCGTTAACCTGCATTTTTGATTTACAAACTTTAGCATAATGACCAACCTTCTTCCACTGGTTACAAATCGCTTTACGTGCAGGGCATTCAGATTTCGTATGTTTGTTTTGTTTTCCACACCAAAAACATACTTCTTTGTTCTTATCCGAATTGAAAGAATCAAATTTTTTATTTTGTTTGTATTTCTTATTCTGCGGTATCGCTACTCTGTTAGTTACCTTAAAAGACGTAGTATCACTACTCAAAACTTGTTGTTGACTTTTGTTTCCGCCTGACGAGCTGTTGTAATCGCTTTTTTAAGTGTAAGTTTCATATCTAGTTGCAGATTTTCAGAAACCTTCTTATCGCGAATACCGCAAACAATTCTATCTCTAATCATTTCTTCCTGAAAAGAGGTACGAAATTTATAAGTTTGCACTAATGTATATAACGATGTGATAAACTGTTCCACCGATTCACCTTCTTCCTGTGTTCTCGTGTAGAATTTATATCTTTCGTATATAACATTGCGTGTAGGAATAAAATGCGTTTCAAATTTATTCTTTACAATGTCAAAATTTTTAATATCGTCTGCACTTAAATTAAAAGATGACAATATTTCTTCGGCTTGAGAGCCCATTAAATAAACAAAAGAGTTTACCTGTTCTTCCGATTGTTTCGTTTCCAAACCTGATGCAGATCTGAAACGTTCGAATCTGTCAATCCATTTCTGCCAATCTTTAGGGCGATAGGAAAATTGTTCTGGCGCAGGTATTTGATACATCTTTCTTTAACAATAAACACTGCCACCATGTAATATAACTAAAAATAACTCGGAAGATCTTTAAACTACTTTAGTGTATAAGAACTCAAGCGCGCGATATGTACAGCATTGTTACAAGCTTAGAACATCAACAATAACAAAGCTAGCCTCGAACCCCGAGTTCCCGATAAGTTCTTTTCAAACTGTTGCCAGATGCATTATATCACACCAACTGAATTGGATATGTTGACTGGGTAGAGGAACCTAAAGGGGTAACCCACCCACCCCCATCTGAAACCATATTTTTTATCTGATTATAGGCCACAGATCACCTCCTCGAAATAGAATTAGAATGTGGCCCTCGACAACCCAGACTTTTTGTTAGTGGCCCTTCCCTTAAAAAGGTTGTGCACCCCTACGTTACAGTATGTAATAAGTTGTATCTAACAAGGAAGGTCTCCTTACAGGGCATATTCAGAATATGTTGAAAAAAATGCTAGTGAAACTACTCATGTATCTAATAAGGGAACAGTCAAATTTAACGGCGGAATTTCAGTAGAAAGTCTGTAAAAAAATGAAATACTTTCGAATATTTGGCGCGAAAATACGAAAGTGGCACGCGATTTGGCGTCTGTAGGATTTTTTCTCGCCAAAAGCAAACGATTTTAATGCATCTGAAAATTGTTTATTAATTGTTTTTTTTTTAAATGCACGGTTTTTAATGAATTTAAACTTAACCAATGAAAGAGATTATTATATATTTTTTTATATTACATATATATGTTGCTTTTTGCTGTAGTTATTTAATTTTATCATTGTAAAAATAATTTCTATGCTTTGCAAGTTGCAAATATCTATTTTAAGTTATAGTCAGCTGACATTTGATTGCCATAATACATTTTCATATCGAAGACGAAGTCGTTTCCATAGCAACAAAATCAAATCGACAGTGTTCTATCTGCCTTATTTTAGAGCTTGAAATAATTTAAACCAATTTAAATTTTGTTTTAAATCGTAAAATATGATATTTAAATTTTATTATAAATACATATAAATATATATGACAAACTATAGTTAAAACAAACTAAAAATGACAAAACTATAGTTAAAACAAATTAAAAATGACAAAACTAATGTTATTTAAGTTAAACTTTTATAAACAAATTCAACATAAAAAGTTTTTTCCTACATAAAAGCGTATTTCTTTTTTCATCGCCAACCGGTGATAAATCGCCAAATAAACGAAAATTTCTTTATTTTTTTACGGTCGTTGTATCAGGGTTCCCCCCCCAAAAAATTTATAAACATATATATCCATATGAGAAGAACATTCTGTAATTTTTTCATATTTTCCTGAGTATGCCGGTATGTCCGTATGGAGCCCTTCCTTGTAAGTAATTAATAATAGCCGAAGCTTAAAACACGTAAGACGACATTTATTGACATAAAACAAACTTAAGAATAATACAAACGATTATGATTAACACGGAGTAAGAACTATGGAGGGGAAACTTAATACGCATGACTCGCCGAAAACGCAAACGATATTTCAGTAAATACCGAGGGCGCTGAAATTCGTGGTTGACCGTTCGTTTAGCAGAATATCATTGGATTGTATGCATGAGACGCCTATGTTAGAATTAAAAAACATTCATTTTATTAGTTTATTTTTCATTATTCAGATTAGGGAGCTTCCACAAATGATGTCACGCTTGGAGGGGGGCGGGGGGCTCGTGAAATTGTGACGGTTTGTGACAAGAGGGGGGGGGGGATAATGAGAAATGTGGTTGGGTAGTTTTTGCTCTGTTATATGTGGACGGACGGACTGAACGACGACTATAGGTGCTACGTATTTATATAATTACGAACGCACCTAAAACGCATTGGTAACTTATTTTTTCCCTCGTTTTTTCTTTGTTTGACGTCACTAGCATAACCTCTTTTGCATTCAGGAACAAAGCACTTATACCTCATCTTAATTTATGTTATGTAAGGGCTGGTCCATACACTTTTTTTCAATATTTTTGATCCTTCTCTCCCCGTTTGTCACAAAGTGTCACATTCCACCATACCAATCCCCCCCCCCTTATCACATGTCACACTATATTACATAAACATACACTTGCAGTTCAGATACAAAGCGCTACGTCATAGGTCATATTTCAAACTTTATTTTTAAACTTTAACTATGTGTTTTAACGACATTTTTGGGCATAACAATAAAAATCATTCATGTACTTATTTTGTATGATATAAGATTAAGGTTTAAACAAAAACATAATATGCAATAGTAATAAAATATTAATACGAAAGAGCAGTTGAAAACAGTCGTATTTTGGAATTTGATATGGAATTTAATATATTTGGCTTTAAATCTACTTTATAAACACAAAATACTTTAATTTCAAAATAACTTCAAAATTGAATCTGCTGATTTTTAATGCTTTTATTTTAACCAAAATGTTGCGTATATGACATTGGCGTCAGAAAAAAATCGCGCCAATATGGGGCCGTATATGACATCTGTGCCGAAAGAAAAAAAAGCTGGGTGCAAATCTCGCTTTTTTTTAGCCCCCGGAACGGTATGCTATTTCTTTCTCCCAGCTTATTTTGTCTCCAAAAAATAACGTTACCTTACTGACGCTACCAATAAACAAAGCAGATGCATCATTGTACAATTAAATGCTCTGTAGCATTTTTTTAAAATTTCTAAGCATCGCATATTTTCAATGTTTATACCGTCGTATTGGGAAAAAAGTACTTTTTAATGCAATTTGTTTGAAAACTGCATCTCCATTTGTTTTTGAAATATTATTTATTTTTTTTTTTGTAGTTTTTAACGACATTTGTTTCATTTTGGCAACTCAAGTACTCCATTTCTGCAGAAAGTAAAGAAAAAATTGTTGAAAAATAGCAATTATATATTTTTGTTGCCATTCTCTCATAAAAATTGAAAAAAAAATTAATTAAAATACGTGCTATTTTGAGAAAAATATAAATGAAGGATTTATGATAAAGCGTGGAGCTATTATAAACTATATATAATTTTAAGTATCTATAGTAATGCAAATGACGTCATCTTAAATAAAATAAAAGCGTATGCTTTAAGTCTTAAAATTGAAATACATTTTGCAGTAGAGTCCCGCTTAACCGAGTTATTTTCTTCTGATGGACTGGTGGCTTCTATTATTATGAAACAGCCATTGTAAATGAAGCGTTAGGTGAAGATGAAAGAGCAGCTGTAAAAAGTTAGAACTCTGATTTTCTGGTCAGAATGGGAAAAAAAAATGGCCATAATTTTTCTTTTTCAAAAAAAAATTATGGACACTTTCTTTTTCCCATTCAAAAGAAAATGAAAGTCATCAAAAGAAAATGATGTGATGGAAATACCGGGGGCGACACTAAATTCTGAAAAAGCAGAATTCCTGTTCTCTAGTTTATTTTATTTTTTTCAACTCGTCAGTTAGCATTTTTTTATTGTTCGAGTGGTAAATTAAAACATTGATTTGAAGTTGAAATTAAATGTCATGGTTTGTTACATAATTTAATATTTCGCCAGATGTCATATACGCATCGGATGTTTGGCATGATTTTTTTTTTTTTTTTTTTTTTTTTACGAAAATTTGGCGAAAACCTAGTTTTCGAATACCAGTTACATATGTATTTTTGCTACTACTTAGTTATCCCGTCGACCAAAAATCTATCGCGAACTATAAGATTAAATTGCCGGCACAGATGTCATATACAGATGTCATATTGGCGCGATTTTTTTCTGACGCCAATGTCATATGGATTGAAAGAATGAAAGGATTATATTTTAAATGAAATGAATGAAATATGAAGAAAAGCGACGGGAAAAATGTTTGGCGAATTATCACCTGCGTCTCGCTAACATAAAAATACCGTCAGAATTGATTTCTCTATCAGAATCAATGTAAAGATTGTTCAAGTAAATTGAATTATGAATAAAAGTAGCATGATACATTTCTTAGCATACATTTAAGGTAACCTTTTCTGAATTATGAAAAAAAAATATATCTGTTATGATTAAAATTTGAGTTGCCATCATTAGAAAAAATGTATATAAAATTAGAAAAAAATTAATATTTCAAAAACTAATTCGAATTTTAAAATTCTAATACCAGTTTTGAAATCTGCGGATCAATATTGATTTTTAGTGTTAATTTCATCGCAAAGTATTCCATATTTTAGGAGAAATCGCCGTGAAACATAATCAGTTGTTTAATCAGTCGATTCATACTTGCGTTTCATACTTCCGTTACATACTTCCATTTCATAAAATGCGTTTCATTAGGATTTTATATATTCTAGGGGATCGTATCCGGGCTTCCCGGGTTAAAAATGTAGGTGAAAACTTTTTTTTTTAATTGAAAACTAATATTTTTTTTATATGCAATATTTTTTTTAGATGGCCCACTTACATTAAAAACAGCATTTTTCATATGGAAAATACGAATTATACAATCAAATAATTTTTTTAAATTTATCAAAAGCGATATTTTCTTATTAGCCGCATGCTAAGAGTTATTTGACCAAGATTTTGCTACTTATGGCATCCTTTTATATTCTGATAATTTCAGAGCTTATACATGTCTGTTAAATTTGTGTTTTATTTATATTATTTTATTTATTTATTCATAGGGAAGTTTTTTTAATGGATATCAGGCGTAAGAAAATGACGAACTCTTTATTTTGTTTTAAGGGCAAACGGATTAATCTTTAGTAATCGAGCTCCGAGCGATATAGATAAATTAAAAAATATTTCATGCTTAAAAATTGTTTTTAAAACCATAGATAATCAGTAAACTGAGATGAACTTTGCAAACAAATTCCATTTGAAAAAAAATCCTATTTGGTGATCTAAAAATTTAAATTGTACGATTACAAATATGTTAGATTTGTGTTTTTTCAATATCATTCTTTTATTTGTTCATAAAGGAAGTATTAATTTCGTTAATTTGTCTTTCACAAATATGTCAGATTGGTGGGTTTTTTAATATTATTCTTTTATTTGTTTATAAAGGAAGTATTAATTTCGTTATGCAAAAATAGTCAGAAACAAATGCTGAAAAATGTTTGTTGCTTTATGTACAAAATGTCTAGTGTCTGAAGCTTAGTATCTGTACACATGCAGAAGGAAAAACAATATAGAAACTTTATGAGGAAAAATGCGTGTTTTCAAAAGCAGTATGTCAATTTCCGTTATTATGCCCCTAATATAATATTCAGCTCCTAATGGAATTTTGCGACACTAAACCCTATACAACAATTTTTATCAACAATTTTTAATTTTTATCAGAAAATAGCATGAATAAAGATAAAAATACCTCATCATTTTATCTCTCTTGTCTGCAATAATGAAAGCTACCTAATTTTCGTCATTTTGAAGAAATTTCATAAAATGCTTTTAAAATTAAAATATAAAAGTGGGGATATTAAAAAAAAAAAAACAGATATTGCGATCACATGTACAAATGAAGAGCTTTCCGTTTAAAAAAAAAAAAAATATATATATATATATATGTATATATATTAGTAAATTTGGTTCAGCAGAAAGATCAGGGCTGATGACTAAAAAACACACTTGTGTTTTAAATATATAGATTATATAAAATTAGGAAAAATTAAATTAAGCAAATTATGTTATTTTGATAAAATTATAGTAGAATGTCCTAAAGAAGTAGCATTAGAATTTTATTATTCGAGAGAATTTTCGACAAAAACTTCAGGAACATGATATTATTTTAAACCACGAATTATTTTATTTGTTTGCTTGTCTAACTCGGCAAATCAAATCCATCCAGGGGAGAATCATCAATATCTGAAATATAAATCGCTATTATTTGCATGTCACCTCTCTTGTATAAAGACACTCTAAATTTTTGTAAAACATTGCGTTTTATCAGTGTGTGATTTCGATTACATTATTTTCAAAAGTGAAGCATTTTCACCTGTGAAAAATTTCAAAGCAGCTGGTAATTCAGGTTTAAGAATTAAAATACACGCTTTTTTATAAAATGACGCCATTTGCATCCGCTAAAGCAATCCACTTTTACAATCCAGTCTTAAACTTCGTCTATAGAAAAGTATGCATATGACGTCATTATCGCGGAATAACAGACAATATTCTTGACATACAGCCCATATTTTAATTTCAACTTTTTTTTCAGGTTTTATGAGAAAATGGCAACAAAATCTCATATTTTCGACTATTTTCCGTTGACTTTCAATGACTTTCAATAGAAATGGGGTACTTTTGTTGCCACGATAAGCAAAATGGTATTAAAAACTATAAAAAAATTAATATCTCAAAAATAAATTGATATACAGTTTTCAAACAAATTGCATTTAAAAGAGCATTTTTTTCCTTATACGACGGTGTAAAAATTTAAAATGTGCGATGTTTAGAAGCTTAAAAATTTGCAGTAGAGAAAACTGCAAAACCAAAATTTTATTTGAAATTTCAAAGTGTTGCCATTCGCAAAATGACGTATGCGTTACGCACAGATACGTTTGTCCTTTATAATATAGATAGGGTAGATAAAATGAAAACAGCACTGTAGACCTACTCGTAGAAGCGATCTTAAAAAAATCTCGAATGTCAGTTTGTTTGCCAATCACCATAAAATTATTTTCTAAAATGCAAAAAGTATTTCATTTGCTGATAACAATTTATTTTTCTTTCAACAGTTTGATTTCGCAAATACAGTAGAACCTCTTTTAACCGAAACTCTCGGTTAACCGAAATCCATTTTTGAAGCTTTTTTTTTTTTACTATGGCATTTATCAAAAAGCGATGAAGGGAACAGGACAACGATGTGGACGAAGAAAACGAACAAATTAGCAATTCTTTTGAAAATTCAAAATCTTTAGAATGTTTTGCAAAAAGTTTGGCATGGCTGGAGCAGCAGAAAGACTGTGATACTGGTAAACTAAAAGTACAGAGAAAAAAACAACTTTGTGATAGAGCTGCAAAGCAGAGGCAATCGAAACTGCGACAAACAAAACTGTTTTTCGAACCCTTGTGAAATATGTAAAAGGTACTTAATTTCAAAGTTAAAATTCAGGTAATTTATTCTTGTTTCTATTTTTCTATTGCTTTATTTTTACTAAGCACTTGTTACCATAATAAGAACCAGCGCATACATTTGTCCTTAATCTTAAAATTGAAGCATTCTCGATTATCCGAAAATTTCGATTTTCCGAAAGATGGTCGGTCCCAATTACTTCGGAAAATCGAGGTTCTACTGTAATCTACAGAAATGTTTTTTTCTTCCTCCGTCGTAGACGTGGTGACCGAGCTATTTATAGATTAGCGATTTTGACCCTTTTGTAATGGATTGTTACGTAATTCCTCATTCTGAAGTTCCATTGGATTATTGTAAACATCAGGAGTGAAAGAGTGCTATGTTTTTTCCGAAAGTCGTGTCAGATTATCCAGCATACCGGGCCTAAGGATGCCGGATTAAATAATGTTTGCTGTACTATTAAGTAATTATAACTTACATTCTATTACAATGCATCTTTTTCTTTTCTATTTTTATTGAAATTTCGGGTAATCCGAATTTTTTGTAATCCGAACAAGCACCGGTCACAATTAGTTCGGATTAGCGGAGCTCTACTGTATTTGTAATTTTTAAACCTATGTTGCTTTTGCATACATAATACAAAGAGGGAAAATAAAAAAATTATAATTTTTCTTTAAGAATTTCAATATGTGATTCCCAGGGTGAGAAAGATTTATTTTAAAAATAGGCCTTTGTTTTGAAAATAACGCTAAGTTAATATTGCTATTGGGAGTTTATTTTAAAATAGTCATAATATGTTTGCACAGTTTGGGAAATATCATCGATTTTGCCTTTTTTTAAATATATAGAATGCGGGGAGTTCCCTTTTTACTTACCCATCATAAGTAGTATAGGGTAAGTTTTGTAATCGTTTTAAAATTTTTTAAAAAAAATTGACGGATTTACACGTTTAGACACTGAAGATTCCGAAAAACATATTTTTAGAAAAAAAAAAAATTCCGTCTGTCTGGGTGTGTGTGTGCGTGTGTGTCTGTAAACGCTCTATCTCCCAAACAAATTCAGATAGAGACTTGAAATTCGTTATGTACTTAGGGAGTAATAATGGAAAGAAGCCTATTGAATATCAGTAACCTCGATTATCCGGAACTTTTTTTTTGGACTCTTAAAATATTCTTTCTGATAAAAGGTATACAAAAATTTTCGAAATTGTTTATTTGAAGGAGTGAATATAAAAGACAATAAAAAAACATAAATTTTGCATCATGAATGAACTCCATCGGATTATTAGTTGCCGAGATATTTGTAATTCTATTTTTCACACTCTTCGATTTTTCATGACCCTGAATCTCATTCAAATTTAAATTCAAACATATATTTTAATTGGAAATGTGACGCTTAATCCGACGCAGTAAACTGTTAGTTAATAGGATTATAATTTTTCGAGTTATAAGGATGTCTCTTTTACGCAATTCGGTACTACTCGATTATCCCGCCGACCAAAAACTATCGCCAAACTATAAGATTAAATGCCAATAATGGCTTATCGTAAATGTCAACATTTAATCCCTCTCCATACCTATAAGGCGGTTTACCATAGGGGGACCCTGTTCTGTAACCAACTTGACGGTATATCGCCAAATTTGGCGACCAAAATGAGTCGCCAAAAGTAACGCCAAATTGGCGGTATCTCTAATATTTCGCCAAATTCCCATAGACTTCCACTGTAAACCAATAGCGTTTACTTGCTTACAGAAAATCAACAAATTGAGATATTTTAATGCAACAAAAAGTAATAAACTAAATTATGATTAATTATATTTAAGGGAGTCCAAATAAATTAAATTATGAATAAAAGTAACATGGTACAATGCTTAGCAAATATCACATGTTTTATTTTCTTATTTTATATTATCTATATCCATGATGGGTAAGTATTACGGTGGCCCCCAACGACTAGTTTTAGTACAAAGAGCCAAAAAAAATGGTTTATAATTTTTAATTACTAAGTTTTAATATATGATGGCTAGTGAGTAGTGTGAAAAAGATTCGTTTAAAAAATATGTCTCTGTTCTAAAATAACAATTGTAAAGTATTTTTTCATTATTTAAATATTTCAGGCTTGTTTACATGTAAATATCAATTCCTATAGTTAAATGTTTTCTTATATGATATCAAAATAAGTATCTAAAAAGCATTAATTTATATCCGATTAATAAAAATAGCAAAAAAAAAAGCCTTTGTGCAACAATATTAAAAAACAGAAAAACCAAAGTTTAAAATGCACAAATAATACATAAAAAGCAGCAAACAGCTGTTTCGAATCTACTAGCGAAATTCTTCTTCAGTGCAAGATAGGGAAAAAGGAACAACGTGCTAGAAAAAGCAAAGCTGATCAATGCTGGCTCAGCTTTGCTTTTTCTAGCACACTGTTCCTTTTTCCCTATCTTGCACTGAAGAAGAATCTCGCTAGTCTGGCTCAGCTTTGCTTTTTCTAGCACACTGTTCCTTATTCCCTATCTTGCACTGAAGAAGAATCTCGCTAGTAGATTCGAAACAGCTGTTTGCTGCTTTTTATGTATTATTTGTGCATTTTAAACGTTGGTTTTTCTGCTTTTTAACATCCGATTAATAATCTGCTTACGGAAATTCCCATCTGTACTACAGTCAGCGCCATCTATTGGAGGCTTACTTTCGCGTGCATTTTTTTAGCGTCGAACGCCACACTATATATTCTAGTCACTGTAATTCCATTTAAGGTATGGAAATAATAGGAAAAAGAACTCATTTAAATAAGAAATTTATTGTAAAAAATATATCTTAAATAAATCTTATTTATGTTTTTTATAACTATATAATTTTCAAATAGTCAAGCAGGCTTCTTACCTTTTTTATCTATAACAGTGAATTAAGAAATGCGTTTTTCTCAAAAACTATGTGACCTAGGGTAATCGCTATAGTTTTCCTGCAAGGTTTAAATTAATTTCTACTACCTCTAATTTTTTCATAATTTTAGTTTCATTAGTTTCGGAAATAGAGGGGGGCATATTTTTGTACTACATTTTCGACGATGCTCTGAAAATATATTACCTAAAATTAAAAGAAAAGAAATTTTGAGCTCAGCATTACGAACGGTTTCATAAGATACCCACACGATATACAAGGAAAATATATTTTTCAAGTAACTGAATTAGCCCTTCTACATTTTTCATAAATATATTTGTGAATGTTTAATAATCTGTAAATATGTGGGTCAATAGTCTTTGTTACTTCCCCCAATTTGAACTTCCCAGGTTCCATAGTTTACGAATAAAATGTCTTTGACAGACACAGGAGTGATCTTATAATGGTTCCGTTTTTGCTTTTTAAGTACGACACCCTAAAAACAGTCTTTATAGAGTTGACCTCAGCTATGCAATACAAAAAATAAAACATTTAAAAATAGTATTGAAATGCAAACTAGATATCAATAAAAAAAATTATCCCATTGGATTTACATTAGCCAGCAGGTCTTTTCGCTTGACTGAAGTAGCCTCGTCTAGCAAGCAATTTATTTTGTGAAAATAATGGTAGTATTAATGAGCTTTTGGTAACGGAAAATTTGGAAATATAGCTTAATAAATTACACAGAAATACTTTTAAAAATTATTATTGTACCTATTGTAATTATATTGCACCTATAGTCATCGTCTGGTCCGTCAGCATATAACAGCGCAAAAACTACCTAACCGAATGGTTTGAAATTTAATATATACTAGCTGGGTACCCGCGCTCCGCTACGAAAGATGGAATTTTGCAATCATTAATTAATTTTTAACTTACTTCCTGGTATGTTAGAATTATAAACATTATGTTTATAATTCTAACACACAGGTGTGTTCTCAGGTCCATAATGACAATGCAATACTTTAATATTAGGAAAGATTAATTATAAATTAATACATTAATTTTAATTTATTTTACTATTAGTCTACCTCAAGTGATAACTCACCAAATTATCTGTAACTCGTAAAATTGTATAAAAGTTAAAACAACAATAGATTTAATTATGCGCCAATAAAAACTCGCTAAATTATGCCAAATAACTAAAATTGCAACAATGAAACATTTTAAAGGCAAAAATGCTGAAAATAAATGGAAAATAAACAAGTAATATAAAAATTTTGTTTTTAAAGTCAATTCCTACTTAGGTCATCAAAGAAAAATTTAATATAATCCCTTAAGCTAATATTAGTTTTTGTTGCATTAAAATATCTCAATTTGTTGATTTTCTGTAAGCAAGTAGGTTTACAATGGAAGTCTATGGGAATTTGGCGAAATATTAGAGATATCACCACGTTGGCGTCACTTTTGGCGACTCATTTTGGCCGCCAAATTTGGCGGTATTTGGCGACAGAACAGGGTCCCCCCTGTTTGATAAAGTATATATTTTAACTATACCAATAGATGTCGCTACATTGCAGATATATCAAAATGTTTGTACTAGAAATCTATAAGCTGTGAGAAAAAGACACGGCCCTTTAAATTTGTAGTTATTTTCTAGGCTGTGTGAAAAGGACATTGTTTTTTGTTTTTAGTTTTTGTTCGAAGTTCTATTTCGAGAATGTGTTCTTTTTAATAAGTTTAAATTTAGATTTTTGTGTCTATTGTGCTTTGAGTTGTGTTCGGAATAGAGAGTTGTGAGATTATGTAATAAACTGTGTTTAAAAAGCGAATGAGAATTTTAATGAGAGTAAGAGTGCTTTTCTTATAATTCCGGGCCAAAATACATTTATGATATGGTCCGTCTTCATTGCCGGAGGAAAACCAGGAGGGTGATATAAATATTTCCCGCAAAGTAAAAGTGAGAAAGCTTATGATCAAAATGTCATCGTTTAAGTGCTTAAGCGGCTAAAAGTGTGAATCACAGCTGCGTGTCTTGACCTTGTGTTTTCCTTTTTCTCTGGTGGATTAATTATTTAAAGAGTCAAAAGGGGTAAGTGTATACCCATTTAATTTATATATTTTTTTTTCAAAATGAGTTTGAAAGAGTTGAAAGAACTTAAAGCTAAAAAGGAAACAAATAAAACTAGTTTGACAAAATTAAAAGATCGATTGTCAGGTTCTGAATTAGAGCCAAGCGAACTACTTCTCATAAAGGAGAAACACAATAAGCTGGTTCTAACTTTTTCTGATTTATTTGACGCGATCTATAAAGTATGTAAAGAAGATGAAATTGATGATTTTATCAAAGAAAACGAGGAAATAAATGAGTCATTAGAGAATTTAGAATTTGAACTCAGCAAAAAGCTTTCAAAAACAAAATTTCAGAATGTTAATTTGGAAAATGCGTCAAAGGCTGAAAATAACATAAAATTGCCGAAGCTGACTCTTCCGATATTTACGGGAAATTTGCATGAGTGGCTTTCTTTTAAAGATATATTTAAGGCCACTGTACATGGTAACTCAAATTTATCAGGGGCAATGAAATTGCAATATTTAAAATCTTCATTAAAGGGAGATGCTTTTAGAATCATTCAATCCATTTCAATTGTGGATGCTAATTATGAAGTTGCATGGTCGCTTTTAGAGGAACGGTATTCAAATTCAAGAGAACAAGTTTACGCGCATTTAAAACGTTTTATAAATATTCCTGTTATTCAGAATGAGTCCCCAACAGCATTATTAAATTTAATAGACATTACAAATGAGTGCACTAGGTCATTAGAGATTTTAGAACAAAAAGTTGAGGGGTTTTCTACTACCATGTTTGCTTACATCTTAGCTCAAAAATTAGATGCAAATACAAAAATGTGGTGGGAAAGACATCTTAAGCGGAATAATTTACCAACTTTAACTCAGTTGCTAGAATTTTTGAGAGACCACGCGCGTACACTAAGTGCGTCCAAACAAGTAAATACAAAACGAAATTTTCAAAACGAAAGCCATACAAGGCATAGCTTTTCAAAGGTGACTTCCATGGTTACGGTGTTAAATGAGAAAAATATGCGCAAATGTGTTGTATGTAACCAAGAAAATCACAGTGTTTTTAAATGTCCAAAATTCCAAAAATTGAATGTACAGGACAGAGTAGAATTTGTTAAAAAACATAATTTGTGTTTCAATTGTCTTTCAGAATACCACTGCGTCAAAAAATGTAATTTGACATTTTCGTGTGCCAAATGCCATAAACGGCACAATATACTTCTTTGTTTTGATAGGCGGGAGAGAAATTCCACTGCAATGGGAAACACAAAAAATTCTAGCGAAAAAGAAGCGCCAAACTCACTGGCAGCGAATGAAGGTAGACAAACATTAAATGCTGACGCGATACCCTTTGAGATAAATAACCAAATTCAGAATTTCGCTGGTACTGCGAATGTGAGATCGAGTAATGTTAAAACAGTTCTTCTTTCCACTGCGGTTGTTTATATGAGAGATAAATTCGGAAATAAAATTCCGGTGCGTGCCTTATTGGACAATGGATCAATGAGCAATTACATAGGCGTAACCAGGGGGGGTGCCCTGGGTGCCCGGGCACCCCCCCCCCCCGCTTGCGTAGACTCAAGCACGATTATTTTATAAAAAAAATCGAAATCTACAAAAGAAGAAAGAAGAAGTGAAAGCAGAGTTCAATTAGTTTAGCAAATTAATTTATACGAATTGAATATTTCCAACTGAGCGAAAAAATGCCCAGGCCGGGAATCGAACCCAGATCCTTGGCTTACAAGGCCAATGCTTTTCCATTTAAGCTAACTGGGCCGACAACCAGCCAGCATATTTCGCTCAGATAACCTTATTGGTAGGAACATCTGGTCTGTCATGTAGACAGCTCCTGTTGAGCTGTCTACATGACAGACCAGATGTTCCTACCAATAAGGTTATCTGAGCGAAATATGCTGGCTGGTTGTCGGCCCAGTTAGCTTAAATGGAAAAGCATTGGCCTTGTAAGCCAAGGATCTGGGTTCGATTCCCGGCCTGGGCATTTTTTCGCTCAGTTGGAAATATTCAATTCGTATGATAACTTTACCAGTCAGTTTGACTGTGTTAAAATAATAGTTCAAATTAATTTAGTTCAGAAAACTAACAGCCGAAGTTTTGAACAGTGATAAAAGAAGAAACCCACGTTCTTTTTTTTCTTAATTATGTTGTTTATCTTTTTTAAAACTAGAATATTTACAAGAAACTGTATTAGTCATAGTCAGTCAAAAAGCTAGTTTTATAATTCCCCTTTGACGTCTTTTGTTTGTGGGAGATTTTTTTAAACACTGTTCTTCCTATTGCATGTTTCTGCAATTTCATGAAAAATTAACGCAAGTTCTTGACGAGGATAGAAACATAAACTATTTCACCTCTTTGCTTTGGTAGCCTAAAGTCTAGAAAGAAGCAAAAAAATTTGAAAGGGAATGCAGATGTGAAACAATAATAATTCTAAAATGCGATTAGCAAGGGGAAGGGGGGTGCACAAACACTGCCTCCTTTCAAAATGAGAAATAATAGCACAGAAAATTCAATTTAATCTGGAGGTTGATTAGTTGAATTTCGTGTTTCGCGACCATTTTTTGACATTCGTAAAAGGAATATGGTTGTAGTCTTTCAAGTCAATATGGTATTTTTTTTCTCTGAAAATTTTCATACGATTTTTTGAGTTTCTTCTCGTTTTTCGGCGGCGTTCTTTAGCAACTAGGAAGAGGTTTCAATTTTTATCCCAGTGCATTAAATTTTGATGAAATTCGCGATTTTACTCTGCGATCATTTCATGATATTTTCAATTTTTTCCCAAAATCATTTGACGAAATTCACGTCTTTCTTCGCCATTTTTTGTCGAAATTCGCACTTTTCACCACTAACCTTTGATAAAATTCGTGTTTTTTACCGCGAACCTTTGACGAAATTCGCATTTTTTACCGCGATATTTTAGCGAGATTGATATTTCTTTAGAACGATCCTTCGATGAAATTCGCGTTTTCTTTCCACGATTTTTTGACGAAATACGATTTTTCTTTCCGCAATCTTTTGACAACATTCGCGTTTTCGTTCTGTGATCCTTTGACGAAATTCTCGTTTTTACTGGAATCCTTTGACGAATTTTTTTTTTTTTTTTTTTTTTTTTTTTTTTTTTTTTTTTTTTTTGCGACTGATTGGCGAAACAGATTTTTTTACAGGGGTGACCACTGTAAACAAATGATCATTTGTCGAAATTCGCGATAGAAAATTCTCGATATCTTTTCGTACCAATTAACAAAAATTTCTAGTCTTTTCCGCGATCTTTTGACGAAATTTGCAACCTTTTTTCGTCAATCGTTTATCGAAATTCGTGATTTCTTCTCCGAAATTCGCGATTTCTTTCTGCTCTCTTTTATCGAAATTCACGATATTTTTCCACGATCGTTTAAAGAAATTCTCAAATTTTTGCGGACCGAGTCACGAATTGATTTTGCGAAATTCCATAAGAAATAAAAATCTCAAAAACGAGAAAAAAAATTTAAATACTCATTTAAGAATCACAGGTCTGCGAAAGAAATTGGAGGGGGGGGGGGGAATATTGCACAGCATTTTATATTATGCGGGACTTTTTCTTTTCTGTGCACAAATCGCGCGATCCCGCACGTTATTTAAAACCCTGCCCGCGAAAGAAAACTTCATTACTAGTGAAGTTTCGCTGTTTTTTTTAACGAACATAGAATTAAACAAATCTAGGATTGTGGGGAGAGGGGGACTGCCTTCGGCAACGTACTCCCGAGCAAGTTACGACCACTTCCGTCTCGAAACAAACGAATCCTGAATTATTGCGATTTTTTATTTCAAGACAAATTAAATTTTCAGCTTTCTTATACGAACTGATTTGACATTCTTCAAATTCTAATTTAATCACGGCAATTTCAAAAGTTACAGGAAAGTTTTTTTCTGTTTCAAAAAAGTAAAAAAATTGCCTCAAAGCACGAAAAACATCGCTGAAAATAGCATTACAAATTCGGAAGAGCTTAAAAAAAAAAAAAAAAAAAAAAAAAAAAAAAAAAAAAAAACTCGGAAAAAGCCCTCTAAAAATAACATTAAAAAGTTGTTACAAATTGAAAAATCGCTGTAAGAATCTCGTTAAAACTCTGTTGAAAAGAAGACAAAATTTACTGGATAAAATATTGAAATCGGATTCTTTTTTACTAATTTGAAAAATTGCCGCAAAATGCGAATTTTTTCGCATAAAAAATTAATTGAAAATTCCAGAAATTGTCTTCGATATGCACGACTTGAGGCATACAGGTACTTTCCTGTCAAATCTTGCGGCTGTGAGAGCTGCAAGGTTTTTTAAGACTTCAGCGCACGCACATACACAGAGACAGACAAGCACCTATCTTTATTATTACAGTTTCATCATGGTAATATAATTTTTATCATCTTGATAAAAATTATGTGTTTATTATCATGACCTGCTTTACCTAATATATTCGACACATTCTAAGGTAAAAATATGAATTTTTAATGAATATTAAAATTATTTATAATATTATAATTATTATTTATATAGACTTTCCTCTAAAATTTCTTGGGTCCCTCTGGTGATCCCTAAGAAGTCAGGGAGTGACATTCTGAAAAACTTTCGCGTGTATGTTGCGGTATACCGCATGTACTATCTGAGATTTATCATCCGGAAAAATTTCATCTACAAGACTTTGACTGAGATAATTTTAAATCTCATGCAGTGTCCCTGTGGCTATAGAAGTTTCCAGCATGATTAAAGGCCTTTTTTAATCTTTATAAGAAGTTAGGGGGCCAAAAGGTGTTACACTTGTGATCACACTTAGTCACTGTCCTATGTCACTGCTGCAAGGAGGTTTACCTATCTTTTTATTTTTTACCATTAGATCTAGTTTTGATGTTTTGAACCCCTTTTCATCCCCCTCACAGCAAAAATCGCGTTTGAGCCCCTTTTTTAAAAGAAATACCACACAATTATACCTTCTAAGATGAAAACCTGTCTAAAACGGAAATCTGACCTGTTTCATGAGGTTCTGTTTTAGCAGGTTTTACTATATAAGATATTGTTTGTATCCAACATGTCCAGGTTAAAATGTCTGGGCACCCCCCCGTTCAAAAGGCTGGTTACGCCTATGAATTATTTAACTTTGCAGTTAGTTGAAAGATTAGGAATTCGCAAAGAAAAAAATAATGTTTCGGTATCGTGTTTAAGTGGATCCTCAGTGGCAGTAAAAAATAAAACAACAGCCTATCGAGAAAAATCGTCATCGTAAAAAATCACAATCGATATAGCCATCGATTAATTCCTAGAATCTACAATCGAGATGTTTTACAATCGATTATAACGAGAGAGCTAAAAACAATTGTTGGAAAACTTAGCTATTATTCTGGCCGAAATTTTCATAGTAGTGATAGGGTTTGCTCGATAATTCTGCTATCGTAATTATTTTCTCCTGATTTAGGCTTAAGGGGTTACTTCAGTCAATTGAAAAGACCTGCTCGCTAATGCTAATCTTATGGAAGAAATTTATAAAGGTATCTCATTTGAATTTCAGTATTTTAAAATGATTTTCTTTGCATTGGAATAAATTCCCCTTTCTTCTTTATGAAACTGCAATGTCCAAATCGCGTAACTATGGCGCATTTGATGAATCAAATAGCCTTTCTACTGTTTAGATAACTCCAAAAAGTTTGATACAGCTTAAAGTTCCCCTAAATGTCAAATACTGTGGAATTTCTCCATTGATCGAAAACAAAAGTTCCTTTCGAAAAACGTAAGGATAGTAAGATAAAGATGCCTGCCAAGAGGGAACCTGCCTAACACGGAAACTGTTTTCCAGTACCTAGCGATTCCAACATGACTCTTTAAGTCTGTATCGAAATCCAAAGTAGCTACTTTATGACACATTTAAAAACTCATTTTTTATTTTAGACGCATTAGCTAGAATCAATTAGCATTTTCTTCTTTTCGATAAAGGCAGAAGGTTTGATACAAATTAAAGTTCCCTAAATGTCTAAAGTGTATCAAATGCTGTGGAATTTCTCCGTTTATCGAAAACAAGACAGCTTTATCGAAAAACGTAAGGATAACCAGACATATATAACTACTGAGAGGGAACCTGCCTAACACGGAAATTGTTTTTCAGTGCCTAGCGATTCCAACATGATTCTTCAAGTCTGTATCGAAATCCAAAGTAGCTAGTTTCTGATACATTTACTAGCTCATTTTTTATTTTAGGCGCATTAGCTAGAATCGATTAGCATTTTCTTCTTTTCGATAAAGGCAGAAAGTTTGATATAAGTTAAAGTTCCCTAAATGTCTAAAGTGTGTCTAATGCTGTGGAATTTCTCCGTTTATCGAGAAACATAAGGGCAACCAGACAAATATAACTGCTAAGAGGGAACCTGTCTAACACGGAAATTGTTTTCCAGTGCCTAGGGATTCCAACATGACTCTTCAAGTCTGTATCAAAATCCAAAGTAGCTAGTTTCTAACACATTTACTGCTCATTTTTTATTTTAGGCGCATTAGCTAGAATCGATTAGCATTTTCTTCTTTTCGATAAAGGCAGAAGGTTTGATACAAGTGAAAGTTCCCTAAATGTCTAAAGTGTGTCTAATGCTGTTGAATTTCTCCGTTTATCGAAAACAAAGGAGTGTTATCGAAAAATAGAAAAGTAAACAGACAAATATATCCGCTAATAGGGAATTCTATAACTAAAATAAAACATCAATGGACTTCATTTTTGGTATTTTGGATAATTTTCATTTTCCAATCCTTACCAACGTGGTATTAGATGATGGGTCTGGAAAAGGTAGAAGAAACGCCCCCCCCCCCCAAAAAGGGGGCATTAGGCCCCAAACTGACAGGGCAGACCAAGGATGAAAGTTAACTTCATGTAAGAAAGGACTAGGGGAAGTTGAGAATGATAAAAAAAACTAAACCATTGAATAAGAAAAAAATTGAAGAAAAGAAAAATGGTAAAAGAACAAGTGAAGCGTGTGATTAGAGCCAGACAAATGAAGAGGGGCCCGATGGGCCACAGCTGGTCCAGAATGAGTGCCCAAGTAGTCAGAATGGGTCAATAACTTGGAGAATAGTATCTACAATGAAGAAAAACAATGAGACAAAACATTATGAAAAACAGATGAAAAATACCAATAGCCTGAGGCTAAAAGTAGTGTTTCACTGGGCGGCGTCCCCTGGTGGTAGTAAAAATAAAATTGATACGAGAAGATAGGGGGGAGTGAAAAGACTTTATTTTGTGAATTTTATAATTTTTGGACAAACAGTATACTAAAGGTTTGAAGAAACAAAACTTTAAAGAGCCCTCTTGAGGCGAAGAAAGGAGTTAAAATTAAGAAACATATGTCCATATTTTTTATTCGATTTTAGACACAATTTGATGTTAGTCTTATAATTTTCCTATCAGTGCAAGATACCGTACCACAGTACGAAAAAAACCGCTGCTAAGTATATTCCTTTAGAGCATTTTAAGCCCAGGGGTCTAAAATTAACGGTGGATTGACAAAAGGAAGGTAGATTTAGAAAGGTTATGAGATTACCCTTATTTTAATATGTTACATGAGTGGGGTAAAATAATTTCGAAAAATCCTCTTTCCTGAGGCGACACTTAAAATCTTGAAAACTCGTAATTGCAGTGCAGTTTTGTTTTAACAATAGCATTCTAATATTAAGAGATGTGGGATAGCTTAGGAGGGCTAAAATAAGAGAAACATTGAAAATCAAAGACAAACTGGCGCCGCCAAATTCACTAGAAAACTTCTATATCAAGAACTGAAACCCGAACTGATAACTTAAACCACTATGCCTCCTAACCAATATCGGTTAATAACAAAAGCGAATGGAAAAGAACATGTACTCCTTTGGGAAATCATGACTTACACTAGAAGCGCGGTAAGTTTGACTCTTCTGAAAGCTTCCTTTCTCTCGCCCTCTCTCTCGCACTTCGAGATATATTTTCTGCTGCCCTTCTTTCCTCGTTTACCTCGAGGAGAGAACTCTCTCGAGGGCAAACCTCTCGCTTGCTTCGAGATATCTCACCGATTGTAACTCATCGCTTCCCATTGCCATTCTCGTTTCTCGCTCTCGGTCTCTGTTCAACATTTCACATGACACTGTCGAGAATGAGAAATCAGTTTTCGTCCTTCCTCGAAATGTTACTCTCGATGATTGTCATTTCACGCTCGGCCAAGAAGGGCCGAGATGAGATATCGAGGGGTGAGCTGGACAGAGAAATAAGCATGACAATGATCTCTGAAATGAAGCTTTAATTTTCAATGTTTTTTTTATTTTAGCCCTGCCAAGCTGTCACATACCCGGAGCCCTCTGATAAATATTATTTATTAAATATAAAGATTTCAAAGAGGAAGGTGGGTCGGGTGAATTTCGAGGACGTGAGAGTGGGCGGGGCGCAATTAAAAAAAAAAATACCGAACTCTTCCTGTGACATATTATCGAAAAACCCTTTGACAACTCTTTCATATTATGAACCTTTCTTCCCCCGAAGGTAAAATTCAGGGGGTGGGGAGGGGGCGAAAAATTTTTTAAAACCGTAGCCGATTTCTATAATAAATTTAAATATCATTTTAGATGTCTTCCGGTAAATATTATTTATTGAACATAAAAATTTTAAAGTGGGAGCTGCGTAAATTCCGGGGCCAAAGAGTGGGCCCAAGGGGGCGGGAGAGGGAGCAATTTTCAAACTTTTGTTGGACCGGTCATGTGATATGTTATCGGAAAGCTCTCGAATGACTCTTTCATATTATGAGACTTTCTTCCTCCCCTCCCCAATTTGGCTCCCACTGCGGGGGGTAGTTTTTCCGTTTTTATCATTTTAGATCGGATTTTTTTATGGAGCCCTCCGATAAATATTATTTATAATATATGAAATTTCAGGACACTTTTCTAAATTTAGCCAAGACCCCTCATGTGACATATCGTTGGAAAGGTTTGTGACTACTTATTGATGTTATGCACTTCCGGTGGCCGTCCCCCCACTTTGCCCCCCGGGGGACACTTTTCCAAATATAGCCAAGGCCCCTCATGTGAGATAGCGTTGGAAAGGTCAGTGACTACTTATTGATGTTATGCACCTCCGGTGAGAGTCCCCCCCCATTTCCCTCCAGGGGGACATTTTTCCAAATTTAGCAAAGACCCTTCATGTGAGATATCGTTGGAAAGGTCTGTGACTACTCATTGATGTTATGCACCTATGGTGTCCATCCCAACCACTTTGCCCCCCCGGGGGTTCGTCCCCCCCTCCCCCCCCCGGAGGCACTTTTCAAAATTTAGCCAAGACTTCTCATGCGAGATATTGTTGGAAAGGTCTATGACTACTTATTGATGTTAGGCACCTCCGGTGACAGTCCCCCCCACTTTGCCCCCCGGGGGACACTTTTTCAAATTTAGCCAAGACCCCTCGTGTGCGATATCGTTGGAAAGGTCTGTGACTACTTATTGATGTTATGCTCCTCCGGTGAAAGTCACCCCCCCCCACTTTGCCCCCCCGGCGGGCACTTTTTCAAATTTAGCAGAGACCCCTCATGTGAGATATCGTTGGAAAGGTCTGTGACTACTTATTGATGTTATGCTCCTCCGGTGTCCGTCCCCCCACTTTGCCCCCCCCCGGGAGACACTTTTCCAAAAATATAGCCAAGACCCCTCATGTGACATATCGTTGGAAAGGTTTGTGACTACTTATTGATGTTATGCACTTCCGGTGGCCGTCCCCCCACTTTGCCCCCCGGGGGACACTTTTCCAAATATAGCCAAGGCCCCTCATGTGAGATATCGTTGGAAAGGTCTGTGACTACTTATTGATGTTATGCACCTCCAGTGACAGTCCCCCCCACTTTGCCCCCCCGGCGGGCACTTTTTCAAATTTAGCAGAGACCCCTCATGTGAGATATCGTTGGAAAGGTCTGTGACTACTTATTGATGTTATGCTCCTCCGGTGTCCGTCCCCCACTTCCCCCCCCCGGGAGACACTTTTCCAAAAATATAGCCAAGACCTCACAAGTGAGATATCGTTGGAAAGGTCTGTGACTACTTATTGATGTTATGCTCCTCCGGTGTCCGTCCCCCCACTTTGTCCCCCGGAAGACACTTTTTCAAATTTAGCCAAGACCCCACATGTGAGATATTGTTGGAAAGGTCTGTGACTACTTATTGATGTTCTGCACTTCCGGTGACCGCCCCCCACTTTTCCCCCACGGCGGACACTTTCCTAAATTTAGCCGAGACCCCTCATGTAACATATTGTTGGAAAGGCCTATGACCACTTACTCATGTTATCCACCTCCCGCACCCCTACCCCCTCTTTGCCCCCACGGGAAGGACCACTCATGTGACATATGGTTCGAAAGGCCTAAAGACCTGTGACGACTTATTCATATTATGCAGCTACTGTGTCCCTCCGCTCACTTTGACCCCCTCCCCCAAGAGATCTAGTCCGAGGTTCGTTCGTTTCGAGATTATATTTTTTTACAAGATTTTGTACTGCGTGCACACCACGCCTGCTATACGGTGTCGTATATAGCGGGTAACCTGTTCGTGATTTCATATTACAAGATTACGTATAACTTAGGGGCCCCGATTAAAGGAGGGGCCCACTAGCGGGCGAAGTCAACTAGTCTTTATTAACGCCGACTCATTCCAGTTCACCCGCAGACGATTCTTGATAAATGTATGACGTATATAATATATAATATATGATGTGTAAAAGCAATTGGCAAACTGGAGTCATCGAGAAAAAATTTACACAATCGAAAAGTATCGAGATGTCCACACAATCGAGAAAAACATCTCGTTATCGCCCATCACTAAAATGGAGTATTCAAAAGAGCAGTGTCAAAAATTGCCGTATTACCTCTGGAAAATTAATTCATTTTTTGCTAAGAAAGTGTGTATTATTGTAATATGTAATATTGCTTCATTAATTGTGTTAAATATTTGTATAAGTTTAAATTAACTGTGACTCATTTATGTTATATTGTAATTTTTATTCTTTGCAATGGTTGTAATTGTAGTGGTTTAGTTTGAAACCCCCCTCAGAGGTTTCAAGAGGGGCGGTATGTTTGATAAAGTATATATTTTAATTATACCAACAGATGTCGCTACATTGCAGATATATCAAAATGTTTGTACTAGAAATCTATAAGCTGTGAGAAAAAGACAAGGCCCTTTAAATTTGTAGTTATTTTCTAGGCTGTGTGAAAAGGACATTGTTTTTTGTTTTTAGTTTTTGTTCGAAGTTCTATTTCGAGAATGTGTTCTTTTTAATAAGTTTAAGTTTAGATTTTTGTGTCTATTATGCTTTGAGTTGTGTCCGGAATAGAGAGTTGTGAGATTATGTAATAAACTGTGTTTTAAAAACGAATGAGAATTTTAATGAGAGTAAGAGTGCTTTTCTTATAATTCCGGGCCAAAAACGATTTATGACCCCCTATGGTAACCCCTTATTGAAAATACTTTCATTGATCTTCAATAACCAATGGCCGCCATTTTGTTTCCAATGCAAAACTAAAATTAATTAATTAAAATTTAATTAATTAATTAATATTTGAAAAAACTGTATTAACATCAGTTGCCATCCAGTACAAGTTTAAAAAAATTTATTTCAACTTGATAGGATGAATAATGAGTATTTTATTAACGATTGAAAATTTGAACAAGATATATAAATATATAAATAAATATATATATAAATAATTATAGGAAGAGTGTGAACTAATAGCAGGAATTGAAAAAAATGAATGTAATATTTAAAAAATATATGATTATATCAATTATTATTTAATTAATTAATTAAGGATTATATGTTGAGTAATCCATGTAGAAATCCTAAAAAAGATTATATGCTTCATTTTTTTCTTTACTGTCCTAACTTTAGAAAGAAACGGAGTAAAAATTATATATCTTTTAATAAATTCACTTGCTTCCGTTTTTTACCAAACATCAGAAAAAGTAGTAAATTAATTCATAATAGAGTTCAGTGCTCACGACAGAATAATGAACTGGGACGGAAAGTTTTGAGAAAAAACATGAATTGTGGCCTTACAATTAGGTGTGATTTTTAATATAAACATTGAATGCTCATAAAACAGTTTTAAAACAACCATTGTTTGTTTAGTATTTTGATTTTTATGCTTATCTCTTTTGTATCGCTTTCTCTTTTTGCTTTTCTTATCCAGCAAACCGTGGTATGGAAATCATTGCGATGGGTAAAAAAATACAGTATGGATATTTTACTTTTCTTGATGCTTTAGGATCTGTGAATCCAGAAAGACTAATTTCTGTGCAGAATCTTCAATTGTTGTCTGGTACCATTGCATAGTTTGGCGGAGGGGGGGGGGGCTGCGCAAAAGCATGATAAGAGCGCCAACCTTGAGTAAAGGTGCGTTTTCACTGGTCGACCCAAGGTCTAACTTAGCTAACTTTTAACCTAAGCACAAAATTTTAGGTCGTTAGAACGTGATTTTGAAGGAATGATCTCTGTTCAATCCTAAGCACCGCTTACCCAAGCGCAGCCAATTAAAAAAGAGCTTTTTTATAGTAATGGCGGCGTTGTGAATGTACGAAGTAATATTTATACTTTATAGCGTTGTTGTATTTACTTAAAATTATTCTTTTTTTACGTCAAAGAGGAATCTATTTTTTGTGATTGAAGCAAAATAGTAAGTTTTATTGACATGTTGAATAGATATCATCTTTTTTTATTGTCTTTTAATTTAATAAATAGTAGGTAATCCATACGGATTGTTTAAATTGTAGCACTTTTGTAGGATAAATATCGCTATTTTTGGTCATTCAGATACATTTTATTAATATTGGAATACCAATTATATACTTCGTTTAAGGATTTCATTTCTGATATAAGAATGAAGATACTATGTCCAGTTCTCAAAATTATTTTATTTTTATTGAATGTTAATAGTACAAAGAATAAAAGTGTTTTTTTAATAATATTTGTTTCTTTAAATGAATTACTTGCTTCATTGATTATATTCGGTTACCTGATAGGGTATTTCTGATCTATGTAGATTTATATTTGCCTTTGCTCACTTAAAATAATTGTAAGTGTTAAGAAGGATATTGTTTACTGTAGCCCATTGATATTTAAATGGAAAATTAATTAAGGCAAACTTCAATCCAGTTTTGCTTATTGTAGGTAATAGATCCTGCATGTTTAAGCAAGCATGTAAACAAAATTTCTATAAAATTGTAAAACAGTGCGCCTTAAATATTGCTAAATAACCACAGCAGGTTTTACTTTTAAACATGAAAGTTTATTCTGAAGAACACAAAAGACGGCACGGAACACAAAACAACAAATACAAAATCCAAACTACAACTAAAATTGTTCTACAGTTTTGGGACAGGATGCGACAGGATGCGCACGCATCTCAAACGATTACGATTACATATCGACTGACATATTTCGATTGTACTTCCAACATCCTCCCTCAATCTAAATATGTCCAACATAAAAATCATAACACTTAACATACAATACAATATATATATATAAAATTATATATTATACATACAACATAAAAAAAAATTAACCGAACATTATTTTTCTGAATTTTTCAAACAATACTTTACTTAGAGGCTTAGTTAATAAATCAGCAACCTGTTCTGTAGATGGAATGTAATTAATTGAAACAGTTCTATCTCTTACTTTTTCTTGCACAAAATGATACTTAACATTTATGTGCTTTAATCTTTTAGGTTGTTCACATGATTTGCTGATACGAATAGCTGACTGATTATCCTCATAGAGAGGTACAACAAAATTTCCACAACCATTTAAATTTAATTCAATCAATAAATTTCGAACCCAGCAAGCTTCACTTAGACATAGGCTCAAGGCAATGTACTCCGCCTCTGTAGACGATAAAGCTACACAAGTTTGTTGTTTAGAACACCATGAAATTGTACAATTATAAAGTTGAAAACAATACCCTGTTGTAGATTTCCTGTTAATAGTATCACCCCCCCCCCAATCTGCGTCAACAAAACCTTTAACTAATTCAGCATTTACATTTTTTCTATGCACTAACTTCAAGTCAACTGTACCTTTAATATAATGTAACACTCTTTTTAAGAACAACAATAACTTTTCACTTGCATAGTTTTGATATCTACTCAAAATACTGATAGAATTACATAAATCAGGTCTGCTTCCTAGCATTGCATACATGATACAACCAATTAATTTTCTACATTTATTTTCCACATTTACATTTTCTGATTTTTCATTAATTAAACATTCATAATTAAAGTTAGTGTCCATAGGAGTAGAGATACTTTTACATTCAAACATATCAAATCTTTTCAACACATTTTCTAAATAGTTACTCTGATCTAATGTTAAAATACCTTCATTTACATTTTGAGAAATAGATATACCCAAATAATAAGAAATAGGACCAAAATCTTTCATTTTAAAATTTCTTTTCATTTCACATTTAAAATCATTTATTTGCTTGCTATCAGAACCTGTGATAATCAAATCATCAACATATATCAATACATAAAGTTTACAATCATTCGAAAATTTGAAATACAAACATTGATCATTTTCAGATTTTACAAAATTTTGAGAAGACATAAATTTCTGAAATTTTTCATACCAATATTTTGGTGCTCTTTTTAACCCGTATATAGCCTTTTTAAGCTTACATACTTTCCCATCAGGTAAATTACAATTATCAGGTAAATACATAAAAACATCCTCTTTGATTACCCCATGTAAGAAAGCACTGCATACATCCATTTGATATACAACCCAATCAAAATTTACACTAATTGCTAACAACATTCTTAAAGTATTTAACTTAGCTACAGGAGAATATACATCTTCAAATATTAACCCTTTTTGTTGATAACCCCTAGCAACCAATCTGCATTTAAATAATGAAATCTTACCTTTATTGTCCCGCTTAATTTTAAAAACCCACTTACTGTCTATTATATTACAGTCATTTGGTTCGTCAACAATGCCCCAAGTGTCATTTTCAGAGAGGGCTTTCAGTTCAGCATTTATGGCCTCTTGCCACTTTTTCGATGAACTTGAGTTCATAGCTTCTTCATAAGTGATAGGTTCTTCCACATCGGTTATACTTATATAGCTTGTTTCAAAGTCCTCAAATCTCGATGGTTTCCTCAGGTTATCTCTTGCTCGAAGGTGCATTTTGGTATTACTTAACTGGGGAGCAGGTGAATCTGTACTGCAGTTGTCATCATCATCTTGTTGTTGATTATTGACCAAGTTATCCGAATCCATGTCAGTATCCTTATCTTCATCAAATTCTGAACTTTGATGTTGCACAGGATCAATTAAATCCAAAACAAAATTTTCATTCTTTACTGTATAGGAAGGTTTCTCATTTGGATTAATTATTATATCTCTATGTAATGTCACTGTATTTGTTTTTGAGAAGTAGACTCTGAATCCTTTAGTATTTTCACCATATCCAACAAAAATTCCTTTTTCACTCTTAACATCTAATTTTCTACGTTTTTCTTTTGGGATGTGAACCCGTACTTCAGATCCAAATGTAAACTTTAAATTTCTAATGTCAAAAGTCTTGTTTTTCCACAATTCATAAGGTGTTTTTCCTTTCACTGTGCTAGTACCTGTTCTGTTAATTATGTATACAGCTGTATTCGCAGCTTCTGCCCAGAACTTCTTATCTAAATTTTTTGCTACCAACATAGTTCTTGCAGCTTCCATGATGGTTCTCATTTCTCGTTCAGCTCGGCCATTTTGCTGTGGATTATATGGGACAGAAGTTTCATGCTCTATGCCATGATGAATCAAAAGTTCTTTAATTTTATCATTCCGGAATTCTTTGCCATTGTCAGATCTTATTACTCGGATATTTTTATTCATCTGGTTTTTGCACATCAATATGAACTCTAACAATTTATCATACACTTGATACTTATTTTCAAGAAAATAAAGTTTCCTAAAGTGAGAGCAGGGTCGGACTGGGCCAGGGAAAAGGGCGCAGACCTTGGATTTTCAGAGGGCGCAAGAATTTTAACAAATTCATGTCAATTTTACTTGTTTATGTTGTATCTGGCTTAACAAGGTTTAATACATTCGCACAGTACCAAGTATGAAAATGGCTTGATATTATATCTCTTAGTCTAAATAGAAGACTTAGCTGTATTCTCCGTTCATGTTTAAAGTTCCATTAAATCTACATAATGCTACGTAATTTTCTAAAACGAATAATGTGATATCTAAAAGTTTCAGCAAGTTGAACACAGATTAGCTTGTAACAGATAACTGATATCATATATTATTCTTTTGTCAATAGTTAGTTTATAAGAGTCATGAAATAAAAAGTACCCTACCAATTCTGAAAATGACCGTATAACAGGGTTCGTATACCTCCTGGAATTTTGAAAACCAAAAAAGTTTTCGGCACCAGTATTTTCTTGTATAAAATCTCTCCTTAAAAGAAGGCGAAATTTCGTGCGCTTAAACTAGATTTTTTTTTCTATAAGAAATACTGATAGTTTTCCTGGAAAAATTCTCTGATCCGTACGAACCCTGGTACAAAAAGACATGTGTACCAATTGATTGGAAATAATATCTATTATTGAATGCTATTAATAAATTTTGCTTTGGGGTGTTTGTCTACATATTAAAAAATGCACAAACTTTGATTTTTCAAATGGTAACATTCATGTTTGACATTCTGTTTCAATTCCTTTGCAGCCGGTAAATAGATACAGTTATTATGTTTTTCTTAAATCTTAATACAAAGAGTGCTAGAGGCTTATCCATAAATTTCGAAAAATAAAATGATCTTACAATAAAACTCAATTAGTCACCAGAAAAACTGCACAGGAATTTTAAATTTATAATAAAGTTACTTTACAAATCCTATAAAGTGTTTCTGGTACTTATCTACGAAATTTTTCTGTGGCTCTTTTGATAAAAGAAGACGGTCCTCTGAAGTTATGGAAGGGCAAAATTTCTCTTTATGTCGAAAGCTAATTATTCAAAAGAGCTGTAAACTTACACATTGATGTTTTTAATGATTGTGGTTTGTTGTATGCAAAAATTAATATAGGCCATAATTCATATTTTTTTAACATGAATTTATTATTAGTTTTTATGATTAAAAATGTTTTTAAGTCGCGAAAAAGGTCTGTAGTATGTTTGGTTCTATTCAGTGTATCTCTTAAACAAATTGATAAAAAATCAATCAGATGACTTTTATGAGGATATAATTTAATTTTTCTGAAATTGGTTTCTTTTAGCATCTCAAATTTAAACTCTTCAAACTCTATCAAGGTTTAAGATAATGTAAATAACCAATGTCTTTTTCCTGGCTGTCCCGATCTAAGAAACTTAAATAAGACATCAAAAATGAGTGTTATTGTTTAAAAATTCAAAGTTAGTACAATTTTTAATATGTAGACTACTTCGGAAACATAATTTATACATAACAATAAGTAGTAGACATTATTTCTAGTCGATTGCCCCCTATATATTTTGTGTGATTATTTTTAACAGATTTAGTAATGGGCAACCATTTTCATTTCTCTTATCATCACTGTTGCACCGACAATAGGTAGAAAAAACTAAGATGGCTTTTTGCACCAGACGTGAAATAGAATTACTGCAGTGCTGCTGAAGGGTTCATCCTTTTCTTAAAGTATATTTCTTTAATATTATATGAATTAGTTATAAATCAGTTAAAAATTTGATAAATTCAATTTCTGTTACAATCTGGCAGCAATTACTTTTCACAGGTATTTTATAGGAAGAGGTATTTTGTATCCTTAAAAAATCTTTATGTATCTATAAAATGCTGAATTTATATTGCTCTATCATAGGGTTTCTACAGAAAAAGTACACACAAAAAAAATCGTTTTGTTAGTATAAAATCCCCAAAATAGTTGAGTAAATTTACTCTTCTCAGCACACTCTTCCCATGATTTGCAAAATTCTTATCACAATTAGACGTCAAAGGAAATATTTAAGTTTCCATATGCATGTCACAGGATCCTGGGCCGGCGATTTTTTTTTTTTTTCAGAAACCTATGATATTTTTTATTTTAAGCAATTACTTTTTACAGGTATTTTGTAGAAAGAGGCATTTGGTATCCTTAAAAAACGATTTTATGCATACGTAAAATGTTAAATTCGTATTGCACTATTAAAAAGTTTCTAAAATACACCAAAAAAAGTCTCTTTGTTAGGCTAAAATCACTATAATTGAGTAAATTTACTCTTCTCAGCTCAGTCATCCCGCGATTCGCAAAATTCTTATCACAATCAGAGATCAAGGGAAATATTTAATGCAAGTTACAGGATTCCGGAGCTAGAGATTTTATTCAAAAAACCTGTCATATTTATTTATTTATTTATTTTTTATTATTTGATAATAGATTTTTCGCGATTAGATTAAACAATTTTTTATTTAAAATAAATAAAAGCTTTTCTAATAGTTATTTAACCATGAAAAGTCTGTAATTAAATAAAGAGAAGATTAGCATTAACCGAAAGTTGTGGTGTAAATTTTGTGAATGAAAAAGCGCTGGCAGCAGGATTTCACAGCTTGCAGGATTGCAATCCAGAAGTGTCATCAAGTTTGCATTCTTCAAAAAGATCATGTTTTCCAATCAGCAATAAAATTCTCACAACAGGTTTTTGCCTTCTGATATAACTTTCTTTCTTTTCTAAATTTGTTTTCAAAAAGCACGGTTTCAATTATAGGTGCATTCAGGGCCGACTTTAAAGGGGAGGGAAAGGCAAGGCTCTAAAAGCTGTAGGAATGAAAATATGCAAAATATTTGGTTAAAATTAAAACCTATTATATATCATTCAAAGAAGTGATGGAAAAAAAACTAGTCCAGGGCGCCATTGCTACTAAAGCTTTCCCTGGATGCATGTTTTCTCTCTCAATCATATTCCCACTTTAATTTTCTATCCTAAAATTGTTTCGATGTAATCTTTAATTTCTTTGTGATAATGAAAAATACCTCTCTACTGCTGTCTGTCTATTAATTGATGATTATTCCCTAAACGAAGTCTCGAAATTTAGTGCACTAGTCAGAAAGTATAGTACATACAACGAGGGTAAAAATATTGGTGCGACTTAGGAACTTATGGCTTATGGGGGCGCGAAGTTTTTCTGGACGAGGGCGCACCGGCCCTCGGGCCGATGGGCCGGCGGGCCAGTCCGAGCCTGAGTGAGAGTAATCATCTTTTAACACTAACATGTAACGAGACTTTCCAATTGATGCTACTTCTATTGGACCACATAAATCTGCATGAATTATATTACAAATTTCAGTAGATTTCGATTTACTTTCTGGAAAGGGACTACGTTGTTGCTTTCCTTGAATGCATGCCTCACAGAATGGAATATCAGAAGAATTTTCCCAGGTAATTTCATTTTCTGTAAGCAGCTTCTTGACATGATCAAAATGTTGATGAGCTAACTTTTCATGCCACCATAAGAGACTTTTCTTTTTACTTTTAACACTACTGTCAGCAACACAACATCTATTTAGATTTTCAAACTCTCTCATATTTTCGTCTATGGTCACTCTGCTTTTATCTAAGCGAAATATCATTTTGAAAAGTTTATCTTCACGTTTAGCTATAGCAACTATTTCTTTAGATTTTTGATGAATAAATTTAGCACATTCTGAGTTGGATGACATACATAAACCTTTATCTAGAGCTTTACCTTGAGAAAATAAGTTTACTTTTAATTTAGGGACATGCAATACATTTTGAAGTTCAGTTTTAATATATTTTTCACCATTATATGACTGAACATAAATAGTTCCTATTCCAATAGCTGTTATAGAGGTTCCATCACCTATTTTTATCTGTTTAGCCTCTTTCAACTTCAAATAATTTCCAAATAGACTTACATCATTACACATATGTTCTGAAGTTCCACTGTCTAAATAGAATTCTACATCTGATTCAGAATTTATAATTCCCATAAGTGCAAAACTTTTGCCATTTTCACCATTAGACTTCATATTTTTATTTTTACGAAAATAACAATCTTTAAATACGTGCCCTTTCTTATTACAAAAATTACAAACAATATTTCTGTTCTTAGGAACATTATTACCATACCTACATTGAAATTTCTTGTGACCTAATTTTCTGCAAGAAAAACACTTGATATTACTTTGATTTTTAGCTGTAAGAGCAACAGTTTCTTCTTTCGTTTTTAATCTTTCTTCCTCAACTAACAAACGAGCAGTTAAGTTACTTAAAGTTCGCTGTTCATCTGCTACGGATTCCCATGCTGAAGAGAAGTGCTTATATTGCTCGGGCAGAGCCATAATTATTTTTGTAATGATCATTTTTTCAGGAATTACTTCGTTATGTTGCTTAATTTCGGCAACCATATTCTGAACTTTAGATAAAAAATTCATCACGTTGTCATCAAACTTCAAATTGAAAAACTGTTGTTGTAACAAATGAATACTTACATTTGATTTTCTTTCATAAATAGTGTGTAACTTGTCCCACATTTCTTTTGCTGTAACACATGAAATTATATGCGATATTGGTCCGGCTTCCATACGTGAAACCAAAATTTCTTGCGCTTTTGCATCTTTGACAATGAAATCAGAATATCCAGCATCAGTTGCTTCCGGTTTTACTTTTAATCCCGTTACTATATCATATAGTTCCTTAGCTATAAGCGTGACCTTAACTTGGAATTTCCATACATACCAATTACTTTCATTCAGTTTAATAAACTGTCCCTGCTGTGTTTCGGTTCCGGCCATTTCAAGACAACATTCGGAAAACTAACTTTACAAAAATTTCAATTACTATTTACTTCGCAATATTTCTAATAATAGGTTTGGGTCTGGGCCCATAACCTGTAACACAGTGCGCCTTAAATATTACTAAATAACCACAGCAGGTTTTACTTTTAAACATGAAAGTTTATTCTGAAGAACACAAAAGACGGCACGGAACACAAAACAACAAATACAAAATCCAAACTACAACTAAAATTGTTCTACAGTTTTGGGACAGGATGCGACAGGATGCGCACGCATCTCAAACGATTACGATTACATATCGACTGACATATTTCGATTGTACTTCCAACAAAAATAAAGAAGCCAATGTATTTTGTATTTTCCTGTTCTCTTTTAAGCAAGAAAGATCAGATTGCAAAACAGTTTGCTCTTTACTCCTTTTCAGATATTTACTTGTGAACTTTGTCATGTAAAAAAAACCCTGCTGATCTATTTTTTATTTTATTTTTAATGCATTCCACCTACAGATATGCTATCTTTCTTTTTGTTGTTAAGATTAATGTTGAAACTTTTATGAAGATTTATAACTTACTATGAAGTTTATATCAATTGAGAGATATTCAGACCATATGTAGCTTTTCTATGTGCCCATTTCGAAAAATTTGTACACGTTACCGTTTCAATTCGATACATATTCCAATAAATGCCTATTCAATGTATTTTAAGTTAAATCAGCATGTCTTGTTAGCGACGGAGTGATTATTTTCATTCATTGAAAAAGTATTGATACCTAAAATCTGCCACTAAGCAAAAAAAATGTGTGGACCAGCCTTACATAGTATCCCCATCTTGTTTGTTACCAGAGCAATTACACTAATTGGTTTTATTGTAAAGGATGAAAAAAAAGCTGGTTTGGGGGGGGGGGGGGAGATATGTTTAGTGTGTTCTTTTTGGAAGTAAAAAAGTGTTCTTAAAAGATGCAAAAAGGCTTTGTTGTTTCTATTCATATGAATGAGACTAAGTGTTTGAAAGTAAAAAAAAAAAGCATTTTTAAAAGATAAAAAGTTTGTTTTAAGACGACAAAGTGTTTTTGTTTTTTCCCTCTTAATTATATTTAGTGTCATCAGAGCAATTACGTGATACAGTTGGTGTGATTTAAAATTAAGTATGGACCGAAACTGAAATTTGTTAAATCTTGATTCTTCAATTGCTTTTTACTCTTATTGTTTTGTTAATAATTATGAATACAGAGAAAAGGAAAAATTTTAATGTGAAGTCACATTGCAAATAGGGTTTTTAAAGAAATTAGTGGTAAGGTAATCTTTCAAAAATTAAAAGGAGATTATAATACATCTGTTCCAATTAAAATTATGACAGAAACTTTCTTATAATTAGATGTGAGTATTTTATATGTATAATAAACTTAATTTTTTGTAGAAAGATTTTAAAGTCCACCAGAACAATTTTAAGCATGTGCAGGTAGGACTTTAAAGGATTAATATAACTGTTTATGTATTTAAATGGAGTTTTATTAAAGTCTTGTAACAGTTGATGAAATTTAGGCCTAATCTAAGTGGAAGCATGTGTAATTTTATAAATCGTTGCTTAGGGATAAAATTCTTTGAGGTTTTTGTTAATGTTACAAATGATACTATTTTAATAAATATATATAATCAGTTATTTTCAGTTTCCCATATATGATTTTGAGTAGTACTTTAATAAAAAATTGACATTTACTGTTTAAATCAAATATTTATTTATTTTTGTGTTATATTTTTGGTCTTAGTGTACGTATTCACCTTCAATCGTTTTATGTGTTGAGGCGTTTTGTGAATCTATATTACAACTTTATCCTAAAACTTGATAAAAATGTAATGTAAACAAAAGAACTATTTTGCAGTATCGTATCTTTTTTAAAATACGATGCAATAAATTCATTCTAATATTTATAGCATTTTAAGTGTTTTTTCATAATTAGCATTCTGTAATAAATATTTAGATGATATGGTGGCAAAACTATATCTAATTTTGTCTATAAGCATACTTAAATTTCTTAATTAATAATTAGTTAGTCATTAGTAAATAATATTAGCTTTTTAAAAACTATATCTGTATATGTATGCACGTATTAATTCTTTTTCTCTTTTTACTTTCTTCTATCTTCAATAGAAGAAAGTATTGTAATCGAAATTTTTTTCGACTTCCGGTTTTCGACGGATTTGCATGTTTTAGGGGTCAGAGATTCCAAAAAACATGTTTATAGAAAATGTCTGTCTGTCTGTGTGTCCGTCTGTCCGTCCGTCCGTCTGTCCGTCTGTCTGTCGCCATTGTACCATCAAAAAGTGTATGAAGTTATGTATAGAATTAAACCAAAATTTTATTATAAGTTTTTGGCTATGGCAAGCAGGTCCTCCCGGAATTTGGAAAAAATTCGCCGGTAGGGGGCGCTGATATAACAATTTTTGTGCGATTTTGAATATTGTACCATCCAAAAGTGTATGGAGTTATGCATAGAATTGAACCAGATTTTTAGTTTAGGTTTTTGAATATGACAAGCAGGTCCTCCCTGAATTTGGAAAAAATTCGCCGGTAGGGGGCGCTGTAAATGCGTTTTTTGTGCGATTTTTAATATTGTACCATCGAAAAGTGTATGAAGGTATGCATAGAATTGAACCAAATTTTTATTTTAAGTTTTTGGCTATGGCAAGCAGGTCCTCCCTGAATTTGGAAAAAATTCACCGGTAGGGGGCGCTGTAATAGCAATTTTTGTGCGATTTTGAATATTGTACCGTCCAAAAGTGTATGAAGTTATGCATAGAATTAAACCAAATTTTTATTTTAAGTTTTTGGATATGGAAAGCAGGTCCTCCATGAATTTGCAAAAAATTCGCCGTTAGGGGGCGCTGTAATAGCGATTTTTGTGCGATTTTGAATATTGCACCATCGAAAAGTGTATGAAGTTATGCATAGAATTGTGCCAAAAAAAGTTTTAAGTTCTTGGCTATGGCAAGGATGTTCTCCCTTAATTTGTAAAAAAATCGCTCGTAGAGGGCGCTGTAATAGCGATTTTTGTACAATTTTTGTGCCATTTTGAATATTGTACCGCCTAAAAGTGTATGAAGTTATGCATAGAATTGAACCAAATTTTATGTGTTTATTTTTGGTCATGTCACGAAGGTCCTCCCTGAATTTGGAAAAATTCTGCCGGAAGGGGGCACTATAATTGCGATGTCTGTACCATTTTCATTATTGTACCATCGAAAATTGTATGAAGTTATCCATAGAATTGAACCAAGTTTTTTGTGCATGTTTCTGGCTCTGGCAAACAAGTCCTCCCTGAACTTGAAAAAATTCCGAAAGAAGGGGGCGCTATAATTCCGATCTCTGTGCCATTTTCATTATTGTACCATCGAACAGCGTATAAAATTATGCATACAATTGAACCAAAATGTTTGTGCTTCTTTTTGGCTTTGGCCAACAGGTTCTCCTTGAATTTGGAAATATTGCGCGGTAAAGGGGCTCCGTGCTAGCGATTTTTGTATACTTTTCTTGATTTTTCGTAGTTCTATTGTGCATCGGCGGCTCATGCAGCGGCGGGAACTCGCTTCCTGCTATGCCGGCTATTCGCAAAAGCTGATAATGACAGAATAAGGAAAAATTAATAATTATAACAAATATCATGATATAGATTAACTCGTTTTTAGTCCGTTTAATTGACTTGAGCAGAAATTTAAGATGAAAATCAAAGTTGGTATAGTATTGAACTAATAATATTGAAGTATTAACATGTGTAACTAGGTTTTGAAATATTAAGATGTATAAGATAGAAGAAAGTTTTGGGATTGGCACATCCAACTAGTTTAATTTGCTAGTTGCTTTAGCTGCTTCAGTTGATGATAGAAATGCAACAAGGATGGCAGGTGTTAAGCTGTGCTATGATCTGTTCATCAGCAGCATCAATTATTGTCCCAACATGATGATGATCGATGTAGAAAGAGCAGAATCAACTAATATCTAGTTGAGTTGCAGCTTGTTGGCTCCTTACTCCTGTGTGTGTTGGCCCGTTGGAATGCGCCTGGGAGACTATTAGGTTAGAAATAATCTTTTAGTCTTTTAGATGCAAACTTGCAGGCTAAAACACATTTTGTATGCAGCATGGAAGCTACACTACTTTTTTATTTTCCTGTATTGCCTATCTTTATGAAAAGTAAGTCATTTATTGGTTTTTTTTAAAAAAAATGTGTTCAATTATGTACTGCTAAGGTAATAGTAAATTCTATTTAATGTTTTCTGATTTAAGACATTAATTTTTAAGGAATTTAGTAATTATCAATTGCTGAAATTTAAATTAGAACAAACACTATGATTAAAATAAAGACTATAATATAAAATTAGATTATTGTTTAGGGAAACATGTTGATATAAGCATACAAATTTAAAGCACCTTTTTATTGGCATACTCGGATTAGTGTTGACTGTAGAAAAAAAGGGATTCCAGGCAGGAATTTTTAAAAAAGGACACTCATATACCTCGTTCACAAAAATATTTTGAATTGTAATTTGTTTAGAGTCCTTTTTTATCAATGAAATTTTGCTATGTTTTCCCGCAACTAATTGACAAATTTCTCTTTTTTTTCTTACTGACTGATAAATTTCACAAATTTTTCTGATGACTGAATGATGATTTAGGCAATTTTTCCCCATAACAGATTGACTAATTTTGCGATATTTTATTTCTACCAATTGGCGAAATTTGCGGGGGTTTTCTTGCAACTGATTTGCAAAACTCGTGATTTTTTTAATGTACAGTTGATCAGGGTTCGTTGATATATATCAATGGATATATATCATGATATATATCTTGATATATATCCGATATTTATTTTTAAAATATCAAGATTTGTGATATTTTCGATATTTTCAAATTCTTGATATTTATTTTCAAATATCACGATGTTTGATATTTTGTATATTTGATATTTATTTTCAAAATATCACCATTGTAGGTAATTTTGATATTTTCTACAGTCAAAGCAAATGTAAATGAAATTTCCACCTGTTATTGACTGTGTCATTCTGTAGATAATGAACTTTTGCCTCTGGCAGTGACTTTTTAGGAAAAGAAGAAAACAAAGCTTTATATTTCAAACTCTTATTTTTAAATGTAGAACTAATAATTATGTGAGACAGTTAATTCAGAATAGCCATTGAAAGATAAAATGTAATTTAGATAATCATTTATATACAACCCGGGTTCGGTGATATGTATCAATGGATATCTATCCAGTATTTATTTTCAAATTATCAAGATTTTCGATGTTTTCATATAGTTGATATTTATTTTCAATATATCAATATGTTTCGTATTTTCTGCATTCGTATTTTCTACGCAAGATATTTTTGATATTTTCAGTTGTACTTCGTAATATTTCAGTGTAAATGAAATAAATTTTCAACTGTTTTTGAGTGTGTGAATCTGTAGATAAAGGACTTTTGTCTCTTCTAGATGTGACTTATTTAGTCAAAAAAGAAAACAAGTATATTTTTCAAGCTTTATATTTGAAACTTTTATTTTTAAATGTTAAACTAATAATTATGTGGGACATAATTCAGAACAACTATTGAAAGATAAACTGACAAATTTAAATAACCAATTATATACAACTTCATTAGAAAAGAATCTTTTCTCAAGCTTTGGTTCAGTTGAGTTTATACTATACAACATGTTATAAGACATTTTATACTTACATTTATGTTAAAATTTTTCAATTAAAAAATTTTTTTGTATTTACAATTTTGTTTTAAAAAGTCTGATTTTTTTTTTTTTAATACTTGATCTTGATACTGAATGCTATCGTTAGTTTTTCTTTATAAGTGTATACAGCAAATTGTTATTGTTTTTGATTTTTTCCTCTTCAATTTTGTTCTAAGTGGAAAAAAAAATGAAAGAAAAAAAGAAAAAGAAAAATGCATTTTTAGAATATTGTTTGATTAAGTTTTCATGTTAAGTGCAATATATTTTAGTTTCTAATCTATATTATGCTCAAAAACATTCATTATTATCAGTAAGTTGGCTGCTTTGAAAATATCGGATATATATCGAAAATATCGGATAGGGGAGATGCGGGCACATGTGAACAGGGGGCAGATGTGAACATCGCAATTTTCCCATAGTTATTATAAGTTTTTTTATTTGAAAAAAATTACTAAAGATGATAGCAACTGTAGACATATGGGAAAAAATTTTTGAAGCTCTTTGACGTTTTGTTTGTCCTCTGTAGCCAAAACATTGTTTTTAAGTCTCAAAAGTAAAATCTTTGTTCCAGGTTGATAAGCGAATAACTTTATTTATTTATTCATTTATTTGAATCTGAGTGTTTTAACATATACTATGAATACTAATACATATTTTTGACTAAGTTCTTTTTCTTCTAAAGTTGAGAAATGTTAATGATTTATCAATTTACCAGACGCAGCAATCTGGGGCACTTGTGAACAGACTAGTTGGGGCAGATATGAACAGTACATAAGTACCCAAATAATCATTCTGTGATTCTGTTCATTTCAGTTAACTTCATGAGCAATAATGTCAGATCCAATGTGTATAATTTTCCTGAAATAGACGACATTTCCGTCATACAAAGTTGATTTTGTATTGAAACTTCCACAAACACATCTGTCAGCAAGTACATAAAGAGCAACAAGCTTGTTTACATTCAATTGTAATTTAAATAAATTTAATATTTTCTAAAATACAATAAATGTTATGTATTATTTTACTAAACGATTTACAACAATATTTTTTATGCATTGTTAATGCGAACAACTTTGCAAATTTTTCTATTATATTTGTTCTAAACTTGCAATGATGGTTTACTTCCATCTCTAAAACAGTTATGCATATGATTCTTTGAATGGCAATAGATATCAGTAATATTTTAAAAAAGTAAAAATTTTAAACTGATAACTACCGTAAAATCCGATTATAAGCCTTCCTCCCCTCTTTCAAAAGCAAAAGAAGTTGGGGGGAAGTATAGTCGAGATTTTTTTTAAATCATTAAAATGCCCTTCTTTATCTATAATTTACAAGTAAATAAGGCAAATACAAGAGTGAGACTCTTTCGTATTTCGGCAGATTTCCGATAAATAGTATGTAAATGCCCCCTCTTTAAAAGTTTCCCCTAACAAAAAGCCCTAAGCAAAATTTAAAAGTTTTAATTTCTTTTTTTAAATTGCTTCGTTATTATTTTAGTTAACTGTAACAATACTCAGAGTTCGTACGGTCCTTGAAAGTCCTTAAAAGTGCTTACATTTTTCAAAGGAAATTTTTGGTGCTTAAAAGTACTTATTTTCATGCAAAATCTGAAAAAAGTCCTTAAAAGTGCTTTATTTTACTCTCATATTAATTCTTAATCAAAGGTGAAACTTTTCTGCATTTCTTTTAATTTTTGATTTTAAAAAAATCTTAATCCCGCCTTGCCTCCCCTTCTCCTGAAATTTCACTTCCCCCTTCGTAATATCAAAGTTAAAAACTTAGTTTTTTTTAACCTTTTTCTACTCTCAGGGATGTAAGACCTGCGCCAAAACGTACTTAGTGCCCAGATGAAATTTAGCACGATTTCGTCGATCCGAGAAACAAAAAAAAATCCATTTTTAACCTTTTTCTAGGCCGCTAATTGCGTCAAAAAAGCAAAAAAACGCGGTCAAAAGATCTCGAAAAGCACGCGATGTATGTCAAATGATCACGAAAAAACGTGAATTTTGTCAAGGGATCGCTAATTTCGTCAAAAACGAACAAAACGCGGTCAAAAGATCGTAAAAACGATAATTTTGTTGAAAGATCGCGAAAAAAAAACCCGCAAATTTCACCAAAAGGTCGCAAAAAAACCATAAAATTCGTCAAAAGATCGCGAAAAACACGCAAATTTTGTCGAAAGATCGCGGAAAACGCACGATTTCGTCAAAAGATCGCGAAAAACGCGCAAATTTTGTCGAAAGATCGCGAATTTTGCCAAAGGATCGCTAATTTCATCAAAAAACGAACAAAACACGATCAAAAGATCGTAAAAACGCTAATTTTATTAAAAGATGGCGAAAAAACCCCGCAAATTTCATCAAAAGGTCGCAAAAAACACACGAATTTCATCAAAATATCGCGGAAAAAAACGTGCATTTTGTCAAAGGATAGCTGACTTCGTCAAAAAAACGAGCAAAACGGGGTCAAAAGATTGTGGAAAAACGCGAATTTCGTTAAAAGATAGCGAAAAATACGCGAATTTTGTCAAAAGATTGCCAAAAATACGCGAATTTTGTCAAAAGATTGCCAAAAGTACGCGAATTTTGTCAAAAGATTGCCAAAAATACGCGAATTTTGTCAAAAGATTGCGAAAAATACTCAAACTTTCGTCAAAAGATCGCGAAAAACATGCGAATTTTGTCGTAGCGAAAAAACACCCCATTAATTTTGTCACCAATTACTTCTAAAAACAAACAAATTGGGGTCAAAAGTTTGTGAAAAAACGCAAATTTCGTTAAAAGATCTCGAAAAAACCTACAAATTTCATCAAAAGGTCACAAAAACCCGCAAATTTTGTCAAAATATTAAAAAAAAACACGCTAATTTCGTAAAAAAAAATAGTGAACAGCACACTGATTTCAACAAAGGATAGCAAAATATACGCGAATTTTGTCAAAAGATCGCGAAAAATACGCGAATTTTTCAAAAGATCGCGAGAAATACGCAAATTTCGCCAAAAGATCGCAAGAAATACGCAAATTTCATCAAAAGATCGCGAAAATACGCAAATTTCTTTTTTATTAGCATTAGAATTTCATTTTGCTCCAAAAACAGTTTTTATTGCTACAAAATTAATTTTTGCTGCTACAAAAATGGATTGTACTGCTACAAAATCAGATTTTTGCTGCTACAAAAATAGATTTTACTGCTCCAAAATTCGATTTTTACTGCTACAAAACTGCTACAAAATGGCTTTAGTGCACTTTCATCCCTGTACTCTATTTCTTACTTAATACTGAATAAGTAATCTCCTAAATTTCAGTAACAATTCATTTTATCACATTTCATTAAAATTTCATCTGAATTTCACCCTCAAAATTTTTCTTCCTCTGTTTTTCTTTGCTCCCTCACAGTACTCAAAGTTTAAAAACTCTTCGAAACTGTTTAATTAATTTTTTTTTTGCTTTGTCATTTGATTGCCACAATAAATAATCAATCAAGATTTCTCTTCCCACCCGAAATTGGAATTTTCCTTTTGCACCCCCCCCCCCCCTCCTCCCACACACACACACACTTAAAGAACACATGGAATTTAAAGTCTTTAAAACTCCTTTTAGCTTTTTTTTTTCCTGTAAATTTTTAGTAAAATAAATAAATAAGCCATCTAATAAACTCCCTCCCCCCCTAAAATATTTTAAAAAATGTGCTTGTCCCTTTGCCCCCTCAACTTATAAAGTTTAAAATCTTAAAAATCATTGCTTTTTTTAAAACTTTTTGTGCTCCATTAGTTAATTTATTGTAACAATAAATAATCGATTATACAGTTTTACTCCCCCCCCCCCCTCCACCGAAACTGACCTTTCCTTGCCCTCCCCCCTCCTTACCAAGCATACAAAATTTAAAGTCTTTTAAACTGTAAGTTAATTATAAGTCTGTTGAACTACCCCCCACCCCCCCCCCTCAATAACAAGAAAAAATTATGTTTCTCCTCTTTGTTTATCTTTACAATAAGAAAGTATTGGATTCGGGGAAATTTTCGACCGATTTACATGTTTTAGGGGTCAGATATCCTGAAAAACATGTTTTTACAAAATGAGTCTGTGACTCTGTTTGTCTGTATGTGACACACATTTTGTGGGTAGTGTATCTCAAGAACTAATGCACAAAATTTAATAAAAATTTATATTCAGTTAATCCTCGATATAAATTAGTGTTGATTAGTTTTTTATGTAAATCGCCCAACAGGTGGTGCTGCTATGTTGCATTTTTCATGATTTACGCCATAGCTATATCTCAAGAACTAAAGCACGAATTTTCATCAAACTTCAGATTCAGGTATACCTTGATAATTATAGGTGCTGATTATGGTTTGGTGTTAATCTCCCAACAGATGGCGCTGCTATGCTGCATTTTTCACGATTTCTGCAATAGCTATATCGCAAGAACTAATGCGCAGATTTTCATCAAACTTCAGATTCAGTTAGGTGTTTACATAAGTTGTTGCTGATTAGATTTTGTTGTAAATCACCCTACAGGTGGCGCTGCTATGCTATATTTTGAAGGATTTGCACGGTTTTAACAATAGTCGTATCTCAAGAACTAATGCACGGAATTTCATATCTTTAGAATCCTCATGAGGAGCATTAACCATTTAATTTTGGCACTCTGATAATGAATTTTGTGGTATTAACATGTATAAGATAGAAGAAAGTTTTGGGATTGGCACATCTGACTAGTTTTTTCTTCTGCTGTATGTTATTTTAAAATTTTCTAAATTTCTACTGACACATGGTGAAATCCCCCCCCCTCTTCCCGTCCATTTGAATATTTAAAACTTTTACAAAAATGAAAGAAACTCTTCATTAAAAAATGCATGTTATAATTTATTAGTTTATTTAATTTGGAGGTCCTTAAATTTTTTTGGTTTTGGTCCTTGAAAGTCCTTAAAAGTACTTGATTTTTATTTAAAGAAATGTGTACGAACCCTGATACTGTATGAATCATCTAAGCCCCCCCCCCCTCCATAAATCTACTTATTTTCATTTTTTTCAGTTTTGCTTAAACATATCATACAGAAACTAGAGAAATATATAGATATACTTTTCTTTATGGTGAATTTAACGGGTAATATAACTAATGATTACGATGACAAATGAATAACAGAAAAAAAAGCATGTCAAAGGATATTTTTTCCTTGTGTTCACATGTGCCCCACGTGTGTTCACAACTACCCCGCTGATGGGGCACATGTGAGCAATTTTTTGAATTTATAAAACTATCAAAAAATGTAAGAACTATGCAGGTGATTTCAAAAAAATTACCATGTGTAAAAGAAAGTTCTGTTTACTATATTGAGTAGTTTTTGTTTATAGAAATTAATCCAGTTATGAGAAAAAGGTTTATTTATGCGAACTGTTCACATGTGCCCCCATCTCCCCTATATATCAAAATATCGGATATTTTCGATATTTTCGAAAATATCATGATATTTACGAACCCTGCAGTTGATGGATGAATTTTGATGAGTTTCACTGCAGCCAATCGACGAGTTTAATTATTTTTTTCCGTAAACAGTTTTTGAATTTTTTAATTTTTCCCCACGACTTACTAGTGAAACTTTCAAGTTTTCTTTTCATGCGATCGATGGACGAACTAAGCATTTTTTTTTCCGCGGCTGATTGAAGAATTTTGCGATTTTTCCCCTCCCATAACAGACTGGCGAATTTTTTGTTTTTTTTTCTTCACTCAACCGATTGACAAATCTTACAGTTAAATTGAAAGGGAGCATCAAAAATTGCAGTATGGAATACCGGGTGTATAAAATAATTAAAAAGGTGTACCGAACACAAACACTAGTTAAAAAGGGCTGCCAGATGCATAAATTAATTGAAAAGGGATGCTGAGGGTTGCGTCCTGCCAAATTGGTCTAGAGTCAACACTACATTTAGAATAGAATATTTATGAATAATGTGGAGGTGAAAACAAAAATTATAAAAGCGGCATTGACAGAAATATTCGGTTATTTTCCTATCGATGCACACACACTACTTTGTGCTGAATCATGCAAATGTTGGCACAGAATTAGCAGAAATATATGGCTGTACATATCGCTCGTGGTCTGCAATAGTGGCACAACTGAAAAAATATGAATTTTGAGTTAATGCGCTCTCCAGCATTGCAGACTGGTATTTTTTCCAGCTCGGCAACAGCGGCATATCTTGTAGTTCAGTATTTCACCAACAGATGGCAGAAGTGCCGTTGTTGCCTTATGATATAATCTGAATGCATCATCATAGAATCATATTTATCATCATTATAACACGGGATATGAGGATACTTTTTTTTTGCATTATTATTAATTGAACCCTTACGGAGTCATTTAGTACTACTTAACACTTATGACAACAATGAATCGTGTAAATTTTGCATTTCATTACAAGGCGAAACTTCAAACCCATTAATTTCAGAAACTGATTTTTTGAGTTGTGCCACTATTGCAGTCCACAAGCGATATAATAATATATCATGCATTCATCATTTTTTTACTTTTTTGGTTTTGGTTGCAGATTTTTTAATTAATTTACTTTCACTTTAGGAATCGGTTCCAAAAGTAAAAATGTCCTCTTAAAAAAAAAAAAACTGCAAGCAAAATATCGAAAAAATAAAAGAGTCGAATGTAGAAAATGACAGGCTATCCAATGAAAAAAAAATGTATATATAGATATATATATCGAGATGCAAATAATATTTAAAAAAAAAATCTTCCTATAGGTTTAACATTAGCTTGTGAGTGTCTTCGCATGAAAGGATGGGAGCCTTAACCTTTTGATCATACTGATGTATTTAAAAAACTAAGAAAGATGAAATTAGTTTGCAACTTTTAATAATTTTAAAAGAAATGGATGGAGTAAAGCGCCTTTTTTGCTTATTTTTAAGTATCAGAATTGAATTTCTTTGAAACGAGAGTATACTCTTCCAGAAAATTTTCCTTGAATGTAGAATTAAAACATTTCTTTCATTATGGTGTTTATTTTTCATACCATTTAAAATATTTTCATACTATAGTACTTTATAAATAAGAATAATACATATATAGATATTAGATATTTTAAATTATCATAACATGTTTCTTTAGATCGAAGACATCCTCTTAATCGAATTAGAAATATATTATTTTGACATAAAAAGAAATTCTTTTTTTAAATCTAGAAGACAAGCAAATACGAAGCTATTATTATGGTTGGTTGGTTGTGTTTATGACGGCCAATTATCAGCACGAGGGATGTAGGCCCAAGGGGGGGGGGGGGACTTTCTAAGGGAACCTAACCCGTATTTACACTTGGAAAACTAAGGTTTGAAGAAAACTCCGAAAGATTAGGCCGACGGGGATGATTGGGATCGAACCCAGCACTTCCCGTCTACTAGCTTCGAGAGCAGAACTTCTCTGCCACTGGTGGGGTGCTACTATTATGATCTCCATCATTCACAAAACCAATACTAGAGGATACTCCCGTTTTATTATCCTCATTGCTATTACCAAGAGTAGACTCGTCTTACCTAATACTCCAGATTTGTAAAAATGATGTACACCTGAGTGCTTCTTTTGGCAATAAATTTTAGTATTTTTAGGATCTTAATTATTAAATATTAAATTAATTTTAATGCATTTTTATATTAGAGTCACAGGTGATAAATCACCAAATATTCTTTATGGTTACAATAACAGCAAAGTTAATTATACATCAAACCGCGCCATTAAAATATGCCATCTGGCTGTGAAACTGTAACAATGAAATATTTTAAACAATTTAAAGGTAAGAAATGAAATATAAATAAAAAATAAAGAGATAATTTTTAATTACAAAAATAAAGAAATATTTTTTTTAATCTGCTTTTATCAATTAATTTAATATTAAGTAAATTATAATTAAACTTTGAAAAAATAATTTAAAGAAATTCTCAATTCATAGTTTAAAAAATGTTTTTTTTTTTTTTTTTTTTTTTTTTTTTTTTTGCCTTTTTTATTGTCATATCTGAAAAAAAGAGAGAGAAAAAATAATTTTTTTAATATATTCAGTAGTTCATGCTTTCTACCAAGTCAAAGTGGTGAATTTTCCTTAATTAGTCATGCCAAATTAATGTATTGTAACAGAAGTTTTTTGAACCAACATGAATTACAGTCCTGAAATTAAGCATGATACTTATAAATGTTTAATGTTTATAAAAGAGCAGCTTAAATTAAATTTAAAAAAAAATTCTTTTATACTTATTTAGTAGCAACTATCATAGTTTAGTATTTAAACTGACTGAGAGGCAACACAACATGTTTTATTGGCATGCTATGGTTGGAATTATATTGATTAGTGAAATCATTGTTATGCCAATTGACTTGATTGTTCAAATTCACAACATTTTCGGGTACTTTATGTCAGTCGAGCACATGAGATAAACCAGGGCTGAAACTAGCCTTTCTTCACCTGGCATAAACATAGATTTTGCTCCCCCCCACCCCCCTGTCCCGGTCTCCGCAAAGTCATTTTACAAAGAGAATTTTAATTCTAATAGCCGACTTATTTGAAATTTAAAATATGTAACCAAAAAAAAAAAAACATAATACTAAATTACGTAATCAACTTTGTCAAATATCGATCCATTAAAATCTTGAAAATGAAATCCAAAGGAAATGACATGAAGAAACTCGTAAGATAATGTTAAACTTGTAGGAGCATTCTTTTTAAATTTCTCACTTGCATTTTAATATTTTTAAATGATTTTTTCTGTTTGGGATAGCTGAGGTTGATCCCTAACTGGGTAAATGTTTACTTTTTTAATTTTGGTTGCAGCTTTATATATATATATATATATACAAAGTTACTTTCACTTTTTGAACCGGTTCTGAAAGCTAAAATAGCCTCATAAAAAAAACTGCAACCAAAATCAAAAATGTACAACCTAACAAAGTTAAAGATCAAAACTCAGCTACCTAAAGAAAAAAAAAATCATTTAAAAATATTAAAATGCAAGCGAGAAATTTTAAAAGAATGCTCCCATATTTAACATTAGCTTGCAAGTCTCTTCACGTGACTAATGTAGGTTCTTTAGAAATCAAAAACCAAAATTCAGTTGGCACCCCCTTCGTTTTCTGTTCTGTCACCCAGGGCACATGCCCCCTCTAGTTTCGGCCCTGAGATAAACCATTAAATATTATTCCTATTGTCATCATTTGTATTCATTTCTTTAAAAATATAAACCTCTCATTCATTTTATTTGAAATACAAATTTTTCATTTAAAATACATATATTACATACATTTAAAATATGTGCCTTTCACTTATTTCATTAAAAAAGGAATAAAATAATAATAATGAGAAATAATACAACGAACCAAAATATGTTATTTTAACTTTAATACATTGTTTCTAATTTACACAAGTGAAAACTAAAAGTATTATTGCTGAAGGGAAAAATAATTGCAAGATTTGCTTCCAACTAACATAAAAGTACCTTTTATGTTAGTTTGTGTTTAACGTTATGTTAGTCATGTGTATGTCAAAGATTTATACCCCTTTATTCTTCTTCATAAAAGAAGCCCCCTCACAAAATTATTTTCCATAAAAGCGACTTCACAGAATAAGAAAAAATAGTTGGAATTTAAAATGTGTAATCTGCAAACAAAAGAAGCTCACTAGAATAATATAGCAGGAGGACATTTAAAAAAAGGATTATTAAATGTTTACTTTGAATTTACAACGAGAGGGCCAACCTTGTTCATCACAGATTTTGATTATTTTAATATATGTTGTAGGGTAGAGACCCCTTAGTGTCAGGTTCAATGGATTTTATCCAACGCTCCTTAGTTCTTGAGAAACCGGGGGGTCTAATAATAGTACACAACTTAAATACTTACTTTGCAACCGCAATGACAGGTTGGTACGGCGTTCGAAGGCTGATCTGCGGGCCCGGGTTCGGTACCCAAACGCGCTACATTTGTTTTTCTCATTTTTTTGTTTTATAAATATACTTGTAATTATAATTTAATAATTTCAATTACAAATTTTAATATCATACATTAATTATAATGTTAACAAACTTAAATGTATCATTTTTTTATTTTTAAACTATTATTTCTCATCATTTAAAGAGGTTTAAAATGAAATTGGATCTATTATTGAATGATAAAAATTTCGAAATCGTGACAAAATCTGTTGTGGCGCCATCTAGTTATGATAAAATAAAAGAATATTCAAATAAAATAAAAATAAAAGCAGAAAGAAGATAAAGGTGAAAGCAAAATAATTGAAAGCTCAAGCATACGTATTATAAATTTAAAAATTTTTAATATGCAAAAAATCGGTTGTAATTTAATTCTGATGCTAATTTTTAATATAATTACGCTTGTTACTTTAAAAACAGAATAATAGTATTATCGCATTGACTTCCTTTGTTAAAGCAATGCGTAAAAGATGTTTCTTTAAAATCACGAATTGATACAATTGCTCAATATCATTGCATCGATAAAGAATTTATGAAATACATTTTAAAAGCGATTTTTAAAAAATTAACAGTTTTATGATGTTTTATACAACTATTTAGTTAAAAGTAAAATATTAAATAAGTTAAAAATATAATTGATATACAATATTATAAATTTTAATTGACAATGAGATTTTTAATTATACTTACAAGTATATTTATAAAACAAAAAATGAGAAAAACAAATGAAGCGCATCCAGGCATTGAACCCGGGCCCACGGATCAGCCGGCAAACGCCATACCAACTGAGCTAGGACCAACCTATCATTCCTGTTGCAAAGTAAGTATTTAAGTTGTTTACTATTATTAGACCCCCCCCCCCCCGGTTTTTCAAGAACTAAGGAGCTTTGGATAAAATCCGTTGAACCTGACACTAAGGGGTCTCTACCCTACAGCATATATTAAAATAATCAAAATCTGTGATGAACAAGGTTGGCCCTCTCCTTGTTAAACAACTGAATTCAATTTTTCTTTACAAAAATTTATTTTTCTCAATTCAATAACAATAGAGGGTTTACCCTCCCACCCCCCAAAAAGAAAAAACTTGTATCGAGGACTTGCATCGCTGATGTGAAATCATAAAGTAAAACTTACAATTTTAAGTACATTTATTTTGCATTTTACTGTGAATTTTTTTTTCTTTGGGGAGGGGGGGGGGGTCACAAAAAGTAGATGTAACTATATTGGATAATTTTATATTGTGATATGGTAAGAGAATCTGCCAGTGTATCTAAATGCTAGTCTCACATAGGCATAGAGTTGTGTGTGCTCATGGGTCCCGAGTCCCACCACTAATTTCTAAAATAGATTCTTTTTCACTCTTATATAAAAAAGGTTTTATTTTTTTATTTTATACTATTTTATTTAAGCTTTAAAGACGTTTTTCACAGATATTTTTTTTCCTTGAATTCCTATTCTTTTCTTCTTTTGTTACAGAGATAAACATTATTAGGAATTTTTAATCCTCTAAATTTTCCATTCTTTAAAAATTATAATAAAATTTTAAACGGTTGAACTTTTGTAAAAAACTAAAATAGAAAAAAATCCATATTAAAAAAAAATAATAAAGTAAAAATAAACATTCTTAAATGTTAACTTTTCTTGTGATTTATGAAAAACGATTCACAAATAACAGTGAGTACATCCCTTCATAGTGTAAGTATATCTCCCAAGCGGGTCTGAACATTCAAATTTTTACATTGTCTTAACGTTTTATTTAATTTGTGATTTATTTAACAAATTTCACTTAATTTTTTTAAAAGGGAATTCAAAAAGCAACATTAAATTTGTGTCGATCTCTATTACACATACACGTAGTTGTGTGAAAAATAATTTATTCAATGTGCTTTTAAATGCATAAATCATAGTGACTTAGTGCTTTTATTTAATTTAGGAATATAACTACATTGCTATAATTTGAAGTTTGGTTAAACAATGATTTGTGGGTGCTTTTAAACCCCTTTAGTGGAGAAAACAGTCAAATTTTTCGATTAATTTCTATACAAAATATTTTCTACTAACAATGACAACAGCAACAAACAATTATTTGTTTACAATTGACATGACATCTGATCGATCTGTAGGCAGTAAAGCCGTAAAGTAGACGCTTGCGCAGTAAAAACTTGCCTTTGATTGGTTGGCGTAAGGCTTTTATCTGAAACCAGTGAAAACGCTCTTAGGTTAAGGTTCTGGATCACTTGGGTTTTTTAGGTCGTTAGAACGACCAGTGAAAACGCACCTTAAGACCAATGTCAGACGGGCGTCTTTTTTTCTGCTTTTTTGCTTAAGTATTATCCATTCACAATGGTATAGCTTTGTGAATGGATAATACTTAAGCAAAACAGCAGCAAAACAGACGCCCGTCTGACATTGGTCTAAAGGTGCGTTTTCACTGGTCCACCCAAGGTATAACTTAGCTAACTTTTTACCTAAGCACAAAATTTTAGGTCGTTAGAACGTGATTTTGAAGGAATGATCTCTGTTCAATCCTAAGCACCGCTTACCCAAGCGCAGCCAATTAAAAAAGAGCTTTTTTAGAGTAATGGCGGCGTTGTGAATGTACGAAGTAATATTTATACTTTATAGCGTTGTTGTATTTACTTAAAATTATTCTTTTTTTACGTCAAAGAGGAATCTATTTTTTGTGATTGAAGCAAAATGGTAAGTTTTATTGACATGTTGAATAGATATCATCTTTTTTTTTTATTGTCTTTTAATTTAATAGATAGTAGGGTGCGATCGCAGTTTACTCTCCTTCTTGGCGCAATTTTCAAAAATCGCCAAATTGGCGCATTTTCGCGTACTAACTCCCGGAGCGCTGCAACATCCGGGAGAGAGTACGCAAAATGATTATTTGTTTTCTCTTCTCGTATCTCGTATGTTTTGAAACAAGTACCTATCTAGACAAATGCTTAAAATGTGAAAATAGATATTTGATCAGTCAATTTTCTCTTATTTTAACCTGTATTTTTGAGTAAAAATAATACATAAAATTTCAAATTTTTTCGAAATACATTTAAAAAAAGATACATTTCATATTTTTAAAAATACATTTTATAAAATATACCTAAAAACAAAACTTTCACTTACTCAAATTATTAAAAAAGAGCGTTTGTTAACAGTAATGGGAGCAAAACAATGTTGTTGTTTTTTTATCAGAGGGGCCCTTTTTTTTTAATCAGGGGGGCTACCGCCCCCCTGAACCCCCCGTTTTTTTATTCATAATTTTACCTTGTGCTCTAGGATGTCATTCAAAAGCATCACTCAATATGTCACTTTTAGTCATTCATAGCTTGGAACAATCAACCTGTCTTTCGTACATAATTCAATCAATGCTCAAAAATACAGGTAAAAATAAAAGAAAAATAACTGATCGAATATTTATTCTCACCTATCAAGCATTTATCCAGATAAGTACTTGTTTCAAAATATACAAGATTGAGAAAACAAATAATAAAAACACGCGACTGCGACACAGAGTGACAACTCTTCAACGGAAAATCCACTGCAGCAATATCAACGTTTTTCCAAATAAATTCAAAATGTTCCTTGATTCTCCTCTTTGTCCAATAAGAAAGCCTTTTACAAAAAAAACAAGCTTCCAATTCGGTCCAATTAGAAAGCAGCTTAGAAAACAAGGAGTTTAACCATCAACTCTCTCAGGAGAAATCTTAGGGTTGCCATATTTTGTGACGTCGAGGAGCAGCCCGATTGCCACATTGGCGCAGTTATCGAAGGAGATTGGCGAAGGAGAGTATATTGCGAATTACCCGATAGTAGGTAATCCATACGGATTGTTTAAATTGTAGCACTTTTGTATGATAAATATCGCTATTTTTGGTCACATTTTATTAATATTGGAATACCAATTATATACTTCGTTTAAGGATTTCATTTCTGATATAAGAATGAAGATACTATGTCCAGTTCTCAAAATTATTATATTTTTATTGAATGTTAATAGTACAAAGAATAAAAGTGTTTTTTTTAATAATATTTGTTTCTTTAAATGAATTACTTGCTTCATTGATTATATTCGGTTACCTGATAGGGTATTTCTGATCCATGTAGATTTATATTTGCCTTTGCTCACTTAAAATAATTGTAAGTGTTAAGAAGGATATTGTTTACTGTAGCCCATTGATATTTAAATGGGAAATTAATTAAGGCAAACTTCAATCCAGTTTTGCTTATTGTAGGTAATTGATCCTGCATGTTTAAGCAAGCATGTAAACAAAATTTCTATAAAATAAAGAAGCCAATGTATTTTGTATTTTCCTGTTCTCTTTTAAGCAAGAAAGATCAGATTGCAAAACAGTTTGCTCTTTACTCCTTTTCAGATATTTACTTGTGAACTTTGTCATGTAAAAAAAAACCCAGCTGATCTATTTTTTATTTTATTTTTAATGCATTTCACCTACAGATATGCTATCTTTCTTTTTGTTGTTAAGATTAATGTTGAAACTTTTATGAAGATTTATAACTTACTATGAAGTTTAAATCAATTGAGAGATATTCAGACCATATGTAGCTTTTCTATGTGCCCATTTCGAAAAATTTGTACACGTTACCGTTTCAATTCGATACATATTCCAATAAATGCCTATTCAATGTATTTTAAGTTAAATCAGCATGTCTTGTTAGCGACGGAGTGATTATTTTCATTGATTGAAAAAGTATTGATACCTAAAATCTGCCACTAAGCAAAAAAAAATGTGTGGACCAGCCTTACATAGTATCCCCATCTTGTTTGTTACCAGAGCAATTACACTAATTGGTTTTATTGTAAAGGATGAAAAAAAAGCTGGTTTGGGGAGGGGGGGGGGCGGAGAGGTATGTTTAGTGTGTTCTTTTTGGAAGTAAAAAAGTGTTCTTAAAAGATGCAAAAAGGCTTTGTTGTTTCTATTCATATGAATGAGACTATGTGTTTGAAAGTAAAAAAAAAAAGCATTTTTAACCCTAGAACTACCGGAAATTTTACTCAAGTTTTATAAAAACATTCTACACCAGAATTTTTACTTAAAACTATTTAATTTGTTTATTTAACTTATTATTGTCTGATTTATACATTTAGTTTGTTTTGAAGAATTTTCTGGTTTGAATAAATATTTTGAATGTACATGTCGGGTCCAATGGACCCGTCTGGTAGACGGAAGGTTAAAAGATAAAAAGTTTGTTTTAAGACGACAAAGTGTTTTTGTTTTTTCCCTCTTAATTATATTTAGTGTCATCAGAGCAATTACGTGATACAGTTGGTGTGATTTAAAATTAAGTATCGCCCGAAACTGAAATTTGTTAAATCTTGATTCTTCAATTGCTTTTTACTCTTATTGTTTTGTTAATAATTATGAATACAGAGAAAAGGAAAAATTTAAATGTGAAGTCACATTGCAAATAATGTTTTTAAAGAAATTAGTGGTAAGGTAATCTTTCAAAAATTAAAAGGAGATTATAATACATCTGTTCCAATTAAAATTATGACAGAAACTTTCTTATAATTAGATGTGAGTATTTTATATGTATAATAAACTTAATTTTTTGTAGAAAGATTTTAAAGTCCACCAGAACAATTTTAAGCATGTGCAGGTAGGACTTTAAAGGACTAATATAACTGTTTATGTATTTAAATGGAATTTTATTAAAGTCTTGTAACAGTTGATGGAATTTAGGCCTAATCTAAGTGGAAGCATGTGTAATTTTATAAATCATTGCTTAGGGATAAAATTCTTTGAGGTTTTTGTTAATGTTACAAATGATACTATTTTAATAAATATATATAATCAGTTATTTTCAGTTTCCCATATTTGATTTTGAGTAGTACTTTAATAAAAAATTGACATTTACTGTTTAAATCAAATATTTATTTATTTTTGTGTTATATTTTGGTCTTAGTGTACGTATTCACCTTCAATCGTTTTATGTGTTGAGGCGTTTTGTGAATCTATATTACAACTTTATCCTAAAACTTGATAAAAATGTAATGTAAACAAAAGAACTATTTTGCAGTATCGTATCTTTTTTAAAATTTACTATTAAATTATTATAATTAAATAATTATAATTAAATTATAATTATTATAATCGTATCTTTGCAATAAATTTATTCTAATATTTATAGCATTTTAAGTGTTTTTTCATAATTAGCATTCTGTAATAAATATTTAGATGATATGGTGGCAAAACTATATCTAATTTTGTCTATAAGCATACTTAAATTTCTTAATTAATAATTCGTTAGTCATTAGTAAATAATATTAGCTTTTTAAAAACTATATCTGTATATGTATGCACGTACTAGTTCTTTTTCTCTTTTTCAATTTGCTAGTTGCTTTAGTTGCTTCAGTTGATGATAGAAATGCAACAAGGATGGTAGGTGTTAAGCTGTGCTATGATCTGTTCATCAGCAGCATCAATTATTGTCCTAACATGATTGTTCTGATTAAGTATTATATAGCAGAGTGCAATTACCTTAAAAATTAATGAATTCTAACTGTCTTTAATTTCTTAACACAATACCTATTAACTCCCATCTTCTTAGTAGAAAATAAAATGTCTACTTACAAATTTGAAGAGACTTGTAGCAGAAATGAGATAGATGACTCACAATGATACATACTAGAAATGAAGACTTCATTAAATAAAAACTAACATCTTTTTATTTAGGCATATCAGGAAACATCTTCAATTTATACACTTGTAACACCAAAGCAAGAACTAGATGACATGAATGAGAAACTCTCTCATTTTATAATGGTTTGCAACCAATCACAACTAGCCAGCACATGCTGGAACTCTTTTGCATAAACAACAGAAAGTTGAGTAACACTGTGCAACCTGAAAAACATGTCAACAAAGTTTAACTGATACCTTGTTGGTAACCAACCAACCATTCAATCAATTAACTATGAATTTAACTGAAACCATAAAAACAAAATGTAAACAATATGGATGCCAGCATGCTGTAGATGTTAAGTGTTAGGGTTAGTTTTGTTAGTAAGTTAGTAGTTTTTATCATTGAAATATAGTAAAAGGTACCTTTTTAAATAAAACACTTAATACAAGAAATGAAGTTGAAAAATGATGGAAAAAAAACTTAATAAAAAGTGTGGTTCTTCCACAAAATGCCCCCCTTTTCCAGCATTTTTCATTTACTAAACACTTTCAAGAATAAATGTAAATGTATTATGCAAAATACATATGTACAATACACAATTGAAAATATTTACTTTTAAAAAAGTTCATCAGTTCATGATTTTTAAGTTCAAAAAGTTTTTTTTTTTTCAGCATAAGTAAGCAGATCTAAGTTTCATAAATAAGTCCTTGCACAGAGACTTTGTAAGGAGATCAGCTAAATTGTCCTTAGACTTAACGTGAATAATGTCAAACACATTCTGTAGATATAGGTCTCTTACGAACATGTATTTTAAATCTATGTATCTATTTCTGATATTCTCAGCTCGGTTCTTAATGAACTGTATAGCTGCAGCATTGTCACACTTCAATATTGGTTTTTGGTTACCAATAATATTTGAATCAAGGTTAAAAGTAGAATACAGTTGCTCTAAGGTCGAATTCAAGTACTTCAGTTCTTTAGCAGCTTCTGAGGCTGCAATAAATTCAGATTCCATCGGAGACATAGCTACACAGGTCTGTTTCACCACACGCCATGTTATCGGGAGGCTATTTAAGAAAATAGAGTAGCCAGTCCAGGATCGGCGGTCACTCGGGTCACTAGCCCAGCTAGCATCAACATAGGCAGAGAGCTGAGTGGGAGGGTCTTGAGGGTGCATTTGGATTCCTAATTCCTTCGTAGTTCCAAGGTAGCACAGGATTTGTTGAAGGCTTTTCCAATGCATAGGTCCAGGATTTTCAACAAATTGCGAAAGAGCTGCTACTCCATAGCTGATGTCAGGTCTGCAACGTCCTGAAATGTAGAGCAGGCATCCCAATAAATTTCTGTATGGAACATCTTCCATCTGGTTGTCATCAGTCGGCATATCTTTCCTAGAAGGAACAACTCCAGGTTGGAGGGGAAGAGAGATTTTAGTAAAGTTTTTAAAATTTAATTTTTCAAGACATTTCTCAATGTACTCTTTACAATGAATTTTCATGGAGTCTCCTGTCATATCAAATTCAATACCCAAAAGTTTAGAAATGGGCCCCATATTCTCGACTTCATATAAACTTTTTATAAGAGAAACTACTTCTTTTAAAATTATTTCATTTTCAGCAAATATCGGCAGGTCGTCCACATATACTAGTACCACTGCTTTTCTTTTATAAGAATAAGCACAAGTAAGTCCTGGTATTTCATTAAAACCATTACTTGTGAGTTTATTGTGCAATTCTTCATACCAACACCTTCCCGACTGATGAAGGCCGTATAATGCTTTATGTAATTTTAAGACATGGTTTTCCTTTCCAAGTGTTATGTAATCTGCAGGTTGTCTTATGTATATATCTTTATCTATGGCTCCATATAAATATGCACATCGTACATCTAGAAGACAATGCTTCCACCCCAAAATACATATGAATAAAGCTATAAAAAGTCTGATTAATAGGAAGTTAACCACTGGACTGAATGTTTCTTCATAATCCAGTCCTTCTCTCTGGTTATTCCCCAAGGCTACTAATCTTGCTTTAAAGTTTCCAAACCCATCGCTGGCTTTTCTTTTAAGAGTATATACCCACTTAGTACCTAAAATTTTACAGTTTTCTGGTTGTGGAACTAATGTCCAGACATTTCGGTCGATCATAGTTTTAATTTCTGCATCCATTGCCTTTTTCCAAAATTTAGCTTCAGGGAGCGTTTTTGCTTGATTCGGAGATCTTGGTATTATGATTTCTGCACAGCAGGTTTCCTCACTATCTGGTACATTAGTGTTACTTTCCATTTTTAAGATAATAGGACCCTCATATTCATCTTTATATGAAAAGCTTATTAGATCTTTGTCATAAATTATTTTATTTTTCCGACAATACTCTTGCATTTCTCTTTGGCTTCTTAAAGTCTTCCCATCAGGTGTAAAAATATAAATGTCAAATTTTCCCTTTGAGGCTCCTTTACTTCTTATTGTTCTTATCCTATGAAATTTAACTGTATTTGATTCTGGTTCAGGACTTGGGGTGAGTGATCGAGGTTCTTCTTTTAATTCAATCGCTTTTTCTAACTCATCTTTGGTTGGTTGGGGTAAAGGCACTGATTTTGGATCAACTTGTAATTCAGGACTTGAAACACTGTTTCTTATGTTGCCCCCCAAATCATCATCATCGTCAAATTCCGAGGAAATTTTATGACCCTCTTTTGCTTTTCCTAGCATTGCTTCGTCAAAAGTCACATGTTTACTTTCTGCAATGGTATTTTCATCAGCGATCCATATTCTATAACCACTCGTCCCATACCCATATCCTACAAAAATGCCTTTCTTGGCACGAGGCTGAAATTTATTTCTTTTCTGTGGGGGTTGATGAACATAGGCTGTACAGCCATATCTCTTAAGATGATTTATTGATGGCTTTTTATTATACCACCGCCTGAAGGGGATGTCATTTATGGTAGTGTGAAATGTTCTATTTCTTATGTAATTAACTGTCATCATGGCTTCTAGCCAAAAATCATCTGTTAAATTAGCTGAATGTATTAATGTTCTCATTCCATCAAACAGCACACGATTGTATCGCTCTGCACAGCCGTTCATTTGCGGCGAGTAAATCGTGGTGTGTTCGTGTTTGATTCCAAGATTTTCTAAAAATTTTTCTAATGGTCGGTTACAGTATTCTAACCCATTATCTGTTCTGACAGTTTTAACTTTCTTTCCAGTTTGCCTTTCTACCATAGCTATAAAATCTTTAAATTTACTATAAACTTCATCCTTATTTCGTAGTGGGTAACAGAAAGCCCTGCGGCTATAATCATCAATAAATGTTAAAACATATCTATAGCCTTGTTTTGTTGTAACTGGAGCCGGACCCCACACATCGCTGTGTATAAGTTCTAATAGCTCTTTAGATCTAATTTGTGGTAATTTTGGGTGGACAGCTCTAGTACTTTTCCCTATTACACATGATTCACATCGTGTTTCATCACCTTTAAGTTTTCCAGGATTTTGTACCAGATTTTTCTTAAACATATCTTTCAAAGTGCTTAAGTTTACATGCGCCAGTCGCTCATGCCAGAGCATGATGTTATTCCTGTCTAAAGCATATGAACTATTATAATTGTTCTCTTTACTTAAGTTTACTTTATGTTGTGTCTTAAGTGTTTCATTTTTCCCTTTAAATTGAAAGTTTTCTTTAGTAGGCCAGCCTTTTATAGTGTAAAAATTACCCTTTAATTTAGCACTCCATAAGTATTTCCATCTAGGTGAAAAAATTTGAAAACCTTTATTTAGTCGGGCATGCATTTTCGCCTTATCCATTTTAGACATACTAATTAAATTTCTATGAATAGAAGGAACGTATAAAACATCATGTAAATTTACAGTCATTATTTTATTTCGGTCTTTAATATTAAATTCAACTTCACCAATACCCTGTACTGTGTGGGGAGTGGTTCCCATACGTACTACTGCACCTGCTGGAGGCTTTCTTAATTTTGTAAAAAATTCTTTATTTTGGCATACATGTGCCGATGATGCACTATCTAAAGTCCATTCTCTATTTGCAGGAAAAAGTTCATTTGCATAACACTTATCTACCATAAATTCAGAGACGAAAGAACCGACTCCAGGTTTAGTTCTAGAAACTAAAGTTTTGTTTTTACAAAATTTAGCAAAATGATCACTTTTACCACATAAAAAACAAGTTAACTTTTTCCTTATGCCTGGCTTAATTGTAATTGGTTTACTAGGATTTAATTTATCTTTACTTTCAACAGTTAATGAACATTCTTGTTTTTGAAGATCACGGAAATTTCGTCGATTATATTCCTTTAAAATTTCTGCCTTTAAATTGTCAAACTTAAATTTAGACTCGACACAATTTTCAAATTCCCTTGCAAGGTAATCATATTCCTCTGGCAGGCACTGTAACAATTGATAACACCTATGATCTTCAGTAATAGATTCCCCAGAATCACTTAACTTTCTATAACAATCCTCAAACCTAGCTATAAATGTAGGTAATTCTTCATCAGGAAGAATTCTTAAATTTCTAAACTCTGCAAGCCTATATGCTTTTAAGGACCTACACTCAATTTCTAAATTTGTTTTAAGTGTATCCCATATAACTGAAGGATCACTTAAATGATTTATTTGAAGCTCAACTTCTCTGCTACAATATGTTTTCAATAGACCAGCGGCCTTGCTTTTACTTTGATTCAATTTAAATTTATCAATTTCACCTAAGTCATCTACTTTTGGCCATTTACTCTTATCTATCCAAATTATTAAACCCTCTGACTCTAGTATCCTCTTTATATTTGTTACCCAAGAATGGTAATTATGTCTTGTCAATAGTAATTGAGGGTTAGGGCTAGCAGCCATGTTTGTTTACAAACAGTGAAATATTTCTAAGTTAAAACTCATCAAATTCTGCCTTTAAAATGGTGCAATACTGGGTTCCATAACCCTCTGTTCTGATTAAGTATTATATAGCAGAGTGCAATTACCTTAAAAATTAATGAATTCTAACTGTCTTTAATTTCTTAACACAATACCTATTAACTCCCATCTTCTTAGTAGAAAATAAAATGTCTACTTACAAATTTGAAGAGACTTGTAGCAGAAATGAGATAGATGACTCACAATGATACATACTAGAAATGAAGACTTCATTAAATAAAAACTAACATCTTTTTATTTAGGCATATCAGGAAACATCTTCAATTTATACACTTGTAACACCAAAGCAAGAACTAGATGACATGAATGAGAAACTCTCTCATTTTATAATGGTTTGCAACCAATCACAACTAGCCAGCACATGCTGGAACTCTTTTGCATAAACAACAGAAAGTTGAGTAACACTGTGCAACCTGAAAAACATGTCAACAAAGTTTAACTGATACCTTGTTGGTAACCAACCAACCATTCAATCAATTAACTATGAATTTAACTGAAACCATAAAAACAAAATGTAAACAATATGGATGCCAGCATGCTGTAGATGTTAAGTGTTAGGGTTAGTTTTGTTAGTAAGTTAGTAGTTTTTATCATTGAAATATAGTAAAAGGTACCTTTTTAAATAAAACACTTAATACAAGAAATGAAGTTGAAAAATGATGGAAAAAAAACTTAATAAAAAGTGTGGTTCTTCCACAATGATGATGATCGATGTAGAAAGAGCAGAGTCAACTAATATCTAGTTGAGTTGCAGCTTGTTGGCTCCTTACTCCTGTGTGTGTTGGCCCGTTGGAATGCGCCTGGGAGACACACAGCACAAATTGGTAAATATGACATCCATATAACGTAAAGTACATCCATATACCATGTCCATAATTCATCCAAGGAATTCCATATTACATAGTATCTACGTAGATATTACCATCAGATGTCTCTCCGAATACATCCATATAGCGTTTGTTGGACATCCAGATCTGACATAAATCTATGTAAAACGGATGTCTATGTCCATATAGATCATATCCTAGACATAATATGTATGTATATATACATCATATCTATGTAATATGTACGTATATATACTACACATATCTATGTAATATGTACGTATTTAAACTACACATGTCTATGTAATATGTACATATATATACATCATATCTATGTAATGTTTACATATATATATGTAATATGGAACAGTATGCGTATACCCAGGTTCTTCTGCATCTTATTTTTGTAAATTACAAGAAAACGTTATTCATGAAAAGTTTATGATTTTAAAAAATATTTTAAAGTATCAAAATTATTGGTAAAAAGCACAAATTATTAGCAATATTAGCTAAACTGTAATAACTGTATTTTAAGTCATACCAACTGTATCGTGTAACTGCTTTGATGACAATAAATATAATTAACATAAGAAATTATCAGGGAAAAAAATACTTTTTATTATCTTAAAACAACATAAATGCTTTATTTTTTAAAAATGTATTTTTTTTTATTATTTTACTTTCAAAAACAGAAACTTTTATTATATAAAAACATCATATCTCTCCCCCCCCCCTTTTTTTTATCTTTTAAAATCAAACCAAATAGTGTAATTACTCTGGTAACTAACAAGGTGGGAGTATACGTAGGGTTGTCCCACACTATTATTTTTACTTAGCGACAGATTTTATTTATGCCCCAGACTGACATATATAAATGTTTATTTCACATTATATTTACAATTTTACTTTATTATTACATGGGCATTTAAAAATATTTTCAGCTAAATAATTCTTGTACTTACTTTTCTTATTGTGTACTCATAGTTTGTAGCGTAACATACTATTTTTGGAAAATATAAGTTAGCGAGTAATGTGATTAAAAAAAACTAGTTCGTAGGGAGCGCCAATATTATTATTGAGGTTACTTTAATAAACTTACTTTATTATCTCCTCTTTTGAAAGCAATGGGAGTCCTACATACTCACAGATTTTTTTAAATCTTCTTTTTTGAAATCTTCGATGCTGAATCCATAATCCTTGCAAAAGACCATACTGTCAAAGGACACCAGACAAATTCCAGTTGCTTGCAGAAGATCACTAATGGTAGTTACTTATTTTATAATAAAACTACACACCTGTGATTTTCTGAGAGCATTCAAATTTGAAGATCTATCCCGGCACCAGCTGATCCACCAGACGCACATCTCCACTGGTATACTTTGTATTGATTGAGATACTGTTTCTGGACATAACGTCAAAAATAACATTGATGCTCCGTACAAACTAGTTTATTTTTTTAAGATTACATTACTCGCTAAATTATGTGTTCTAAAAAATAGCATATTACACAACAAACAATGTCAAAACTAACTAGGACCTACTATAGTTTCTCGTTACTTCTAATATAATATTTTGACCACTGAATTTATTGAATTCATTGATTCGTCAAAAATTTTATTATACACTCAAACATATAGACTCAAATCAAAGAATCTTCCATAGAAAGTATTTCATGTTTTGATAATAATCCCATTTTCAAAAATAGTAAGAATAATAAGTAAATGCTTTTTGGAAAAAAAAAAAAAAAAAAAAAAAAAGGTAAATTTTTAATTTAATAGATAATTACATTTAAACTGAGGACCTATGCTATAAGAAAAATCGATAGTAGCTATACTTGTAAAAGAAATGCACCTAAATATCAATTTAAATAAAATTTTGTATATATGTATTTCAAATGGAGAACCCCTATTATTTCGGTATCAATGCTTTTTCAATAAATGTAAACAATCATTCCATCGTTAACAAGATATGCAGATTTAACTTAAAATACATTGAATAGATAAAATTAAATATATGAAAATAAACTTTTGAGATTAAGAAACCTTTTTTATGAAACAATAAATTTTTAATAACGTAATTTAACAACATAATAAAGTGATAAGTTACTTTCAATGTTAAAAAAATATTTATTATTATTAGGCAAACTGTTAACTTATCCTTGTTTTCATTGGATCTAATTTGTTAGCATTATTTTCTTTTATTCAAGACAAATTCACCATTTGAAAGTTTTTATTGATAATAAACATTCTCTTTTTTTTTTGCCAAAACAGACTGTTGACCCCAAAAAAGTGTTTGCACTATAATTATACAATTTTATATCGTTCGCATTAGATAAAGTTTCTGGGGTATGGGAGAAGGAGTATAAGAAATTAAATATAATCCAAACTTTGTAAAGTTTTATATACAAAATTAAGATTCACTGAAAAATCAAAACATTTTAAATGTAAAACCGATGAGTAACCATGTAAGTCAAGTATAGAGATTACTATGATCAGTCAGTTATATGATAGGGATAGAGAAGATTATAAAATTTGAGGAGTTAATAAAAAATTTATATGGCTAATTTCTTGGTAGTTTTTTAAAGATAAGGTTAAAAATCATAAATGCTACAAAAAGCACCAAAACAGAATAGCAAATAAAAACCTGAAAAAAAAAAAGAAATCAAAGGACTTACTTACATATAATCCTGCTTGATATTTAATCCAAATCTCAAACAACACCATGCACAACCTAAAATAAAGTAAACATTACTTCTATTATTAGATTCAGTGGTTGTTGTAAATGCTAACTGTTTGATACAACTAAAAATTTATAAAATTAAAAACCAATTTGAACTTTCTTAGTCTAAATTTTCAGCCAAAAAATGCATAAACATCTGCATAACATAATGGCGTCGCGTCTGGCGTGTTTACAAAACAAAACAACAGAAAGCTCATGTTGCCACACGAAAAAGTGTATCGGAAGTAAGATATTTGACTCTTTTAGCGCTCTTTATAGAGGGCGCTGTGTCTACCTCCATAAAGTGTTGGTATATAAACGTCATGTTGACGTAGTTTCTTTGACAATCCAGTTTATATTTTAGAATGAACGTTAAGTCTACCTCCATATTATGTTGGTCCATAGATTGTTGGGATATAAATGTTATATGAATATAATGTGTTCAACCATCCATCTTACGGTTTTGAATGAACATCATTTTGATGTACATGTATGTATTCTAGATGTAAACCGCTCTAAATAAACGAAATATCTACGTGTGTGCTGTGTGGGTATTAGGTTAGAAATAATCTTTTAGTCTTTTAGATGCAAACTTGCAGGCTAAAACACATTTTGTATGCAGCATGGAAGCTACACTACTTTTTTATTTTCCTGTATTGCCTATCTTTATGAAAAGTAAGTCACTTATTGTTTTTTTTTTTAAATGTGTTCTATTATGTACTGCTAAGGTAATAGTAAATTCTATTTAATGTTTTCTGATTTAAGACATTAATTTTTAAGGAATTTAGTAATTATCAATTGCTGAAATTTAAATTAGAACAAACACTTAGATTAAAATAAAGACTATAATATAAAATTAGATTATTGTTTAGGGAAACATGCTGATATAAGCATAAAAATTTAAAGCACCTTTTTATTGGCATACTCGGATTAGTGTTGACTGTAGAAAAAAAGGGATTCCAGGCAGGAATTTTTAAAAAAGGACACTCATATACCTTGTTCACAAAAATATTTTGAATTGTGGTTTGTTTAGAGTCCTTTTTTATCACTGAAATTTTGCTATGTTTTCCTGCAACTAATTGACAAATTTCTCTTTTTTTTCTTACTGACTGATAAATTTCACAAATTTTTCTGATGACTGAATGACGATTTAGGCAATTTTTCCCCATAACAGATTGACTAATTTTGCGATATTTTATTTCTACCAATTGGTGAAATTTGCGGGGGTTTTCTTGCAACTGATTTGCAAAACTCGTGATTTTTTTAATATACAGTTGATCAGGGTTCGTTGATATAAATCAATGGATAAATATCATGATATGTATCTTGATTTATATCCGATATTTATTTTTAAAATATCAAGATTTGTGATATTTTCGATATTTTCAAATTCTTGATATTTATTTTCAAATATCAAGATGTTTGATATTTTGTATATTTGATATTTATTTTCAAAATATCACCATTGTAGGTAATTTTGATATTTTCTCCAGTCAAAGCAAATGCAAATGAAATTTCCACCTGTTATTGACTGTGTCATTCTGTAGATAATGAACTTTTGCCTCTGGCAGTGACTTTTTTAGGAAATGAAGAAAACAAATCTTTTCCAAGCTTTATATTTGAAACTCTTATTTTTAAATGTAGAACTAATAACTATGTGAGACAGTTAATTCAGAATAGCCATTGAAAGATAAAATGTAATTTAGATAATCATTTATATACAACCCGGGTTCGGTGTTATGTATCAATGGATATCTATCCAGTATTTATTTTCAAATTATCAAGATTTTTGATGTTTTCATATAGTTGATATTTATTTTCAATATATCAATATGTTTCGTATTTTCTGCATTTTCTGCATTCGTATTTTCTGCGCAAGATATTTTTGATATTTTCAGTTGTACTTCGTAATATTTCAGTGTAAATGAAATAAATTTTCAACTGTTTTTGAGTGTGTGAATCTGTAGATAAAGGACTTTTGTCTCTTCTAGATGTGACTTATTTAGTCAAAAAAGAAAACAAGTATATTTTTCAAGCTTTATATTTGAAACTTTTATTTTTAAATGTTAAACTAATAATTATGTGGGACATAATTCAGAACAACTATTGAAAGATAAACTGACAAATTTAAATAACCAATTATATACAACTTCATTAGAAAAGAATCTTTTCTCAAGCTTTGGTTCAGTTGAGTTTATACTATACAACATGTTATAAGACATTTTATACTTACATTTATGTTAAAATTTTTCAATTAAAAAATTTTTTTGTATTTACAATTTTGTTTTAAAAAGTCTGATTTTTTTTTTTTAATGCTTGATCTTGATACTGAATGCTATCGTTAGTTTTTCTTTATAAGTGTATACAGCAAATTGTTATTGTTTTTGATTTTTTCATCTTCAATTTTGTTCTAAGTGGAAAAAAAAATGAAAGAAAAAAAGAAAAATGCATTTTTAGAATATTGTTTGATTAAGTTTTCATGTTAAGTGCAATATATTTTAGTTTCTAATCTATATTATGCTCAAAAACATTCATTATTATCAATAAGTTGGCTGCTTTGAAAATATCGGATATATATCGAAAATATCGGATATATATCAAAATATCGGATATTTTCGATATTTTCGAAAATATGATGTTTACGAACCCTGCAGTTGATGGATGAATTTTGATGAGTTTCACTGCAGCCAATCGACGAGTTTAATTATATTTTTCCGTAAACAGTTTTTGAATTTTTTAATTTTTCCCCACGACTTACTAGTGAAACTTTCAAGTTTTCTTTTCATGCGATCGATGGACGAACTAAGCATTTTTTTTCCCGCGGCTGATTGAAGAATTTTGCGATTTTTTCCCTCCCATAACAGAGGCGAATTTTTTGGTTTTTTTTCTTCACTCAACCGATTGACAAATCTTACAGTTAAATTGAAAGGGAGCATCAAAAATTGCAGTATGGAATACCGGGTGTATAAAATAATTAAAAAGGTGTACCGAACACAAACACTAGTTAAAAAGGGCTGCCAGATGCATAAATTAATTGAAAAGGGATGCTGAGGGTTGCGTCCTGCCAAATTGGTCTAGAGTCAACACTACATTTAGAATAGAATATTTATGAATAATGTGGAGGTGAAAACAAAAATTATAAAAGCGGCATTGACAGAAATATTCGATTATTTTCCTATCGATGCACACACACTACTTTGTGCTGAATCATGCAAATGTTGGCACAGAATTAGCAGAAATATATGGCTGTACATATCGCTCGTGGTCTGCAATAGTGGCACAACTGAAAAAATATGAATTTTGAGTTAATGCGCTCTCCAGCATTGCAGACTGGTATTTTTTCCAGCTCGGCAACAGCGGCATATCTTGTAGTTCAGTATTTCACCAACAGATGGCAGAAGTGCCGTTGTTGCCTTATATATGATATAATCTGAATGCATCATCATAGAATCATATTTATCATCATTATAACACGGGATATGAGGATACTTTTTTTTTTGCATTATTATTAATTGAACCCTCACGGAGTCATTTAGTACTACTTAACACTTATGACAACAATGAATCGTGTAAATTTTGCATTTCATTACAAGGCGAAACTTCAAACCCATTAATTTCAGAAACTGATTTTTTGAGTTGTGCCACTATTCAGGGTCGTACTGGCATGATAAAGAGGGCGGTGGCAATTGGGATAAAAAGGGCGTCAAACGGTAATCAGAAGGGCGCCAACTACTATTTAAAAAATATATTAAACATTTTTTTTTTTAAGTTAACGTAACGATTACAAGATTATTTTATGTATTTTGAAATAAATATTTTATTTTCTTCAAATGGAGTGTTCTTTATTTGGAGGTTAAATGCATTTGAAATCCAACTTAAACGGATATGGATTTATGAAAATTTAAATTTCGTCGTCAAACACCTTTTACCCCCCCCCCCCCCCGCTACCTCCATGTGTAGTCTGCGTTCCAAGAAGGTTGACCATAAACTTTCTTTTTTAATTTTCCAACTACAACTTCGTATTAATAACCATATATATTGCACCATTCTATGCGAAAGAAAGTTTGTCATTGTAATTTATTTGAAATATATCTATACTAATAAACGAAAAGTGTTTCGCTCTCTCTCTCTCTGTATGTGTGTGTGTGTGCGTGTGTGAGCGCGCGCAATGGCTAGGAAATTTTACTGTACGAAAAGTCTGATAATTTGGATAAGGATAGTCCAAAGCAGGTCCTAATGCACCTGAAGTTAAAATTTTTTAAATAATTGGCTACTATATTAATTAAACCCCAGCGCCTGTGAGGGCCAAAAACCATGTTCCGAATCGCGGAAGTAGAGGAAACATGAAAGCGGCTTTTTTTTTAGCCCGTCTTTCGAGACGCGCATCAGCTTAACTGTTCGGAATACGGAAAAACAAAAAACACCAAACCACATCTACGTTCTTTAAGCTTTCTGATTAATCAATACGTTTTAAAAAAAAACGAAAGTTAATCCTCTCTTCCAGGTGTTGAATAGGTCAGAGATTGTTTTTAACCGAGGAATTCTGTTTTCATAATAGAAGTAGAATTCTTCAAAAGAAATGCAAACGACAATAGGTTCATGAACTTGTTGGAAATCTGAGATAGAAAGTAGAAACAGAACAAACATCATAAGAAATTTTTAATTAAAATTTTTGCATCCTGGCATTAGTAAGGTTTTTTTTTATTAATACATACTTTGTATATATTTGTTTTATTAAAATAAATTAAAGGAAAGTTAAATTTGTTTGAATATAAACAGTATACTTTTCTTCGGTGCCCCTTTTTTATGGGTGTTTTTTTTTCTAGTGCCCTTATCCCAGAATTCCCAAATTAGTATTATATACTTAGACAAAGGCCCCTTTATCATATTAACATTGTTAACATCTTGACATACAGGCTTAATTTCGCCGATGAAGAGCTATATACCAGGCTGCTATGCGGTGTAAAATGTTTGTGTCATAAAACTCACCTTCGACCCGTGCCCTTATGTCAGTTGCGTATCACTGACCAATCCGGTTCAAATATGCAATCATTACTGTGTAGTGAACGACGTACGCGGTGTACGTCATGGTCATTGATTACTAAAATGAGAAGAGGTATGCAGCGTACGTCCTGGAGGTCAAGGGGTTAACATGATAAGGGTTCTTGCTATAGACTTGTGATATGCATAAAAATATTTTTTAACAACAAAAAATAAAACCGTGTTGAAGGGATTTTTCCTGACCTTCGTGTTTTACTTCGATCCTATATTGTTATCCACAGTTGCACGAGTCGAATTATACGAACTCGAAAATTCTTTTTGAAGGCAAACCGAAACCAGGCACACTTCAACCCCAGATTTTAATGCATTTATCAATAATTCAATGTAATTATGCAAAAATACCCTGTAATTATATTTTTATATTATACACACACACACACACACACATATATATATACTATGTACTCATTTAAATGAGTTGTATAGTTTAATATTGTGGGCATTCCTTAAAGAAAAGGCCCGGGGGTACCAAAATCCATTCGCAAGAGTCAAACGCCAACCTAAAGCAATTAGTGTCGAAACCCAGTCCGAAACAATTACAGTTAATCCAAACCTCAGAGAGAAAAAAAATATGTATATATATATATGTATAAGTATCTATATATTGCCAACCTGAACCGATTCGATCCAAACCACGGGTGTGATCGGGTGAAATCAGATTACCTGAGCTGATGCAGAGATGTAATTCGCAATATTTTAAAATCTCTTTTTTGTAAGTATCAATATAGCTTATTTTGATGCGCAGTAGACGATGATTTATTAATTTTTTAAGATGTCCCGGTAAAAATATATATATATATATATATATATATATATATATATTTATATTTAACATCACACTCTTAATTTTTCATTTATAATTTATTTTCTATTTTTGATCTTTAAAATGTTTAATTGTTGCAGTTTCATAGAAATTTGGAAATTTTTGGCGAGCATTTCTTGACGTATCATTAAATACATTGTTTTTTATACTTCCATACAATTGCACGAATTATACAGAAAATATTTGTCGATTGATCACCTGTGGCGGGCTAATTGAAAAATGCCTTAAAATTAATATATTAATTTATAATTAAGTTGTAAAAATGTTAAAATTTTGTATTCTCATCAGAAGTACACGTTTGTACACATTTTTTTCTTCTTTACAATTCTAGCATTTCTGAAAGTGGGTTAAAAATCGATTGCCAAATTCTTCCTTTACATACAAAAACCAGGTTGAGTTAAATAAAATAATATAAATTATACACCACAAAACGACGACTATTTTAAAAGTGCAAAATAGTGTTGTGTGCCTTAATTTTGTTCTCAAATCCAAACTGACAACTTTTTGAGAATTACTTTTTTTTTTCTAAACGCATGGAATTGACAGGCGTTCTTATTCAGAACTATGTAAGTGAACATTTATTTTTCATTTTTCGATAAAGATAAAAAATGTGTCAAAGTTGGCGTTTTGAACAGAATTCCTGGCTCCGACAGCGCGGGAAAGAAAGGGAAAAAATCTGCCGCCGCACAGTGGAGTATTTGACCCGAAATCCTGGTCAAAAATATTTTTCGATGTAAATATAGTCCGATTGGCTTGAAATTCTTAGGTGTTATTGGATATCACTATGGAATGTTTGGAATTGTAAAAGAAGTATATAGCCTTTATGCTTCATTTACAGAGACACCCAAAAGAATTCCCTTAGATTATGGTCTGTGGGGAAAAATCGTTTTCTCTGTGTTTTAATGATATCACACTTTTAAACGTACTGAAATTTATATACATCACCGAGGTGTACTAAGGCACTTATTGTAGAATAGGGTGTGCATAGAATATATCGTTCATTTGCAGGGATACACAAAAGAATATGGCTAAAGAATAAATTTAACTATTGAAGTCTATGACCAATAATTGCTGGAAGTAAGTTTGTGGTTGTGATAGCCGTTTTAAATTAGGACAATTTTTTAAAAATATTACTTGGTGTAGATACATTCTATAGATCATATAAAGGGCTGCACAAAAGTTCTCAAGTACATTTCCGTTTATTTACGGAAATGGCTGAATGGACATTTTTAACTGTGCTATGCATTTCACTATGGATTTTGTATACTATGAAGTATACGTACAAATCCATAGCTTAGTTTAATATTTTATATCTTAAAAGTGTAAGTAAGATTTTAACATTTCACATAATAATAAATATACATTTTATAAATATTTTGACAATTAAGAAAAAAAAAGTCATCATTTAAGAAGAGCACAAAGAAAAAAGAAGTTAAAATATTAATTTACTAAGTATAAATTTTAAAAATACGAATAAATCACATGTCCACTGGCTTAATATTACCGAAGGCAGTTTGGAAGTTGAGTGACTTGTAACTTTAACTATTTACTGATTTTAAGAGGAAAGTAATTGTTGATAGGTTTGTCTTATTCACTATTAATATTTAATTAAATGTATTTAATTTTACTATATGTAAAACTTATTATTTACATTTAAATTACATTTAATAATAATTATTGCTTTTAATTTATTTTTAATAGTGTTATATTTAATAGTAGGTTCAGTAAAGTGGAATCTATATAGTATAGATTGCTAGTTTTTGAATGTATTTAATATATTACCAGTTTCAAAATGATTCTTCAGAACTCTTCTTCATCACTCCCTTCTTGGCTTTTATCGGGACTACCATCGGACCTTGCCGGAAGAAGTTGTAGGGTCTCGCTACTGTATGGCTTGCTCTTTTTAGTTGATAATCGGAGTTATTATAAAATATGAAGTTGCTTATTTTCACGTACATTATAAAAGGAAAATGTTTATTAAATTTTCTTGGTGATGTTTGTCAGTTTTGGAATTAAAATTAGGTGTCCCTTTTTAGGGACACCACCCTCGAAAGGGTTAATTCCCTCCTTTCTGTCCTTATGTTACACACATGAGCCCCAAGAACTAATTAGGGAACCCTTTTTCAATAAATAAGTATATACAAATTGAAGGCCATCGGCTATTTCTATTAAAATATATCGAGTTGCGTGCGTATGTAAGTACGTAGATACATACAGACAGAATATGTAGGTTCAAAAGCTCTCCGGTAATATCCTGTGAGCCCAAAACCTGCAATACGATAGTAAATATATAGTTCTTATCTCTTCGATTCGGTGGCCGCAAAACAGAACATTTAAAAAGTCATCTCGAAAAAATTTTTTATAAAAAAATGGCAACAATATGCGGAAGATTTTTTTGCAGAAATTTACACTCAAGACTATAACTAATATGATTATAATTCAAACATTGCTGGGCAAAGCGCGGCACATATTTAAAAAGCTTTCGATATGTATAAATTAGAGCCAAAAACGCTTGAAAAATAACCCTTTTACACATTTAATGTTTTTTTTATTACATTAAAAACGAAACTTCTTCAAATTGCTCGTGTTCTGCTTTTTCCTCTGGTACTACACTTGCTCAGATTCTGATTCAGGTGTGCCATGCAAGGAAAATGCAAAATAATAATTGAAAAACTACCGATTGTAAGAAAAAGTATGAGAGAATCTAAGAAAATGACAAAATTCTAGGTTGGCAAAGTTATACCCCTCTTCCCAAGATTTCCTTGTGCAACTTTGCCAACTAATATTTTCAACCTTAAAAATAACATTAGATCAAGTTCCAAAAATGATTTTGAAAGCTTATTATATACGCTATCAGATGAAATAGGCAGTTCTTACTTACATTCTTATTAAAATGGTGAAACAGAAGGAACATGTGTTAATTAACACACAGTATTAACACACAGTTTAGCACTAAGCTCTGACCTTTGTTAAACACGTAAGCCCTGCTTAGTTTCAATTCAACAATTCATTGAGCCACAAAAAAATTATATTTAAACATAACAACAATGTCAAAAAACAACAAAAAAAAAACGTCTTCTCAGAAAGAAACTTCCTCTTCAGCTGAGGCCAGGAGCCACCGGATATAACTCAGGTTCTTAAAATAGACATAGATCGATGCACCAATTAGTTAGCTATTAAAAAATATGATTTTTACAATTGTTGACGAAATTTTAATTTTTGCATTTTTGGCCAGGTTTTTGGGTCAATTGTTCTCCACTGTGCGCCGTGGAAAACAATTGTTTATTACTCAGGATAAAATTTATATGCAGGAAAATTAATTCACTTCAATAATCATGCCTACAACTGTCCAGCTTTTCCGTTTAAAAATGAGCCCCTGAATGTGTCAGAAAGATACGCATTGCTGAGCGAGGAAAAATACTTTTTTGAAAATTAATTGATTTAACACTATATTAAAATTTTATAAAGACTGGCCAAATTTTACAAAAGTTAAAACCTATAACGTAAAAAAAAAAAGAGACGTGAAAACAGACAAAACTATAATTTTTAAAACTTAATGATATTGAAACGGGGCCATCTATGCAGAGACCTTTCAAAATAAATAAATAAATAAAATAAAACCGTCTAAGAGTTTTGCGTGGACAGTACACTTTTTTCGCTGCCCTTTTTATAAAAAATATATGAACGTATACAGTGGTGTAGTCCTGGGAAAAAAAAGTATGGGTACTCTTAGAAACGTGAAAATAAAGGACTTTGATACCTGGGGAAAACTTAATTTCGAACCTTTTTTTTTTTTTATCTTGAGCAAAAATGAAAGTGATTGAAAAATTAAAGTTAACGTAATTTAAATTTATTTACCTGTAAATCATAAAGCTTACAACACAATTAAAAATTTGAGAACTTTGATGAATGACTTTTTTTTTTTTTTTTTTTTTTAAACAGTGTTTTAGAAATTTTTAGAATTTTTTTATTCAGCCACTTGTATCAATTTCACAAAGTGACTTCAAACAATTACTCTACATTGAAAATAATAATACAATTTAATTATTTTGTATAACGCTGTAAATAAACAATAAAAACTACACAAAGTTTTCTTTCTAATGCACCACAATAGTACATATCGATTTAATTGTGTTTGAAGAGGTGTAACATCATTAAAATACACTGCAAATATTTTTTTCCCCATAGTACATAATGCAACGGAATATTTTAGAATGTCTCTGTAAACGAATTACAAGTGCTAAACACCCCATTTTCATTAAATAACCTCCTACAATAAACCACAATAATACAAATAAATCACGTGGCAATCCAGGCTTATTTACATTTACGGACAGACGAATCGACGTCGTACACACTTTTTAACTGTATTAGAAAGTGTTAAAGTGTTATATTTTTATGGTGATGCAAATTTTATAGAGATTATACACATATTTAAACAATATTGCTGTTACTTAGTAAAATACGTATCTTAACGAGAGGAAAAAAAAATTAAAAAATGAAATATCTTGAAAAGCTCATGTAAATTTGGTTTCGTCCCATGGGCTCCCACAGAACAAAATCCAAGGAGGGAAAAGATTTTGAAACAGATATGTGCTTGTAGTACGCTATCAAGACCTCCCCCCCCCCCTTTTTTTTTTTCTTTTTTTGCAAGAATCTCAACTAAGACAATTTTCACCAAGCATACCAACTGTGAAAAAAAAAATAGAGATTAGTTACTTAGTTAATCAGTTTTTTTCATCAATTTGTTTATTTTTTCCTGAACCACCATTTGAGATACATTTTAGTGCGTAAACGTCAAAGACTAAAAATGGTCTTTTACGGGGAATTTAGGGGGGAACAGACTCGCTCCCTGATGATTAATCATTGGTTCCTTTTTCTCTTAATTTTTATTTATTGTAAAACATTTGAGATGAACAACTTACCTTTTCAATACTTTTACGATATTAGTTTTTTAAAATCACGAGAGAAAAAGGAAATTCAGTTAATTAAATTGGAAAATTCAGAAAGGGGCAGTTGCCTTCTTCTGTTTGCGCCCTCCCTCCACTGCTGGCATCCATATTTCATCCCTTTCTACAAAATACATAGTTTTATATCGGAAGCATATTGATATTTGGAAAATATCCAACCCTTATTAACAGAAAATTCATGGCATAACATAGCATATAATTAATTACCAGCGTATTATTAGTCGAAACTTAAGAATTAAAAATACTTACAAGCCTCTTGGATAGGATGTTTGATCTCCAATTGGAATTAAGAATTCGTATTTGTGTGACCACGTTTGGTAAGAATTATAAAACTTTCCAGGTTTGACTGTCTTATATCTTTTTGTTTTGTTATTGTACTCTTCAAAAAAATCAAAATCAAAATTCAAAAAGAACGAAAGAACACAGAATTAAAAAAAAAGATACTCCAGAGTGAAATATACTTGCTGGAATTTAAATTAATCTAATGCTTGTAGTTTTTCCTGTTTAAAAGTGTTAATCCCTGGAGCCAATCAGAGAATAATTGTCAATGTGAATGATAAATGAAAAACGAAGATCTTAGGTAGGGAAACGGAGATAATGGCCTTTAGGATTCTTGCATACCAAGGAGTTGTCGGTCTCGATTGATGGTCCCTCCTGTTTACCCTAAAAATGTGTTTAAAACGGACCCCTTGCCCTTTTAATCACTTATACCAACCATCTATTGTTAATTGTCGTTTAAGAGAAACGTGTCCATGTGATATTTAAAGATCTTTTTGGGAGGTCTTTTCTTTCATCTGGTGGCGGGAGGGGTAATATTAGTTTTCTATTACTAGAATTTCAAGTAAAAGTAATGTAATGCATCTGAAGAAACTAATTATACCGCTGTATCTCACTACTGGGGATAATGAAACAGCAAATAAACATCACTTTTGTCTGAAATTCCTTTAAAATTTTTAAGCCTAAAATAGTTTGAAAAATCAATATATTTCTTCATAAAATTGAATTTATTAATGCGTTTGTTTATTAAAGCTATTAAGTTTATTAAAGCATTTAATAAACTAGGAAGGTAGTTCACCCCTTTCTGTTCTCTTTGAAAACAAAAAAGTAAGAGGACACTTGAAATAAAATAAAAAAGAGGGGGGACGCCATCCGCTCTCGACTACACCATTAGATATGTATATATACAACGAATTGCATGCCTTCCTTAGTTAAAAGTTGGTTAAAAAATATAGAAAATATATTTAAAAAATTAATTGCAGTAAGAAAATGATTCCGTTCTATTGAAGCATTCGTAAAATGTATATTTTTAAAGATATATAAAACATTCAATAAATGACAGCTTCATCAAATAACGCTTAGTTGTAGAATAAATAATAAATTTTATTTTTTTAAATCATAATTTATAAATTTCGAATGTATAAACAAGTCATGAAGAAATTCTAAAAACATTGCACTTAAAAAAAGAAATCTAATGCTAACCCAGTGTTGATTTTTCTTTTTCTTTTTTTTTTTTTTTAAAGAATCTACCACCATTTTCAAATTGTTATATTCGTCTTATCTAATGACAAATTAAATAAGACGAATATTACTATTCGAAAATAGTGGTAGATTTCGGAATAAAAAAATTCTCCAAATTGGTAAAAGAAATAAGTGTGGCTAAATAATAATCAAATGCTAGTCACAGTCTAGGGGCGCCTTTTAACTGTTTTAATATATTTTTTCAATTAATTTTATAGATAAAATGTGTAAAGGGTACCAATTTCAAAAAAGTCTCTGGAGTGGGACCACATGTCATCGTGTCAGTCTTTTGACAAAAAATTAGATGAAAAACCAAAGCCAAGGGACAGATACGTCTTCAGAAGGAATTGGAGGGGAGGGGAGGCGGACAAGGCTGGGAAGCTGTCGGTAATGCTAAAAACTAAGGAACAAAATTAAGATACAAAATTATTAATATTAATACATTCTTTAGAAGCCATCACCAATTGATTCAATGAAAAGATCTTCCTTGGGGCGCGGGGTACCAAAGCCGGCACTGTACTTAAGAGTAATTAAAATGGAAATATGTTTTTGACATCCCATTTCCCGAAGCAGGTTGTTTCGACGCCGACGGTTCGACGCCAACGATTCGACGCCAACGTTTCGACGCGTGGTCAGTTCGACGCCGTACTTTTCGACGCCGGGGCAGTTCGACGCCATATATTTTTTTCCGTATTTTTATTTATTTTTAGAATAAATATGCAATATGCCTGATATAATATATATATATTTTTGTTATGTATATGAAGCGTGATTCAAATAAATAAGCAATATGACTGATTTTTATTTATTGAATTATCGATTGTTTGCATGCATATTTGAAATAAATATATGTGTGAAAGTGTTCTAGATTTTTTTTTTTTGTCCCAGATTAGTGAGAAGCCCCCTCGCCAACGTCAAGGCCCTGGGACATGAGGGAGGTTGTTTTTTTTTATTTATTTATTTCACAAAACAGCATCAAAAAGGCAAAATACAGAAATGGTAAATAAACATATGGTTACAAAAAAGTTATATTGCAGACAAATTTAATTACAGAGTAACAAGATTACACATAAATAAGATTACATCACAAAACTGTTATTATACTAATCCATTGCAAAATTATGCGCCACACCTTTCAGGTATTCCATTATTTCTCGATTTTCAAAATCTTCAACTATTACTTTAATTCTCATATCAGCTCGCAGATACTTATTCCGCTTGTGCGGCGGTTCATCTCCACGTACAAATTGCTCATAACATTGGTCAATTGTTTTTTGAACACGTCTGAGACCATCTATGAATTTCCATAATGTGGGGTGTGAAACACCAAATTCGGACTGTAAACGTCTGTGTGCTGCTTCCGCGAAATTATTGGTGCGTCCTTCGTTATTTAAGGTTCTAGCATAACATGACCACATTTCTGGTTTAAAAATAGGACGACGGCGACGATTATTTCTCTGAATCCTTCCAACATAATAATCTTCAAAGTAATCTAAAATTGGGGTTAACTGATTAGGTAAATTCTCACTCAAAACTTCTAAAGCATTTTCAAGTTCTTCGATAGGCACAAAACTTAACGCAGGAATCATACGTGCATAGAGAGCAAAATCAGCATCGGTATTATATCGTTGCATTAAATTGAATTCTGCTAATTTGCGCTTCATATTTTTCACAAGGTGGAACAAGCACCCTTGAATTTCGGCGTCTGGAAACTTGCTTGAAAAAGTGTTAATTAAGGCAATTTCAAAATCTAAAGAAATTTTTTTCGCCTTAAAAAATGGCCAACTGTCTTGAATCATTTCAAGCATTCGTGTATATGTTTCTTCCGCCTTGTCGGGTAAGAGGGCATAAATGATTGGCAATACAAAACCTCCACGTTCGGCCATAATAACAAAAACCTGGTAAAAATGATGTGGTGCTAGACTAAAAGTTCCATCAACGTAAATTTTTGTTACGAGGTGAATCCAATCGCTGACACTGGCTTTTCCGAAAATTAAAATTCGGTCTTTATCCCCCACTCCCGAATCGGCGATAACAAAATTTTCCTTATTTTCTCCGTAATATTTATAATTTTCTGGCAATTCAATGAAAGCTCTGTCAATTGGTTGCGACGGGAGTGCATTTATGTCTTTTCTACGTCTTTTAATAACTAATCTTACAGCTTCTCTGCTTGGAAACTGTCCTAATGCTCCAACAGACAGCTCTTGCGTTTCTTCAATGCGAATTACTGCGGGAGTTTCTTGTGTTTCACCTGCCCTTCGCTTTATTGATGTTAAAGTGCGGACAACTTCAACACGTGCTGCATTTCCTTCATGAGCATGATTGCGAACAAGTTTTAAAAATTCACTCGTAACTGCATCAGTGTAAATTCTTCCTTTACATTTATTGTTTTTGGAAAATTCAACTTCACAACGCCACGATTTTTTTGCTCCATTTTCTATATATTTATCGAAACAATATAAATATCCATCGTGCTCATACTTTTCTTTACCTCTCTTAGTCATATATTTTCGGCTTTCAGACATTTCTACGGTTGAAAGTGCTAACATTGAATTTAAAAATATCGACAGGCTTCCAAATAGATTACGGGCGCTTTAGAGAAGATAAGAAATGCGCATGCGTTGACAATCGGCAATACTTAACGACAAATCTGAGGCGATTTCATAACCCCCAACTGGAGGAGGGGGGGGGGGTTGCACTTGTCAAAAAAGAGTTAGAGTTATTTACAAGCCTGCAATATGTTTCAAAGAAAGAAGAATAGATAAGGATAAGCTAGTCACAGGCGTCAATGCGAAGTTTCAACCCGTTTCTTCTTATATCGGCAAGGGTTTCTAGGGGAAGCGGTGTTAGCTTTTCTGTGCAACATTTCTTCCCCCCTGAGTGGGAATGTCACGGTTCCTTTGTACATTTACGTGCGCCCTCATTGTCCCCTTTATGGACGCTCCCTATCCCTTTGTCAAGGTGAGGACAAAGGAATTGCATGTGAATTCTAGTTAATACGTTATGGAAGCTGCTTTACTTACACTAAAGGTATTTCCAAATTCTGAACAAATAACGTTAACAGTTTTACTGCGTTTTAGTCTTTAAAATTTACACAACTATTCAAGGATTAAAAATTACAAAACAGGTCTTTATTAAAGAGTTTCATTTAATTAGTACTTTTAAAATGTGGATATTTGTGAATTATATTCCTATAGCAAAAAATAGAATAAAATACATTGTAAAGGAATTTAAAAGTTTTGAAGAAAATAGCTCATTAGCAATTAATTTAAATAAGAATGGGTGTTTTTTAGTAAGAACATAAAAATAAAGATATTTTACATTGTAAACATTTTTTCTTTTCTTTTTTTAACACAGAAAAGTAAAAAAAAAAAAAAAAAAAAAAAAAAATATATATATATATATATATATATATATATATGCTGTTAGAAAGTCTAAATAAGCTGTGCAAACGTAAATAAAATCGGAAGTTCCTAAGTTTCATAAAAAATATATGGCGTCGAACTGCCCCGGCGTCGAAAAGTACGGCGTCGAACTGACCACGCGTCGAAACGTTGGCGTCGAACAGTTGGCGTCGAAACGTTGGCGTCGAACTGACCTGTACCGCCATTTCCATCCCCTTTCTTCGTTTGCACTTGCACAGAAGGTATATGCAAAGAATATCTACTGTTTATTCTTCTTTATATTATTTGGTACATAGTAAAAAAAAAACGTGCAACTACCGGGGCGCCAATTCTCAAAGGCGGAAAATACAAAAAACGCTTAATATTTAACATTTGTTTCTTTAGACATCATTCGTATTAAATACTGTAAAAAATATGACTCTGGACATCATGACTGCGAAAGCCACCTTTGCCAATGTGACCATTTAAAAATTAAAATCTGTTTTTCTTAAACTGACCTTCAATATTTTTTCATCGTTTGTACTAGCACAAAAGGCAGAAATATCAAAATATCTGGCAATTACACAAGACGCAAAATACTTGGCAGAAAATACACAAGATATATGATTAATACTTAATATTAGTTTTTTTTTTAAATCATCATTCGTAGAGGCGCTGAAAAAAAGTTGGTGGGGCGCCATTAATAGGCAGACATACCAAAATACCATGTAACCATCCGAGGCGCCAAATTCATAGAGGCAGAAAATACGCGTTTAATTCTTAATATCCGTTTCCTTATCATTCGTTTTTTTTTTTTTTTTTTTTTTTTTTCCAGCGTAGAGGCGCTGAAAAAAAATTCTGTCCTAGGGCGTAAATGACTGCCAAAGGCGCCTATGTCAATGGGTCGAATAAAAATGAAATTTTTTTCTTGAACTCGCATTCGATCCTATTTCGTCATTTGTACTTAATCCAATATGTAGAAATACCAAAAAAGCGGGCAACAATTCGAGGAGCAGAAAATATGCTAAATACCTATTTGTTTCCTTAGAAAGTATCATTTCGCAAAGGCGCAGACAACAGAATTTTGACCCTCTGACTCATGACATATTTTTTAAAACGTTAAATAAAAGTGTTTGATTTTTTTTTATCGTTCAGAATAAATCATTTTAAGAGTGCTACAAAGAAAAAAAAAAGGCGACGGGCGCACCGGGCATTTGCCTCGTTGCCCGGTGGGCCAGTACGACCCTGCCACTATTGCAGTCCACAAGCGATATAATAATATATCATGCATTCACCATTTTTTTTACTTTTTCTGTTTTGGTTGCAGATTTTTTAATTAATTTACTTTCACTTTAGGAATCGGTTCCAAAAGTAAAAATGTCCTCTTAAAAAAAAAAAAAAACTGCAAGCAAAATATCGAAAAAATAAAAGAGTCGAATGTAGAAAATGACAGGCTATCCAATGAAAAAAAAAATATATATATAGATATATATATCGAGATGCAAATAATATTTAAAAAAAAAAATCTTCCTATAGGTTTAACATTAGCTTGTGAGTGTCTTCGCATGAAAGGATGGGAGCCTTAACCTTTTGATCATACTGATGTATTTAAAAAACTAAGAAAGATGAAATTAGTTTGCAACTTTTAATAATTTTAAAAGAAATGGATGGAGTAAAGCGCCTTTTTGCTTATTTTTAAGTATCAGAATTGAATTCCTTTGAAACGAGAGTATACTCTTCCAGAAAATTTTCCTTGAATGTAGAATTAAAACATTTCTTTCATTATGGTGTTTATTTTTCATACCATTTAAAATATTTTCATACTATAGTACTTTATAAATAAGAATAATACATATATAGATATTAGATATCTAAAATTATCATAACATGTTTCTTTAGATCGAAGACATCCTCTTAATCGAATTAGAAATATATTATTTTGACATAAAAAGAAATTCTTTTTTTAAATCTAGAAGACAAGCAAATACGAAGCTATTATTATGGTTGGTTGGTTGTGTTTATGACGGCCAATTATCAGCACGAGGGATGTAGGCCCAAAGGGGGGGGGGGTCTTTCTAAGGGAACCTAACCCGTATTTACACTTGGAAAACTAAGGTTTGAAGTTTGACTCCGAACGATTAGGCCGACGGGCATGATTGGGATCGAACCCAGCACTTCCCGTCTACTAGCTTCGAGAGCAGAACTTCTCGGCCACTGGTGGGGTGCTACTATTATGATCTCCATCATTCACAAAACCAATACTAGAGGATACTCCCGTTTTATTATCCTCATTGCTATTACCAAGAGTAGACTCGTCTTACCTAATACTCCAGATTTGTAAAAATGATGTACACCTGAGTGCTTCTTTTGGCAATAAATTTTAGTATTTTTAGGAACTCAATTATTAAATATTAAATTAATTTTAATGCATTTTTATATTAGAGTCACAGGTGATAAATCACCAAATATTCTTTATGGTTACAATAACAGCAAAGTTAATTATACATCAAACCGCGCCATTAAAATATGCCATCTGGCTGTGAAACTGTAACAATGAAATATTTTAAACAATTTAAAGGTAAGAAATGAAATATAAATAAAAAATAAAGAGATAATTTTTAATTACAAAAATAAAGAAATATTTTTTTTAATCTGCTTTTATCAATTAATTTAATATTAAGTAAATTATAATTAAACTTTGAAAAAATAATTTAAAGAAATTCTCAATTCATAGTTTAAAAAATGTTTTTTTTTTTTTTTTTTTTTTTTTGCCTTTTCTATTGTTATATCTGAAAAAAAGAGAGAGAAAAAATAATTTTTTTTAATATATTCAGTAGTTCATGCTTTCTACCAAGTCAAAGTGGTGAATTTTCCTTAATTAGTCATGCCAAATTAATGTATTGTAACAGAAGTTTTTTGAACCAACATGAATTACAGTCCTGAAATTAAGCATGATACTTATAAATGTTTAATGTTTATAAAAGAGCAGCTTAAATTAAATTTAAAAAAAAATTCTTTTGTACTTATTTAGTAGCAACTATCATAGTTTAATATTTAAACTGACTGAGAGGCAACACAACATGTTTTATTGGCATGCTATGGTTGGAGATATATTGATTAGTGAAATCATTGTTATGCCAATTGACTTGATTGTTCAAATTCACAACATTTTCGGGTACTTTATGTCAGTCGAGCACATGAGATAAACCAGGGCTGAAACTAGCCTTTCTTCACCTGGCATAAACATAGATTTTGCTTCCCCCCCCCCCCCCCTGTCCCGGTCTCCGCAAATTCATTTTACAAAGAGAATTTTAATTCTAATAGCCGACTTATTTGAAATTTAAAATATGTAACAAAAAAAAAAAAAAAAAAAAAAATACATAATACTAAATTACGTAATCAACTTTGTCAAATATCGATCCATTAAAATCTTGAAAATGAAATCCAAAGGAAATGAGATGAAGAAACTCGTAAGATAATGTTAAACTTATAGGAGCATTCTTTTTAAATTTCTCACTTGCATTTTAATATTTTTAAATGATTTTTTCTGTTTGGGATAGCTGAGGTTGATCCCTAACTGGGTAAATGTTTACTTTTTTAATTTTGGTTGCAGCTTTATATATATATATATATACAAAGTTACTTTCACTTTTTGAACCGGTTCTGAAAGCTAAAATAGCCTCATAAAAAAAACTGCAACCAAAATCAAAAATGTACAACCTAACAAAGTTAAAGATCAAACTCAGCTACCTAAAGAAAAAAAAAATCATTTAAAAATATTAAAATGCAAGCGAGAAATTTTAAAAGAATGCTCCCATATTTAACATTAGCTTGCAAGTCTCTTCACGTGACTAATGTAGGTTCTTTAGAAATCAAAAACCAAAATTCAGTTGGCACCCCCTTCGTTTTCTGTTCTGTCACCCAGGGCACATGCCCCCTCTAGTTTCGGCCCTGAGATAAACCATTAAATATTATTCCTATTGTCATCATTTGTATTCATTTCTTTAAAAATATAAACCTCTCATTCATTTTATTTGAAATACAAATTTTTCATTTAAAATACATATATTACATACATTTAAAATATGTGCCTTTCACTTATTTCATTAAAAAAAGGAATAAAATAATAATAATGAGAAATAATACAACGAACCAAAATATGTTATTTTAACTTTAATACATTGTTTCTAATTTACACAAGTGAAAACTAAAAGTATTATTGCTGAAGGGAAAAATAATTGCAAGATTTGCTTCCAACTAACATAAAAGTACCTTTTATGTTAGTTTGTGTTTAACGTTATGTTAGTCATGTGTATGTCAAAGATTTATACCCCTTTATTCTTCTTCATAAAAGAATCCCCCTCACAAAATTATTTTCCATAAAAGCGACTTCAGAGAATAAGAAAAAATAGTTGGAATTTAAAATGTGTAATCTGCAAACAAAAGAAGCTCACTAGAATAATATAGCAGGAGGACATTTAAAAAAAGGATTATTAAATGTTTACTTTGAATTTACAACGAGAGGGCCAACCTTGTTCATCACAGATTTTGATTATTTTAATATATGTTGTAAGGTAGAGACCCCTTAGTGTCAGGTTCAATGGATTTTATCCAACGCTCCTTAGTTCTTGAGAAACCGGGGGGTCTAATAATAGTACACAACTTAAATACTTACTTTGCAACCGCAATGACAGGTTGGTACGGCGTTCGAAGGCTGATCTGCGGGCCCGGGTTCGGTACCCAAACGCGCTACATTTGTTTTTCTCATTTTTTTGTTTTATAAATATACTTGTAATTATAATTTAATAATTTCAATTACAAATTTTAATATCATACATTAATTATAATGTTAACAAACTTAAATGTATCATTTTTTTTATTTTTAAACTATTATTTCTCATCATTTAAAGAGGTTTAAAATGAAATTGGATCTATTATTGAATGATAAAAATTCCGAAATCGTGACAAAATCTGTTGTGGTGCCATCTAGTTATGATAAAATAAAAGAATATTCAAATAAAATAAAAATAAAAGCCGAAAGAAGATAAAGGTGAAAGAAAAATAATTGAAAGCTCAAGCATACGTATTATAAATTTAAAAATTTTTAATATGCAAAAAATCGGTTGTAATTTAATTCTGATGCTAATTTTTAATATAATTACGCTTGTTACTTTAAAAACAGAATAATAGTATTATCGCATTGACTTCCTTTGTTAAAGCAATGCGTAAAAGATGTTTCTTTAAAATCACGAATTGATACAATTGCTCAATATCATTGCATCGATAAAGAATATATGAAATACATTTTAAAAGCGATTTTTAAAAAATTAACAGTTTTATGATGTTTTATACAACTATTTAGTTAAAAGTAAAATATTAAATAGGTTAAAAATATAATTGATATACAATATTATAAATTTTAATTGACAATGAGATTTTTAATTATACTTACAAGTATATTTATAAAACAAAAAATGAGAAAAACAAATGAAGCGCATCCAGGCATTGAACCCGGGCCCACGGATCAGCCGGCAAACGCCATACCAACTGAGCTAGGACCAACCTATCATTCCTGTTGCAAAGTAAGTATTTAAGTTGTTTACTATTATTAGACCACCCCCCCGGTTTTTCAAGAACTAAGGAGCTTTGGATAAAATCCGTTGAACCTGACACTAAGGGGTCTCTACCCTACAGCATATATTAAAATAATCAAAATCTGTGATGAACAAGGTTGGCCCTCTCCTTGTTAAACAACTGAATTCAATTTTTCTTTACAAAAATTTATTTTTCTCAATTCAATAACAAAAGAGGGTTTACCCTCCCACCCCCCAAAAAGAAAAAACTTGTATCGAAGACTTGCATCCCTGATGTGAAATCATAAAGTAAAACTTACAATTTTAAGTACATTTATTTTGCATTTTACTGTGAATTTTTTTTTCCTTGGGGAGGGGGGGGGGGTCACAAAAAGTAGATGTAACTATATTTGATAATTTTATATTGTGATATGGTAAGAGAATCTGCCAGTGTATCTAAATGCTAGTCTCACATAGGCATAGAGTTGTGTGTGCTCATGGGTCCCGAGTACCACCACTAATTTATAAAATAGATTCTTTTTCACTCTTATATAAAAAAGGTTTTATTTTTTTATTTTATACTATTTTATTTAAGCTTTAAAGACGTTTTTCACAGATATTTTTTTTCCTTGAATTCCTATTCTTTTCTTCTTTTGTTACAGAGATAAACATTATTAGGAATTTTTAATCCTCTAAATTTTCCATTCTTTAAAAACTATAATAAAATTTTAAACGGTTGAACTTTTGTAAAAAACTAAAATAGAAAAAAAATCCATATTTAAAAAAACAATAAAGTAAAAATAAACATTCTTAAATGTTAACTTTTCTTGTGATTTATGAAAAACGATTCACAAATAACAGTGAGTACATCCCTTCATAGTGTAAGTATATCTCCCAAGCGGGTCTGAACATTCAAATTTTTACATTGTCTTAACGTTTTATTTAATTTGTGATTTATTTAACAAATTTCACTTAATTTTTTTAAAAGGGAATTCAAAAAGCAACATTAAATTTGTGTCGATATCTATTACACATACACGTAGTTGTGTGAAAAATAATTTATTCAATGTGCTTTTAAATGCATAAATCATAGTGACTTAGTGCTTTTATTTAATTTAGGAATATAACTACATTGCTACAATTTGAAGTTTGGTTAAACAATGATTTGTGGGGGCTTTTAAAGCCCTTTAGTGGAGAAAACAGTCAAATTTTTCGATTAATTTCTATACAAAATATTTTCTACTAACAATGACAACAGCAACAAACAATTATTTGTTTACAATTGACATGACATCTGATCGATCTGTAGGCAGTAAAGCCGTAAAGTAGACGCTTGCTCAGTAAAAACTTGCCTTTGATTGGTTGGCGTAAGGCTTTTATCTGAAACCAGTGAAAACGCTCTAAGGTTCTGGATCACTTGGGTTTTTTAGGTCGTTAGAACGACCAGTGAAAACGCACCTTAAGAGGACATGAGGAAATAATCCTGGTGGATCGAAAGTATGCAAAAACTCAACAGGTTAATGAATAGCATCATTAGATTCCCTTACAGTCTCCAAAGATTCGTACTTCATCGGCTCAGTCGGTAGCTTGTTAAATAGAAAATTATTGATGTGACTGACGGAGTCATTTGTAGGAGTGAAAATAGGTCTTTCCCTTAGTCACAAAGCTCTGTCCACTAAAGTCTGATGAATGCTGAGGTATATTGTGTCAGTTAAGCTGATCAAATCTGTCAAAACTTCGCAAAGGCTGTTCGGAATTTTGATTCTTCCGTTCTTTTCAAAAGCTTACTATCTCCAATATCGAGTAATAAATTCTTAAACTCTTCTGACCTCAAGTCACATTGAAGACGAACATGCATGTTAATTTTCAAGGTCAGGACTTTGACATAAGATGGATGATTTGAAACAGGTCTTGACTTCATCTGCACGTGTCCGTTTTCGCACAACAAAGTCTATCTAAAATCACCAGCCAAAAGTACCGTAACTCCATCCATGAGACGGTTACAGCCCCTTATATCCTGCAGAGTCCTGTTTACAGCTTTAATACCCCTCTTATGAGCCATAGTGCACTCATCCCATACAATAAGGTTTGTTTCTCGAAGCACCTAAAGCCATATGACTCTGCTTAGAGATGTTTCAAAGTGCAGATTCAGAATGATTAAGATTGAGAGGTAACTTGAAGGTTGAGTGAGCAGTCTTGTCTCCATCGATCAAGATAGCTGCAATACTCGAGGAAGGAACAGAAGCGGGAATATTCCTTCAACTCCTAATCGTAGCCAGCTACAGGTTGATCAAGAACGTTTTCCCAGTACCACCAGGAGCGTCAAGAAAGAGCAACTGCCCAGAATCATAAGCAATACTGTGCATTATTTCATCGTAAGCTCTCATCTGTTTTTGACTTAATTTTGGAACATTTACTTCAACTGCTTCAACAAGTTTAACAGTGTCGTAGGAGAGTTCACTTAAGTATTGATAGTTGTCGACAATGCCCCTTGCTCTCGTGAAGGTGATGGAAGTCCGAACTGTAGGAATGGTTTATTCGACATGGATATCACAATATCCTCAAGAAGGGTAAGGCATCGGTCGTGAACGATGTCGATGACCAAGTGGACATGTCCGCACTCTCTCTGCGTTTTCCATTTGATATCTTCTGCAAGACTGTCATGGTATTTTTCCCATTTTTTTTTTGGGGGGGGGGGGGGTCTCCACCCTTTCTTGTGTTTTTCCTGATTTCATCTGTAAATATTTTCCTGTGTTTTATACTTCTTTTAATTTTAACAGGCATTACAATGGTAGGATAGGTTTTGTCAGAAATGCACATGCCATTGTGAGCAGCAAGTTGGACTACGACAATATGCAGGACAAATTCAGGTCGCAAACCATTGGCTCATTGGTGGTCAGCGATTGTTGGATACATCAAGGTTAGTTGATAGTTTCATGTTATCGGTATTTGTTGTTTCACCCAATGGAATAAGAACATCAGTCCTTCATTGAAATCCCCTGTGATAGGATTCTTTTGATTCCATGCAGAGCTTCTCCAAAGATAGCAAGAAGGGTGTCACCATGAATACCTGAATCTCATAAGGACACATCTCCCCTGCAGTCTTAATTTCGCAAATAGTTCCGTAGGTATAAGGTTTAGACATTTCGTTGAGGTATCGACGTTTAGTATTATAAGGGGCCTCAGAGCGTTGTTGAGTGAACGGTTTGAACCTCTGTCAATTGTTGAAAACGTGACGCACAATGTCTGCCCAGTTTTATTAGCCACATTGAGACGTTACCGTGCACAAGACATGACACGGAGGAGAACAGGCACGCTCCGTCAGCACGGCTGTTTACAATTCGACAAGGGTAAAGGTTCTGTATTTCATTAATTACAATAACTTCTTCATCCATTATGATAGCTTACTTCTTTCAAATCAATATAATTAAATATTGCTCGAAACGATAAGTTGTTATTATAAAAAGCAAATGAAAACACACCTACTGTCTAACAAAATAAAATTTTGTGACGATCACCGAAAAAATTGCTGGAACAATAATTTCATACCTTCCTTTACTTTAGAGTTCCATTATAATAGTTTACTTGAAATTAATAAAATGTAATGTTAAGCAAAGATAAGTTACTATTAGAAAAACCACATCTACTGTATAATAACATAATCTTTAGCGATACAATGGAACGATCACCAAAAATATTGCTGGAACAACATATTAGCACTTTAGGAAAAAAGTGCTTGCGGGTGTATATTTCCTCACACTATATTATAAAAAATAAAAAAAAGCTTCTTGTTTTATCGACAATATTAATTTCTTCGGTTGTATGCCTATAACACATACCTTTTACTCATTTCATTTAAAATAATATCTTTAACTAATTCCATTTAAAATGATGAAAAGAAAAAATAAGAGTAAGAAGAAATACCATAAACCAAAAATTCTTATTTCAACATCAAAGAGTTTTTAGAAAAAAAGTTTTTCGCGTGTTATATAAATACTGCTATTGGCGAAAATTGCGCATGGCTAGCACAAAATACTTATATTTTCTTCTCATTGAAAAGTTAGCAAAATATTATACGTAATTAATTATATTATACATAAAATATCATACGTAATTAACCCTATCATACGTAATTAATTCACTGATATCCCATGATAGGTAATAATTCTGTATTGCCATGGTGATGATGTCCTATTTAAGATGGAGTCCTATTATTTCCGTATTACTGAATTTTATCTATATAATCGTAATAAATTTTGTATTTGTCATGTTTGTATTTCATTTAATATGTATAGATGGCAGCACCACAGTTTTCTTTCCTCCCACAATTCATTATCAGAAAATTGTTCTCTAGCTTTGTTTCATGTGATTGACGTTTGTAAATGATGTTTTTGTTTTGTGAAATGTACAGTAAATGTTTAAATGTCTACGATCTGCCTCGTCAATTCATAGTTGTGTTAATTATTATTAATTACTTACTAAATACACTGCTCAAAACAATTAAAGGATATTTGAAGTTTTATATAAAATAAAGATATAAACGAAATTTTTTTTGCCGAAAATAGAAGAAGAGAATCACAAATGCAAATTTTTCTGGTTTTCAAACTGTGGAGTATGCAAATTTTGAGTTCGACGTCAAAAACGTCGCTTCAGCGGCAGCGAATGAAATTTGACTTTCAACTGGATAAAAGAGAATGAAGACAAGGATGATCGGCATTCAGTGATTGCTTTGTTTCGATGAGTACGATGTCTCAGCGAAGTCATTTGACAGATTCAGAAGCTTTGAGAATTGTTGGTAGGTTAGAAGGGGTCCAAACTCAAGCCGAAGTAGCGCAAGCCATTGGAGTGTCACAAAGTGTCATTTCCAGGATCTGGAACCGTTTTTTGGAGAGTGGATGTGCAGGCCGAAGACAAGGGCAAGGTCGTAGACGTGCAACAACGCCCAATGAAGATCGGTATTTAGCGTTAACAGCTCGGAGACACCGAACCATGAACGCTACTCTTCTCCAACAACACCTTCGCTCGGCTACAGGCACCACGATTTCAACTCAGACTGTCCGAAACCGGCTCCATGCTGTAGGTCTGTATGCTCACCGACCGATGGTATGTGTTAGATTAACATCAAGGCATCGTCGCGACCGCAGGGAGTGGGCAACCGAGCATGTCAACTGGAGGAGAAATGAATGGAGCAATATTCTGTTTTCTGACGAGTCCCGTTTTTCTGTGCATCCGGATAATAGGCGTATTTTCATCTGGAGGGACCGTGGCAGTAGGAATAATCCTGCGTTCGTGCACGAAAGTGTCAGATTTGGCGGTGGAGGAGTGTTGGTGTATGGTGGCATCTCCATTGACGGGCGCACTGACCTCTACATCATTCGAGATGGAGCTCTGACTGGTCGCCGATATAGGGATGAGATCCTCAGACCTATTGTAGTCCCTTACGCTGCAGCAATCGGAGATAAATTCATTTTAATGGACGATAACTGCAGGCCACATCGTGCAAACCTGGTGGAGGATTTCCTTTTCGAGGAAGGAATCGTTCGAATGGAATGGCCAGCGTGTTCTCCAGACATGAATCCAATCGAGCACGTTTGGGACGCTCTAGGAAGACGAGTTTCTGGCCGCCAAGAACCCCCACAAACTCTCCAAGAACTGGAAAGAGCTCTTCTGGAAGAGTGTGGCAGAATACCCCAACTCGTCCTTAATAGCCTCATTGAGTCCATGCCTCAAAGGTGTTCAACATTGCTGGCCGCCCGTGGAAACCATACCCCCTACTGAAAATGATTTTCTTTGAAGAAAACACCTTTTCTTATTCTTTTTTTTTCTCATATGCACAAATTATGTTTTTTTCCTTTAGTACACAAATGCGCAATAAAATGCATTTTTTTCTGCCAAACATGTGTAATTTATTCTCATATAACCTACTATGTCTGTCGACCATGTATCGATCAGCTAAACAGTTTACCAGATACAAAATCCACCTAAAACTGCAATATCCTTTAATTGTTTTGAGCAGTGTATATAAGAGTGGCGACGATGAAAATAAGGTATAATTTCACCGGAAAAGTTTACCGAAAATGATAATTGTGCCGGAGGAAATGGTTCTTCTACTTCTGGTTTAAATGTTCTACGGTTCGGTGCAATACTGCAATGCATATTAATACTTCATAGTCTTCTACAGTATTTACGGTGGTGGTAAGTGCTACATTACATTTATTTTACATTTTTACGCTTTTGCTACGTTTAATAAAGTAAAATATTCAGCCATTTTAAGGAGTTTGATGAAAAGTAGAATCTTTCACAACTTACCTGAAAAGATTAGAACAAAATTTCGTTCTGCATGACATAACAGAACAGAAAAAAGTTCGCGCTATTTTATCATTATTAGGACCGAAATTATTTGGTTTATTATATGATTTATGTGTACTTAAGAATTGTGAAACCTTAAAATATAATGAGATTGTTGACATTTTGCTTAAACACTTAAGCACCGCCCCCAACAAATTCATAGAATGTATTAAATTTCGAAAATGTTTTCCAAATGAAACTGAATCAATTCAAGATTTTGCTGCTAGATTAAAAAAGGATACGACCTTTTGTTTATTTACTCGTGATACTTTAAATGAAAATTTACTGGAACAGTTTCTTCGCGGTCTGAAAAATGAAAACATTCAGAATAAATTGATTACGCAAGTTGATGATTTAAATTTCGAAAAAGCTGTTGAGAAAGCTTTAGCTTTATTGTCTGAGCAAAGTGCAGGCTAATACACTGCGCAATATTACTTTCCAGCCACATACAGCTACGATGGACATTAAAGCCATGGCCTACAAAAAGAATGCCTAATAAAAATCTTCCGTCATCAAGCATAACTCAAAAAATATTTGTCGGATTTAGTTTCTGATTGCACAAGAAGGTACCTATGAGGGTAACCTACTGAATGCACCTACTATCAAAAATAAGTTCCAAATCCTTTAAAAATTATATTAACAAAAAACTGATAAAAAAGCACAATTTATCTACATACGTCACAGAAATTTAGTGTACGTCATTTTCACTGGCTGGATGTTTTCGTAGAAAATCGGATTACTGTACATGGAGCAAAGAAAATATGCACGCACTAATATTAAAGTATAATAAAACCTATTTAAATGGGAAAATAAATCTGGATTTTTTTTCTATTTGAAAGAAAACAGCCAAAATGTCTTAGTCTATACTAATATTATAAAGAAGTAAAGTTTGTTTGTTTGTTTGTTTGTATGAGGTAATCTCTGGAACTACCGGATCGATTTTAAAAGTAATAGTATCAAAATGATATTGTTAGACCACATTCAAACATAGGCTATATCTTAAGTCGATGCCACTACGTCAAAGGGGGTGTAGGAGCAAAAAACGTTCAAAAAATGCGATTTTTGTGTTACTGAAGGGACTAGAAATGTGAAATTTGGAATTTTAGTTACTTAGTAGATATAAAGGATGTCTAAGAACATTTCCTAAACAATTTGAAATTTAAAAGGGGTGAAAATGCCCAAAAAGCGTTCTAAAAAACGTTTTAAATGGTGGTTTCTACGCAGTCTCAGGAAATACCAAACCGATTTAAAAATAATGGTGTCAAAATGATGGTGACAGTCCTTGCTCCAAAATGGGCTATATTTTATGTCGGTGCCACTACTCCAAAGGGGGTGCAGGAGTAAAAAAGTTCTAAAAATGCGGTTTTTGTGTTATGGAAGGGCCTAGAATCATGAAATTTGGAATGGTAGTTACTTATAAAATATCAATGACCTCTAAGAACATTTCCTAAAAAAATCGATATATAAAAGGGGTGAAAATGCGCGAAAAGAACTTCTAAATAACGTTCTAAATGGCGATTTCTACGCAATTATAGGAAGTATCAAATGGATTTGAAAAGTAATGGTTTTAAATTGATGGTGACAGTCCTTGCTCTAACATAGGCTCTATTTTATGTTTGTGCACTACCACCTGGGGCTTGCAGTTGCAAAAAACGTTCTAAATTGCGGTTTTTGTGTTATGGAAGGGCCTAGAATCATGAAATTTGGAATGATAGTTACTTATAAAATATCAATGATCTCTAAGAACATTTCCTATAAAAATCGATATTTAAAAGGGGTGAAAATGCGCGAAATGCGTTCTAAAAAACGTTCTAAAGGGCGATTTCTACGCAATTTTAGGAAGTATCAAATCGATTTGAAAAGTAATGGTTGTAAATTGATGGTGACAGTCCTTGCTCTAACATAGACTCTATTTTATGTTTGTTTCACTACCACCTGGGGGTCGCAGGATCAAAAAACGTTCTAAGTTGCGGCTTTTGTGTTATGATAGAGCCTAGAATCAGGAAATTTGGAATGGTAGTTAGTTATAACGTTATAGAACTCTAAGAACATTTCCTAGAAAAATTGAAATTTAAAAGGGGTGAAAATGTGCGAAAAGCGTTCTAGAAAATGTTCTAAATTGCGATTTCTATGCAATCTTAGGAAGTACTGAACCGATTTCAAACATAATAGTGTAAAAATGATGATGACAACTTTTGCTCCAAGATAGGCTATATCTTAAGTCTATGCAACTACGCCAAATGGGGTGTAGGAGCAAATAAACGGTAAAGTGCGAGTATTACTCGCGCACAGAGGGTTCCGTACAGTAAATATATGAATTAGTAATTGTATTATTAAGAAAAAAAACCGTTGCTAAAAGAATACCAACACTTTGTAAAAAACTATGAAAAGTAGGGTTGGGTATAACAGTATATACTAGGAAAATCAAGAAAGTTCAAAGAGATATGGAACCTAAAAAATATCAAATACAGCCATTCTGTATAACTCATTTTTACCTTCTTCTATCTTTACAAGAAGATAGTATTGGATTCGCGAAAATTTTCGAATCTCGGTTTTCGACGGATTTATACGTTTTAGGGTACAGAAGTAATGAAAAACATGTTTTTACAAAATGTTTGTCTGTGAGTCTGTCTATCCATGTGTGACACAAATTTTGTGGGCTCTTAAGAACTATTGAACGGAATTTAATAAAACTTTAGATTCAGTTAGTCCCTGATATAGATTAGTGCTCATTACTTTTTGGTATAAATCGCCCAGCAGGTGGCGCTACTATGCTGTAATTTTCCCAATTTCCGCAATAGCTATATCTCAAGAACTAATTCATGAATTTTCATCAAACTTTAGATTCATTTAGTCCCTCATATAAACTGATCCTGATAAGTTTTTGGTGTGAATTGCCCAAGAGGTTCCACTGCAACTGAGAACTTTTCACGATTTCCGTAATAGCTCTATCTCAAAAAAAGAAAAATAAAAAAATGCACGAATTTTCACCAAACTTCAAATTCAATAGAAGTTCACGAAAATTGTCCCTTATTAGATTTTGGTATAAATCGCCTAACCGGTGGCGCTGCTGTGCTGCATTTATCAGGAAGTTATTGACATGTATGAGATAGAAGAAAGTTTTGTGATTGACACATCCGACTAGTTTAATATTATCTTAATCTCTTTATAATGAACTTAATTCGGTACTGACAATAAAAGAAATGTATATTTAAACTTCATTTGGCATTTCATAAAACTAAATTCAGCATAGTAATAACCTTTCTTTCTACAGTGCAGCTAAAACAAAACATTCGTTCAAAGTTTACATTTGGCTAATAGAAAATTTTGCTAATAGAAAATTTTGAAAATTTGAACAACATAATCACTTAAAAAAATATTTTTTTGAACAATAAAAATGAAATTTTAGGTTCAGTTTATACAGATTAACATAAAACATATGTTTTGAAAATTTCATGAAAAAAATATTCAAATGTTTTTGAGATATCGTGCGCGATATGCCCAAGAAAGTCAATTGGAGAAAAATGACTTAAAAGTTTCGAAAATGCCGCTTAAGCTATTGAGCCGGTATAATTCTAAAAGCCATAACTTCTGTTCTAATGAAAAGTTGAAGGAAACAATTATATTAAAATGTTCAGAAAAAAAGGAAGATTAACGTCTAAAAAAATTAAAATTAAATTTTTTTTTTAGCTTTAAGAGTCCTGAGACCACTTGAATTAATCTGTTTATAACAATTTCACGTTTATTGCTTTTATACTGTTACCGGCCATTTCATTACACTCATATCTATATTATAAAGGACAAACATATCTGTGCGTAACGCATACGTCATTTTGCGAATGGCAACACTTTGAAATTTGAAATAAAATTTTGGATTTGCAATTTTTTCTACTGCAAATTTTTAAACTTCTAAACATCGCACATTTTAAATTTTTACACCGTCGTATAAGGAAAAAAAATACTCTTTTAAATGCAATTTGTTTGAAAACTGTATCTCAATTTATTTTTCAGATATTAATTTTTTTGTAGTTTTTAATAACATTTTTCTTATCGTGGCTACAAAAGTACCTCATTTCATTGAAAGTCATTGAAAGTAAACGGAAAATAGTCGAAAATAGGAGATATCTTTCTGTTGCCATTTTCTCATAAAACCTAAAAAAATAAGGTTAAAATTAAAATATGGGCTATGTCAAGAATATTGTCTGTTATTCTGTGATAATGACGTCATATGCACACTTTTCTATAGACGAAGTTTAAAACTGGATTGTAAAAGTGGATTGCTTTAGCGGATGCAAATGACGTCATTTTATAAAAAAAAACGTGTATTTTATTTCTTAAACCTGAATTATGTTTTGTAGAAGTGCGTCATTTTTACAGCCCAGCTGCTTTGAAATTCTTCACAGTTGAAAATGCTTCACATTTAAAAATAATGTAATCGAAATCACACACTGATAAAACGCAATGTTTTACAAAAATTTAGAGCATCTTTAAAAAGTATATTTTTCAATCTTCTGACCATCGTTACATTTTCAATTTTCGTCGCATAGAGAAAAAATTTACTTTCAAATGCAATTTGTTTAAAAAATTTATCTTAATTGACTGATGTATTATATTTTCTAAAATAATTTTTAAGCATGATTTTTTAAAGTTTATCTTATGACGTGCCGGTTTCAATACATAATAATAATAATAAACATTTTTCACATAAAGCAACAAACATTTTTTCAGTATTTGTTTCTGACTATTTTTGCATAACGAAATTAATACTTCCTTTATAAACAAATGAAAGAATAATATTAAAAAAACCACCGATCTAACATATTTGTGAAAGACAAATTAACGAAATTAATACTTCTTTTATAAACAAATAAAAGAATAATATTGAAAAAACAACAAATCTAACATATTGATAATCGTACAATTTAAATTTTTAGATCACCAAATAGGATTTTTTTTTAATGGAATAACTTTGCAAAGTCCATCTCAGTTTACTGATTGTCTATAGTTTTAAAAACAATTTTTAAGCATGAAATATTTTTTAATTTATCTATATCGCACGGAGCTCGATTACGAAAGATTAACCCGTTTGCCCTTAAAACAAAATACAGACTTCATCATTTTCTTACGGCTAATATCCATTAAAAAAATTCCCTATGAATAAATAAATAAAATAATATAAATAAAACACAAATTTACCAGACATGTATAAGCTCTGAAATTATCAGAATATAAAAGGATGCCAAAAGTAGCAAAATCTTGGCAAATAACTCTTAGCATGCGGCTAATAAGAAAATATCGCTTTTGATAAATTTAAAAAATTTATTTGATTGTATAATTCGTATTTTCCATATGAAAAATGCTTTTTTAATGTAAGTTGTCAATCTAAAAATATTATGGAATATAAAAAAATTATTAGTTTTCAATTTAAAAAAATGATTTCACCTATATTCTTTAACCCGGCAAGCCCGGGTACGATCCCCTAGTATCATTAAAAGTTGTAATCTAGGCTTTAAAAGCCGATGGTACATAGTGTACGCCGCGCCTGTCATTATGTATGTCCAAACCATCCATATCTTTAAGGGTTCATATCTCAGCTAATTACTGACGATGTTTTTCGAAAATCATGATCAACAATGTTTTTATACTTCTACTACGATAGGTATCTCCAACGCTGCTCAACAATTTTGCTGAATGCCCGTAAATCGAAATTTGTGTTTAACGGAAAAATGCGCTTTTCTCAAAAACTATGTGACCTAGGGTAATCGCTATAATTTTCCTGCAAGGTTTATATTAATGTCTACTCCCTCTAATGCGCTACATTTTCGACTATATCTTTGAAATGTAATACCTAAAATTAAAAGAAATGTATTTTTGAATTCAGCGTTACGAAAGCTTTCACACGATACCTCACACGATATACAAAGAAAATATTTTTTTTTTCAAGCAACTGAATTTGCCCCTATACATTTTTACTAAATATATTTATAAATGTTTAATAATCTGAAAATATGTGGGCCAACAGTCTTTATTACTTCCCCGAATTTGAACTTTCCACGTTCCATAGTTTACGAGTAAAGTGGCTGTGACAGACAGACAGACAGACACAAGAGTGATCTTATAATGGTTCCGTTTTTACCTTTTAAGTACGGAACCCTAAAAACATTCTAAAAATGCTATTTTTGTGTTATGGAAGGACCTAGATTCATGAAATTTGGCATGGTATATACTTATTATATATAAATGATCTCTAAGAACATTTGTTTAAAAATTGGAAATTTAAAAGTGGTGAAAATGCGCGAAAAGCGTTCTAAAAACGTTCTAAATACCGATTTGTGAACAATCTGAGGAAGAATCAAACTGATATAAAAAATTAGTACTGACAACCTCTGCTCTAACATAGACGCTATTTCATGTCGGTGTCACTACCACCTGTGAGTTGCAGAAGCAAAAACCTTTCTTCATTGCGATTTTTGTGATCGGTAGGGGATAGCTACTTGAAATTAGGAGTGGCACATATTTATTATATATAAATGATCTTTAAGGACAGTTTCGAAAAAATGGAAAATTTACAAGGGGTGAAAATGCGCGAAAAGCGTTCTAAAAACGTTCTAAATTGCGATTTCTACACAATCTCAGGAAATAGCATACCGATTTCAAAAGTAATGGTTGCAAATTTATGGTGACAGTCGCTGCTGAAACATAGATTAGATTTTATGTTGCTGTCACGTTTTAAATGAAATGAATGCAATATGAATATGGTATGAAAAATTTTTTTGGCCATTTATCACCTGCGTTCAGTTAACATAAAAGTATGTGGTCGCCCCTCCGGGTGGTTCCGACCCGACCCTTTGAGTGGGGGAGGTGACCGGAAGCTCGGCAGAGTTCGTTGTGTACTAATGCGAGGGGTCCGGATGGGGACGAATCGCCACCTCCTCGAGAGGCTCATCTCCGACAGGCGTTGAGTCCGGTGGCCACGGTTAACGGACGTTGTGCATAGGGCCTTAGCCCGCTTCGGCAGGTACTGGAGGTATGGTCCTCCGGCACCCGGGTAGCGACGCTCCATGGGTCGATCCCGGTGCCGGTTCTAGGACCGGACGGTGTCGCCGGGCAAAGACTAGCTAAGGCGATAGGACCCCATCCACCTATTGACTAAGAGGGAGCCTGAGGTGTGAGTGAGGGCTTTGTAGTGGAAAGTCCTTGGTGCTCGCTAGTGACGACGGGGCTCACGGGAACGCCATGCAGGGACTCCGGGAGCATCCGAAGGCGAGGGTTTCGGACAGCGCCCAGGTTACTTTTTTGACTTGGGTGGCTCATCCCTCCAAGTACCTCAGCTGAAGCAGTTGTGAGCCGACCCTAAGGTGGGTAGAGTTTGGCGGTGCCCCCGTCGACCAAGGAGCGGTCGCGTGGGGAGGCCAGTATGGCTCTGGTTGCTCCATGTCGTGCCGCGACCCTTGGGAGGGGCTCGGCCGGCAGGTCCACCATCGAACGCTGTCCCCGCGGGGAAACGGGCCGGAGGCTCGCTCATCGTGCCTCAGAGGAACTCTTGGTCCGATCCAGGTCCTTCGTGTCTATGCAATACTGGAGTTTTCCTCGCCCAGTGATGAGGACCTAGAGGTGTCTACACCTAATTTTCGAACGCATTAACAAAGGTAGCGGTCCGTCACTGCACGGGGTCATGGTCCTTCGGGCCTGGGTACCCTTGACGGCCGTGAGGTTAGGTAGTGGTGGGCGAGCTCTTGTCAGCCTCCGAGGGCTTCTCCGTCTTCGGACGGAGTCGAGCCGGTGGGGGCGGGCGGGACTCCGTTCCATCCAACCCCCTAGCGAGGCGGAGTCTATTCCGTCTAAGTGGAACTTTCCGTGCCCGCCTGGGGTCGCTAACGGCACCTAGTCTGGGCTATCTGATTCCCGGCGTGATTCACGAGGGGTTCCGTCGGTCGAGCCGGGTAGTCTGGGCGAAAAGACCAGAGCTGGGTCGCTTTACGGCCGGAGGGACTTTCCCCGTCCTCCCGGGTTTTCAAGCTAGGGGCCCTTTATAACTTTCCGTCGGCTGGCCCACATAAATGCCTCTGCCGGAAAATGGTATCTGATCTTGGGGGCCTGCCGTAAAGTAACTCTGGGTCGGGAAGCCTCGGTTCAGTCCGTGGGCCCTGCGTGTTCTTATTAAGTACTATATAGCAGAGTGCAGTTACTTTAATGAATTCTAACTGTCTTTAATTTCTTAACACAATACCTATTAACTCCCATCTTCTTAGTAGAAAATAAAATGTCTACTTACAAATTTGAAGAGACTTGTAGCAGAAATGAGATAGATGACTCACAATGATACATACTAGAAATGAAGACTTCATTAAATAAAAACTAACATCTTTTTATTTAGGCATATCAGGAAACATCTTCAATTTATACACTAGTAACACCAAAGCAAGAACTAGATGACATGAATGAGAAACTCTCTCATTTTATAATGGTTTGCAACCAATCACAACTAGCCAGCACATGCTGGAACTCTTTTGCATAAACAGCAGAAAGTTGAGTAACACTGTGCAACCTGAAAAACATGTCAACAAAGTTTAACTGATACCTTGTTGGTAACCAACCAACCATTCAATCAATTAACTATGAATTTAACTGAAACCATAAAAACAAAATGTAAACAATATGGATGCCAGCATGCTGTAGATGTTAAGTGTTAGGGTTAGTTTTGTTAGTAAGTTAGTAGTTTTTATCATTGAAATATAGTAAAAGGTACCTTTTTAAATAAAACACTTAATACAAGAAATAAAGTTGAAAAATGATGGAAAAAAACTTAATAAAAAGTGTGGTTCTTCCACAAAATGCCCCCCTTTTCCAGCATTTTTCATTTACTAAACACTTTCAAGAATAAATGTATTATGCAAAATACATATGTACAATACACAATTGAAAATATTTACTTTAAAAAAAGTTCATCAGTTCATGATTTTTAAGTTCAAAAAAGTTTTTTTTTTTTTTTTTTTTTTCTTCAGCATAAGTAAGCAGATCTAAATTTCATAAATAAGTCCTTGCACAGAGACTTTGTAAGGAGATCAGCTAAATTGTCCTTAGACTTAACGTGAATGATGTCAAACACATTCTGTAGATATAAGTCTCTTACGAACATGTATTTTAAATCTATGTATCTATTTCTGATATTCTCAGCTCGGTTCTTAATGAACTGTATAGCTGCAGCATTGTCACACTTCAATATTGGTTTATGGTTACCAATAATATTTGAATCAAGGTTAAAAGTAGAATACAGTTGCACTAAGGTTGAATTCAAGTACTTAAGTTCCTTAGCAGCTTCTGAGGCTGCAATAAATTCCGATTCCATCGGAGACATAGCCACACAGGTCTGTTTCATCACACGCCATGTTATCGGGAGGCCATTTAAGAAAATAGAGTAGCCAGTCCAGGATCGGCGGTCACTCGGGTCACTAGCCCAGCTAGCATCAACATAGGCAGAGAGCTGAGTGGGAGGGTCTTGAGGGTGCATTTGGATTCCTAATTCCTTCGTAGTTCCAAGGTAGCACAGGATTTGTTGAAGGCATTTCCAATGCATAGGTCCAGGATTTTCAACAAATTGCGAAAGAGCTGCTACTCCATAGCTGATATCGGGTCTGCAACGTCCGGAAATGTAGAGCAGGCATCCCAGTAAATTTCTGTATGGAACATCTTCCATCTGGTTGTCATCAGTCGGCATATCTTTCCTAGAAGGAACAACTCCAGGTTGGAGAGGAAGAGAGATTTTAGTAAAGTTTTTAAAATTAAATTTTTCAAGACATTTCTCAATGTACTCTTTACAATGAATTTTCATGGAGTCTCCTGTCATATCAAATTCAATACCCAAAAGTTTAGAAATGGGCCCCATATTCTCGACTTCATATAAACTTTTTATAAGAGAAACTACTTCTTTTAAAATTATTTCATTTTCAGCAAATATCGGCAGGTCGTCCACATATACTAGTACCACTGCTTTTCTTTTATAAGAATAAGCACAAGTAAGTCCTGGTATTTCATTAAAACCATTACTTGTGAGCTTGTTGTGCAATTCTTCATACCAACACCTTCCCGACTGATGAAGGCCATATAATGCTTTATGTAATTTTAAGACATGGTTTTCCTTTCCAAGTGTTATGTAATCTGCAGGTTGTCTTATGTATATATCTTTATCTATGGCTCCATATAAATATGCACATCGTACATCTAGAAGACACTGCTTCCACCCCAAAATACATATGAATAAAGCTATAAAAAGTCTGATTAATAGGAAGTTAACCCCTGGACTGAATGTTTCTTCATAATCCAGTCCTTCTCTCTGGTTATTCCCCAAGACTACTAATCTTGCTTTAAAGTTTCCAAACCCATCGCTGGCTTTTCTTTTAAGAGTATATACCCACTTAGTACCTAAAATTTTACAGTTTTCTGGTTGTGGAACTAATGTCCAGACATTTCGGTCGATCATAGTTTTAATTTCTGCATCCATTGCCTTTTTCCAAAATTTAGCTTCAGGGAGCGTTTTTGATTGATTCGGAGATCTTGGTATTATGATTTCTGCACAGCAGGTTTCCTCACTATCTGGTACATTAGTGTTACTTTCCATTTTTAAGATAATAGGACCCTCATATTCATCTTTATATGAAAAGCTTATTAGATCTTTGTCATAAATTATTTTATTTTTCTGACAATACTCTTGCATTTCTCTTTGGCTTCTTAAAGTCTTCCCATCAGGTGTAAAAATATAAATGTCAAATTTTCCCTTTGAGGCTCCTTTACTTCTTATTGTTCTTATCCTATGAAATTTAACTGTATTTGATTCTGGTTCAGGACTTGAGGTGAGTGATCGGGGTTCTTCTTTTAATTCAATCGCTTTTTCTAACTCATCTTTGGTTGGTTGGGGTAAAGGCACTGATTTTGGATCAACTTGTAATTTGGGACTTGAAACACTGTTTCTTATGTTGCCTCCCAAATCATCATCATCGTCAAACTCCGAGAAAATATTATGACCCTCTTTTGCTTTTCCTAACATTGCTTCGTCGAAAGTCACATGTTTACTTTCTACAATGGTATTTTCATCAGGGATCCATATTCTATAACCACTCGTCCCATACCCATATCCTACAAAAATGCCTTTCTTGGCACGAGGCTGAAATTTATTTCTTTTCTGTGGGGGTTGATGAACATAGGCTGTACAGCCATATCTCTTAAGATGATTTATTGATGGCTTTTTATTATACCACCGCCTGAAGGGGATGTCATTTATGGTAGTGTGAAATGTTCTATTTCTTATGTAATTAACTGTCATCATGGCTTCTAGCCAAAAATCATCTGTTAAATTAGCTGAATGTATTAATGTTCTCATTCCATCAAACAGTACACGATTGTATCGTTCTGCACAGCCGTTCATTTGCGGCGAGTAAATCGTGGTGTGTTCGTGTTTGATTCCAAGATTTTCTAAAAATTTTTCTAATGGTCGGTTGCAGTATTCTAACCCATTATCTGTTCTGACAGTTTTAACTTTCTTTCCAGTTTGCCTTTCTACCATAGCTATAAAATCTTTAAATTTACTATAAACTTCATCCTTATTTCGTAGTGGGTAACAGAAAGCCCTGCGGCTATAATCATCAATAAATGTTAGAACATATCTATAGCCTTGTTTTGTTGTAACTGGAGCCGGACCCCACACATCGCTGTGTATAAGTTCTAATAGCTCTCTAGATCTAATTTGTGGTAATTTTGGGTGGACAGCTCTAGTACTTTTCCCTATTACACATGATTCACATCGTGTTTCGTCACCTTTCAGTTTTCCAGGATTTTGTACCAGATTTTTATTAAACATATCTTTCAAAGTGCTTAAGTTTACATGTGCCAGTCGCTCATGCCAGAGCATGATGTTATTCCTGTCTAAAGCATATGAACTATTATAATTGTTCTCTTTACTTAAGTTTACTTTATGTTGTGTCTTAAGTGTTTCATTTTTCCCTTTAAATTGAAAGTTTTCTTTAGCAGGCCAGCCTTTTATAGTGTAAAAATTACCCTTTAATTTAGCACTCCATAAATATTTCCATCTAGGTGAAAAAATTTGAAAACCTTTATTTAGTCGGGCATGCATTTTCGCCTTATCCATTTTAGACATACTAATTAAATTTCTATGAATAGAAGGAACGTATAAAACATCATGTAAATTTACAGTCATTATTTTATTTCGGTCTTTAATATTAAATTCAACTTCACCAATACCCTGTACTGTGTGGGGAGTGGTTCCCATACGTACCACTGCACCTGCTGGAGGCTTCCTTAATTCTGTAAAAAATTCTTTATTTTGGCATACATGTGCCGATGATGCACTATCTAAAGTCCATTCTCTATTTGCGGGGAAAAGTTCATTTGCATAACACTTATCTACCATAAATTCAGAGACGAAAGAACCGACTCCAAGTTTAGTTCTAGAAACTAAAGTTTTGTTTTTACAAAATTTAGCAAAATGATCACTTTTACCACATAAAAAACAAGTTAACTTTTTCCTTATGCCTGGCTTAATTGTAATTGGTTTACTAGGATTTAATTTATCTTTACTTTCAACAGTTAATGAACATTCTTGTTTTTGAAGATCACGGAAATTTCGTCGATTATATTCCTTTAAAATTTCTGCCTTTAAATTGTCAAACTTAAATTTAGACTCGACACAATTTTCAAATTCCCTTGCAAGGTAATCATATTCCTCTGGCAGGCACTGTAACAATTGATAACACCTATGATCTTCAGTAATTGACTCCCCAGAATCACTTAACTTTCTATAACAATCCTCAAACCTAGCTATAAATGTAGGTAACTCTTCATCAAGAAGAATTCTTAAATTTCTAAACTCTGCTAGCCTATATGCTTTTAAGGACCTACATTCAATTTCTAAATTTGTTTTAAGTGTATCCCATATAACTGAAGGATCACTTAAATGATTTATTTGAAGCTCAACTTCTCTGCTACAATATGTTTTCAATAGACCAGCGGCCTTGCTTTTACTTTGATTCAATTTAAATTTATCAATTTCACCTAAGTCATCTACTTTTGGCCATTTACTCTTATCTATCCAAATTATTAAACCCTCTGACTCTAGTATCCTCTTTATATTTGTTACCCAAGAATGGTAATTATGTCTTGTCAATAGTAATTGAGGGTTAGGGCTAGCAGCCATGTTTGTTTACAAACACTGAAATATTTCTAAGTTAAAACTCATCAAATTCTGCCTTTAAAATGGTGCAATACTGGGTTCCATAACCCTTTGTTCTTATTAAGTACTATATAGCAGAGTGCAGTTACTTTAATGAATTCTAACTGTCTTTAATTTCTTAACACAATACCTATTAACTCCCATCTTCTTAGTAGAAAATAAAATGTCTACTTACAAATTTGAAGAGACTTGTAGCAGAAATGAGATAGATGATTCACAATGATACATACTAGAAATGAAGACTTCATTAAATAAAAACTAACATCTTTTTATTTAGGCATATCAGGAAACATCTTCAATTTATACACTAGTAACACCAAAGCAAGAACTAGATGACATGAATGAGAAACTCTCTCATTTTATAATGGTTTGCAACCAATCACAACTAGCCAGCACATGCTGGAACTCTTTTGCATAAACAGCAGAAAGTTGAGTAACACTGTGCAACCTGAAAAACATGTCAACAAAGTTTAACTGATACCTTGTTGGTAACCAACCAACCATTCAATCAATTAACTATGAATTTAACTGAAACCATAAAAACAAAATGTAAACAATATGGATGCCAGCATGCTGTAGATGTTAAGTGTTAGGGTTAGTTTTGTTAGTAAGTTAGTAGTTTTTATCATTGAAATATAGTAAAAGGTACCTTTTTAAATAAAACACTTAATACAAGAAATAAAGTTGAAAAATGATGGAAAAAAACTTAATAAAAAGTGTGGTTCTTCCACACTGCGTCTTTATAGACGTCTGGTTCCTGCGAGGCTTGCGGGGTCTACTGGCTCGGGAACCAAGTTTAGGGACCACTTGGTTGTTCTAGCTGGGTGGTGAGGGCTGTCGTAGCGGTCGTTTATCCCTTCTTGGGAATAGCCGTCGCCGTGTGCGCTGGGCAGCGGCGTCGGTCTTGACCGGAGTGTGCGTGGGGTTCCGCTCTGTCGGGGCTGGTCTGGCGGCGACCTTCGGGACGCGTCGCGGGGCTTGTCTCGCGGGTGGTTCCCTGCGTAGACGTATGACTTGAAAGAGCCTGGGACCGGAAGACGGTCCCCTTTTTTTGGGGGGGGGAGGGGGGGCGCCCACCGTCTTAACATAAAAGTATCAATATTGCCATTGGACCACAGATGTCATATAGGCACCACGTTTTTCCTACCAGGCGCGATTTTTTTCTAATGTCAATTTTTCAAAGATCTCGTTTTTGAATACCAGTTACATATATATTTTTAAAAAGGGAATGACCATTAAAAAAAGTTTAATTAATAACTATAGAACAATAAATTTTATATAATTTTAGAAAATAAAATAAAAGTAAATAACCGATTAATTAATAAATAAACAACAGCATCCGGGTTACCATATCAAGCAAAATAACGGGGCCTCCGTGGCCGAGTGGTTAAGGCACCACGCCGCTAATCGCTTGAGAGCGTAGGAGGCTTGTCGGGTTCGACTCCCGCTGGCTCCGTTACATACTCTTTGTGGAGCTTCAGGATGTAATTCTCTGTGCTGTAAATTTTATTGTGCTATCTCGTCCCTGTATATCAACGATGACTTATAAGCGGGCCTTGGTGTCAAGCACACAAGTCTGATGTATGTGTTCAATAAAATAAACAAACAAGCAAAATAGACACTTTGGCGCCAGTTAAGTACCCCGGTGCGTATATGACATTATTGTCAGAAAAAAACGTGCCAATGTGGTGCGCATATGACATCTGTGCAGCAATGCTTTCATGGTATGCGAAATGAAACGAATATGTTATAGCCACTCTTCGTACAAGAAAAATGGCCAATAATCCGCTTCAGATACACAGGCAAAGTTGCCGTCAAACAAGAATAATACTAACAACAACATTGTTATAACTGTATGAGAGTTATAATAATGATATAAACTTGACTTTGAGCAAACAACCACAGAAGGAGTATTTTGCATATGTTTCGAGTGAAGCTCGATCATCAAGGTACTAATTAATTATACAAACAACAGATATATAAACAAAAGTTTAAATTCAAATGTAAATATTTGAAACCTCTCCCCCCCCCCCGAAAAAAAAGTTACCGCAATGAAATTAACTAGGCGTTAAGCGACGCTAAAATATAACAATGGCTGCAAACCAGATTACGGAGCATTCCTATAGCATGTAATCTACTTTTTCAAGTAATCTACTAAAACTAATTTTTTTTCGCCAAAAGCAACTTTTTTTTCGCATGAGTAATTTAGAAACAATTCTTTGATATTGAAAGAAAATGTTTTGACTTATTATCTCTTATTATTTTTACTTATTTGTATTTTAAAAGAAATGAGTCAAAATCGTGTTTTTTAAGTGCATTTAATTTATGTATTTCAAATTAAAAGAATGCATTACGAAAGTTAGCGATTTATCTCCTGCATCCAGCTAAGTACCTTATTAGCATGTGTCTAATACCCTTCACGATACTTCGTTGTTACATGGGCCTTGGCACTTTTTTAAACAGTTTGACCCAATGCGGGTTTAAGAAAGTGAGATGTTTTTGCCAAATGATATAAACGACTATAAAAATAAAATTGAAGAAGTATTAAACTGGTTTATGTATGTATTTTAATAAATACATCTGCTAACTCGTATTAAATAAATTATTTATGTTTTTATATAATAAAAGTTAAACAGCTACTTTATCTACGTGTATGTTAATATTATAAAGTAGTAACGTTTGTGCGTTTGTGAAATGTAATCTCAGAAACTACCTAGCCGACTTAATAAATAATGGTCTGAAAATGCTGGTGACCATCTCTGCTCCAACAAAGACTATATTTTATGTCGGTACAACAACCTCCAAGGGTGCATGAGCAGAAAAGCTCTAAAATTGCGAATTCTGAGATATTGTTTGGGCATTTTTAGAAATTTGAAATTTTGTGCGATGGTTACTTTTGCAATGCAAATACTCCTTATAGAAAGAATTCAAACTGCAATGCACGCATTAGAACGAATTCTAAAAAAATCGAAATTAAGAAGACTAAATAAAGCAGACAGAGTTCTAAAGATGATCTAAATAACGAAGTACATGGAATTATTAGGAATATAAAGATGGAAATTTGATTAATGTTGCTTTTCAGACGTAAAAACTCGCAACAGAATAATTTCTAAAAATTTCGCTATATAAAATGATGCAGGAACGAAAAACTTTCGAATTTGCTCTTTATTTCTGTGCTACTGCTGACCTAAAAACTGTTTATCGGATTGAAATTTTTGGGACGGGATACTTTCAAAATGTAAATGTTAAAAGAATGGCTTCCAAAAAATACAAAATTTAAAAAGATGAAATGAACGGAAAACGTTATATATTACCATTCATTTACATTGTTAGGTATAGAAACTTTAAATATTTAATAAAACTACATCCTCCCCTCCCCCCCCCCCAAAAAAACATGCAACTTAAATGCAATAAAACCGGTAGCTACTTATCTAGCATTGAATAAATGTTGGTATGAAGCAGCGAATAGTTTGCACGAAAGTACTTGTCGAAATGTTACTTCTCCAGGCAAAAGTGTCGAAAAGTGTACGTTTAAATTTGATATGCAATTTTTTTTCCAGCTTCACTAATCTAGAGATTTAATCATAAAGTCATTTTCTCAATTGTCATTAGACGATTTTTTATACAGTAACTTATTCGGTTAATTTTTTTTAATCGGGTTAATATTGACGTATTTTAGCTTGCATGATTTGTTGGAAAAATATGTACGGATTTGCAAATTACTCGGAATGACATTTTCACATCTCAAAGGTTATGCAGACGAGATATTCCAGATCTCGTGTCATAACTTACGCTGCAGTCAATGCTGATTTGTTTTTGTGAAGGCGCAATGGGCCTACCTCTAAAGGAATAAGGGTATCAATCGTGTCAGGTAACTTATATATGTTTTTCGGATAAAGGTTGAATATTATTCAGACAGGTCACGTATTGTCAGTTAAATATAGCATCTCATTTTCTATTCTTGTCACGAGTTATTATTAAATCTATGTTTTCACTAACATTGCTCAGACTAATCCCTCTGAGGGAAGTCCTAGTATAATGTAGATATTGGAATTGCTGAAATTAAGCATAAAATATTCAATGTAAATAAAATTTCCAGTGCGAAAAATGTACAAAATAAGAAATTATAAAATTGTTCTCAAACACAGAATGTCAACAATCATGTAAATAATACACATTCTGACATGAATAAAAATAAGTTAAAGTGCTGTCGATGTGGAAATGCCTCACATTTAGCAAACGTTTGTAGATTTATTAATGTTACTTGCAACCTTTGTAGACAAAAAGGCCATTTAAATAAGGTATGTAGAAAGTACAAATTCTCAAAAACGGGTAAATTCTTTAAATACTGTAAATGTATTAACTGTTAAATATGATAAAGGTTCAAACCCTATTAAGTTGTCTGTTTTCATTGAAAACAAGACTGGAGCTGATATGTTGTTAGATACAGAATCTGGAATTTCTGCAGTTCCTTTAAAAAGATTCCGCAGAATTTTTCCTGATCATAAAATTTTTCCTTCAGATGTTCAGTTAAAAACTGCAACTGGTGAAATTTTCAAACCTGTAGGTTATGTTGAAGTAAATGTTACTTATGAAAATAAAACTAGAAAGGTAAAGTTGTATTTGATAAAAGAAGATAATTTTCCATTATTATTTGGTAGAGATTGGGTATCTGAATTTGATATTTTCCCACATAATTTAAAATCAGTATATGTGAATGAAGTTGTAAATTATTCTGATAAATTACAAGGTTTGTTACAGGAATTATCTGATTTATTTATTGATAAGGCTAGGGAGATTAAAGGTTTACAGGCAGAACTTTATCTTGAAATCGATGCTACACCCATATTTTGCAAAGCTAGGGCTGTCCCTTATGCACTACGTGCAGCAGTAAATGAAAAATTACCAAATTTACAAGACGCAGGTATTATTAAACCAGTTACAAACAGCAGGTGAGCAACTCCTATAGTTCCAGTGGTTAAGCCTAATGGGAAAATTCGGTTATGTGGTGATTTTAAAGTAACATTAAATAAATTTCTGAAAGTTGAAAAGTATCCTTTACCTAAAATGGAAGATATGTTAGCTACATTAGGTGGTGGTGTACATTTAAAAAAAATCGATTTAAATCAAGCTTATCTTCAGTTACCTGTAGATGAAAAATCACAAGAATTATTGACCATTAATACGCCAAAAGGATTATTCCAATTCCTTAAGTTCCTTAGTAATGGGTCTCGCTAGTTCTCCTGCTATATGGCAAAGAAAAATTGAGCACATTTTAAGAGGAGTTGAGGGAGTTACAATTTTTATAGATGATATTGGGGTTACAGGCAGGGTTGGGCATGAGCGCGTTCACTGAACGAAAGTTCACGAACGTAGTTCACTTTCTGTTAACTTTGAGTTGAACTTGATTCAGTTTTTGATAAACGAACGTGAGCTGAACGAAAGTTAAAACTAGAGAACAGGAATTCTGCTTTATCAGAATTTAGTGTCGCCTCCGGCATTTCCATTACTTCATTTTCTTCTGATGGACTGATGGCTTCTATTATTATGAAACAGCCATTATAAATGAAGTGTTAGGTGAAGATGAAAGAGCAGCCTTAAAAAGTTAGAACTCTGATTTTCTGGTCAGAATGGGGGGAAGAAATGGCCATAATTGTTTTTTACGGCTGCACTTTCATCTTCACCTAACACTTCGTTTATAATGGCTGTTTCATAATAATAGAAGCCACCAGTCCATCAGAAGAAAATAACTCGGTTAAGCGGGACTCTACTGCAGTACAAAACATATTTAAATTTTAAGACTTAAAGCACACGTTTTATTTTATGTAAAATGACGTCATTCGCATCCGCTTAAGAATTTCACAGACCGACAGTAAAGCATGCATAGTACATCACTATCGCGAAATAATGCACAAATGCAGCAAAAAGATATCGTCATTCAAGAAAATCGAAAAAAAACGGCTATCTAATGATTCATAGATACTTACAATTAAATATAGTATATAATAGCTCCATTGTTTTAACAGAAATCATTCGTTTATATTTTTTTCAAAATAGCACGTATTTTAATTACATTTTCTTTCGGTTGTTATGAGAAAATTGCAACGAAAATATATAATTACTATTTTAAAACTATTTTTCCTTTGCTTTCTACAGAAATGGATAAAATGCCGTTGCCAATATTAAGCAAATGGCTCCAAAAACTACAAAAAAATTAATATTTCAAAAACAAATGGAGATACAGTTTTCAAACGAAGTGCATTTAAAAGAACTTTTTTTTTCCAATACGACGGTATAAGAACTGAAAGTGTGCGATGCTTAGAAGTTTAAAAAATTGCTAAAGAGTATTTAATCGTAATGATTGGTTTTACAGCTAGCCTTGGTAAGCTAACGTTATTTTTTGGACACAAAATAAGCTGGGAGAAAGAAATAGCATACCGGACCGGAGGCTAAAAATCCGTGAGTTTGAACTCAATTTTTTTCATAATTTGTTTAAAATTATTCCAGCCGTTAAGAACACGTTTTTCCAATTCAAATGCAATTCAGTGGTCTACATAGACCCGGGACGGGTCGAGTCTGATCATCAGTTTTCTAGGTCTTGCCTAGGTCTTACTTTCACTGGAAGCTCGGGCCAGGCCCAGCTGCACTTTTTTCTGGGTCTGTGCTTTATTCTTCCTAGAATTCTGCGATTTTTTTCACCGAAAGAAGACCGAAAATTTCTGGTCCAGTCACAACCCTGCTTGTATGAAAATCTTTGACCAGTCCCTGTCTGACTCGTTCAAAAATCTGTTTAAGGAACAACCTCCTTGGGTCAGCAATTTTTGCCGAAAATGCATATATTTTTAAATTACCGTTATTCTACAATTAAAATTCTCCTTAAAGGATAGTAGTACATATACATTTTTAGGGTGGGGTTGAGAAAGTACTGTAAAACCTGTTATAAGAATCTGTGTCTGATGTAAGCCTGTTTTAAACGGAAAATTTTCTTGATCGGTGCAAAATGGATATAATAATCCGTTTGAAAATAAATAATACATTCGCAAGAGACGATAGACTTGGTATAAATGGAACTTAACTATAAGGATTTTTTCTCTCTCCTATGTGATTCCGTCATAGAAGGTTTTTCGATATAGAATTTTTTAGATTTTTAAGTCTCCAAGCCATGTAAATGGATTAATTGTATTAATAATAATCCGATATATTTACATGCAAATAGCTATTCATTAAAAAATCAATGTAGTTTACAATAGGATAGATAAAAAGTAATGTAGGAGAAACAGTATTTTGGTACGGATGTCCGTACTATGCAGTCTATGGTACTTTTATTTAAAATGAACAATATAAACATGGAAAATAGACTATAATAATTTATTTTTATCAGAACATATCGCACAAGACAAAATGTTAAACATATCGATGTAAAAATAAATATCTGTACAGAAAAATTAACACTATACAAGCTGCTGATGCATTTTATGCGTTATTTATAAAAACTATCATTATGAAATTCCAAATTCTTCCCAGAAAGTTTGAATAAAACTTTTTTATTATTATAAGTATAAATATTTTTTTTTTCACGAAAAAAAAGAAAATTAGTATTAAAAATTTTATGGTGCTGACTCGAAATTTTTGAGTAAAAAATTCGCCAGATTTAGCAACACTGTTTTTGACCTGTATAGTGGTTAAAAAGGCTAACGGAGACTTCTATTTAGCAAACAATTTTCAATTTTTTAACACAATTATACATTTGCATTGTACTGCATTTACAGCTGAATACTGGACATCTTTCAATCTATACACACGTAATATGTCTACCTGTGCAGAAACTATCACAAACATTATATATGTGTTTTGTGGGTCTCGAAAACGAATTGTTAATGATATTTTTTATATAAAGATGAAATTGTTCTTAACTGTACCGTAAAGAAAGAATTATCTATGATTTCATTTCTTATATACATTTTATTTCTCAAACACTAGATTGAATATATACTCAATTTTCTTCTAGAACTTAACTCTGCTCAAACTTTTTGAAGATCTCAACAACCCGATTAGCAAACAATTTAAATTTGACCGATAAGAATTATTGAAGAGTGAGCCCGATCCACAGTCACTCTATTCAACGATCCTGAGGTGCCTGGCTATTCAAAAGACATTACTATATTTGAATATTAAAGAAAATAGATAAGTACATTTTTTATATGAAGGATAAAATTTGTATTAGACATCTAATTATAGATTATTTTTCATGATTGCATTAAAACATGATTTACTTTCCTTTCATTTCGAGTTCTATTCGGGTTGCGGATTAAAGTATTTCGGTTTCGAATCAAGTGCGTATTGAAATATGTCGTGTTGCGGGCCGTCGAAAATTTTTTTGTCAGGGTTGTGAGATGAAGAATTTTTTTTCGGATTCGCTTAGGATTGATGATTGACTTCAAATGGAATTTTCGGGTTCGGGCCGGGTGTAACCCGATCTGCTCAGAACTTTACTTGGCCTCCTGAAGTGAATATTTAAAATGAATTTCGAACAGATAAACGTAAAAAGAGAAACACAAATAAAAATTGTCTTCTATGGGGTATTCAGAGTGTAAAGCGCCGTGTCGAAAACTTCACATTCTTGGTTTTCTTGGTGTTTAACATTTTGGCATCACTTACGACAAATAAATTTTACTATTTTTTTTTTTCAGATCTTTAGAGATAGTCATGCGTGGGTCAGGTACAGCTCGACCCGAATCCGAAAATTCCATTTGAAGTCAACCCGAAACCGAACCGAACCCGACGAAAAAAATAAGCTCCGCTCGCAACCCGACCCGAGCTCGAAATGAAAGGAAAGTAAACTATGTTTTAATCCAATTATGAAAAGTATTCTACAATTATGACGCTAATACCAATTTTATGTTTTTATAGAAAAAAGAACAAGTCCTTACTATTCAAATATTCATAAAATTCATTCTTTAATATTCAAGTATAGTAAAACCTTTGAATAGTAGACACCTCGGGATCATTGAATAGATTGTTCGTGTTATTTACGACGACCGATTATCTACACGGGGGATATGGACCGAAACGGGGGAAGGGTGCCCTTCGGGGCCGTCTTTCTAAGGGAATCTAAACCGTATTTACGCAAGGAAATCCAAGGTTCGAAGACCACGGAAAACTCCGAAAGATTAGACCAGCAGGCACGATTGGGTTCGAACCCAGCACCTCCCGTCTACCAGGTTTGAGAGAAGAAACTGTCGGCTACCCTCCGTTTTCGGTCTTAGTGATTTTAATTTTCTTTCCATAGTTGGGTTTTTTTCAAAGTCGGGTTGTTTGGATTTTCAGAAAAAGTTTCAGTACAACTATGTTTCAGATGAAAATAAATGCGTTTTTGAGTATCAATGAGGGGCAGTATGCGACTCCGCATTCACCCTCCTTTCCACTTTTTTCCATCCCTCCCGACGCAGTAAACGTAAACGCGCGAACCCCTTAAACCAAGTTAGGATTGGCAAGATCCCTGGCAGGAAAGGCTTCTTCCCCCATTCCCCCCATGTAGGAAGGTCGTTTGTCCCTCCCATTCACTGGTTGTATTTAGTTGAGTTCTCTAGATATCGTGGAGTATTTTCGTGAGGTGTAAACGAAAAATAACGAATAACGGGCAAAAACATCTAGGGCTGCCCCGTGCCAAAACTTAAAACTCCCCCTTAACTGATAAGGGAAAAGGGTGGTGTTGTGCCTGGCTTTCTTTAATGATGTTTGGCGCTTAATAACAATGGACACATGTATACTGCAGGCTATTAACGGAAGCGATGAGGAAAGGGTCTGTTTTCTTGTATTTTCCTAGAAAACGTGGCGGGCGTTCCATTTCTAAGGAATTAAACGTGAAATTATGACAGAATTGCACAAAAACTATTATTTATTTAGAAATATATTAAAATAAATACCTTTTTCAAAGTAAATTTTTAAAAGCAAATAATTGTTTTAAAGTTTACCGTATTAATCATTAAATAATAATAATAAAAAATGTGTACTTTCATTTTAAATTGCAAAAGGAAAGGTTTAATTACTGAATAGTATATAATGTTATAACGTGGAGGTGGGGCTGAAAATAGTTGCCATTCCAAAGTTATTTTTTAAGAATAAAATACTTTGTTTACATTCATTTATAAACCAAAAATTAACTGCCGTTTCTTTTCTTTTCTTTTCCATCCTAGAGTGTAAAATAGCATTAAAAATGCTTCATTTAACTAATGAGTAAATTTTCGAAATAATGGATGATACCTTTATTTAATAGAAAAGAAAAATATTTCAATGTGAATTAATTTTTCAATTCAGTAAAAATTAAGCAAAAACCTAATTTGCAGAACAAATTCGAAAAACAAAATTTATTTCCTACATTGTTTGAGCCCGAAAAGGGACAAATATTAGGCTATTTCATTCAATTCGTTTTACATTTACTGTTACATTTTTGTAACAAATAAGTTAAACCAATTGAAAATTAAAAAATAAAAATAAAATTCATACAATATGATACTTTGAACACCCTAAAAACTTAGATTCCGTTCAAATGAAATCGAAATAAATTTTAGACTTTTTTTCCTTTTTAAGTTGTAAATAGATTTTAACTTCAAAAATCCTGCGTCATCGGGACCGAGACTATACTGGATTTTTGAAGCAATATCAAAAATAGTAACTATGAATATGAAAAATATTACTATATTCTTAATGGTGCCTTTAGCAATAATTTAATTCATTATTAAGTGATAATTATGTGAGAAAAAGAGAAAAAAAACTTTATATGATATTTTCTATATCACAGAGAAAAGAAAATTCTAATAAGGAGTGAAATTATTTCTTCTGTTATAATTTCGGAAACATCGATGTCAAATTTTTTTGCTTCAATTTTTTTGGCCGTCCTTTAACAAGTTTTATTTTATTTTATTATTTATTTATTTTTGTATTTTATACAAATTAATAATGTCTATTTCGGAAATACAGTCTTGTTTCTCTAAAGCATATATTAATACTCCAGTCAAAATTTATGCATTTCCCAAAGTCGTTCCCCTTGCTAAGCAATAGTGCAGCTCCAAGAAAATTTGTTCAGAAAATAATCGTCTCTAACAAATTAAAAAAAAAAAAAAAGTAAAATATTCTTTTTTTGCATTTTTATTTTTGACCTTGAAGTTTTTAATTCATAAAGAATTGCTATTTTCTTCTCTTATAACTTGAAAGTGTAAAAGAAAAAGATGGTTTTCATGCCGGATTTTTGAAGTTGCCGGATTTTTTAAGTTGCCGGATTTCTGAATGTCGGATTTTTGAAGTCACACTGTATTTGTATTGCAGATTTTGTATTATGTTTATGACGATTGTACATAAAATGATAAGATACATGCAAAATAAAACAAAATTTTAAAAAATCTAAGATTTATTTCGATTTTATTTGAACGGAATCTAAATTTTTAAGATGTTTAACATATCATATTGTATGAATTTTTTATTTTTATTTTTTAATGTTCAACTGGTTTTGACTTATTTGTTACAAAAAATTAACATTAAACGTAGAACGAATTGAATGAAATATCCTAATATATGTCCCTTTTCGGACTTAAGCAATGTAGGAAATAAATTTTGTTTTTCTAATTTGTATGTCAAGTTTTTTTCTGCGTTCAGACGAACACATTAAAAAATAATTGCAGGTACCATCATCAGGCTTTGATTTATGTGGTATCGCATCACAATTTGTGATGCAATTTATCTATGTATAATTCAAAAATTTTCGCCAGTGCAACAACAGAGGTTGCTGTAGTTTGGACAAAAACTTCCAATCTGAACGTAAACAAATCTGTTTGTAAATATAATTTTTATTTCCACTATGACACCATATTCATCTTCTTTTTAATTCTTAAAAAAAAAAAAAAAAAAAAAATCAGTTTTATTTTTTACGGGAAAATTATTCAACTGAAAATAGACAAATTCATACTACGGCTTTTGAATGTTAAATTTTATTGAAAAAATGTCCCATGATTTTTAATAAAAAAAACAAAATTTGGGATTATTAAGAAAAATATTTGAATAATGTAAATACAAATTAGCCCATGTTACTTCTCTGGGTTATAATTCACCCATATGCAAAGGTATTTTATCATCCGTTTTGACCCTGACGTCAGACAAATATTCACACTTTAAATTTATAAACTATTAGAATTAGCAAAGAATAAAAAAAACTGTGGCATCAGGGACAAAACGGTAGGGAAAAAAAATGAAAAAAGCTATGAGCTCCGTAGGCTTTACTATGTTAAATTAACATTGAGAAGTAATACTGGAAATAAGTAATAATAAGTATTGCGCTACCGCGCAATACTTAAGGCTATTCTTAACTGCTCTCCTCAAAAAGCGCAAAACGTTTTTAACACATTAACAAATTCATCTTTTAACGGAAAGATATAAAATTCGAAAACTGATGGAAGCGATTTGAAATCAAACTGTGTTTTCCATTTTTTGATCAATAAATTACCTATTGAGTTATAAGCGATTTTGATCACATGATAAACACGTTTTTCACCCGTTCTTGACCTGTTATACTCTTCTTTCGCGCGGAAATTCCGTTCAAAACGCCCTCTTTGACACTATTTTCTAAAAAATCTATTGCATTTGCAAAAAAAAAAAAAAAAAAAAAAACGGAAGAAACAGTTTGATTACATAGTTTTTGAACAACAACAACTGCTAGTTTCATGTATTTCCAAGCAAAAATAAATTAAAACTTATGTCATAAATTTGCCTTTTTGGATTTGAGAACAGCCTTAAATAATCTTACATACAAATTAAATATATATTTAGAATTTTCACTAATATCGGTGTAATTTATTGCCATTTAAAAAGGCAGCAAGTCTATGCAATAATTTAGTATCAATAAATAGTATCATTGAAGAAATGCGAAGTCAAATGTGCTTAACACTTTTGCAATCATTCTTTCATTCTTCTTTAGCCCCAATTTTTGCAAAAGAAGAATGAGAAATAACAGAAAGGCGATGCTGCTTAATCTTATAGTACTAGCAGAAATTCATTATATTTTCTATGATCATTTTATATAAAATAACGAAAATCTTTATCACTCAAAGTTGTGATTTTGCAAATGTATTAAATTTAGTTAAATATAATTTTTAAATGAAATGATTTTTATGCTTGATAAAAACTTTTTTTTTAACTTGCTTCATTTTATTCTTTACAATCCTAAGTAATTAAGCTTAGAAATAATTACTTAAAGTATTTTTTTATTTTTTCATCAGACAAAATACTTATAGAAACTTTCAAAATTATGTTCATCTTAGATTTTATGGCTGTTTTCGAATCCAAAAGAGTATTCTGACACACTTCTGAATTATTTTTTTCTCGGAAATGTATTATATTGGCATATTTTCTTACTCAGAAATTATGTCATCGAATGATGTTTTTAATTTTTTGGTAAAAGCAAAAGTTTTTTCATAAAATATTGTCAAATCGGGTGTTTTGAACTGAATTCTTGACAGAGCAGTGCGAGAAAGGGAAAAAGCTTGTCGTCATGTGACAAGAATCTCTTATAAATTTATGAATCGGAAAGCAATTTATTTATCCAGAAATGGCCTTGACATTTAAAAATGAGAACCGCCTTAAAGCATACAATTTGCAAACATTGCTACTTGTATTTAATTGCCTACGCTCCAACTGCTTTTTTAATTTATCTGTAAATAATGTACAATTGTATATAAAAATCAAACAAAATACTTCTGTTAGAAATTGTAGTTTCTTATTTTATTTTAGAAAGCGTGCACTTTAGTATTAAGTATGGTACTCCCCCGCCCCTAAGTTCATTCCAGAATTCGAAATATTGACATGTTCAACTCGGTTTTGCTTGTTAAAGCATACAATTTGCAAAAAATACTATTTAAATCTTAAGATATTTTTCTGCTTTAAATATGCATAATTAATTAATATAAAAATATCTAAATATGACATTAAATAATAATAATGCAAATATACTCTAATTAAAATGCAGTTTTTTTTCTTTTTAAAGTTCGTTTAAATTCAGGGTTAACAGTGAAAATTCTTTGCAGTGCATTTTGTTTTCCTTAGCCAAATTTTCACTGTAGTATAAGCTTCATATCACCACATTTAATTTCACCCGTATTATTTATGGTCATGACAAGAAATAAAATAAAATAAAAAAGTAAACAAAAAGTCATGTGAGGCACAGATCATGATACACTTTCCAACGTATTCAGAATACAAAAACGAAATTTTACTATTTAATAAGATGAAATATTATATAACAATATGGAAAACGCTTAAAAGTTATTAAAATGCGAGCGAGAAATTTTTAAAAGAACGCTTCCAACGGTTTAACCTTAGCATTCCAGTTTCTTTGCTTGTCTGATATAGTCTCACGCGAAAACAGTCGCACGTTATTGTTAAACCTGTAGGAGCATTCTTTTCGGAGGTTTCGCTTGATTTTTAATATTATTATTATTATTTTTTTCATATGATATCTAATAATCTAAGGCTGTGCGTTAATACTTTTTCGATTTGGGTTGAATTTTCTTAACATGAGGGTACTTTAAATTTCAGAACCGGTTCCAAACAGTTTTTCAAAAATAAAAGTGTCCGAATATTTAAAAAAAGAAAAAAAAAAAAACTCCAAAAAAGTACAAAAGTCATAACTTTAGATATCAACCGAGGTATCCCATGAAAAATAAACGGTCAAGTGCGAGTATTACCGTATTTTATGGAAGAAACGCCGCAGCGTTTACGAGTTTAAAAGTTAATTTTTTTCCAAGTGCGGCGTTTACGATTTTTTTAAATACCAACGGAGTTTCCTTAATTTAAAAATTCATATTTTTTTAAAAAATCGGATTTAAATATTTTAAATAAAACTTCAGACACCTTAAGATATTAAAAACGAGGCATCCTACACTGCTCAGAAAACTTTGATTAAAGTTAGGTCAGTGTGACGTTGTCGATAAAAGTAGCGCTCCGATGGATGCGGCGTTTACAATGGGTGCGGCGATTACGATATTTTTAAGCTTATTCGGGCCAATTTGAGGAGTGCGGCGTTTACGACGGGTGCAGTGTTCCTTCCATAATATACGGTACTCGCGCACAGAGGGTTCCGTACAATAAATATATAAATTAGTAATTGTATTATTAAAAAAAAACCGTTGCTAAAAGAATACTAACACTTTGTAAAAAACTATGAAAAGTAGGGTTGGATATAACAGTATATACTAGAAAAATGTAAATGGATATACCAAGAAAGTTCAAAGAGATATGGAACCTAAAACATATCAAATACAGCCATTCTGTATAACTCATTTTTACTTTCTTCTATCTTTACAAGAAGAAAGTATTGGATTCGTGAAAATTTTCGAATTTCGGTTTTCGACGGATTTATACGTTTTAGGGTACAGAAGTAATGAAAAACATGTTTTTACAAAATGTTTGTCTGTGAGTCTGTCTATCCATGTTTGACACAAATTTTGTGGGCGCTCTATCTTAAGAACTATTAAACGGAATTTAATAAAACTTTAGATTCATTTATTCCCTGATATAGATTGGTGCTCATTACTTTTTGGTGTAAATCGCCCAGCAGGTGGAGCTACTGTGCTGATATTTCCCGATTTCCGCAATCTCAAGAACTAATGCATGACTTTTCATCAAACTTTAGCTTCAGTTAGTCCCTGATATAAACTGATCCTGATAAGGTTTTGGTCTACATTTCACAAGAGGTCCCACTGCAACTCAGAACTTTTCACGATTTCCGTAATAGTCAAAAAAAAAAAAAAAAAAGAAAAGAGGCACGAATTTTCACCAAATTTCAAATTCAATTAGAAGTTCACGAAAGTTGTCCCTGATTAGATTTTGGTATAAATCGCCTAACCGGTGGCGCTGCTGTGCTGCATTTATCAGGAAGTATTGACATGTATGAGATAGAAGAAAGTTTTGGGATTGACACATCCGACTAGTTTAATATTATCTTAATCTCTTTATAATGAACTTAATTCGATTCTGACAATAAATAAAAAAAATGCATATTTAAACTTCATTTGGCATTTCATAAAACTAAATTCAGCATAGTAATAACCTTTCACTCTACAGTGCAGCTAAAACAAAACATTCGTTCAAATTTTGCATTTGGTTAATAGAAAATTTTGCTAATAGAAAATTTTGAAAATCTGAACAACATAATCCCTTAAAAAAATATTTTTTTGAACAATAAAAAGGAAAATTTAGGTTCAGTTTATACAGATTAACATAAAACGTATGTTTTGAAAATTTCATGAAAAAATATTGAAATGTTTTTGAGATATCGTGCGCGATATGCCCAAGAAAGTCAATTGGAGAAAAATGACTTAAAAGTTTCGAAAATGCCGCCTAAGCTATTGAGCCGGTATAATTCTAAAAGCTATAACTTCTGTTCTAATGAGAATTTGAAGGAAACAATTATATTAAAATGTTCAGAAAAAAAGGAAGATTAACATCTAAAAAAATTAAAATTAAATTTTTTTGAAGCTTTAAGAGTCCTGAGACTATAACAATTTGACGTTTATTGCTTTTATACTGTTACTGACCATTTCATTACACTCATATATCATTAAAAGTTGTAATCTAGGCTTTAAAATCCGATGGTACATATAGTGTACGCCGCCCCTGTCATTATATGTATGTCCAAACCGTCCATATCTTTAAGGGTTCATATCTCAACTAATTACTGACAATTTATTTCGAAAATCCTGATCAACAATGCTTTTATACTTCTACTACGATAGGTATCTCCAGCGCTGCTCAACAGTTTTGCTGAATGCCCGTAAATCGAAATTTGTGTGTAACGGGAAAATGCGCTTTTCTCAAAAACTATGTGATTAAGGGTAATCGCTATAATTTTCCTGCAAGGTTTATATTAATGTCTACCCCCTCTAATTTTTTCATAATTTTAGTTTCAGTAGATTCGGAATTAGAGGGGGGGGGGGGGGGAGCATATTTTTGCGCTACATTTTCGGCTATATTTTTGAAAATGTAATACCTAAAATTAAAAGAAATCTATTTTTGAATTCAGCGTTACTAAAGCTTTCACATGATACCTCGCACGATATACAAAGTAAATATTTTTTTTTTCAAGCAACTGAATTTGCCCCTATACATTTTTACTAAATATATTTATAAATGTTTAATAATCTGAAAATATGTGGGTCACCAGTCTTTATTACTTCCCCGAATTTGAACTTTCCACGTTCCATAGTTTACAAGTAAAGTGGCTGTGACAGACGGACAGACGCAAGAGTGATCTTATAATGGTTCCGTTTTTACTTTTTAAGTACGGAACCCTAAATATATTCCAAAGTAATAAAAATGTTTTTCCCGTACGCAAAAGAGGCTAGTTTCGGCCCTGAAGCGGGAATGCACACAAATTCTTTTGTGCAGTAGTGAATAATGATCTATAAAATTTATACACACCAAGTATTACGCAAAATGTTAGTAAAATTTAAACCGCAACTTCAAACGATTATCGCTCATAGTATTATCTGAGTACAATAATCGAATTTTCATCTGTCTCCTTGTACGTTAACAATGTACATCCCATTGCACACCCTATTTTATAGTGATCACTTCGTAGTGCATTTAGTGATACATATCGATTTAAAGATGTTTAAAATAGTGTAACATCATTTAAATACACTGCAAACGATTTTTGATTGTATTATTAATGTAACGCAATTTTTTTAGTACCGCTGTAAAAGAACTATGAACGGGACATACTTCACTTTCAATACTGAAAAGGCTATGGTAAACCTCAATAACATATACATTAATTACATGTCAATCCGACAGTATTTACGCCAGTTAGAGAGCGGATCATAAACACTTTTCAATTATGTTTGAAAATGTTAAAAATGAGATTTCTATATATTTGTATTGTTAATTGTAAGTAGTAGGAAAACAACAGTTCTGGCTCAGCAGGAGGCAACACTGCGGCACCGTGCCGCCTCCTGTGCACCTCCTCAACCGTGCCCCCACCGGTGTCCCCTTCGCCAACCGCACCGCTACCTGTGCCCAATTCGAACGGGCACCTAGTGGGAAAAATGGCGCTTTTTAGAGTTAATTTTATGCTATAACATGAGGGGTGAAGGTTAGTTCGAAAAGATTATCATACTAAAAGATAAAGATAAAATTTATATTTGACTTTTGAACAACCTTAATGAGAATTATTAATTAAGCAAACAATGGAAAATAACAATTTTTAAGGAAAAAACTGATTTCTTTAGATATTTTTCAACTATAAGAACAGAATATCAACTTAAAAGAGGAAAGTTAATCATACATTTGAACTTCGAATAATCAAAACCTAAATGAGTATATTATTAATTAAGCAAAACAACGGGAAATAATAATTTTTAAAGAAAAAAGCTGATTTATTTAGATATTTTTCAACTTTAAGATCAGAATATCAACTTAAAAGAGGAAAGTTAATCATACATTTGAACTTCGAATAATCAACACCTGAATGAGTATTACTAATTAAGCAAAACAATGGAAGATGTCAATTTTTAAGGAAAAAGACTCTTAGATTCCTTAGATTTTTTTCAGCCATAAGACGATGATTAAATTATATTTGAGTTTCGAATAATCAACACCTTAATGAGTATTATTAATTAAGCGAAACAATAAAAAATATCAATTTTTAATGGAAAAAGCAGATTTCTTTAAATTTTGTCAACTATGAGATAAGAAAATCATGCTAAAAGGGAAATTTAAACACATGTTTCAGTTTTTTAACAACCATTACCTTAATGAATTTTAATAATTGAACAAATAATAAAGAAAAATAGCGAAGTTTATTAACTTTTTCACTTATTTGAGATTTTATCATACTTTTAGACGCTAGTTATGTAATATTTAAATACTTAGATGACTACACACCAAGACATATTCATAATTAAACAAAATAATGAATTTTTAATGAAAAAAGACAAATTTATTAACTTTTACACTCCTTGAGATTTTATCATACTTTTAGACGCTAATTATGAAAGATTTAAATACTTAGATGACTAACACCCCAAGATATATTTAAATTAATTTCCCTATTTTTATCAGATTCAACAGGATTTTTTTCGAAGGGGCCAGTATGAACGAAAATAATTCCAAATAACAACTCCAATTTACTTTCCCCCTCGCCTCTCGCCTCTCCCTCGCATTACTTAAACTTGAGGGATCACAACAAAACAATCATCGCCTTAATGAGTATTATTAATTAAGCAAAACAACAGAAAATATCAGTTTTTAAGGAAAAAAGCTGATTTCTTATGAATTTTTCAACTATAGCACGAGTAATAACAACTTCAAAGAGGTGAGTTAAACTTATATTTTAGTTATTAACAACAAAACCTCAATAAGTATCCTTAATTAAGCAAAAGGAATGTCAATTTTCTAGAAAAGATGAATTTTTACACAAATTTCCACCTTTGAAATACATTTGTGTATGTATTGTTACAAGATACTAATTATATTGTTAAGCTTTAGCTATTTTTAAAGGCTTGATTGTCTTTATATAATGTTCATATTTATATTTATTCACGCCATGACTACATCTGAGATTTTACAACCAATAGTACAAATTTCTTTTTCATGTTGAAAACTGAAAAACAAATAAAAAAAAGAGTATTAAATAATTGCTTAATGCGTAACTTTCCGTCAAAATGAAAAACAAATGAATACTTGAAACCTCTAAACTTCTTACTAAGTAAAAAGTAATAATCCGCCCTCCGACGGATTCGAACCACCAACCCCGTGGTTAACAGCCATATGCGGTATCCAATTGCGCTACAAGGGCATCGATGATTTCTGAATTATTACAATACTTATCTACATCAAACTCGATTCTTGCTCCTTGTAATGTAAATCTTGCTTCTTGTCAGTGCTGTAGTTGTGCGGGAAAGCGTGGGAACACCGTTCCCAGAAATATTTGGTTTGTTACTGTAAAAAAAATATATATATCGCGCACGAGCACAAACTGTCCTTTTTTTCAGGCGAAATTATAATTATTGTTATTTAATATAACGATAATTATCAAGTTTATAGACACTTAAGATGAGCCTAGGGAGAGAAATCCTCTTCTCCAGACTGTGAAAACTATACCCATTTCAACGTCTGAATGCGAAAGTGTATTCAGCTGTATGAATAACATTATGACCTAGGCGAGAAATTCACTTGTTATTGAAAAATCCATTTGACTTACATTCATAAGCCGTCTAGGACATCACTTAAAAGAATTTTTTCTTGGACCATATCGGAAATCTTGGTTGCAATCAGGAAGAATATTAGCAGACGAAACAGTTTTTTTGTAAGTAAAAGATCATAGAAAAAATTTATAATTATCGTTCTTTATGAAAACTTCTGGGATATATGTGTAGGTAATAACATATGAATTTATTTTGTTATTTCAATTAAATTTTGATCCAAGATGGAAAATGTTACTATCAGATTGATTAAATATTGCTTTTAGATGAATGCTACTACAAATATAATACTATAAAAATGAGAATATAATAATTATAAGTGTTAATTAAAAAAATCCACTTTTGGCTAAATGTTTTAAATTGGATTTTTGTTTAGTAAAAATCCGGCAGCATCAACATCTACTCTATGAAAAGGTGCGTTCCTACAAATATTTTTTTTCCAACTACAGCACTGCTTCTTGTAATGTAAAAATATACAGAGAAAGAATCAAGTTTGATGTAAATATTGCGGTTTGGTTTAAAAACTGTCACTTAAAATTTCACTTAATCAGAATTTGATTAATAATGCTTTGTGTATCAAAATTAAGTTCGAATGGGATAAAAATTTGGAACTTTAATTTTTATATGTACAATCATGAAAATATTTTTTAATGTGAAATTTTCAGTTATTGATAAGATTTTTTTTATTATTATTATTGTTGTTTAATTATGAATATTTCTTGAGGTGTATGTCATCCAAAAGTGTTAAAATCTTACAAATTTGATCTTGAATTTTCAAGAAAATGCTAGTTTGTGGTCCGAAAAAAGTATGGTTTTGTAAATAATTTCAGAAAACTTTTAAATTATTTTTCTAACTTGTCATTAATTTGTTAATTTTTTAACTTTTGTAGAAAAACATTTTCATTTTTCCTTAATTTGTATCACTTTTCGCTCAACAGTTGATTTTATTGATTATTAGTATTTTCATTCGGTAGTAATTTCTTGTATGAGGTTATTAAATGTTAAATATATATTAATTTTTTTTACTGTTTCATATGAAAGTAATATTTCTGAGGAATATATTTGATAATTAATAGAATGATAAGCAAGGGAAAAGAAAATTTGAAGTACAAATCGTTCTGTGATTTCATAATTTTCTAATAAATGGATAAAAAAGTTGTTTAAATTATTTAATGTTAAAATATATAGGAGTAAGAATAGAATTTGATGTAGATAAGTATTGCGGTAAAGGTGAATTCGTTGTTGAATTTCAAGAAATTGTGTGAAAATAGGATTTTCAATAAAGAGTTAACATAATTTTAGTTACAGTTCTTCGAAAATTAACTCAAAAGTTGTTATCTGCTATTTTTTAAAAGGTAATAGTGAAAAGATCTAAGTAATATTTGCTCTTATGTGGTTCAAATAGTTTGATTTGAAATATAGACTATTTGAAATATGAAACATATGAAAAAATTAAAGTTTGTATTCATGTATACTCTGTATCATTAAAAAAATTTAAAGATTGTATTCATATTTCAAACAACTTTATGTGTGATCGTTCTGTGATTTAATAATTTTCTGATAAATGGATAAAAACAATTGTTAAATTTATGTAATGTTAAAATATACAGGAGCAAGAGTCGAGTTTGGTGTAGATAAGTATTGCAATAATTCAGAAATCTTCGATGCCCTTGTAGCGAAATTGGATAGCGCATATGGCTGTTAACCATGTGGTTGGCGGTTCGAATCCGTCAAAGGGCGAATTATTATTTTTTTACTTGGTAAGTTTAGAGGTTTCAAAAATTCATTTGTTTTTCATTTTGAGGGAAAGTCACGCATTAAGCAATTATTTAATACCCTTTTTTGTGTGTTTCAGTTTTCAACATAGAGAAGAAATTTTTATATTGGTTGTAAGATCTAAAATGTAGACATGACGTGAATAAATATAAATATGAAACATTATATAAAGACAATCAAGCTTTTAACCCCTTGAGGGGCACCGGTATATATTATATACCACCTACGATTAAAGAGGTTTTACACCAGAAAAATTTTATTAAATTTTACTTTTCTAACTTTGGTGGAAAAAAGCCGTAAAATTGTTGTTACTTATTTTGAAATAGAATTTATCAAAGATTCCGGTGGGAATCCAGCATTTCACAAATGTAATTGCTTGCCCCTCAAGGGGTTAAAAATAGCTAAAGTTTAACAATATAATTAGTATCTTGTAACAATATATAAACAAATGTATTTCAAAGGTAGAAATTTGTGTAAAAATTCATCTTTTTCTTGAAAATTGATATTTCTTTGGTTTAATTAAGGATACCTTTTAAGGTTTTGTTGTTAATAACTAAAATATAAGTTTAACTCTCCTCTTAGAAGTTGTTATTTCTCGTGCTATAATAGAAAAATTCATAAGAAATCAGCTTTTTCCTTAAAAACTGATATTTTCCATTGTTTTGCTTAATTAATAATATTCATTAACCCCTTGGGGATGAGCGACCTGTATACGTGCCACTTAAGATGCTCAGAATCCTTCATTATTCTCACCAGCTATTTTTATATTGTAAAGTTTACCTTATTTAATCGGAGAATTTTCGCGATTCAATTGCACAAAATTTTCTGTTTCGAAAAACCGGTGGTAAAAGATTAAAAATTTAGCAAAGGGCTCTCGTCGCGAAGCGGTTAAGGTGATGTTTGCTTTCTAGTGGCCCCTGAAGTTTAAGGGATGTGAGGGGAGAGGCGAGGGGGAAAAGTGAATGGGAGTTGTTATTTGGAATTATTTTCTTTCATACTGGCCCTATCGAAAAAAATCCTGTTGAATCTGATAAAAAATAAGGAAATTGGTTTAAATATATCTTGGGGTGTTAGTCATCTAAGGATTTAAATCTTACATAACTAGAGTCTAAAAGTATAATAAAATTCCAAAGTAGTGTAAAAGTCAACAAATTTCGTCTTTTTTCCTTAAAAATTCGTTATTTTCTTTAATTATGAATATGTTTGGGTGTGTAATCATCTAAGTATTTAAATCTTGCATAACTAGCGTTTAAAAGCATGATAAAATTCCAAAGTAGTGTAAAAGTTAATAAAATTCGTCTTTTTTTCATTAAAAATTCGCTATTTTTCTTTATTATTTGTTCATTTATTAAAATTCATTAAGGTAATGGTTGTTCAAAAACTATAATATGTGTTTATACTTCCCTTTTAAGATGTTTTCTCATCTCATAGTTGACAAAATTTAAAGAAATCTGCTTTTTCCATTACAAATTGACATTTTTTATTATTTTGAAAATTTATTATGAAATTTTTTCTGTTTCAAAATCCTGAAACGAAGCAGTAAATCAAAGCTCCGGTGAGTTTGATATAAAGATCTATGAGTTTTATTCCTACATTTAAATCAAGTCGCGAATTCTTATATTTCATATCTATTCCAATAATACGCTTTAATATTGAATTTCAAATGATACAAAATATCATGAACCGCAGGAATTCCATTTTACGTCGAAGATTTCTTCCTCCCTGATATAAATTATTTTTTCTTGTGGATTATCAGCAACATTCAATAAGTATCTGTCTAATCACAAATTATTCGACTGGGCCTAACTAAATATAAAGTTTCTTTGAATTTTGTGGGCATTGTTGTAACATTCGTAAATTTTAAACACATAAACAGAAATCGTCCCCAAAACAATCAAATAACATTTAGAATATTTCAAAAGTTGTAAATACAGGGGTGGCTTTAAAGGTGCGTATGTGTGTGTGAGGAGAGGGGGGGGGGGGATCGGGTAACGACCAGGGTGCTAAAAATTAAGTAGCGAAAATAGACAAAACGCTTGACTAAAACTTAAAAGCTTTAAAAGATATTGTTCGTAGAGTTGCTTACAAAATCGTATCATTGCTGCTGTGTAAATCTATCACACAAATTTTAACCCCAAAAATTCCACGACTTTTTATCAAAATTAGAAAAAAATTAAAAATGGGGTAGCGTTTAAAATACAATTTAAGTATTAATAACTTTCAAAATTCCATAAATGAGTACGACAAAGCATATCACACATAATTTGTCCTTTGCATTACATATTTTCCCGCCTAATATGGCAAAAAAAAAAAAAAAAAAAAAAAAAAAAACGAAAGAAAATCTTAGCACCGGGGCCTCTTTTCTTCTGAGTATCTAGTCTTCAACCTACCCAGCCTAATGGGTAATCTGCCTCTGAACATGATTCTGATAAAGACAGCTCTTACAGGAAAATGAAATTTAAAACTCGTCAAAAGCATCCATATAAAATTGTTAAACTCGGTTTATCTCTCCTACCTCCACTTGTAGGTCGAGTGGCATGTATTTTTGCAATCCATTTGTAGACACTCCGTTGCGTTAGCAATTTATTACTATGTTACGTTGAGTTAGCAATTTTTATCAATAAATGGAAATGTACTCGAGATCTTCTGAATAGGATCTGCAGAATTTGTAAGTAGCAAGTAATAGGTAAAAAATTAGTTAAATATAAAAACGCGCAACCACAATTGAAGAGCTAAGTGAAAGAACATGTTAAGTCACAAAAATTACATTTCGAGAAATTTGAGGTGAAAGTTTTTGCTGTAAATTTTAATGATTTATTTTCTGTTTGATACCATGTGTTTGATATATTAACATGTATGGAACTAAACTCTCTCAGAAAAACTTATTCATATTTAATTTTCAAATATTAAATTTTTTTTTATATTATCGACATTATTAAATATTAAAATATTAAAGAATAATCTCTTAAATCTTCAAAACTAAATAGAATCTTAGTATTTTAGCTTCACCGTGTGATAGGATACCTCATAACGCTTTCATCCAAAAGATAAAAAAAATATTTAGAAAATGTTGCATAACATGTTCATCCACTCAGCTCTTCAATTTTAAACGCACTTCCGGCAATCATTGTTTATGTACAGTAATGTAACCGAACTGCTGGGTAACGCTAATAGGCTCAAAAATACACAAAAAATGCTACTTAAGAGTTTTTGCAAAACTTATATATTTGCAATTCGATTATTTAAAAATGTTTTACAAATCTCATTATTTACTTTTTTTTTAAAGTGAAAGCAAAGAGCTGAATATTAGTGATAAATTATTGGGATGTGTTTCATAATACATGCTTCACATTTTTCTTTCTTGTGATTTCGGAAAAGCTTCTAGATATTGCAGAATATGGTGCTGCCATATAGATATGGAAAGGAGGAGTTAAATCTCTAAATCGTGTTATTCGTTAATATCAAAGAAAGTTGATTGTAGATATACGTATTTTTATTTATGAGCGAAACATACACCCCTCAGAGCTTAAAGAGTAATGTACACCGTCTGTACATCAGTAATAATGAAGGCGGGCGCCGGTGAAGGCTGCCTGCTCCTATCCTAATCTACGGCGCCTGGTGCGAGGGCATCACTCGAACCACCACGTCGCCATGCTGATTTGAACATTAGAGAAACTGAGCACTTTTATCGAATTACATTTGCATTATTAAGTTTTACTAGATATAGATTTTTTTTTAATTATAGTTACTATGAAATGAGATTTTTTATTTTTGTATTTATTCTTTAATTTTATCAGTAATTATACTTTTTATTTTCACTTTGAAAAAAAAAGTGTATAATTTTAAAACATTGGTAAAACATTTGGTTCTGCAAGAGCTCTTTAATAGTATTTATTTGTGTACTTTTGAGCCTATTAGCGTTACCCAGGAGATACCACGTGGAGGTTGGCTCAATACATCTCCCATAATTTTTTATTATTATTATTTATTTTATCATTTCTAGAATATTACAATATTTAAATTTTAAAAAATCCTGGTTACATTACACATAATAACAATATAATATTAGTTAATAAAACACATATGATACACAGTTACAATATAATATTAGTTAGTAAAACGGCTAAGATACACAGTTACAATATAATATTAATTAATAAAACACATAAGATACACAGTTACAATATAATATTAGTTAATAAAATACATAAGATACACAGTTACAATACAATATAATACTGCCTAATACTTTCAGTCACGCAAAAATAACCGCTCACTAATGTTAATCCATTGTCATAATTTTTTTTTTTTTACTATTTCGTTTAGATTTCAATATTTTTAAAGGATTTTATTTTGCATTGGATAGCTGAGGTCTATTTCTACAAATGTCGTTTTTTACTTTTTCGATGTTGTTTTCCTGTATTTGTACTTAGGATACTTTCAATTTTGGAACCGGTCCCGAAAGTGAAAGCATTCTAAATAAAAATACCGACAAACAAAATAGAAAAAGTAAAAAACAGCCTTTGTAGAGATCTTACCTCAGCCATCCAATGCAAAATAAATCATTTAAAAATATTGAAACCCAAACGAGATATTTAAAAAAATTCTCCCAATGGATTGACATTAACGAGCGACTGTTTTCGCGTGACGGAACTAGCCCCTTAAGAGTCTACACCAGTCACGAAAGAAACGCTCAAGCTAATGTTAATCTTATGGAAGGATTGTTTACTGATTTCTCACCTGCACTTTAATATTTTTTATTAAAATATCTAGAAGGGGTGAGTTCGCGATTAGCGTGTAGCTAAAGACCCAGTATAAATATAAAATAGTTATACCAAAAGTTTTTTCATTAATAATGAAAGATAGAAATTTATTTTCTTACCTTTCAGGTAAAGCAGACATACGTTGGTTTACTGGATGTGAAAACAAACTATATATTTTATTTATTTATTGGATGTGAAAAATATCTTCTTAGAATGATGGGAATGCGCTTGTACAGAAAAACTATTTAATGCACGACGATGTCTAGGTTACACGGACGAACACATACACACTAAAAAAAGGAATAAAATAAAAGAGTTAAGTGTGGGTACTATAGAAGCAATAACATTAAAATCCAGTAGGAGATGCAAATCTTCCATTGGACTGAGAGTTAACGCACTAAAAAACCGTGCGTCTTGGCCTCACGAAATCGGGCCTAGAAGTGTAGAAGTAATAGGGGCCCACAAGAGTTAAAACAGAGTAAAAGAAAACTTGAAACAATACAGTCTGCTTAATAAGCAAAAAGGTTCTATTTAAAATCAGTTTATCAGGAAATGTCTGTGGTGCTGCGATCTGTTGACGCCTTTTCGAAACACAAGTCCTTAACACAATCCTTCTTTAGTTTGTGACCTTACGCTACGATGGCTCACGGAAGTGTCGCCATCTTGGAACATATTTCACAACTAAAAGAGACGCGTTGCACGTATCACGAAGAAATCGTCATTTCACAAGCGGAGTGATGTTTGACATAAAATTACTTACACTGTGACGTTTTCCAACACCCCCGCTTTTTATGTCAAACCGACGAGCGTAGAATGTTTAACTTGTTTCTCAAACACTCGAAATGAGGCTTAGGCAACGGCTTGGTGAGCACGTCTGCCAGCATTAACTTCGATGGGCAATAAGTTATTTTGATTATACCATTCTGGCATAGATGTCTGATGTGGTGATACTTAACTTCCACGTGTTTAGTCCTTGTCTGTGCCTTTTCGTTTTCGGTCAATCTTATGGCTGATAAGTTATCTTCGTACAACGTTACGGGTAGTTGTTGACACAGTTCGAGGTCATTTAATAGGTCTAACAACCACGAAATCTCTTGACCTGCATTAGAGGCAGCGATATATTCAGCTTCCGTGGAGGAGAGTGCTGTGCAACTCTGCTTCCTCGATGACCATGCCAATATATTATTTCCTAATTTGAACAAGTTTCCAGTGGTTGATTTCCTGTCTATTCTGTCGTTTCCCCAATCGGCATCGCTGTATGCCGTTAGGATTGGAGGTTTTGTTTTATCTATGACGAATTTAAGATCTTTGGTAGTAAGCAGATATCTAATTAATTTCTCGATAGCTTGCCAATCGACTTCCCTTGGGGATTCATTCCTTCTTCCCAGGATGTTAACGACTGATGCTATGTCGGGTCTAGTTAAAGTTGCAATGTATAGAAGCCCTCCTATAGCCTGTCTAAATTTTACGTTATCTCCCATTAGTTTCCCGTTTGGATCTAGATTAAAGTAGTTAGTATTCATGGGTGTATACGTGGGCTTACCATTTAACAAATTGAATTTTTCTGCGATTTGTATTATTTTGTGTTCCTGGTCTAACTCTAGATTACCGTTTGCTTTTTCCTTTATGTTTATGCCTAAATATTGTGTGACTTGACCCAAATTTTTGATTTCGTATTGCTTTGATAATTCAGTGTATATTTCGTGTGTGTGTGTTTTGTCTCCTGCGACTAAGATGTCATCAACATACACTATTATGTATGCGATTTTTCCATCTTGGACTCTTTTGTACAGACATTTGTCTGACGCGCATTCAACGAAATTTAGTTCTTTTAGAGATTTACTTATTTTTTGATTCCATGCCCTAGCTGCCTGCTTAAGGCCGTAAATCGCTTTGTTTAAACTACAGACTTTATCTTCTTCCCCTTTTGTTATGTATCCCTCTGGCTGATGCATATAGACCTCCTCTTCTAAATCGCCATGTAAGAAAGCAGTTTTGACATCTAGGTGAGTTATTTTAAGATCTTTGTACACCGCTGCGTTTAAGAATGCTCGTAGGGTGGTATGCGCTACAACGGGTGCGTAGGTCTCGTCGAAATCGCTTCCATATTTTTGAGCATATCCCTTAGCGACCAATCTGGCTTTATATCGCTCTATAGACCCGTTCGCTCCCCTTTTTGCCTTAAACGTCCACCTACAACCTATGACGCGTTTTCCCGGGATAGGTTTTATTAATCTCCAAGTATTATTTTGCTTCAGAGAATCTATTTCCTCACTAGTGGCTTTTAGCCATTTATCTTTAGTTTCTGCGTCATTGATATTTTGTAGGTCTGTCCATGACTTTGGCTCCTGAATGTGACACAGGTTTGCGCTTATTCCATAACGGTTAGGTGGTACACCACGATTTTGTCTCTGCGATCTTCTCGGCTCAAGGGATGTGTCGGTCGGGGTGTTATTCTGATCATCGTCGCGCTCTTCTAGATCAATTTCAATATTATCTGCGGGAGTTTGTTCGATGTTTTGATTTTCTTTGGCGGGTATAATTTCCTCATCTTTTATACCTTCTTCGAAGAATTTTACGGTTCTAGATATTATAATTTTATTTTCACCTGTATATATCCTATAGCCCTTGCTTCTGAAATCATATCCCAACATTATTCCCTCGATGGCTTTCTCATCTAATTTATTTCTTTTAGGTTTGTCGACATAGGCAAATGCCTTACATCCGAATGTTTTGATGTTCGAGAGATCGGGTTTTCTTTTATGCCAAAGTTCATAGGGTGTCATGTTATTTTTGTTAGCCTTTGTTGGTAGACGGTTGATGAGGTAGGTGGCGGACATGACAGCTTCCCCCCAGAATTGCTTAGGTAACTTGGCGTCCGACAACATGGTTCTAGCCATTTCCACTATCGTTCTATTCTTTCTTTCTGAAACACCGTTCTGTGGGCTAGAATAGGGAACACTCAATTGACGCTCTATCCCGTTTTCTATCAGGCAGTTTTCAAATTCGTCACTGATATACTCTTTTGCGTTATCGGACCCGATTGCCTTTATCAACTTGCCAAATTTATTTTTTGTTAGCGCTATGTATTCTTTCAGTTTGATAACGGCTTCCGACTTATGCGCGATTAAGTATGTTATTGTGTACCTGCTATAATCATCCGTGAATGTTATAAAGTACCTTTTCCCTCCTATCGTTTCAGTATTCATGGGGCCACATATATCGGAATGTGCGAGGGTACCGATGTCTTTGCTTCTGTTTGTGGCTACTTTAGGGTAGGGCAGAGCGGAAAGTTTCCCTTCAATGCACTTGGTGCATCGCGTGTCATGTTTACATTTGTTAATTGTTATCCCATTGGCTAATTCATGATTAACAAGGTATTTAATATCATCAAAATTTTTGTGTCCGAGTCTTCGGTGCCACAATGAAATACAATTTGTATTGTTACAGAAAGTTTGAGTACTTATAGTATAGCCGTAATCATCTTCAGGGTTTAATACGTAGAGATTATCATTTAATTTAGCTGTCAAGATTATATTATCATCTTTGACAAATAAACATGCATTTTTCTCGAAAATTACCTTTATATTATTTTCAGTGGCTTTCTTAACCGACAATAAATTGCCCTTTAGTTCTGGACAGTACAAGACGTTTCTTAGTGTAATGTAGTGGTTTTTGTCTGTTTTTATTTTTACGTCGCCCATACCTTCCGAATTAAGCCTTTTTCCATTAGCGATTGTTATATTCCCAAAATTCCCGGCTGTGAATGTAGCAAAATTTGTTTTTGCTGATGCAACGTGCCTGGTGCAACCCGAGTCAATGATATATGTGTTTGGATCTGTTGTTTGTGTTTGGTTAATTTTTACTGACTCAATTTCAAAATTGTTTTCCACTGGGAAGAGAGGAATGATCGATTGGTTGACCTCATCCTCTATATTTGATTTGCTGTTAAAGCAAAAATTCGAGGAGTCTGTTTTACTACCATTGTGCTGATTTTTGGGGTTTACCGAATTGGCTTTAAAGTTGGCATGGTTGTTAAATTTATTACTGTTATAATTTTCACTTCTTTGGTAATTGTTTTTCTGTTTGTTTTTTAATTTGTAACACTCTGAACGAGCGTGCCCATCTCGTTGACAGTAGCTGCAATATTTTTTGTTTCCTTTATTTATTATTTTATATGCTGTGTCCCTTGGTCGTGTGCTGGTGTTTTTGTATTCGGTTCGATGAGAGTACTCGTCGATGAGTTTGTTTTTCACAAACTCGAGGCCTAGATCCTTTTCGTCTCTAGCCTCCATGCTCGTTATAAGAGGAGCATATGACTGAGGCAAGCTGCAAAGCATAAGAGCCACGATGTGCGAATCATTTATGAGCTCTCCAATGGCAGCGAGTTTGTCGCGGATAGTTAAAATATTGTTGATATGTAGATTTAAGTCTCCGCCCTCATTGAGCCTTTGCGAATATAGTTTCCTCAAAAGGAATAATTTGGATGATAAATTCGCCCTTTGGTGAACACTTTTTAATCTTTCCCAAATTTCTTTGGGAGATGTCAAATGTCTAATATGCACGATTTGTGTATTTTCAATGCACAAACAAATTATGGCTTTCGCCTTAGCCGCGTTTTTAGTATATGTATCATCGGGTGTGGCAGGTGGAGATTCTGTTATATATTTAAATAAATCGTCTTTAATTAACAGATTTTCTAATTTGAAACACCAATGATTGTAATTATTATCATTTAGTTTCTCCACTGCCGTAATTTCTTTTGTGGCTGACATAGCGTGTTATTCAAGTTTTATAAATTCTTTGATAACAAATATATTTACTATAAGAAGTTTGTGACTTTCTTAAAATAATTTCTTAGAATATATTCATAAATATAAATAAAATGATCAGTTATTCACAATAATCAATCAATATTCGTTCACAATAATACTCTTTTTGCGATATTATATATATCGTTATTTATTCATGCACATTTATTTTTATTTTCATGTATATAGTTCAATATTTCATATCTCATATGTGCATCTTGTTCATCATTTTATCACAATCAGATAAACAAATTTTTATTACTGGGTTTTTTTTTTTCATTTATTTATTTATTTACTTTCCCCTTCAACTCATCGCTCATAATCTATTAAAATATCTAGAAGGGGTGAGTTCGCGATTAGCGTGTAGCTAAAGACCCAGTATAAATATAAAATAGTTATACCAAAAGTTTTTTCATTAATAATGAAAGATAGAAATTTATTTTCTTACCTTTCTGGTAAAGCAGACATACGTTGGTTTACTGGATGTGAAAACAAACTATATATTTTATTTATTTATTGGATGTGAAAAATATCTTCTTAGAATGATGGGAATGCGCTTGTACAGAAAAACTATTTAATGCACGACGATGTCTAGGTTACACGGACGAACACATACACACTAAAAAAAGGAATAAAATAAAAGAGTTAAGTGTGGGTACTATAGAAGCAATAACATTAAAATCCAGTAGGAGATGCAAATCTTCCATTGGACTGAGAGTTAACGCACTAAAAAACCGTGCGTCTTGGCCTCACGAAATCGGGCCTAGAAGTGTAGAAGTAATAGGGGCCCACAAGAGTTAAAACAGAGTAAAAGAAAACTTGAAACAATACAGTCTGCTTAATAAGCAAAAAGGTTCTATTTAAAATCAGTTTATCAGGAAATGTCTGTGGTGCTGCGATCTGTTGACGCCTTTTCGAAACACAAGTCCTTAACACAATCCTTCTTTAGTTTGTGACCTTACGCTACGATGGCTCACGGAAGTGTCGCCATCTCTCAACATATTTCACAACTAAAAGAGACGCGTTGCACGTATCACGAAGAAATCGTCATTTCACAAGCGGAGTGATGTTTGACATAAAATTACTTACACTGTGACGTTTTCCAACATTTTTAAATGATTTTCTTTTGCGAATCTGTGATCGATAACTTTTATTGTGCGTTTGTACTTTTTCGATTTTTGTTGCAGTTTTTTTTTTTTTTTTTTTTTTTTTTTTTTTTAAACATGAAAATAGTTTCACTTTTGGAACCAGTTAGAACCGGAACAGAAAGCGAAATTATCTTCACATGAAAAAACTACAGCCAAAATTGAAAAAACTACAAACGCACCAAAAAAAAAATGTCAACCTCACTTATCCAATGGAATTTTTTTTTTTTTTTTTTTAATGCGAGATAGAAATCTGTAAACAACGCTCCGACAGGATTAACTTAACGTTAGAGTTTCTCAGCGTGATTAGTGTGAACACTTAATAGAGGAAAGCATATTACTACACTTTCTTCTTATAATGGTGGGAGGCAATTTTTAAAAATTGTATTCTTGTTATTTGTCTGGTTTTGTATGATTCTAGTGCTTTATCGAGGGCATCTTTCTTCTTTTTGAAATGCAAATTTGTTGTTGTTTTAATTATATTTACATTATTGAGACGGACATACACGTCAGTCTGTATGAATTTCAGTACATTAATGAAAGTAAAAATACTAGGGTGTGGCGATGTAAATTGGGAGTTGTAATACGAATGAAATGATTCACACGCGTTCGTCGTGCGTTCTGATTCTGTACTGGGACAGGACCATAAAGTTGGAGGAAATTGGGCTCCATCTGACATGTAGGTTTTGTCTAAATATTCCGAAAATTTGAAGACTCTTTCATCTGATGGCTCAATTGCCATGAAGTCATTGACGAAGCTTTCCATTACTTCTTCAGAGTCCAAAAAAGGAAGACCGAATAGTTGCTTTAACCAGTTACCAATTGTGGAATCGGGATCCTGGTACTCATTACTGAGTCCCTTATTTTGAATATTTCTATACCATGCTTGAGCTAGGTGAAATCTGCAACCGACTATATTTATTGTAGGCCAGAAGCGTTTTGCTGCATCATGAATTCCAGATTCAAAATCTACAACGATTTCTTTAGGGGAAAAATTGGGGGTTTTATCCGTGCACAATTCTTTCAGATATTTGAACATGGATTCATACGTAGGAATTTGCTTATTAGGTAAGAGAAAAAAAACCAATGGTATATAATTTCCATTTTCCAACGTGTGAATCGTGAAAAGCTGGTAGAAATATTTTACGCAGTAGGTGAATGTTCCATCTCCAAATATCTTACTTTTTGTGCTTAAATATGCCAAATTTGTGTTAGTTGAAAATACGATTATATTGTTTTCACTATCATTTATTTGAATCATATTTTCTCCTTTATGAGATATCACATTTATTTGATTTAATACTTCATGAACTTCTTGCTGAGATTTTGGCAAGCGTGGAATGGTTTTTCTCTTGGCCCTATAAAGGTTTACCTTTAAACACTTTAAGTCTTTGGTTGTAAAATTATCAGAAAGATCTCTATTCTCTTCCATTTCTTTGAAAATTAACTTTTGCGGCTTTTGTGATAAATCTTCTGTCGCTTTTCTCTTCAACGAATTTGAAAATATTTCTCGCTCTAAATTCTGGCTTTTTTCATGATTATGAATCGCATTTTCTTTTAAGATGGTCGACATACTGTCATCCAAGCAAAGTCTTGCAGGGCACTTTTCTGGATGCAGCGCCATGTATTCCCTTCTATCGCTTCATATGCTTTATAAAATTTATATCCAGAGTACAAGACTAATGTTTTGCCTCTTTGGCTGTACATGATTTTCACTTCATTAATCTGCTGCATGGCCGCGTTTCTAAAACAGTAATGATAAAGAAAAATCTTCCCTTTCGTACGCGTCTACTAGAGATAACTTCTAAAAGAAAAGTAGCTGACTGATCATCGATTGACCGGAAGTTTGGAAATTTGATAGCTATACTTGGTTGGGGGACACGAGCAAGTAGACAAAGTGTAGAGATTCATCTTTAACTTGGCGAAATTTTGGAAATAGACAGGCTTCTTGAACAAAACTGCTAACTTATTGACGGCAAGTTCTCTTCCTCACTTCCGCAAAGTTAAAGATAACTATTTCAGAATTGTGGTTTTTAATGCACAGTATAATATATGTATCATATTTTTAAGTGTATTAAAAAAAGAGCAGCAATTTTTGTAAATTTGAACTATTCGGGAAATTTTACCTAAAACTCATACCAAGCTTGCCAATAAATATATTTAAAATAACAAAAGGAAAAAATTTTCTATGAAATTAATGGAAATGCGTTTACTAAACAATATTGTTGCATTAAAAAATATCTTTCAGATACAAACACCACTTCTTTTTTATGAAGAGGCATAGGCGTCTACGTGGTTGGGGGGGGGGGGGACTTTGTGGAAGATCTTCCTTTATCATTCTTAGGGAAATTAAAACTATATAAGTTCGGGGTAACAAAAAAAAAGCGCATTTTTTAAAATACATATATCTGTATCTATAAAAGCCATAAGACGACGCAAATACACCCTAGGCAAATCAGGAATTTTATATACTATCATATATATATCTTGGTTCCACAAATTTCCATATTTACTACTTTTACCATGTTTTAAAATCCATGTCGCAAATTTTAAGGGGATCAATTTTAAAGACAATGAATAAATTCCTTTATTACTTATACTTTCACAATTTTTGTAGGTAATTTGTAATAGTCTATAATGGTTAAATAAAAAATATTGGTAATTTGAAAAGACATATATGTAGATACTGTCTAATTAATGTATCTTCCTATGTCTAAAACATTCATTTGCCACATACCTTATATTTCCAATAATTGTGGCTATAAAAAAAAAATGATTTTTTTATATTGGTATTATTCGTGTTTCACGTGTAAATTTTTTGTTAAGCTTGCTGCAATAAAACATATATTTATTAAGTACGTCTTGACTGAGGAAGGCCCGCCGAAAAACTAAGAGGGAAAAAAAATTATTTAATCGAAATGAACTTCGAACTCTATATATTGAACAATTAAAAATAAGAATTCACCCGTATCATGAAAACGAAACGCTTCATCATTAAAATACGCATGGTGTGTTGGTATTTTTGTTATGGCTGATTGTCTACGACGGCGGATTCTCTCTAAGGAAACCTAATCTTTTTCTAAAACAAAACTCGAAGAAAACTGCAGAAAACTACGAACGGTTAAGTCGACGAGCGCGACAGGTATTTGAGCGCAACTCCTGTTGTCTATCAGCTTTGAGAATAGACCTTCTCAGCCGTTGAAGGGGTAAAATTCTTATGGAAAAACTGAAAGGGAAACCTTAAACTAGGATATAAAAAATCTGATTTTCTTTTCTATTATTTAAATTAATTTTTTTTTCTTTTTTTGTAATCGGACTTTTATGTTTTTTAACCCATTTGTTTAAATACAGAATAGCAACCAAGAATTTTTGCTTTCCAAAACAATTAGTCCTGTCATTACTGACAAAATCTATATTTTTATTAGGCCTTAATATTATAAGTAATTAGTAATTACAGAAATTATAAAAACTATAAAGTATTTACAATAACATCATGTACATTAACACTTTGTAATAACCCCCCAAAAAGACACTAGTTCAGTAGAAAAGGGCGTTATTTCACGAGGAAATATATTACTAATGTGTTTAGTAACGAAAAAACAAACAATGTATATATATACAATGCAAAAACCCTTGACGGGTTAAAAGTTTCTGACGCAGCACTTTATCTTATGCTCTAAGAATTTTAAATATGGAACTTAAAAATACTGATATCAAATTTTGAGTGACGTTATGCTATTTCTTAAAAAATATATTCGTATTTATTTCATCATTTTATTTTTGTTTTATTTATAATCGCATGTGCAAAAGTTATGTTCAACATGAAAAGCTGCATAAAATTTTATTCGCTGTTGCTTTATCATTTACATCTCTCATAAATTCAAAATATGAGTTTTAAAAGATATGATATAAAATTTAAGTGACGCCTTGATGTGACTTTAAAAGGTTTGTTTTAAAATTCAATTTAAATTATTTTTGACTTGGTTAAAATAATTTTTTACATCTACACAATACTTTTAATTTTCCAATTCACTGTTAAATATATCACTTTCATTGAATCTATACTATGCATTGAAATGTATTTATTTCAATAAATTGATTTATCTTTTGTGTCACGCTATTCAAAATTGTGAGTAAGATTTATGTAAATGGTTTATTTGCGTCATTGTGTCCAAACTACATGAAATGTATGAAAAAGGATAGTTTGACGCAATTAAACCATTTACATAAATCTTACTCACAATTTTGAATAGCGTGACACAAAAGATAAATCAATTTATTGAAATAAATACATTTCAATGCATAGTATAGATTCAATGAAAGTGATATATTTAACAGTGAATTGGAAAATTAAAAGTATTGTGTAGATGTAAAAAATTATTTTAACCAAGTCAAAAATAATTTAAATTGAATTTTAAAACAAACCTTTTAAAGTCACATCAAGGCGTCACTTAAATTTTATATCATATCTTTTAAAACTCATATTTTGAATTTATGAGAGATGTAAATGATAAAGCAACAGCGAATAAAATTTTATGCAGCTTTTCATGTTGAACATAACTTTTGCACATGCGATTATAAATAAAACAAAAATAAAATGATGAAATAAATACAAATATATTTTTTAAGAAATAGCATAACGTCACTCAAAATTTGATATCAGTATTTTTAAGTTCCATATTTAAAATTCTTAGAGCATAAGATAAAGTGCTGCGTCAGAAACTTTTAACCCGTCAAGGGTTTTTGCATTGATATCATTACTTTTTTGAGGTTAGTGATAAAATGATTAAAAAAAAGATACTTATGGAATTTAATGCAGATTTAATTTTTACTATTTTATTACAATTTTCCTTATAGCAGTTTGTATATAAAAACAACTGGGTAAGTATAATCTCAGATCGCACAGAGGGTTTCATTTGATATTCCTTTAAAAACACTTTATCCTTAAATTAATAAATCCAAAATGTTAATTTATAATTATTAAATCCTTACATAGATGGTGTTTCATAGATGGATAGTTACATAGATGGATAGACGTTTTTATCAAACATTTCTCTATAATACTACGCAATTGTGTCAAAAGATGGCGACACCAGAAGTCTGATATGCTTATTATGTAAACTGTAATCAAACTTCATTGATATTTATAAATAAAACATTTCAACTAAATTATTTATTATAAAAGAATTATTACATCACAATAGCTTTTATGCAAGGAAAATAATAATTATAATAATAATAATATTATGGATGTCAGTGATTATATATTGATTGACCGTCATAATAATAAAAAATGATATTATAAAAAGAAGAGCTGAAATGAATTGTTTTTTTACGTTTCTGATCGTGTGATTTATATTCAAATAATAATTATTAATGTATATTTTTTGTAAAGTGATTGAAATTAATTATATTTATAAAATTTATGGTAATATTTTTATTGTTGAAAAATTGCCAAGAAATAATCATCATCAAATTGGCGTCATTATAATTGTAATTTTATTTAGCTTAATAGCAATTAAAAAAATTACAAAGGAACTGAGAATAATGGTCAACTAGCAGACTTAAAAAAAACAAAAAAAAAACACTTTCACATGTGAAAACACGTACCAGTAAGTATTGAACTGCCTATCTTATGATCAGTAAACGATGGCCCTTAGCCACTCAGCCAGTGGGAAGACAAAATTTTTCTCCCCAAAAGTGGTTAAAAAGAAAGCATGTGTATGAATACAGTGTCATCCATTTTCGGTGAAATTTCCATAGAATGGCGAAGAAATATAGTCCGCTTTTTCATGCGCATTATAAAACGAACAAGAGTCTTGCTGGAAACAAGTAAATTGTTATTTGGTTCATCTGATACATATTTATTTGATTTTTAAAAAATCGCCTGTGTCATTTTCGAGAGAAAAAAAAAATCGAATTATTTAACGAACGAGAGTTTTCCCAGAAAAAAGAAAAGTGTTATTCACCTCGCCTTAATCACATTTATATTATGTATCAATTTAAAAATAATCGTTAGAACCGTTTTCGAGATTTTCAAATTAGGAACTTCCTCGATATGATACCAACGTTTTCACTTTAAAAATGGCTATTTAGATCTCAAAATATACTGCACGTAGAAATATAAAAATTTCAGTATACGATTAGACTGCAGATATAAGACTGTTCTAGAAAATTCAGAACAATAAGACATATATCTGCTGAGTTATTAAAAGGCGGCTTTTCGCGTTTTCTTTGATGTCGAGTTAGCTGTATATATGAGTTCCGCTATCTACGAATTCTATGATACGATACGATACGATACGATTTTAACGATACGATACGATACGATTTTAGGCTTAAGGCTGCGTCACTCGGAATACTACCGTCTTCCATGATATTTTAATAAGAAAAATAAAATTAGGTAACGATTTTTTTAAGTTATTTATTCACAATTTCTGACTCATGTTTACCACTTAAAGACATAAAATTGGCATGCCTGACTAATGAAGCGATGTGGAATTGAAATGGGTTTTCCATTTTTTGATAAATAAATTACGTATAGAGTCATAAGCAGTTTTGGTCACGTGGCAACCGGTTTTTACCTATTCTCGCGGTATCCTCTTCGGAAATTCAGTTAAAAACGCCCACTTTGAAAGTATTTTCTGAAAGATCTTCTGTTTTTACCAAAAAATATAAAACGTCTTTCGCTAAGATAGTTCCTGTATAACAATACCTACCAATTTCCGAACAAAAAGGAATTAAATGTGTCATAAAGTAGCCCCTTTGGTTTTGAGAACAGCCGTAAAATAAGTGTTATTTTAAAATAAACCTCCACTTCACGATTAAAAAAAACGCCGAAAATTTATTTTGTGTTGATGCATAAAGGTATGTGTTAGTGATTTTTTGTAAGCATACAATAAGAAAATAATTATTTATGATTTCCTTTCTTAAATTAAACAAGAAAGAAAAATCATGCGTTAAGCACAGATTATGAAACACCTTCCAAGCAGGGAAATACGGTAAATAAGATAACTTAGCAAACATTTCAGAAAACGGATAAAACATTTGAAAAACTGATTTCAGCAGTTACCGTCCATAGCCAAATATGTATTCCAATTCCTTTCAACAGCCCTATTTTTGATCTGTAGGCTTATTATATACTATATAAAGGTAAAATTTAGTTTAGCATCAGGTTGAAATTTATACTAATAGACAGGGCATAATTTCTAACAAAAAAATTCCCGGAGCCCTAATATTCTGCTGTACCGGGACAACAACCGTACCCCCCCCCCCCCCTTCATCACTCCAATCTGCATATTTATATTTCGTACATTATTTGCAAAATTAAAGCATTTTTTTTCATCAGCAAAATAAAAATTTTAAATATATCTATCAGTATATACTTAGCTGTCAACTATTCCAATTTTTAGTTATCAGTCCTTCTAAATAGTAAATTTTGCCTAATATTTTAATGTTAATTAATTTCAGAACTCCGCCATTAAATATGGTAAGGAAATAGTGTTAACACAAAAAAGGAATAGTTCGCAGTTATGCATTTTTAAGAAACAATGACCGAAATTTACAGAAATCAATATTTATATGCTGAAGAATGGAACAATGTTTTACAATTTCCTATAAAAGTGCATATCTTAAAGTATAATCGATACCTCCCTCATAACAATCTTTTGTGGTGAGTCCCTGAAAATCAGATTAAATTAACAATTTGACACCGTTATCGGAAAGAATCGATGCTTTTATAGAAAAAGGAGAAACACTGCTTGATTACTTTCAATCAGAATAACAATACACGACAATTATATCTACTTACAAATGAAAGTGACTTTGCATAATGCACCAGTTACCTTTCATGATACAAAATAAACAGAAAAATCACTAACGTGACTTTTATACTCGTACGCAATAGAAGACAAAAAACCCCTCAAACAAACAAAACCTCAAGCTGATGCTCGGGCTAAAACAGAAAATATTCTTTTCAGGTTAGATATCTAAATAATTTTTTTAAAAACCAGCCTATAAAAAATTATCCTACTGTCACAAAAGAAACTCGCATTGAAAGCAAATTCATTGTTCAGTCTCTTGAGTGTCGCCGTATCAACATGTTGTCGACATAAATTTGAAATAGAAAAACACGATTTCTGTTTCCCTTCATTCTGATCAAAATAGCATTAAAATATTTGAAATAGATTATAATACATAATTTTAAAGGAGGAATTTTTTCTCTATACATGAATAAATAAAATTTTTAATGTAATACAGATTGAGCGCATTAAATATCATAAAAATCATTTTAAACGATTTTTTCGCATTGTCCGTAATGTAACGGAATACTTTTGGCTGTCCCTGTAACTGAACTAAACATGATGCAAACTTCATTTGAAATAGGGAACGTACTATGGTAAACCTCAATAACATTAAAAAATTTCAGGGCAATCCGAGTATATTTACGAAAGTTAGAGCGCGGACAGACGGTCAGACAAACCGAAGTCATAAACACTTTTTAACTTTGTTGGAAAGTGTTAATAACTTTGTTGGAAAGTGTCAAAAAGGAAAATATTTGAAAAGCTAATCATTTTTATTGTGTTACTTTTAAAAGATAATCATAGTGAGAGATCGTGGGCTTAAATGAAAAAAAAAAAAGACCCTGAAATTTCTGTTGCTATTCTTAGGAAATTAAAAATATATGGTTTCGGGACAAAAGGGGGGGGGGGATATACATTTCTTAAAATATATACATCATAATCTATAAAAGTCGTTATAAGACGACGCAAATATATCCTAGGCAAATTGCGGATTTATTATTTATATGGGATATTGTTAAATAAAGTAAAATAAAAGTACCCAGTTAAACTGGTGGCATTGAGCTCACAGACTATTCACACTAATTGAATATTATACTATTATTTCAATGAATAATGCCCTCCAAAAATAAATTAAGAGAGGATTACTCCCCCCCCCCCCCTGTTTCACATCTTTATACTTAACCAATGAGCCTCCAAATCTCATCAGGGAAGCACCTTATGAAAATAAACCGGTATACCAAATTTGAAGCAAATCGGATAGAAAAACACATTTATCTAAATTAAGGGGTGGTATTAGCCACGCCCCTTTATACTAAAACAATGAACCTCCAAATCTAATCAGCGAAGCGCTTTATCAGAATTAACTGGTATACCAAATTTGAAGCAAATCTGACCAAAATGGAAAAAAAAATTATCTAAATTAAGGGGGTATTATTCCCCCATTCCCCCTTTATACTTAAACAATGAACCTTCAAATCTAATCAAAGAATCGCCTTATCAGAATTAACTGGTATACCAAATTTGAAGCAAATCTGATAATTCTGCATGAAAAACCCATTTATAAGGGGAAATTAGCCCCCGTATCCCCCACATTATACATAACCAATGAATCCCTAAAACAAACCCGGCAAGCGCCTTATCAGAATAAACCTAGAAAACAAATTTGAAAGAAATCGGATATTTCTATCAAGAGTTATCGTGTTACGCATGTACATAAATACATACGTACATACAGAACCTGCGGGCACATTAGCTTCCAGTCATTGATAGCCTTTGAGCTAAAAAACGAATTAAACAAAGAAGACTGGTAATTTAAAATGACATTATGTACAGTCGTGGGGGGGAAAAGTAACCCCCCCCCTACTAACTCTGCAACAGAGTATCGTAGAAGAAAGTTACTGGTACCAAACGATTGGAAATAAAGTCTACTTTTAAATGATGTATATAAAATTTGCTTAGAGGGCCATCTATATATTAAAACGAAGCCAAACTTTTTTCCCCCATAGCAATACCCAAGTTTGACGCTATAAGTAAATTCTTCACTCTTCAATTAGTCTAAATCCAAATTTTCATGAAATTCGTACGATTAGTTTCCGAGATATTAATTATTTTAAAATGAGCTTATTTTGAGGGCTGTATCCACATTGAAGTTCGGTACTCGATTGCTGAAATGCTACAGAATGGTTATGTCACTTCTATTAACGTATTATTTCTTGCCAATAGGACCCTTTCACTCATTTAATATGTTTCGTCTATTGTCATCCCAAATAATATAATAAAATGAGTAAAATATATTTTTCCAAATCATGCTTTTCTGAACATCATAGATGACCCCCCTTAAACCATCATTTTGACATTTTTTAATGATTATTCGAAAAATGTTGTAAAGAAAACATTCAAATTGAGAATTCGCATAAAGCAAGACATAATAAACATAAATCTATCAAAAAAATTGTTTTTAAAATTACAAATTCAAGGTTTTTATGTTTGGGCTTTATAGTATTACAACCACACATAAAATTATCACATTAGAATTATAATTTCAGAAGATATTAATAAAAATATGAAAATGTAATTTAACATTAGAAGCTCTAAATTTCGAAACTTTATAATTAATAAACTTATCTTCCAAATAAATAGAAATTTCGTTTCTAGGCATTGTTTGAACCGATAATTTAAAATATGTCGTCAAAATTGGATGTTGCCATTGAAAAACAAACAAATTTTTGTCTGCTATTGATTTGTAAATGGCCCCCTAAGCAAATTTTATGTACATCATTTAAAACTCGACTTTATTTACTATCGTTTGCTACCAGTAACTTTCTTCTATTATAATTAGTTGCCGAGTTAGTAGGGGTGTTTACCTTTTTTTCCATGACTGTACATACTAATTAATGTATCTTCCTACATCTAAAACATTCATTTGCCACATATTTTATATTTCCAATAAATATGGCGATTAAAAACACCAAATATGATTTTTTTTTTTTTTTTTTTTTTTTTTTTTATCCGTGTTGTATGTGTAAATTTTTTTGTTAACCATGCCGTCATAAAACATATATGAATTAAATATGTCTTGATTGAGTAAGGCACATTGAAAAACTGAGAGGGAGAAAAATTTATTTCTTCGAACTCTATAAAATCCAGGTTACTTTCCTGAACGAATCATGTGTGATAAATCGCAAAAAATATTAGAAAGTTGTAATATCAGTTAAGGCTGTTCTCAATTGCTCTGCTCAACAAGCGCAAAAAGTTTTGACGCATTTACAAATTCATTTTTTAACAGAAAGATATAAAATTAGAAGGCCTGACCATGGAAGCGATTTGGAATCGAACTGTTTTTCCATTTTTTGGATCCATCAATTACCTATTGAATTATAAGCGATTTTGATCACGTGACACGGCATTTTTCTTCCCTTACTGACTGGATTTTTTTCTTTCGTTCGGAAGTTGAGTTCAAAATGCCAATTTTGACAGTATTTTCTGAAAGATCTATTGCTTTTATACAAGAAAACGAAAAAACTGTCCGATGACATAGTTTCTGAATAACAACACATTTTAGTTTCATGCGTTTCCCAACAAAAATGAATTAAAACTTAGTATGTCAGAAAGTGGACCCTTTGGATTTTAGAACAGCGTTAAATGCTTTTGTAATACCATATTTTCCAAACGTCTCCAAACATTCTTCCTTAGCCTATTGTCATATGATTATGAAATGAATAGTAGGCAAAATAACTACATTCGTTAAATTTCAGACAATGACACACTCTTTAAACTTCAATAAATCTATTTAGACTTACTATTATTAAGACTAATTATTTTTACGATTATTAAGATTAATAACGTAAAAGTAATTTTTTATTCAAAATTGAAAACAATCGGACCCGAAAGTGTTAAATATAATTTTTAAACGAAATGCTTTTGATGCCAGAAAAAAAACAATTATTTTTATAATCTTACTATAGTCATTTCTTTTTTACAAAAAATGAAGCTTAGAAAGAATTATTTAAAGCTTTTTCTTGTTTATTCGTAAGGAAAGAAATTTTCACGTAGAAATTTTTTAAATTATATTAACACTTTCTTATGCTGTTTTGAACATGAAAAAAAAGTATGATTTTAATCACTGATTTAAAAAAAAAAATCAGTTGATTAAAATGATGATTGAATGACTTGATTAAATCGTCTGATTAAAATCGTTGACTTTCTACTTAACACTACTCTCTAATTCAAAGAAACTACTTACTGGCACATTTCTGAATTCAATTTTATCAATAAACGCATAAAAATAGCAGGTGTCTTATTCGGGAAGTATAATGTCGATCAGTGTTTTTCATGTTTTTAATACAGACATGGAATCTCAAGAAATTCTGTCAAATTTGTCGCTTTTGAAACGGTTCTTCGAGTGATATATACGAAGAAATGGCATCACGAGAGAGCAATCATTGATAACCCAATATTAATACATTTATCGAAACATGAAAAACGCTATTCGATCCAAAATCGAACGAGTGCTTGATAGTTTCGTCTTTTCCACACTAAAAGAAAAGAGCCCTAGAAAGTACACTATACTGTCAATAATATACTGAAATACTATACCGAATACTGATATACCAATACTATACTGAAGTATTGTCAAATTTGAATTTTTTCAAACCGATTCCGATGAACGGACAATTGAAGACTCAATATATAATGCATTTATCAAAGAAAAAAAAAAAAAAAAAAGCTACTTTATTTCAAATTACTAAAATTACAAAAAAAAAAAAAAAATAAAATAAAATAAAATAAAATAAAATAAAAACATAAAAAAATAAATAAATAAATAAATAAATTAAAAAAAAAGCAATTTAACAAATTACAACGACCATTTGGAAAATGATTTTTTCAAAGACTAAAATTTAAAACATAAAAAATCACACGGAGTTGATTATACATTACGTACGCCAAGAATTAAACATTAATAGTGTTATTACACTTAAAAATTCCAAGTGACAAAAATCGCCTGCAACTCGTACGTATTATCCACCTGAAAGTTATGTATTATCCAAGCATTTCATTGGCTGTTCGGGAACAGGCTTTTCCATCTTCAGATTTCCAAGAAATCTGACGACCCATTTTAAATGAAATTTCATTCCTATACTTCTAAACATCCCACAATATTACTTTTTACACCGTCGTAGACAGAAAAAAAAAAATGTACTTTTAAATGCAATTTGTTTGAAAACTGTATCTCAATTTGTTTCTGAGTTATTAATTTTTTTTTTTTTTTTTTTTTGTAGTTTTTATTACTTTTTTGTCATAGTGGCAACAGAAGGTATCCATCTCTGTTGAAAATAAAGGGAAATACAGATTACTGTATAGACCAATCAGAAAACGAATAAAATGCAGATTAAACCAATAAAAACCTTCAGATATGCTTTTGATTTCCTACCCTGACGAGGACAATAACCATTTTTCCAATTGGTTAATAAAGAAAGAAAAAAAAAAATAAGAAAAAGTAAGAAAGAAAAAAAAAATAACTACTTATAATTCGGGATTAATACATTTATCGGAAAATGAGGTTTCGATAGAGTATCATTTTACAACAAAAGAAAATATTATGCCAAAGCGTAACTGATTTTATTTTTTAAAATCCATGAATTTTAATATTTTTCCCTCCTGCAGGATCTCAATAATGTTTTATGAATTTCATCATGTTTGCTACAGTATAAATTTATTAAAATAGACTGAAACTTTTTTTCACACCCACCTTGGCGTAGACGACAATGTAACAGAATTCTTTTATTTTTTATATGTCATTGTAATTAAACTGATAAATATTTCAATAAGACGAGTTCTACAGAAAGCCTCAATAATACATAGCAACTTAGAAAATAAAATCATACTTAAATCCTATATACTATATTTAAATATATATTAACTAATAAATGTAAAAAAAAAAAAAAAAAAAAAAAAAAAAAAGATTTAATTTAAATTTTTATATAAAAAAATGTAAATCATCGTTAAAAGTTAAAATTTTCAACTTTTTTGTTTTGTTTTTTCTAAAAAGGTTTGGCAATTTCAATTCTGACAGGACATGTGGAAAGAAAAATAAAAGTGATTTAAATTTATTTAAGAGCATTGCTCGAAAAAAAAAAAAAAAATTGGAATCTAGACAAATAAAAGCAAAAGTGTTTGTATCTGTGTAACGAATATTAATCTTTTAAAAAATAACTATATATCGGTAGTTTAACACAATCCTTTACATGTTCTTTGAACATTTAATTTACTTTAGGTAAAGAAAGATATGAAGAATATATGTATTTGAAAAAATAAGTAAATAAATAATAGTTGCTCCAAATTCGCTCATAAGGAACGTAAATAAAGAAAAAAGCCCGAAACCTCCACTAGTTCCGTTCTCCATAACCCCTCCAACTATTTCCTGTAAAATATCATCTCTCTTCTGGGTGACCTTGAGGACAGGAAGGACATTGGGACTGGACAAACATCCCTCTCTTTGCTTCCCCTTTATGTCTGGCCCTTCATGGGCGGAGCAATTAAACACTCAACTAATCCCCCCTCAAGTGGACTTGGTGATTTTCTCCGCGAACCTCGGGGAGTAAGCTATACCCGATCAATGAGTATATATTCAAATTACAACATGAGAAATAAAATGTGTAAGAAATGTGATCATAGATTATTTTTTCTTTACGCTACAGTTAAGAACGTTTTTTTTCTTCTCTCGGAATATGAAAAATATTGCCAGCATTTCATTTTTGATACACACATACACATGTATCATATTTGTGATAATTTATGCACACACACGTTACATGTGTGTTACATAGTCTTGAGCGCAGGAAGGGGAGTCCAGGGGGGGGGGGGGGGTAATGAACCCCCAGACTTCCGATTGCACACCTAAGAAATATTTTATTTGTGAAAATATGATCAATTTTAAAAGAATTTTTTAAAGAGCAGTAATAAAGGACAGGGTCGAAACTAGCCTTTTTTGCACCCGGGGCAAACAGGTATTTTGGCGCCCCATTCCCCCTCTTCCACTAAGCTTTTTTCAAAGAGAATTTTACTGTTTCTAATATCCGACTTATTTTAAAATTTAAAATATGTAATCATAAAATACCCAAAACTGAACTACGTAATCAGTTATCTCAAATATTGATTCATTAAAACCTTGAAAATGAAATCGAAAGGAACTGAAAAAAAAATTCCGCTTTATACAGGATCCTTATCCCATATCATCCTTGGATTTTTCAGTTCTTTGACGTACCCCGGAAAGGACAATTTTAACAATCGTGCTAAACAGTAAACATAGACCAGAGAAATGAAAATTTTCATTTGGAGCTTCGCTTCCGCTCTGGTGCCTGGGATACGTGCCTCCTCTGCTTCTCCCCCTAGTTTCGACCTTGATACCGAATCAAGATTTTAAAAAACCGCAACTTTTATCCCATCTCAGTCCTGTTTGGTCACATTTTTATGGCCCTTTTTGAAAAAGAAGAGAAGAAAAAAAAAGAAAAGAAAGAACCGGACGTTGGCTATTCAGTACTATTATAGTAATGTTATCTCATCCTTACCTAAAATGTACTATGCCACTATTTAGGGGTGTGGGAGGGTGCCTACTACAAATATGTCAGATATGAGATTGATTCGTTTATGATCTGTTTAAGGGGGATTGTGGATCCTGTAAAGTTTCGATGCTGCCTGAAGCGCGAAGAGGAAAATCCCTATTGTATATTCTGAGGCAATTACACTTTTTTCTAAGAAGATCCTTTGTGGTAGAAGTCTTTAAAATAGATTCTAAGAAGCTCTATATCTCTGTCTCCTCTCAAAGACATTATCTGATACAGAATTTTGCTTTGTTTAAAATTCTCTTGTACACTATGACGCAAAAGTTTAGACAATGACGTCATTCAGCTTTAAAATGTAGAATTATGACGTCAGAATTACAAAAACCTGTAAATATATTCAAAAACTGATTTAAAATGCTATGTACAAAAGACAGTCGTTTTATTTGCTATAATACTAATTTTTTTCATAAAAATTCAAATGTGCTTGTCGCAAAAGTTTAGACACTATTCTAAATTTCTTTGAATATTCGCTGGCATATGCAAATTTAGAATCGATGATGTCACAAATTTGGAGTACTTAAGTTCTGCAAACGATTGCGCTTCATAGTCGACATGCCGAGAGCTAAAGAAATTCAAGTGAATGAGGTTTCAAGGGTTTGGCAGTTGAAAGGTGAAGGGAAGAGCGTTTCTGAAATTTTTGCTATTATTAATAGGTCAAAAAAATCTATTTATCGAGTTTTATCGAGTGGTTCCGAATATAAAGCAAAATGTCGGTCTGGGAGGCCACGTGTGACAAATGTACGAGAGGATCGCCTGATACAAAGACTAGCGAGTACTCAACAAATGAGCGTACGTGGAGTTCAAAGCTCATCGGGACTTTCTGTATCAAAGGATACGATTCGTAGACGAATTTTGGAAAAAGGAACAATCGTTTATAGCAAAATGCAGAAGAAACCAGCTCTGAAACCACATCATAAGTTACAAAGACTTATGTGGGCTTGAAAGCATATGTCATATGGAGAGAAATGGCAGTCAGTCATATTTAGCGATGAAAAAAAGTGGAATCTGGATGGTCCAGATGGTTTTTTATCGTATTGGCATGACTTGCGGAAGGAACCTCGACGTTTTTTTAGTCGCAGACAAGGAGGGGGATCGGTGATGGTTTGGGCAGCCTTTTGCTATACTGGACAAGTATCTCTGACCTTCACCAGTGGTCGTCAAACTTCACAGCATTATACACAGACATTAGAAGAAAACCTACTGCCATTTGCTGAGCTTCTAGGGGGTCCTCAGTGGGAATTTCAGCAAGACAATGCTTCAATTCACACTGCAAAACATTCAAAATCTTGGTTTAATTCCCATAATATAAGAGTTCTCGACTGGCCAGCATGTAGCCCAGATCTTAACCCTATAGAAAACCTTTGGAGCATCATGTGTCGCAAAGTTTATAGCAACGCTAGACAATACTCTTCTGAAAAGGAACTTAAGACATCTATTGAGAATGCATGGTACGATATCGATCCACAAACTATGCAAGATTTAGTTTCTTCCATGCAATCTTGTGTATATGACGTAATACATAAGCATGGATGCGCAACCAGAGTTTTAAAAACTGTTTATTTCGATTTTATTTAATTTGTGTCTAAACTTTTGAGACAGCAGTTTATTTTTGTTACCATTTAATTTATTGCAATATGCACAATTCCACTTTTCTTTGTTATAAATATTGTTTATATGTACAGCACATTAATTTCAAGCAGTGATTTGAAAATTGAATAAATATTTTTCAAAGTATGTAAGAATTTCTTCATTGTCTAAACTTTTGCGTCATAGTGTACATAGAATGATTATGTGTGAGAGAGTAAGAAATATTCGAAAGTATATTTGTTTTTATTAAAAAAAATTTAGAGTTTATTTTACAGAAAGGAAAACAGTTTTATTGTTGTGATGATATTTCCATGGGTAGGGGGAGAGGGGGGATGCTAAGTTATCACTATCAGTAATTCCGATACATCTATTTAGCAATATGTCTATGATTTTCAGTTTTACTTATACACTATAGCTCAATTTGTGAACGTTTGTCTTTCAATTATCCTATATGTACCTTTTCAGAAATATTTTGCAATCATATTGATTTTAGAAAATTTCTAATATGAAATAAATATTCCTTTCCTTTAGGATATTTCTTAATTCTGAGAGGGGGAAGAGGGTGGAGGTCTGAACGGATCCGAAGCACGAATTTGTGCTAATTTTCTGTCATTTGATTTGTGACAGGACTGGGTATAATTGTTCCGAAGATCCGAATAGGGCTTAGATTTCATTCTTTCCGTGTTGGACCGGCCCCGGGCCTTAGATTTTTTATGCAGATTCCGGGGATTCTTTTGTTTGTTTGTTTGTTTTCTATAAACAAAAACGATAAAACATTCCTTTGTTTTATTTTCTTCTTTACATTGGCACTTCTATTTAGAGAACACCTTTTTAATCCCATAACAACTCTATATATTTGTATGTTTTAGTTTTTTTTTTTTTTTTTAAATAAAGGACCCTCCGAATAACAGCCGAATTCATGGGTACCGCGGTGACCACTATTCGGAGGTTTTACCATACAGGGTGTCCACTCTCAACTGTTTTCCATAGCTAATTCCTAAACCGTGAGGCATAGACATATAGTTCCAATTACAAAACTGTCTTAAGGCTGTTCTTAACTGCTCTGCTCAACAAGTGCAAAATGTTTTGACACATTTACAAATTTATTTTTTAACGGAAAAATATAAAATTGGAAAGCCTCACTATGGAAACGATTCCGAATCGAACTGTGTTTTCCATTTTTTCATCAATAAATTACCTATTGAGTTATAAGCGATTTTGATCACGTGACAAACACGTTTTACGCCCTTTCTTGAGAGGTTATTCTACTTTCGCGCGGAAATTCGGTTCAAAAGTCCACTTTGACACCATTTTCTGAAAGATCTATTGCGTTTGCAAATAAAACGGAAAAAACAGCTCGATGTTTTTCGATGCTCGATGCATCGAAACAGCATGATGCATCGATGCATCGACAGCTCCATGTCTAAGTTTTTGAACAACAACACTTGCTAGTTTCATGCATTTCCAAATAAAAATAAATTAAAACTTATGTCATAAAGTTGCCCTCTTGGATTTGAGAACAGCCTGAAATGAGACACAGAAGTATTTTAAAAGTGATTTGGTTCAATAAAAATATTTCTTAAATAATATGAAATTTAAATTTTTATACGGTTTCCCAGTCCTATAATTTATATTTAGTAAAAATATCGTAAGAAGTAAGACAAAAAAAAAAAAAAGTTTTGTTTTTCTACTATTAAAACTGTATAAGTCTACTATTAAAGCTGTTTAAAGTTGAAGCATCTTTTTTGCTGTGAAATACGAAAAAATTTGTGAAAACTGCAAAATATTATTATAAATGTATCAAAATAAAAAAAAAAGATCAAAATGCAAATTTTGTAATTTTTTAATGAAAATGGAAAAAGATCAAAATCCGAATTTTTTAATTAATTAAAACATGGGCCAAATGGGTCATGGACCTGGGATCCTTGATTTTTTCCGGTGTGTGTGTGTGTGTGGGGGGGGGGGGGGATTTGGTATGCAATGTTTGTAAAAGTTCTTTCCCTCATAGCATGCATGGTCACAGTGACGTCATTGTGACGTCACTGTAAGTCACTGTGGTCACGTCACATCTGTGACCAAAATGCCACCACTCAGTGATGTCACATTGTGACTGAGATGTGAACTTCTTAGAAAACTTAAAAAAATTACAAAAATTATTAAATCATGTTATTTACTGTAAAAAATATTTTTCTGCCGGATTTAAAATTTTTTTAAACCGTGGTCCAAGTTGCCTCTGTGCCTCTAACCAAAACTTTTTATTTTCATATAACATAAAATGTAATTAATTCATCAGCGACACAAAAATATTTCCTAATTATGCGAATTTCAAATTATTAAAAAAATGGTTTAGGTAAACAGACCCCGACTTATCTTTTATAAAGTTTTTTGTAAATGATCATCCTGTTATAGTAGAAGTTTCTCAAAGAGTAGTCGAAACATTTCTGTGGTTTCAAACTAAAAATTCTATTACAGTTAAGTCTGCAGCTTTTAATGAGCACGCAGAAAGCGTCTTCAAAGTTTAGTCATATATGCGTTTCTTGCTTTATAATTTGCATTCAAGTCATTTTTTTTTCCTCTTAGTGTTTCACTATTTTAAGTAACTTTTTTTTTTTTAATTCTACTTCTTTCAGACGTTCAAAATAAAATTGACATTTTCCGAATATAAAATTAATGTACAAAATTTAGGCAAAGCCCATGACATAATTAATTATTCATATTTTATTTTTTGTTTTCAAAATATATCTTTAAAAATTATTTTACAAGATGTTTTATTCTACAGAAAATTAATATTAAGATAATGACAGATTGGCAAACAAAAACTCATCTCTTCTTGATAATCTTGTTGTATTTTTTAAGAAGATTCATTATTACCATTAAATTAATTTATACACATTTTGAAAAATTAAGCAATATTTTATCTAGTAAACTCTAATTATGGATAATATTATTATTATAATTTACGTAAATGAAACTTTACAATTCAATAAAACTGATAAAAATAAAAGGTGAAATACAATAAAACATTTTCAAACAGGAAATTGAATTAGAGACAATTTGATAAAATTATTACGCATTTAATTTCCTTCCGAAACTGTTGTATAGAAAAACAAATAAAACCGAAAAAACATCTGCTTCGAACTTCGAAACTTAAAAATCGTCTGCATCTGCACTATTTCAGTTGTTACGACTCACCGCAGAATAACGGATAAAAGTAACAGAGAAGCTTTTTAGAATAAACGCGGGAAGTTATGTGGACACTGGACAGCATAGACGTGTTGACACGGATTTAAAAAGTGAAACAAGAACGTTCTCAGGATCCAAGTTAGTTCAGCTAACAAAATATAAACCCGAGAAAATTACGGTAGCTTTGACTTGTTGAAGATGATTCAAGTCATTGCTATGGTACTTATTATCGGATTTAATTGGTTCCCCAAAATCAAAGTATCACGTACAACGTCAATGAAATTAGGTAAGTAAAAATATTATTTTCCCTGTTTGCTTTTTTTTAACCGCAACAATTTTAGTTAGCTTCTCATAAACATGCTGTAGAACATAAATATTTCACTACATTTATTTTTATTTTGTTGAAATATCTAAAATATTATTTTCCCTGTTTGCTTTTTTTTTTTTTAATTACAATGATTTTAGTTATCTTCTAATAAATATGTTATAGAACACAAATATTTCATTACATTCATTTTTTATTTTGTTAAAATATTTAACTTCCTTTTCAACAGCTTTGATCAGATTATTAAAATTAGTGATTTAAATTGCATTTTAATCTGGTTTATATTCTTATTTAAATATTTGGTTAAAACCACATAGTGTCCTAAATATGAAAGTATATGGATAAGTATTATAATCAGTCATTAATATAATTAATAAACATTTAAAGATAATTAAGTTATTTAAAAAAAAAGTCTTTTTATGGAATAAAATTATTGGCAAACATAATTTTTTAATTTTGTATTAAGTGATGGTCTTAAACAATTTGAATTGCATGTTTTTATTTTTAAAAAAATTGCATCTGCTCAGAAGAGGAATTTATAAAAAGTAAGACACAACGGAAACGTATACTATTAAAAGAGATCGTAGATATGTAATGTTAAGAAAAAAAATGATTATTTAATGTATTATTCAACCTGAGAAATGTTTTAAAATCAATAAAGAAATAGTCATAGCGGATGAAAGCTTTTCAGTTGTTAAACATTCTTACTGAAATGTTTTCAAAGTGAACTAGAAGTCTGTTGGAAAATGAAAATATAGAAGTTACGCAATCAGTAAGTGTTTAAATATTATTTTACTTTAAAAATAACGCAAATACTTGAACGGTATGAATCTAAAATGTAATAATCATCTTTTATTATTTACTTTTTTTTCTGGATAATTTTATCATTTTATCTCCTGAATGATTTTATCGAGATAAATTTCAAAGTATCGATATTATACACTCTTTATAAACAGCGTGATTAATATGGATTTCTTATTTATAATTACCATAATCTTGTAAATAAAATATTAATAATAATAATGAACCTATGTGTGGCTCTATTTTGTGTTTATGGGCTCAATTTTTATACTTTATTTACATTAAAAAGTAGTTAACCATTTGATACTGAGTTCATTATTTTGTTTTATTGTGTCACATAAAAATAAATATGATTATTTGTAATTCTAATACAATATATACAGTAGAACGCCGATTGTCCGAACAAGTCCGACCCTAGTTCGGATAAACAAAAGTTCGGATAAACAAAAGTTCGGATAAATGGGCAGACAGTTTAAGGGATGTTCCTGACTATTCTAAAACCTTCACACTTTATCTAGGTTTAGGACTGACAGCACCAGTTAGTACTGGAGTGCTTAAAAATTGTTTTGTTTTTTTTTAATTGTTTTTTGTTTACTTATTATTTAATTTTTTTTCTTTTATCATTTTATAAATTTGAGAGATTATAATTTAAGCAAAAAATAAATTGGAAGTTAGGTGTTTTTTTTTATTTTTTAGAGAGACAAATATTTGGATAATTGAAAATTCGGTTAAAAAGAATTCTTTGAGAGAAATATGCTGTTCGGATAATTGGAAGTTCGGTTAATGGGAGTTCCAATAATCGGCGTTCTACTGTATTTATAAAACTTTCACCAGACTTTATTCTAAAAATTTCGTTGTAGATTCTAATCTGTTTGTACTATTTATGACACTATCAGAGTTATAGATGTCATGGCAACATATATCCAGCCAGATAGATCTTTGGCAAAACATAAAAACTTTCACACTAGACGCAAAATAGAGTAGCTGCGGTGCTGTGTTTTATAAACAATAAGGTATTATTGTTTTAAAAAATCATAGATAGTAAGAGTTATTTTTATAATATATAATTTCATAAATAAAAATGTAATTTTGGCAATCAATTATTAAAGTTATTTTTTAATAATCAAAAAGTTGTTTTATATATGGATTTTACTCCAAGCAAACCCTGATGTAAAATAAATTAACCCTTTGTATCACCGTTCTATGCATACCTAAAAGTTTTATTTACTTTTACAGTGAGCATAAAAATACGATTTTATTTATTGCTGCTATCTTCCAACATAACGATTATTGCCGAAATTGTTCTTAGAATTCTCAACATAATGATACTGGTGATACTCAGTTAATTTTCTATACCAAAGCTGTATTTTTGATTTGAGTAGTTTCAAATGGTTATTGCTAAAATGTACTTCGAAAATTTTGTAATGCATGTATGGGGCATAAAAGACGTAAACAATACATATATAATGACTATATGGCACATGATGAGCGTTTCGAGTGTATATATATATATATGTATATAACGCATGCATAAACTTCACAATGATCTTAGCAATGTCGTTACTGCAATTTTTGCATAATCAAATTTATAGGGCCTCTATAACAAAGAAGTTTCCTGTTTTCTCAGCCCCAACTTGCTTGAATTACAATCATATATATATAAATTTTATGGTAATCAATATCATAAAACATATAAAATTTAATTACTTAATATCGTATTTCTTTTTATCTTTCATTTTTTTTTTATTATAAATGTTGTGTAATCGAAAAAAATTCAACCTCACCAGTGACTTCGAGTTTGTAATGCGTATTAAATGAAATAAATTAATTTCATTCAGTATTTTCTATAGTTTAAAGAATATAAAAAGTACTGTATATATTATAAAATATTATATTTTCAACACAAATTTTATTTTGATAAAGATTTGAAAATTTAAACAAATTGTTTCTTTGGTAATTTTAATGCTTTTAACAAATAGCTAATTTTGAAAAAAAAAATGTCATAGATCGATCATTCAGTTGTCTTCAATATTCTCATTTATTGCAATAGGAAAGAAAGGTGCAACAAAAATTGAAGTCCGCGGGGCATTGCATTTTGATTCAATAAAATTCTTTTGGTATACCCTTGTTATATCGGCCCCCAAGTTTTAATTGCGATGTATCGCCGAAGTATATTAACGTTATAGATGTAAATGATTTTACAACATGCATAATTATGACTATGTGTGACATGCATACGTGTTTACAACTGTACAACTATGTCATAGTGTGACTTCACAACATTGCCGCTAATCACATATTCGTCACAATGTTAATGACAAAATTGTCACAAATCACACAATTTTCACAAAATTGTCACAATGTGACTTCAAAGCAGTGTCGCTGTCGTCACAGAATCATCACAGTGTTAAAGACAATTTCGTCAAAAATGACACATATTTCACAAATTGATCTCAATGTGACTTTGAAGCATTGTTACATTCGTCACAAATTCGTCACAAAGTTAATACCAAAATAGTCACAAATGACACACTCTTCACAAATTTGTCACACCGTGACTTCACAAAGTCGTCACAATGTGACGTCACAAAAGAGCTCTAAAACGGCCATAACGACCTCACATTCTAGTCACAGTGACTTCACATCGACGTCACGTGACGTCACATCGACGGTCACAATGTCACAGCGTGACGTCACAACGACGTCGACGTGACGTCACCATGCCTTACGGGTTAATATCTTTAATCTATTGTAAAAATTTCTACTGATTACAATCAATATTGTATTCTTTTAAAGTAGAATAAAATAGAAATAAAAAATACATTTATCTAAATGTTTATTATATTATGTATGCGTATCTGAATTCTAAGGAAGGTTCCGGAAAAAAGTGGTGGCCTTAAGCTGCCACGGCTTTTTGCTGTTACGTTTCACAACAAAGAAGTGAAACATTCCAAAATAAATACTCCAAAACCTTTCATATCAAAATGTTTTAGTATTTTCTTATGAAAGGTTTCGGAGTATAAATTGTAGAATGTTTCTGAAAAATTGGAATGTAAACGTAACAGCACAAAGCCGTGGCATCTTAATGCCACCACATTTTTCCGGAACCTTCCGGAATTTTTTTTACAATGCATACAAAATGTGTAACTTTTTGGATTGAAAAGGAAAGGGGCCTGGCTTTGAGAAAATTAATGCGTAGGTCCGGATTTATCTAAGGGCAACAGAAGAGAAAGCCATGGGGTCTTCACAAATCTTCACAAAATGCTAGTTTTGACAATTTTTTTCTTTAATTAGAAATAGGAAGTTTTATAATTTACAAATAAATTATTGATTTTAAAAAGAATTTAACTTCTAAAATAATAAATAGTTTTTCAATCTATGTTTAATTCATTTTCATTTATAAAGTGAAAAAATTTGCATAACCCTCGTTCAGACAGCAATAAGTTGTACAGTTTTTAATTTTGCTATAACAAAAAATCTTTCAGAAAATGCTGTCAAATTAGGTGTTAAAGTCTAATTTTCAAGACTCGGCAGTCTATGAAGGGGCCATGGTCGAGGAGCAATAATTTATAATAATAAAACATACGTTAATTTCATGGGCAAATGAAAAACTCTATTAGATTCTTAAGGAATTAAATTTTATGTATTCATATGCGAAAATGAAAGGGACATTTTTTCCCCTTATGTCAGACATTTAACTTTTATCAGCGCTCGGTTGAACAAAATCCAGGGGAAAGGGAACAAAAATTTTACAATAAATGTGCTTGCTGTAGTCGGCAGTTCAGGTCGGTTTTTTAAAACGAAGAATATAGACATGAAATAAACTAAACTAGGAATTATTTTAGAACTCCTTGAACAAGACAGTTTTAAGCATATGAACTCGCACTAGCATTTCAGAAATTTTAACAATTAAGAAATATATGATATTGAAAAATAAGTTTATACTTTTTTTTTTTTTCAAAATTGGAAAGTGAAACAGTTCATTTTTTTTTTTTCGTCTTACCATATAATATAAATTTGAAATGCATTGTAAAGTCGGCGCCGCTCCTCTGACCATCCCACGTGGTGTATATAGTGTTAAAAATAGCACTCCTTTTTTTTAATCAAAGATTATTAAGTTTATTTAAAACGAACATGAAAACACTACAAGACGACACAATGATGATGACATTTTACAATGAATGAATGGTTTCACAAGATGCACGACACTTTTGTGTTTCACTCCACAAACTACACTTCACAATATTATTAACTTGTATTACAAACTACTCAAATTATAATCCTTTGGTGCTCCTAGCACCCGACATACTTCCGTTTTCACAAATCCAAAAAACACGCCGGCCAACATGCACGGCTCGGCTACCCTTCTCAAAAATCACTTTTACTCTGAAAAACAAAATATCCACCCTTCTCTCCGCGCGCGCCCGCATACCACGTGACGTATGGCGTTGGCGCCAAAAGAATCGAAAGAGAAATTAATCTAAACGTTTCCAGACATCACACCCCCCACCCAAGATTGAAAATGGGGGAGGGGGTCCCTCAATTTTCTATCTGAAATTTAGTCTGGAGACGTCCTTATACTCAATTTTTTTTTTTAAACAAATTACCCAAATAAAAATAAAAGTTAACAAATACATATAAAAAAAAAATATATACAAACTACATGTCTGAAGAATCTGGGCACTGCCTAAAACTTGTCTTACCTACTAATACAAAACAGAATTAATACTTAATAATAACAATAATAAATGCAATAACAAATAAAACATATAAAAGGAAACAAAAGTTGTAGTAACACACTAAATAAATCTTTTAAAGTAAACAGTCACTTATCAAATAGTTCATGAAAGTTTTTCACAGTTTGTTTTCTTATTCAACAGTTTCAAGTCTAGATAGTGCGTCTGCATTTATCAACTTGGCACCTGGTCGATGCGAAATCACAATGTCATACTTTTGCAGTGCTAGTGCCCATCGTTGCAGTTTGGAAGATTGGGGTGCATTTTTGGTGATGAAGGTTAGTGGGTTGTGATCGGTGATAAGTTCCACAGGTGAACCAAAAATCCACGTTTCGAACTTCTTGAGACTCCAGATGACCGCATAGGCCTCCCTTTCGATCGTCGGCCAAGCCTGTTGAGTTTTGGTGAGCTTTTGACTGGCATAGCTCACTGGGTACAGTACTCCGTCCTTTCGCTGCGATAAACATGCGCCGATGCCGATTGCAGATGCGTTGCACTCGATGACAAATGGTACTCCTATAACGGGAGTATGTAGACTAGGTGCTTCGATAAGACCTCTTTTCAACTCATTAAACGCCCGATCATGGTCTTCTGACCAACACAACTGTTCTGGACTCTTCTTTTTCGTCAGTTCTGTTAGAGGATATGCTACTTCAGCATATTTAGGAATGTAATCTCTATAATAATTACAGAGACCGAAAATACTTTTCAACTGTTTTTTCGTTTGAGGCACAGCTAACCTTCGAATAGCCTCCACTTTTCCGGGGTCGGTTCGATGGCTGCCGGACCCGATGATATGTCCTAAGTACTTAATCTGCGGTTTTGCGAATTCACATTTCTTCAAGTTGACTGAAAATCTTAAGTCTGATAACTTAGAAAGTATCTTTTCTAGATGCACCAGATGTTCAGAAAATGTTTCAGAAAAGACGGCTATGTCGTCTATATATGCTCTGGCGAACTCTTTGTATTCGGACAGTGCTTTGTTCATTTCACGTTGAAAAGTCGCAGCTGCGTTTTTGAGCCCGAAGGCCATTACTTTAAAGCGATACTGAGCCCTGTGAGTTTTGAAACACGCCAGATTCTGGCTCTCTTCTTCTAGTGGTATGGCCCAATACCCTTTCAATAAGTCTATTGTAGTTATGACATTGGCCCTGCCAATACTGAACAATAGATCGGTGGCATTTTCCATTGGGAAATCATCAGTCACTGTAACTGCCTTAAGCACTCGAAAATCTACGCATAGGCGCAAGGCCCCATCCTTCTTCATTACGCAAACTACTGGGTGTGGTGCCTCTGCCTCACTTTCTTCAATCAGACCTAGTTCCAATAACTCCTCAATTTGTTTATCTACTTGAGGTTTCAAGGCCTCTGGGATTCTGTAAACGTGGGGCTTTTTCTTTTCTGCGTCATTTATTCGTATTTTATGCTCTCCTACCTTGGCTATTTGCACTTTTCTAGAAAATAATTCTTTATATTTATACAATAAATCTAACATTTTTTCTTTCTCCACCTTTCTTAAATGACTTAAATCAACTTCTTCTATATTGAATAGGTCGGAGTTATCTTTCGTACTGGGGGTGGGATGGACCTCCCCTAATTCTTCCTCATTTTCGAAGATCACACCCACCGCCTGTACCCTAGGAGTAAATTTTCTGATCTTATTTACGTGGACATTTCTAACATTCCCGTTCATTAATTTCACTTTGTAAGAATCAGGGTTACATCGCGCCACTATTTCGGCTGGCCCTGTCCATCTCGCGTAAAGTTTGTTCGTGGAGTCCGGAATTAATAAATATACCTGGTCCCCCGGTCTAAATTCCTTGTAAATCGCTCTTCGATTAGCGTACTTCGCATACGAGCTTTGCTTAACCTCCGACACTATTGCCGCTTGTTCCGCCGCCCTTTCTAAATTAATTTTTAACTCCTGGAGGTATTCGGTCGCGCTCTTTCCTAGATTTATAGGTAGTGGGATTTCGCCTGCCCATGTAGATTTTAATACCGCCAGTGGCCCTCTGGCCTCTCTTCCGTACATTAATTTGAATGGCGATACGCCCGTAGTGCTATTCGGAATTTCTCTATACGCAAATAATAGATAGGGGATGTGTTTATCCCAATTTTTAGGGTCACTACGAATTATATGGTGTAACATACGTTTCAATACCTGATTATACCTTTCAACTAATCCCGAGCTCTGTGGGTGCCCCGGCGTAGCAAATCTAGGAGACGCCCCCAGCCTAGCATGAAACTCTTGTATTAACCCTGACACAAAATTTCTGCCCTGATCACTCGCTATTACGCGGGGTATTCCTGTCCGCATAAATATCTCTAACAATGCATCGCACGTAGCTTTAGCCGTAATTGTCCGTAACGGAACTGCCTCCGGCCATCGCGAATGTTGATCTACCAAAGTAAGTACGTATTGATGCCTGCGCGCTGAAGGAGGTTCAATTTTTCCAATTATGTCAATATTTACAACGTCGAACAGAAGTTCCGGTCTCTCAATAGGGACGATGGGTATCTGATCGCTAGCCCTCTCCCTGCTCCGTAGTTGGCAATCCTTAAGGTGCGTTTTCACTGGTCTACCCAAGGTCTAACTTAGCTAACTTTTTACCTAAGCACAAGATTTTAGGTCGTTAGAACGTGATTTTGAAGGAATGCTCTCTGTTCAATCCTAAGCTCGGCTAACCTAAGCTCAGCCAATTAGAAAAGAGATTTTCGCTAAATATGGCGGTGGCTTAATATGGTATTAAAAATAATATTTATATTTCACATCGGTGTTTTTATTTAGAATTACTCTTGTTTTTGCATCAAACAAGAATCTATGTTCTGTGATTCGAGAAATATGGTAAGTTTTATTAAATTGTGTTGGATATACCATCTTTTATTAATGTGTTTTCGTTTAACAAATAGTAATCGGTAAGGATTGTTGAAATGTTGCATCTTTGTAGAAGGATACATATCTATCTGTTTTTGGTAATTATTCAGATGCATTTTATTAAAATTAAAATACTAATTATATAGTTCGTTTATGGATTTTATTTCGGGTAATAATGAAGATATAATACGCTGTTCTCAAAATTTTATTGAAAGTTAACAGTACAAAGAATAAAAGTATTTTTTTTATATGAATATTTGTTTCTTAAATTTAATTACATGCTTCATTAATTATAATTGGTTATTTGATAGACTATTTCTAATCAATTTCGAATTAAATATCTCTTTGCTCACTTAAAATAATTGTGTTAAGAATTATTTGTTACTGTAGCTCATATCGGTTTTTAAATGGAAAATTAGTTAAAGGCAAGCTCCAATTCAGTTTTGTTAATAGTACTTGATTATGCATATTTATGCAAGGATGTAGAAAAACTTATAAACTTTAAAATAAATAAGCCTCTGTATTTTGTATTCTCCTATTCTCTTTTAAGAAAGAAAGATTCAATTGCAAATGAGTTTGCTCTTTACCCATTTACTGAGATTTACTTTCCCCCACAGATGTGCCATCTTACTTCTTGTTCTTGGATTCACGCTGAAAATTCTATGAAGGATTATAACTTTGTATGAAATTTTAAATCCATTGAAATCATGTATAGCTTTTTTTGTCTGGGTATTTCTAAGAATTTGTATGCAGTATCATGTGTGGTTTGTTGCTAATTGAGCAATGTTTTTGTATGTATGCATAGTATAATAGGCATTTGTTTTATTCCACTAGAGTTTACCCATAAATCCTGTAATTTTGATCAGAATTAATGCTCCCTTAACTTTGTTTTGAAATTGTTTGATATTCTCCAAGTGTGCTAATGAATCTGAAAGTTATACGATTGAATTTGTAATTATACACTTATATTGGTCAATTAGAAAGTAGCTTAAAATTATAAACAAGGGTTGTTAAATTTTGATTCTTCTATTGCTTTGTAGTGTTATTGTTTTGTTAATAATTATAAATGCAGAAAAAAAGAAAAATTTAAATGTGAAGCCTTTGTTTATCTTTAGGAAAATTTTAAAAATTAGATTGAAAGCAGTGATTTTTAAAGCATGTTATTTGCAAAAGAAAAAAGAAACCTAAATAAAAATACTGTGATATTGTATAAGATATCTAAATAAACTGGTATGTTTCAAATAATGTTAAAAAAAATTAATGGAGGTAAGGTAATCTTTCATAAATTAAAATTATGTTGACAAACATTTTTATAATTAGAGGTATGTTTTATAAGTTTAATCTTTTGCAGAAAGATTTTAGAGTCCACCAAAACAATTTTAAGTATGTGCAGGTAGGACAGTCGGTACACATGTCATATTCGCCCCATATTGGCGCAATTATTTTCTGACGCCAATGCCAAAGTGTCGTTATTTTGCTTGATGTGGTAACCCGGATTATGTTGTCGATGTTTCCGCCAAATTGGCAACCGAAAAAAATCACGCCAATATGGGGCGAATATGACATCTGTACCGGACAATCAACTTTTAAAGGATTAATATAACTGTTTTTGTATTTAAATGTAGTTTTATTTTAAAGTCTCATGACAGTTGATGGAATTTAGGCCTAATCTAAGTGAAAGCATGTGTAATTTTATACTAAATCATTGCTTAGGATAAAATTCTTTTATGAGGTTTTCGTTAATGTTACACACTATACTATTTTAACAAATAGGGGAAGACGGGGTACAATGAAACATTACTTGTAAAATCAATCAAATTTTTCATAGAGTGTTGCAGGTTATATATATGTTATACAACTATATGTTCCAATTACTGATGTGATTTGGATACATTCACACTTCTACAACAGTAGCAATAGAAGATTATTGCTTTTACACCATTGAAAGTAACTTTCTTTACTAAAAGTAATTTTGTTTCTTTTTCCTTGTTTTTATATGTAATAATTATTTTTTCTGTGCATTGTTATTATCTTTGGGTTGTTGTCTTCATACCTCCAAAACCAAACTAAAAAAAATAAATATTAGAAGTTTGAAAATAAATTTTTACTTAGTAACCTCAGTGTGGGGTACAATGAAACACTTGTAGACGGGGTACAATGAAACATGTTTTATTATAGTAATAAAAGTAGTAAATATAATATATTAGAAGTAAGAGTAGGAAAACAGAAAAAAAAAAGAGTTTTGTTCTAACCAGGTCAGTAAAAAATGCTCTTGTTAAGCAATTAAAAAATAGAAAGAGAAAAAAAAAAGCTAAGAAGGGATTGTTTTGAAAACAAACTCTGCCTGCTACAGACTCTAATGATGATCCAGATTTTTTTTCTAGGCATACGGGGTACAATGAAACACTGAAAGACATTTATTTTTCAAGCATAAAGATATTGTTTAGAACCTAATAAAAATTTATTTAGATGGGGAAAATAAAAGATTAAAAATATGCATTAATTATATTTTTGTGCATGCAAAATGTTGGATAGGAAAAAAAAAATTAGTAAATTTTGTTTCATTGTACCCCGTCTTCCCCTACATATATAGTCAGCTGTTTTCAGTTTCCCATGTCTGATTTTGAGTAGTACTTTAATAAAAAATCAACATTTAACGTTTGAATCAAATATTTGTTTTATTACATTTTGTCTTTCATTTTTTAAATATTATATGTATGCATGTATTACATTATTTTCTCTTTTAATTTGCTAGTTGCTTTAGCTGCGACAGTTGATGATAGAAATGCAACAAGGATGGTGTGAATAGATGTTAAGCAGTATTATCTGTTTATCAGCAGCATCAGTTATTGTCACTAGCATTTTGACGATCGGTACAGAAAGCAGCAAAGTCAACTAATTTCTAGTAGAGTTGCAGCTTGTTGGTTCCCTACTTCTGTGTTGGCCCGTTGGAATGTGCCTGGGGGACTATTAGGTTAGAAATAATCTTTAGTCCTTTGGATACAAACTTGCAGGCTAAAACACATTTTATATTCTGCATGGATGTGGAAGCTACGCTTCTTTTTTATTTTGCTGAAGATTACCTATATTTTGCTTTATTGCCTATCTTTATGAAAAGTAAGTCACTTTTTGCTTAAATTTTTTTTTATGTTCTATTATGTACTGCAATGTAAGAGTAAATTCAATTTAATGTTTTCTGATTCAAGACATTAATTTTTAAGGGATTTAGTAATTATCAATTACGTAAATTAGAACAATCGCTTAGATTAAAATAAAGACTTTAATATAAAATTAGATTATTAGGTATTTTTTGGTTAGTTGCAGCGCCAGTGTTATATATACATATATGCATATGTTGTATATATACACACACATATATATATATATTATGCATATATAACACTGGCACCTGGCTAACCGATTATTGTTTAAGGAAACATGCTAATATAAGCAAGCATTAAACAAAAAAAAAAAAAAAAAAAAAAAAAAATTAAAGCATCTTTTTATTAGACTACTCAAATAGAACAGAATATTTATAAATAATGTGGAGGTGAAAACAAATTATAAAAGCATGTGGCATTGACAGAAATATTCTGTTCTTTTTCTTTAGATGGATACCACTTTGCGCTGAATGTAAATGTTGGCTCAGAATTTGCAGACATGTATAAATGGCTGTACAATATATTAATATATCATGCATTCACCCTTTTTTACTTTTGGTTGCAGATTTTTTAATTAATTTTCTTTCACTTTAGGAACCTGTTCTAAACGCAAAAATGTCCTGATAAAAAAAAAAAAAAAAAAAAAAAAAAAAAAAAAAAAAAAACTGCAAGCAAAATTAAAAAAATGAAAATCGAATGTAGAAATTTACAGCTATCTGATGACAAAATATATATATATATATATATATTGAAATGTAAATAATATTTTTTTAAAGAATCTTCCCATAGGTTTAACATTAGCTTGTGAGTGTCTTTGCATGAAAGGATGGAAACCTTAACCTATTGATCATACTGATGAATTAAAAAAACTAAGAAGAATGAAATTAAATTTTGCAACTTTTAATAATTTAAAAAGAAATGGATGGAGTGCAAAGTCTTTTTTGCATATTTTTAAGTATAAGAACTGAAATTTTTTAAACAAGACTATACTCTTCTAGAAAAATTTCCTTGAATGTAGAATTAAAACATTTCTTTCATTACAGTATTTACTTTTCATACCATTTAAAATATTTTCATATTATAGTATTTTATAAATAAGAATAATACATATATAGATATCTAAATTATCATAACATGTTTCTTTAGATGGGAGACATCCTCTTCTTCGAAGAGGAAGTATATTATTTTTACATTAAAAAAAAATTCCTTTTTATAATCTAGAGGACAAGCAAATACAAAAGTAAAGTACTATATTATTATGTTTTCCATTATTCACAAAACCAATGAATGAGGAAATACCTTTTAATTCTTTTTCTCCTTAGATTCATAAAATGTTTAGAATACACTCCCTCCCCTCCCTCATGAAAAAAAAAAAAAAAAAGCTATGCCCTGCTTCTAGCAAATTTTTCTCTTCTGATGCAGGTGAGATATTTTTCCAAGTATGAATGATACCAGTGTTGTACAGTGCTGCCATCTCTTAATTGATTTTAGCATTATTTTGAATTTTATATACTGTAGCATGTTGTTATGTACAAACTATGTCATTGAGCTGTTTTTTCCATTTTTTTTACAAACGCAATAGATCTTTCAGAAATGAGTGTCAAAGTGGGCGTTTTGAACCGAATTTCCATGCGAAGGGAGAAAGAGCACTCAAAGAGCGGGTGAAAAACGGGTTTGTCACATGATCGAATTCGCTTATAACTCAATAGGTAATGGATCGATCCAAAAATGGAAAAACAGTTCTATTCCAAATCATTTCCATGGCCAGGCTTTCCAATTTTATATGTTTCCGTTAAAAAATGAATTTTTAACTATGTCAAAACGTTTTGCGCTTGTTGAACAGAGCAGTTAAGAACAGCCTTAAACTAAAGAAAACCAAAAGCAGAATAGATTCTAATGAAGCTATAAATAACTTCTCTAAATTTTACAGTTTATCTTTAAATAGCTTTTATAGTAAATATTGTCTCACATAATTATCAGTTCTACATTTTAGATTTAAAAATTCAGCTTGATATTTAGATTTAAAAATTCAGCGCGTAAAGTTTGGAAAAGACTTTTTTACAGAAGGTGGGGAAGCTAAAAACAGCCTGCCAAAGCAAAATTTCTTAACTACAGAATGACACACTCAATAACAGTTAAAAAATTCATTTACACTTTTTTCGACTGAAAATATCAAAAAATTCATTTACACTTGTTATGACTGAAAATATCATATGCAATATTTTGAAAATTAGTGTCAGTCAGACATATGAAAATATCAAACTTCATGATATTTTGAAAATAAATATCAGATATATATCATGTATACATCAAGATATATCACCGAACCCCAGGGACCTGGAGCTGGAGCACAGGGAAAACACAACCCTAAGCGCTCCGGAGCTGGAGCTCTAAATTTTCCCCTGTCCCAGGCTCCTTTAGTTTTTAATATTCCTTTAAATCTTTTTTTTTCAGTCTTAAAATATTTTAATTACGTCGTTATTCAGTATTTTAATTATATCATTTTTTGAGCTTTTTGTTTTATTAGAGATGGAAAATTTCTCACAAAAACATGGTAACACTACTTCACTTCTTCTTTCTACTTGAGCTAAGTGACAAAACTATTTGAAAACAAATATGGCCGCCTGTTGTTTACATGTGTAGTTGTACAATTTTGGTTGTTTGAAAAGTGTGGAAGAATTTTAAGATTTTTGTGTTTAAAATTCCACCAAACTTTCTAGTTTAAAAGTAAAAGCTAAAAGATGTCATATTTTCTGAACAAGCATTTCAAGTTTGATGAGAAGAAAAATGCATTTTGTCAGATCTTTAATGAAGGTAAAGAAGGAAGAAAGAATTTGTGAGCAAAAAATTAAATGTGTAAATTAAAATCTGTAACTCAAAAGCGCGAAGTCGGAGCCGAGTTGGAGCAGTTGCCGGAGCCACAGTATTTTATCCAGGAGCAGAGCTGGAGCATCAAAAATTGTTCAGCTCCGGGTCACTGCTGAACCCAATTCAATATATTTTTCTTGTTAAATCCACTGTTTACTTTAGTAGAATTCATTTGTATTTTTTTAAGAAGTGTGGGCTGTATTATCATTAAACGGTGAATTTGTCTTTTAATTATTAATTAACTTATTTAACTATTAATCTTTTTACACTATTTTATTTAACTTGTAAATATGTCAAGCTAGAATTATATAATAGATTTTTTACTCACTTCTTGATAGTCCAGAATTATAAAAAATATGTACACAAGTGTGCTTCTGACGATAATATTTTAAGGAACTTTATTGTAATATAAGAAATTAATTTTACGGCATTTTTGAGTTAGCCACAGGTGATAAATCACCAAACATTCTTTATAGTTACAAGTTACAACAACAACAGAGTTAATTATGCTCCAAATAACACACCAATAAAATATGCCAACTGGCTGTGAAATAGTAACAACAAAATATTTTAAAACTCTTAATTGTAGAAAATAAAATGTAAATAAAAAATAATGAGTAATATGTATTTTTTTAAATCTGCTTTTATCAATTAATAGCTTAATACAGTAGAAGATCTTTATAACGCAAACCTAAAAACGCAAGGTTGTGCGTTATATAGAATTTTGCATTATATGGATCACATCATTAAATTCCCCTTGTAAACATGGCCAAATATGTCTGAAACATAAAAATACATTAGAATATCTTTATACTGCATTCCTTACTACCAAGAGTTATCCAAATTATAAATTTTTGCATAATATAGGTCAGGCATTGTTAAATTTACTTTATAAACATGATCCAAATAACTGACACAAACATCCCTTAGATTAAACATTTTCAAAAATGTTTATTGTAATAGAAGCATTTTTTTTTTTAGTAAAAAGGTCTTAAATGAGAAGATAAAGTTGAGCTAATGTATCAAATTTAGCCCTCTAGAGAGTAACAATATTTTACAAAGTGAAAATGCAGGTGCTTTTTAACTGCAGAAATCATTGTTTACATCTGAGAAGTTGTGCGTTATATAGAATTGCGTTATAAAGATCTTCTACTGTATTAAGTAAATTATAAGTTAAGAAAACAATTTAAAGATTCTGAATACATAGTTTTAAAAATGCTTTTTTCCCCTTTCCTGTTGTCATATCTGAAAAAAAAAAAAAAAAAAAATTATAGAGCAAGTGTAATTTTTTTTAATAAATTCGGCAATTCATGCTTTCTTATCAAGTGTAAATCAAACCGGTGAATTTTCAATAATTAGAGTCATGCCAAATTCATGTATTGTAACAAGTTTTTTGGACCAACATGATTTGCAGTCTTGAAATTAAACATGATTTTTATAAATATTGAATGCTTTAGGGGTGGTGGTTAAAGAAAAAAAAAACTATTTTTGATACTTGTGTATTATTCGGTCCAGGTCATACTCACTGTGCCAAAAATATTACAGTAACCCCTTATTATTATATACTTTTTTTTCATTTTAAGTGCATATTATATAGTTGCCCTATTAAAGGCGATGGCAGAAATATTTATGCACATATAACTATATAATATGATATAGCATACTATATATAGACATAATATATTATATTCATTCTGGTGAGCATAATTAATCGCTCAAAAAAAAAACTACCATCGTTAATATCATTTATTGCTAAAAGCCATCATTTTGATGTTATGTATTTAAAAGATGTATATACTAAATTGCTGTTTTGTATTATTCCAGTTTGCTTTTATATTATTTATTCTTTTTAACGATATTTTGTATTAAATTACCATTTTGAGCAACATGGACAATTGACAATGATAAACAAAACTGGCAATTGACAACCATTTTTGGAAATCTCTTTACCTGGCCCGGATAAATAAATATCCTGGCCCAAATAAACACAAGTACCCTATTTTTACTTTTATACTTGTCCAGTAACAATGCAACAACTTTTTTCATATTTTAATTTTTAAACTAGCTGAGAAATAATAGAATGTGTTTTATTTGCATGTTATGGATGGAGAGATATTTAATAGTGCAATCCTTGTTATGCCGTTTGATCCTGTTGTTTAAATTCACAACACTTTTGGACACTTTATGTCAGCCAAGCACATCAGATAAATCGTTAAATATCGTTCCTACAGGAATTATTAATTTCTTTTGAAATATAAAATTTTCATTCATTTCATTAAAAAAAAGAATAAATTAAATACAACAAACCAAAATATGTATTTCAGCATCAAGGCGTTGTTTCTAAGTCACACAAATGAAAAATAAAAGGTTCTATTGCTGAAAGGAAAAAATATTGCAAGATTTACACCCAACAAACATTGAAGTATCCTTTTTATGACCTACTGACAGAACCAGAGAATTGCTCAAAGCAAACATTGGGACTCCTTCACAAAATTCTCCTAAATAAAAACAGAAACTCTTCACAAAATTATTTTCCATAAAAGTGACTTCAAACTATATGGAAAAAATTGTAAGGATTTAAGATGTGGGTAATTTGTAAACAATACAAACTCACAAGAAAAGTAAGCTTCAGAAAGAGGGGGGAGGGCAAAGGAATTTTAAATGCCAGATTTTTTGTTACAAAAGTTTATTTTTCTCAAATCTATAATAAAAAAAACGGGTACCAACACAAGAAAGGAAAAAAAAAAACTGCCATTGACCCCTAATGTAAAATTATAAAGTAAAATTTATAATTTTAAATATTTATTATGGTTATCTATAATTTATTTTGCCCTTTTTCTGTGAAGTTCTTTTTTTACATACAAAAAGTAGATGTGTACCTACATTGGATAATTTTAATTGTAGTAATGATATAATACGAGAAATATCCATTGTGTCTCAATATCAGTGTCATTGCCAATCAAATTATTTGCCTCTAACACAGGATATTAATACAGCCGGATTATTTTTATAGAGTGCTAATAACTGAAGAGCTTAGATGATAAAAACAGTATATGACATTTAATAAAAAAGTAAAAGAGTTGATCATGTGATTGAAGATAATCAATGATCCTCTACCATCTGTTAAATTACTATTTGAAAAAAAAAAAAACAATACTCACAGAGATTTTAATTGATAAAAGAGGCATTTGACAGTAAAAACATTGTAATTATCCAATTTATTAGTTGATTTTCTGAAAGTATCACTTAACACCTTTATCAATCGAGCTCTTCAAATAATAAAATTAAATATTTACCCAGGACAGGCACTACACATTTTGCTAACTCTTCTAATATGATAATGTACTTATAACATAATATAGGAATCAACCAACACATATTTAATTAAAATGTACTTTGAAGCAGCCTCATGTACAATAACAATTTTGGGTAAAGTATTTCACTCATCACTGTATCTCTGAAGTGAAAAATTACCACTGAGTTTTAAAATTAATCATTAAAACATTATGATTTATTAACAGTAATTTTTAAATAAAAACAATATTTTATTTATTTCAGTGTATAACTGCACTGCCACAAAATACATATGTACAAATAATGAGCACAGCACTGAAATGAACATCAGAAACACATATTTAGGCTTTTAATTTGTCATGAGAAAAGCTAAAAAATAATTTTAGATGCGAGCTATATGGTATCAAAACTACTGACAGATAAAATGACCTTCTGGATTATTTCTAAATCTTTAGATTCACGAGCGTCATTATTTAAAAAATTATTGTTTGAATCCACAAGGTAATAATAAGTTTCGTTGATTTTTTATTATGCATAACAAGAGCTTGATTTGTGAGACATTATTTTCAAGACCCTTTAGCGGCGAAAACCCGTCAAAATGTGCGATTATGCTCTATACAAAGTGTTTGCTTTTGTTTTTTATTGAACACATACAACTTGTGTGCTTGACATCAAATATTTGCTACTAATATGACAAGAGGAATTATTTTTTATCTCGTGTTGTTTATAACTGAGACAGCTGATCGATTTGTAGACTGTAGACGCTTGCGCAGTAAAAACTTGCCTTTGATTGGTTGGCGTAAGGGTTTATCTGTAACCAGTGAAAACGCTCTTAGGTTAAGGTTTTGGGTAGCTGAGGATTTTTAGGTCGTAATACCCTGTTCACACTGCGTTATCGGAACTCTCTTAAACCTCCGAACTCTCTGAGGGAGTTCCACAAACTCTCTGAGAGAGTTTCAACTTTCTTCGGGCTAGAGACAGTCACGACCATTCACTCTCGCTGGCTGTAAAGTTTCGCATTAACTGATTGGGTGTTGCGGGCGGTTTTATCTTAAGCGCATGCGCAAACAACACAGTGACATTCACTGAGTTATCTTAAGTGAGTTTTCCCATGTGAACAGGCTTCCAATTCCGGGAGGGTACCACCTCAAAATTAAGAGAGTTCGGCGGCCTAAGATATCTTAAGTATTCGTACTGTGAACATAGTATTAGAACGACCAGTGAAAACGCACCTTTACACGACGCACAATATTCTTCCACATCCCGCGACATTCCTGGCCAAAAAAAATGAATAACGAATTCTCTCTTTTGTTTTTTTCATGCCAAGATGATTAGCGAAAATTGATTCGTGCGCAATTTTTAAAATTTCCCCCCTCCTCACCTTTGGTACCACAAATTGCATAACTTGATTTCCCGAAACTCTTTCCCTATGATAAAGCAAATTGTCTACTATAACAAACCCATTTTTCTCTTTTTCTGCATCTTTGAAAGCTCCCTGTAACGATTCGCAACTTTTCTGTTGCGCCCTGTAAATACTCGCATCTGATTGACGACCCACATTTAAATCTTCGCTATTATTTTTCTTTTCAATACAGCTAATCATTAACTCTTTTTCTGCAGTTTCGTTTTGACTTAATAAACATAAATTCTCATCATTGATACTTTGTTGCTCCCTTTCACTACACCCTGCTTTTTCACATTTAATTTCTTCCCCCCTTTCTGACTGCAACTCCTCCGTAGACACACCATCTAATCTATTTTCTTCCCCTCCACTCTGAACAGATCGTAATAATTCATAAATCGTTGGCGTGATAATACATGACCCATATAATTTATCTGTTGCTGCGAACAAAACATCTACGCTGTTAACTACACTATTTGAGTCTCCGGAATCTAAAGCTATAGGTAAAGTTATAAGGTCAGCGGTTATTTTTTCTCCAAAGGCAGATATCAACTGAATTTTTGAATTTTCATTATTTCTAAATGAATCCGGTATTTGATTTGAATTAATTACTGGAATTTCGGCCGCATTATCGATCAATGTATTCACTTTCCGCCCGCCTATCAGTACTGCAAAGCTTGCGTATTTATTGCCTCATTCTCAGAACATAAAGCTGTCACTTTAGCAACTAATTTATCATCATGTTTATTTTTCTCAATACCCGATTCCTTTTTCGTTTGATTTCGAAAATTCCCCATTTTATTTTTATCTTTATTATTCGGGCAGAAACGTAAATGAGTTGTTTGTTTACATAGCCTACAAATGTCATTAGTTTTTCTTTCGCGAGAAAGAACATTATTTCTGATATGAGGTGGGATATATTTCCCATGATTCACACTTCCGTGTTCATCATAGTTACGAAAGGATTTTATCGGTCTATCATATAATTCCGAAAAAGTTCTACCTTTTGAAGTAAACCAATTATCGCATAATTCCGCGATTTGGCGTGGTTTTAACCAGTCATCCATTTGCTTTAATTTAACATAACTCCGCGTTTCTGAATCTAATGAACTCATTAATCTATCGGTAACAATTAATTCATTAAGCGTATCGAAATCATTTACTTTCCTGAGCTGACAATAAAATTCCCAATTAGCTCGGATTCTGCTCGCAAATTGTAAATGGTTTTCATTTTTCATTCTTTTTGCCGTAAGGAAATTTTCTAGACAAGCTTCCGGAGTAGGTTGAAATTCTTTTAAAATTAAAGCCTTAACCTTCGGATAACTCTTCATTTCATTTGAATTGACATAAACTAATAAATGTGCGGCCCGTTCACCCACTAAATTTAGTAAAATTTCAACTTTTAACTCCTCCGAAACATTTTTCATTTCGAATGCCTTTTCGAGCGAACTAAAAAATAAATTCCACGCTTCCGGTTTAGTCGGGACTGGCATACTCAGGGTTCTAACACTTTTAATTAAAGATTCTAAAGAATTAGTATGGGATTTTTGTCCATCCCCCCCCGAATCCAAATTCTTATCATCTGTTATCTTCGCCATTTCTAATTGGGCTTTAATGACTTCTAACTTTGTTCTCTCTAATTCTAGTGCAGTGTCCTGTTCCGATTTAACATTTTCTTTTTCGATTTTGAGCAACTCGGCTTCACGTTTTTCTTTTTCTATTCTATCTGATACAGTGGTAATTAAAAATTCCTTTACAAATTCAGCATCCTTAGCAAATTGGTCGCTTCCCTCAATGAGTGTTTTCAAATCTACAATTCTATGCTCTAATTCTACCTTTAAACCTAATTCAGTCGCGACGACAACTAAATCTTCTTTTTTCAGCCCTTTAATGCTAAACATTTTTCTTTTTCAATTTCAAACACTTTTATAATAAACTCTACTTATAACCGATACTATCATCTTAAATAAATAAATCGAGCAATAAATGTCATACTATAAATTGCAACTTTCTTCTGACATGCTTAAATCAATCGTAAAAATAAATCATATACTTTTCTCTTTATCTATTTAAAATATCTTCAAACACTATCTTCAATTAAAAATAAATAAACATGCAGCTTACTTTTAATAGGAGCTCTGGTGCTTCGGAAGAGAGCGTGTAAAGTCGGCGCCACTCCTCTGACCATCCCACGTGGTGTATATAGTGTTAAAAATAGCACTCCTTTTTTTTTAATCAAAGATTATTAAGTTTATTTAAAACGAACATGAAAACACTACAAGACGACACAATGATGATGACATTTTACAATGAATGAATGGTTTCACAAGATGCACGACACTTTTGTGTTTCACTCCACAAACTACACTTCACAATATTATTAACTTGTATTACAAACTACTCAAATTATAATCCTTTGGTGCTCCTAGCACCCGACATACTTCCGTTTTCACAAATCCAAAAAACACGCCGGCCAACATGCACGGCTCGGCTACCCTTCTCAAAAATCACTTTTACTCTGAAAAACAAAATATCCACCCTTCTCTCCGCGCGCGCCCGCATACCACGTGACGTATGGCGTTGGCGCCAAAAGAATCGAAAGAGAAATTAATCTAAACGTTTCCAGACATCACATGCACGAACTCAAATAAGTAAGACAAATTTGTCTTTTGGGGGGATTAAGGATAGGCTGAGAAGCAGAAATATCATGACAAAAGAAATTTTTGCTATTCTTTCTCTTTGTGTTTAATTATTTTAAGTTATTTAAGGTAAATAAAGATACTTTTTTTTTTTTTTTCAAAATTAGTGACAAATAAAATGCAATTAAATTTCAAAATTAAAGAAGACGGTGTTTGTACATATAAAATACTACTTATTTGTACATATAAAATAATCAATCAAAACTAAAGATATAATTCTAATTATTACACTACAGTAGCAGAAAATTCTCCCAAGTGACTGCGACATACACTTCAGAGGCAAAAAATAATCTGCAGGTAAAATATTTTACAATTGAAGGGTTAATTAATCAAACAATCACTTACCTGTGATGTCCTTATGCATTTTATTCATTTTTATTAATAATAATCTTAAGTTTTTTTATATTAAGTACTAATAGAAAGCGAAATAAAGGTTCGATGGAAAGATAACCCGCAAAATAGAAAAGAAAATCTGCGACGCCCGTCTCCCGTCTTGAACTTCCTGCTACCGCGTATTACACCATCGCCATTTTGTATGAATGAAAAATTATAAAAAACAAAATGATAAAACAAAATTCTTAATACCATTGAGCGTTTGAAAATATATCTCCTGTACTAGTTAGATTTAAATTTTATTTTTTCTTTCTTTTTATGTACAATTATTTCATTAAAAAATATAAATAGAAGTCTCCGCGGAAAGAAATTTTCATGCCGAATGCGATCAGTAGACAATTTTTCTTTTAGATTGGTATAAAAGTTCAAAGTTCGGCCAGAACTGCTCCGAGTCGAGCTTGGCCTGTTCAAAAAAATTATTGACGCAGCCGGGTATAAAAGAAAAGCTAAAAGTTCGGCTCAGCCTGAAAAAAAAATTAATCGGCTCGGCCCGGCCCGACTAAGCTGATCATAGATTTTTCACGCCTATAAGGTTAAAATTGTCTTGTACGAGAATTTCTAACAAAAAATACATATTTTATCATTTTATTTCATGTTTATATTCTTCATTTAAAAAAAAAAAGTGTTAAAAAGTTTTTAAAATACATCGGATTATATGTAAATGTCACAGTTATCATTAATAAAAATCCACATCCTATGGCTTGGAGAATTAAAAATTTTAAAAATTCTATACAATAAAATCTTTTAAGACGGAATTGCATAGGAAAGAAGAAAAATCCGCTATGGGCAGGCTCCCGCATGAACAGGTTCATCGTCTGTTGTAAATGCATTATATTCTTTTCGAAAGTACTGTTATTCTCAATTTATATAGTAGATCAACCTTTTTTAACACTTTCCAACAAAGTTGAAAAGACTTCGGTTTGTCTGGTCGTCTGTCCACGCTCTAACTCTCGTAAATTTGTTCGGATCGTTCTGAAATTTTTGGATGTTAGTGACCTCTACCATAGCACGTTCCCTACTTCAAATAAAGTTTGTAGCATGTTTAGTTCATTTACAGGGACAGTCAAAAGTTTTCCGTTACATTACGGCCAAAGGGAAAAAATCGTTTCAAATGATTTTTAATGGTGTTACATTCTTTCAAACATAATAAAATTGATATTCATTTATGAAGCCCACTAAAATATGCATTCTGCTGAATATGCGGTGCAAAGAATAGTTATTGTTCATTTACAGGGCCACACAAAAGAATTCCGTTCATAATGGTATAGGGAAAATTGTTTGCGGTGTATTTGAAAAGATTTCAGATACTATATTGTATCCGAATTACTGTATATTAGTAATGATTGCTCGAAATGCATTTTTAATTATGATATGCGCTTTCTTAAGGTTTCGTTCATCTGACGAAACCCTATTCGTCTCGCTCCTCTGTGTGTTTGTCTGTCTGTCCGTCTGTCACAGAGCCCGTTCTCAGAAACTATACATGTTGGAGACTTGAAATTTGTATACTTATAGCTGAACACCACACATCATACAACAAATCATAAAATTTTGAAAAAGTCGTACATTTAAGCCTTTGGGCTCCCACATGTGTATTTTAAACAATTCTTTCTAAGTGAGCCCTAATTAGGTTGGAAGCGTGAAATTTTGCATACTTATAGCTGAACCCCTCACATCAAATTACAAACCATAAAACTTTGAGAAAGTCGTACATTTAACCCTTTGGGCTCCCACATGTATATTTTAAACAATTCTTTCTAAGTAAGTCCCTAATTAGGTTGAAGGCGTGAAATTTGGCATACTTATAGCTGAACACCTCACATCAAACGACAAATCATAAAATTTAGAAAAAATAGTACATTTAACCCGCTTGACTCCCACGTGTGTATTTTAAACAATTCTTTCTAAGTAAGCCCCTATTTAGGTTGGAGGCGTGAAATTTTGCATACTTATAGCTGAACACCACATATCATACGACAAATCATAAAATTTTGAAAAAGTCGTACATTTAACCCTTTGGGCTCCCACATGCGTATTTTAAGCAATTCTTTCTAACTGAGCCCCTTATTAAATTGGAGATTTGAAATTTTGCATACTTATAGCAGAACACCTGAGGCCAGGCGACAAATGATAAAATCTTGAAAAAGTCTTACGTTTAACCCTTTGAGCTACCACATATCTATTTTAAGCAATTCTTTCTTAGAGAGCCCCTAATTAAGTTGGAGACTGCATACGTATAGCTGAATACCTCAGACCACACGGCAAATCATAAAATTTTCAAAAAGGCATATTATTTACTCCTCCGGGCTCTAACTTGTGTATTTTAAGCAATTTTTCTAACCTCCGCCCTTTTCACCCGGGGCGCACTTTTCCAACTTCTGCCGACACCCCTTTGAACATTCTTTCATTTTATGCACCATAGCCTTACATATTTTAGTTCCACTTTGTACCGCCAGGGGTGCCTACGTATCTCGAGTGCTATCGGCCCAATCCCCTCGACTAATATATCTACGGATAGTATATAAAACGGAGTTTCGTTCGGATATAGGTCTGTTTAAAATAGAGTGCGCCCCTGGTTGCGAAATACGGAACTAACAGATTTTTCAAAAGGATGAAGTTTTTTGAAAGGAATATTAAACGAAACCCTCTGTGCGATCCGTGATCACACTTAACTACTTGTTCCCTATATTTATGCATACTATAAACTGCGTATAAATGCTATAGTTCATATACAGAGCTACAGAAATGAATTCGTAAAGGTTACTGAGTATGAGCATAAATTGTTTAAAGGTGGGTTTTAAATGAGTTATGCCTTTTTACGCTGAACTGAATTTATTGTACTAAGAAACATTTGTAGAGTATAGATAAAAAGATATACAGGGCCACGCAAAGAGTTGGATACATGGCAGTCTATGTGTGATAATTTCTGGAAATGTAATTTCAGTAGTTTTAAGCATGTTTTAGTTTGAATTAAATTTTAGCTAAACAGTGGCATGTAATGAAGGTACTGGGTAAACTACAGGGCTGTACAAAAGTATTCAAGTATGTTTCCATGTATAAGTATAAGTTGCTGAAAGATGAATTTCAACCTGTTATGCATTTTCTTGCTAAACTAAATTTTTCCATTATATAGTATATATTTCAACATACAGATCGAATACAAGGCTGTTCAAAATAATTGGAATACATATTTGGCCATGGGCGGTAACTACTGAAATCGGATTTTTAAATGTTTACTTAGTTATCTTATTTACCTTATTTCCCTAACTAAGAAGTTTCGTTAAAGCTTTCAGGGAGTGTTGGAAAATGTTTCATAATCTATGCTGTACGCATGATTTTTCTTAAACACGGGATTCCGTCACATTCAGGTTCTTTTTCAGCAGGTTTTACCATACTTTAATTTTATTGCCTAGAAATGCATCTGCCCATCTTAAAAAATAATAAAAACAAATTATATCAATTTTAATTGGGGAATAACAACGATTTAAAAGTACATGCATTTTGGGGAAAAAAAAAAAGTTGATTTTACAGATATTTTTACGGGGCAAGCCAGATTCGTGCAGGTCCAGTGGTTTTCATACGAGTTGGGTTGGAAGCGGGACTGAAAATTTCTGCTTGTTCAGACCTCAAGAAGAATGCAGTCCAACCTCCACTTGGGCCGGAAAATAAATGTAAGCCCGGCCCATCTCGGTCCGAACATTTAGAAAATAGAAAACCCCAAATCACGCTCGGGTCGAGTGTCGAGAAGGAAAATTAGGCCGGGCCCATGAAGACCCTTACACCGAACAACCAAAAGATTAGTTCACAAAATTTTGTGAATTTGGACGATAAAGTTCTAATATATATTTTTTAAAAAATTATGAAGCCGAGAAAGATAAGAGGTTAAAAATCGAAAGCAGTTCCACCGAGGCACCGAATTATCCACAGATCGCGACAAATCACCTTCGTAACAAAATTTAACCGAAAAATCTACATTTCTTCCACCAAATTCCGTCGCATCCTCTTAAACAACAGATCGCAAAGATCAAACTTCAGACGACCAAAACCTTCATCGATAAACTGTCCAAGTCCCTTTTCGAGAAGAAAAACAGTTTACAAATCGAACGCAGTTCCACCGAATCATCCACAGATACGACAAATTACCTACGTTGAGCTCAATTTTTCCCGGTTAGAAGCGACTGTTTGTAAAACGCTATGGCTAGTGGATTGGAGCCTCATGATTGGAGCCTCATGATTGGAGTGGATTGGAGTGGACATGGCCTTTTACTATCAATCGATTAAACATTAGATTGTTTCCTTTTTCGCGTTCGTCTTTTATTCTGTAAGATTTTCATGGGCTACATAATTAGTTGAAGACCTCGATTTTTGCTTTGCAAGACGATTTTCATTTCGGCGTCGCTCTTTGGCTTTGGATTTTTCCATATCTGATAATTTTCGCCTACCCATTTTGTAATTTTTTCAATTTTTAACGATTTTATGCCTTCCGATTACCTATTCAAACAATTTTTAACGATTTTATGCCTTTCGATTACCTATTCAAATAAAATTTCTTCTAAAAGTAGAGAACATCGTTGAATTTCGTTAAAAAAAAAAAAAAAAAAAAAAAAAAAAAAATGCGAGCGTCACATTTGGCATCATCGTCGACCGAAAACAACAACCATTTCCAAATGGTTAAAAAAAAACGAACTTTTAGTGTCAATAGTTTAGTGTTAATTCATAAATGATTTTGAGTTGAACGAGTTCGTTTGAAAATTTTTGAATTAGAGCGTGAACTTGACTCAGTTTTGAGAAATTGAGTTTGAGTTTGAATTAGTTCATTTTTTTTTTTTTTTTTTTTTTTTTTGTGAACGTGCTCAACACTGGTTACAGCTGAAACAGATGAAATTCATTTACAAAGATTAAAGCAAGTATTAGAAAGATTAAGGGATTATAACATTAGGATAAATAAAGAAAAATCATTCTTTATGGCAGCTGAGATTACTTATTGTGGGTATAAAGTTGATAAACATGGTATTCATAAAACACAAGATAAAATTGAAGCAATTTTAAATGCTCCAAGGCCAGTTAATGTATCTGTGGTTAAAGCTTTTCTAGGCTTAGTTACATATTATGCTAAGTTTGTACCAAACTTATCTACTATTGCAAATCCTTTAAATAATTTGCTTAAGAAGAATGTTAAGTTTAATTGGTCTTATAAGTGTGAACAAGCATTTAAAAGCATAAAAAAGGAAATTGCTTCTGACAGGGTTCTTACTCATTTTACTCCTAAGTTACCTTAGTTTTAGCTACTGATGCTTCTCCTTATGGTATTTCTGCAGTTCTTTCGCATATGATGCCAGATAACACTGAAAAGCCTATTGGGTTTGTGTCCAGAACTTTGAATAATGCAGAACAACGGTATAGTCAAGTTGATAAAGAGGAATTAGCTATTATAATTGGTTTGAAGAAATTTTTTCAATATTTGTATGGCAACAGGTTTACCATATTTACTGACGATAAACCTTTAGTGTCTATTTTTTCTCCTTCTAAAAGTATTCCTGTTTTATCGGCTGCTAGAATGCAACGATACGCATTTTATTTACAAACGTTTCAATATGATATCCATTATAAAAAAAACTACTGATCACGGAAATGTTGATGCTCTTTCACGATTTCCTTTACGTAGTGAAGATTTACCTCGACAATTTAATTCAAATGATGCAATTGATAAATCTGAAATTCTTCAAATTAATCAACTCTCTATATTACCATTAACTTCGAAATCTATTGCTTCAGCTACAAAATCTGATCCCCTTTTACCTCAAATTTTTCATCACCTCATTTCTGGTTCTGAAATTCCTAAAAATTTACTTTTTGGTGGTAAACAAGAATTCACTTTTCAGCATAGTTTTATTTTAAAAGGATGTAGGGTAGTTATCCCTGAAATTCATAGAAACCAAATCCTAAAAGAATTACACTTTCGTAATTTTGGTATAGTTAAAATGAAGTCTTTAGCCCGTAGTTTTGTATGGGGTCCAGGTATAGACCAAGATATTGAAGATCTTGCACGATATCGCACTACTTGTGTCCTGCATCTCTATTTCTAAAACGTCATATAAGAACAAAAATAGATTTGATAGAACCAAATGTTACAAATTTAGTTCATGATAAACAAGATGCGAAACATCCAAAGTTAAAATAAAAGAATTTGAAATTAACCAGAAAGTAGCTGTAAGAAATTATACTCCAGAAGCCAAGTGGAAAATTGGTCGAATAATAACAAGAGAAGGAAAATTACATTATAGAGTTCAAGTTAGTTCGAATACTTGGAAAAGGCATGTTGATCAAATAACAAATGTAGGTTCAGAGATTTCTTTAGTTAATGATACAAATTCTGAATAAAGTGATACAGGAAATTCTAGAAGTGAAAATGCAATTGTGAAACAAGATGATTATTCACCAATATGGCCTAGTATCGCAGATCTGCAGCCATTTGATTATCATGAGCAAAATACTACAGGTTCTACACCAACTGACTTTCATTATCTTGATTCTTCAAGTCCTAAATCAACTGACTCCCAAAACCTTCTGTTCCCACTAGTTCAATAGTTGATGCTGCTGAACTTTTAAAAACTAATACACTAATTCTTCTTCTTCTCCACAGGTACTGCGAAGATCCAGTAGGTATAGAAGAGTTCCTGACCGTCCGAAATATTAAGTGGGGGAAAGCTGTCATGTTTGTATTTCAATTTAATATGTATAGATGTCAGCACCACAGTTTTCTTTCCTCCCACAATTCATTATCAGAGAATTGTTCTCTAGCTTTTTGTCATGTGATTGACGTTTGTAAGTGATGTTATTGTTTTGTGAAATGTACAGTAAATGTTTAAATGTCTACGATCTGCCTCGCCAATATATAGTTGTGTTAATTATTATTAATTACAAACTAAATATATAACAGCATGCATTTTTGTATAAGAGTAAGTCTAAGTAATTATTAATGTTGCTATTCTGTATGCTCTGGCTTGAGAACATATAGTAATTTAAAATATACAGTTAAATTTTTCCATAAATATTTATGTAGTAAGCAATATTCTAGAAAATAATCGTAACTGTATGTTAAGAAAAATCTGAATTTTTTGTAGAAATTGAGTCGGGTCTGATTTTTTCTTTAGGAGCAGGACCGGGGCATGAACCGCGAAAATATAAACGGGACGTCCCGAAAATTTAGTTTTTCCACACGCCCGGTCCGAGCTAAGCCTAATTATTCTTCTTTCGGGACGGGCCGGGCACAGGTCTGAAAATTCCGGTTCCCTGCCCCCCCCCCCCCCACCTCCCCCTTTAAGTAAGTTTATATTAAAATCAAACCTTACGATTTTGCAAAAATTTGTTCCTGGACAATGACATATAATTTACATAAGTTTTCTTTTCCGAATAATTAAGATAAAAATTTGTTTTAATTATACATTTATTAATTGAATAGATATAAAAAATTATGAAAATTCACATTTTAAATTAATTTATTTATGTATATTACTTGCATTTGAACCCACCCAACGTTTGAGATCAACTCTTTCTTCGAAAAGATTTAAAACTTATTAAACATGTGCCAAAATCATTTAATAAATTTTACATTTAGCGCTATAAATTTTAAACGCGATATCACACTATTCGCAATTTGTTCGTGCCATTCTTCGCCGGTCCGTTCCAGACATCAAAATGTGTTAGCCACTTAATACGGGGCAAATAGTCCGAGAACAGACAGCAAAAAACCCTTTGTTATAAAGTACAAGAAAAAAACCTGTTCTATGCAAAATTAGAAGCAGGAGAATCTTATGATCCATGTCTGCAGGAAGTGAAGTGGCGCATAAGACAAAAAATTAATACCACCAGTGGTTGACTCGTAGGCTTATCACTGTGTTTGTCTTACAACTATCCTCCATGTTTTCATACCTTAGGTTGTAGGACAGACACAATGATAAACCTACAAGTCAACCACTGGTCTAATTAAATTTCGGCTTATGTACACCCCTCACTTTCGGCAGTCATGCATAATTAAATTCCCCTACTCTACATTTCCATAAAATAAAACATTTTTTCTTGTGTTTGATAAAACAGTTTTTGTGCCGTCTGCTCTCAAACTATAATACACGCCTGGAATGGAGAGTACTCAGGAGTGTCCTCATCCAAGCAGTTGCGGGTATATACCATCAGACGAAAGACATTTACTTGGATAACGGTGAATTACTACTGTCTTCATGGCTGTTGTGCCATAACCTGAGCAGGACACCTACTGAGTAATGTCCATATTCCACATCGAGCTCATCGCTTTCCTCAAACAAAAAGGACAAAGGAAGATAATTTTTATATTTTCGACAATACGTTTCATAAAATTAAAAAGTGTTGCTTAATGTCAGTGATGGATAATTATAAAAGTGAGCATTTCATCTACGATATTTATATATTAATGTTTATGAGTCTTTTAGCAGAATTTGAATTTTGCTTACTCTTTAAAAGGGATATTAATAACGAAAGCATTTAAAATTTTTTGCTAAAAAATGTGGGTGTTTTTCAGAAGAAGGAAAATTGGAGTAAAAGGGGCGGAACTATGGATTCACTTTAACTTTTAAAAAAAAGTTTAAAAAAGTTGAAATTTTAATATAAGAGAAAATGTTTTAATTTAAAATGGCTATATATTTTTCTCTTTTCTTTTGTAAATTTAAACCTAAAAATTATTTTCTAAACTAATTTTAAGCTTAGAATTCTAAAATAAGTATGTTTATTCCTTATTAATCTCTGGAAGAGTGCTTAAGATTTATTTGTCCTTTCCATTTTAAAAAAGGTTCACCCCTGATGCATCTGCACGCTAGGAGACATATTCCGCTTAACGAATAGTGGAATAATCTGCCTTCTTATTAAAAAGCAAAACTCAAAAAGTCAAAGTTTATCATAACCAGGTATGTGTGGAATTTCAATTATTATTTAATCAAAAAGAGTTAATCTCATAACGACACAAAAATATATTCCCACGCAAGTATCAGCAACATTTTTTTCGCGGAATTTTCATTTGTGCAAAATGACTTTTATATATACTTAATTTTATGTAGGCATATTTATTTAAATAAGTTCATATTTTAAATTAATATATTTATGTATATTACTTGCATTTGATCCCACCCAACGTTTGAGATCAACTCTTTCATCGGAAAGGTTTAAAACTTATTAAACACGTGTCAAAATATTTTAATAAATTTTACATTTAGAGCTCTAAATTTTAAACGCGATATCACACTATTCGCAATTTGTCCGTGCCAATCTGCGCCGGTCCGTTCCAGACATCAAAATATGTTAACCACTTAATACGGGGCTAATATTCCGAAAACCGACAGCAAAAAAGCCTGTTCTATGGAAAATTAGAAGTAGGGGGATCTTATGATTCATGTCCGCAGGAAGTGAACTGGTGCATAAGCCAAAAATTAATACCACCATTGGTTGACTCGTAGGCTTGTCACTGTGTCTGTCCTACAACCTTAGGTATGAAAGCATGGAGGAGAGTTTTAAGACAAACACAGTGATAAGCCTACTAGTCAACCACTGGTGGTATTAATTTTTGGATTATACACCACTTCACTTCCTGCAGACATGCGTCATAAGATTCCCCTACTTCTAATTTTCCATAGAACAGGTTTTTTTTATAATGATAAACCTACGAGTCAACCACTGGTGTAATTAAATATCGGCTTATGTACCCCTTCACTTTCGGCGGTCATGCATCATTAAATTCCCCGTCTATACATTTCCATAAAATAAAGCATTTTTTCTTGTGCTTGATAACATAGGTTTTTGTGCTGTCTGCTCTTGGACTATAATACACGCCTGGAATGGAGAGTACTCAGGAGTGTCCTCATCCAAGCAGTTGCTGGTATATACCGTCAGACGAAAGAAATTTACTTGGATAACTTTGAATTTGTACTGCTCTATTCTTCATGGCTGTGTGTGCCATAATCTGAGTAGGACACCTCCTGCGCAATTTCCATATTTCACATCGAGCTCATCGCTTTCCTCAAACAAAAAGGACAAAGGAAGATAATTTTTATATTTTCGACAATACGTTTCATAAAATTAAAAAGTGTTACTTAATGTCATTGATCCATAATTTTAAAAGTGAACATTTCATCTACGATTCTGTCAAACACTAAAAATAGGACTAAGTTATAAGAACTTCATTTATATATTAATGTTTATGAGACTTTTGCAGAAGTTGAATTTTGCTTACTCTTTAAAAGGGATGTTAAAGATGAAAGCATTTAAATTTTTTTGCTAAAAAATGTGGATGTTTTTCTGAAGAAGAATAATTGGAGTAAAATGGGCGGAACTATGGATTCACTTTAACTTAAAAAAAAAAAAAAAAAGTTTAAAAAAACGTTCAAATTTGAATATAAGAGAAAGTGTTTTAAAATAATATTACTATATTTCTTTCTCTTTTCTTTTGTAAATTTAAACCTAAAAATTATTTTCTAAACTAACTTTAAGCTTAGTATTCTAAAATAAGTATGTTTATTTCTTATTAATCTCTGGAAGAGTGCTAAGATTTATTTGTCCATTCCATTTTAAAAAAGGTTCACCCCTGATGCACCTGCACGCTAGGAGACATCATCCGCTTTACGAATAGTGGAATAATCTGACTTATTAAAAAGCAAAACTCAAAAAATCAAAGTTTATCCTAACCAGGTATGTGAGGAATTTTAATTATTATTTAATCCAAAAGAGTTAATCTCATAACGACCCAAAAATATATTCCCACGCAAGTATCAGCAACATTTTTTTCGCGGAATTTTCATTTGTGCAAAATGACTTTTATATATACTTAATTTTATGTATGCATATTTATTTAAATAAGTTCATATTTTAAATTAATTTATTTATGTATATTACTTGCGTTTGATCACACCCAACGTTTGAGATCAACTCTTTCTTCGGAAAGATTTAAAACTTATTAAACGTGTGTCGAAATATTTTAATAAATTTTACATTTAGCGCTATAAATTTTAAACGCGATATCACACTATTCGCAATTTGTCCGTGCCAATCTGCGCCGGTCCGTTCCAGACATCAAAATGTGTTAACCACTTAATACGGGGCTAATATTCCGAAAACCGACAGCAAAAAAGCCTATGTTATAAAGCACAAAAAAAACCTGTTCTATGGAAAATTAGAAGTAGGGGGATCTTATGATCCATGTCCGCAGGAAATGAACTGGTGCATAAGCCAAAAATTAATACCACCATTGGTTGACTCGTAGGCTTGTCACTGTGTCTGTCCTACAACCTTAGGTATGAAAGCATGGAGGAGAGTTGTAAGACAAACACATTGATAAGCCTACGAGTCAACCACTGGTGGTATTAATTTTTGGATTATACACCACTTCACTTCCTGCAGACATGCGTCATAAGATTCCCCTACTTCTAATTTTCCATAGAACAGGCTTTTTTTATAATGATAAACCTACGAGTCAACCACTGGTGTAATTAAATATCGGCTTATGTACCCCTTCACTTTCGGCGGTCATGCATCATTAAATTCCCCGTCTATACATTTCCATAAAATAAAGCATCTTTTCTTGTGCTTAATAACATAGGTTTTTGTGCTGTCTGCTCTTGGACTATAATACACGCCTGGAATGGAGAGTACTCAGGAGTGTCCTCATCCAAGCAGTTGCTGGTATATACCGTCAGACAAAAGACATTTACTTGGATAACTTTGAATTTGTACTGCTCTATTCTTCATGGCTGTGTGTGCCATAATCTGAGCAGGACACCTCCTGAGCAATTTCCATATTCCACATGGAGCTCATCGCTTTCCTCAAACAAAAAGGACAAAGGAAAATAATTTTTATATTTTCGACAATACGTTTCATAAAATTAAAAAGTGTTACTTAATGTCATTGATCCATAATTTTAAAAGTGAACATTTCATCTACGATTTTGTCAAACACTAAAAATAGGACTAAGTTATAAGAACTTCATTTATATATTAATGTTTATGAGACTTTTGCAGAAGTTGAATTTTGCTTACTCTTTAAAAGGGATGTTAAAGATGAAAGCATTTAAATTTTTTTGCTAAAAAATGTTGGTGTTTTTCTGAAGAAGGATCATTGGAGTAAAAGGGGCGGAACTATGGATTCACTTTAACTTAAAAAAAAAAAAGTTTAAAAAAACATTGAAATTTGAATTTAATAGAAAATGTTTTAATTTAAAATGGCTATATTTTTTTCTCTTTTCTTTTGTAAATTTAAACCTAAAAATTATTTTCTAAACTAATTTTAAGCTTAGTATTCTAAAATAAGTATGTTTATTTCTTATTAATCACTGGAAGAGTGCTAAGATTTATTTGTCCTTTCCATTTTATAAAAGGTTCACCCCTGATGCACCTGCACGCTAGGAGACATCATCCGCTTTACGAATAGTGGAATAATCTGCCTTATTAAAAAGCAAAACTCAAAAAGTCAAAGTTTATCCTAACCAGGTATGTGTGGAATTTCGATTATTATTTAATCAAAAAGGTTAATCTCATAACGACCCAAAAATATATTCCTACGCAAGTATCAGCAACATTTTTTTCGCGGAATTTTCATTTATGCAAAATGACTTTTATATATACTTCATTTTATGTATGCATATTTATTTAAATAAGTTCATATTTTAAATTAATTTATTTATGTATATTACTTGCGTTTGATCCCACCCAACGTTTGAGATCAACTCTTCCTTCGGAAAGATTTAAAACTTATTAAACGTGTGTCAAAATATTTTAATAAATTTTACATTTAGCGCTATAAACTTTAAACGCGATATCACACTATTCGCAATTTGTCCGTGCCAATCTGCGCCGGTCCGTTCCAGACATCAAAATGTGTTAACCACTTAATTCGGGTCTAATATTCCGAAAACCGACAGCAAAAAAGCCTATGTTATAAAGCACAAAAAAAAACTGTTCTATGGAAAATTAGAAGTAGGGGGATCTTATGATCCATGTCCGCAGGAAGTGAAGTGGTGCAAAAGCCAAATATTAACACCACCATTGATTGACTCTTAGGCTTGTCCAGGGCCGTAACCAGCTAGTAATGCCAGGGGGGGCTCTGAAAATTTTTTTGTGGGGCTGGGCTAGCATCTTTTAACAATCCATACGTCTTATGCAATCTAAATACAACTAAACCTGTTAAAACGGATCTCTCTATAAGCAGTGTTTATTTGCTTTTTTTCTAAAACCTCATACGAAAGTCATAAAAATGTCAACTGACCTTTCTTTTCCAACTGTTCTGCGGTCAACAAAAGAAAGGAGAGTGTCAACAATGGAAAGAGGTGGAGATGGATTTTGTCGGACTGATTTACGGATCGTACTACATATTACGAAAGTAATATAAGATGAAAAGCATTGCCTGACCGCTTAAAAACTTCCGCTGTTAACGGACGCTGTCTACAAATGGCGATGTCTTTGTCGCGGTTAAGTAGTGTTTTTCATGTTTTATTACCTTTGTGGGATCTGAATTGGATCCGAAATCTTTCCGACGAGTACGCCTCTGCCTTTTTCCATTGCTGAGACTCCTTTTTTTGGTGATGACCGCAGAATGGTTAGAAAAGAACGGCCAATTGAAATTGTCATTGCTTATGTAGGAGAAGGAGCACTTTTTTCTTTTGCACTGACCTTAAAAAAACTTATCTGTAACGTAACCTGTTTATAACGGAATGTTTGCATAACGAAATTCTTAAACTGATTAAAAATTCGTAATCTGACGAAAGAAGTACAAAACAATTAGGGGTGTGTGCATACTAAGACGAAAACTTATCTAAAATAGAATTTTTCCTCATTCCGTTGGATTTGGTCTTAGCAGGGTTTTACTGTATTTAAAATGCGAAACGTACATTGAAACCGACATTTCATAAAAAAGTAACTTCATTCAGATTTTAATAAAGGAAAATCATGCATTGCAGATTGGTGAGCATATATTTTCCTATTCTCATAGCCTATTACTGTTTTTACTTTATTGAGAATATTTTAGAAAATGTCGTAATTAAAAATATTTCTGATTACATTCACAATTGATATAATAAGCAAAAAATATTAATTGGCGTTAGAACAAGTTTTCTTGACAACAACTGACTACTTTAACAAATGTACAGTGAAGAAAATCATGCATTGAATACTGATTTCGGTCAGGGCCGTAGCAAGGTCTTTAGAGGCCCCACCCCTTCCCCAAAATATATTTTTCGGGCCCCCCTCTAAGATTTTAGAGAAATATCTATATTTATTTTTCCACCCGAGTTCCATTGTATAACAACACCAGCGAAGTTTCGCTGGTCGAATTTTCCAAAACGAACTTCAAATTGAACGAATTTGTAGTTAGGCTGCACTGCTTTCGGCAGCGTACACCCATAGGGGCTATGTCCGCTCCGATCTCGAATCATACGAACCTTGAATTATTGTAATTTTTTTATTTAGATCCAGATTAAATTCAAATTTTCAAAATTTCGTTCACGTTGCTGCAGGAACAGATTTGATACTTTTACAATGTGAATTTATTCAAAGGACTTGCAAAATTTAACTGAGAATTCTTCCATTTAGGAAAAAAATGTCAAAAAAATCGCCGAAGAACGCGAAAGACCGCCAAAAATTGCATAAAAATTTTCAAAGTTCATAGAGATCAAACTTTACTCATATTGAATTAAAAGATTGAAACAGTTTTTTTTTTTTTTTTTTTTTTTTTTTCCCTTTACGAATATTAAAAAAACTACCAGAAAAGTGAAAAAAAGCTAAAAATCACATAAAAATTCTCGAAAATTTTAAAAACAGCAGAGGACAAAATTTGGCAAAAAAGTTTGAAACTGAATTCCTTTTACAAATGTAGAATTGCTAAGTATTGTTCATAAACAAAATAAATAAATAAAAAATATGGAAGTCGTTTTCGTATTTTCAATTTTCTCTTCAGTTTGACAATGCTATCCGCGTGACCCAGACAGATTTTCTTTAAGCAGAAAATATTCCCTTATAACAATTTTTTTTCCCGCTCGGATTGGTGCCTTTTATTAAATACATATATATGTACAGATTTAGTAATTCAAAAAAAAAAAAAAAAATACTTTTGGGATGTTGTTTTCATACATTCCGGTTTTCTCCAGTTTAAAATTGTCACCCAAGTTGAAATTTAAGAAGAAAAAAAAATACCTTCGGATAGAAGGTACCTTTCTTTGGGCAACGAAGACGGGTTTCCTAGTAGCTAATAATAAAGACAGACGTTTGTCTGTCCAGAGTTTTTCTTTGTCTGACAAGATGTTTTTCTGTTTCAAAAAGATGTTCTGTTTCTCAAGATGTTTTTCTGTTTCAAAATTTGACAGGAAGGTTACCTGTATGCCTGAAGTTGCTCGAAACAGGTTTTTAAATTTTTTGATTCGATTTTTTTTTCATTTAATTTTTTACGATATTTTTTGTATTTTTTCGAGTTTCGTGCTTCCCCCCCCCCCCCCCATTCATAAAAGGAATCTATTTTCAATCCATCTTTCCATTTTAGCCGAATATAGTAAAGTAGTCTTCTTCGATTTTTAAATATTTCGCGAATTTTTTATGTGATTTTTAACTTTTTTTCGCGTATTTTTTGACATTAGTAAAAGGAATCAGGTTTCAGTCTTTTAGCCCGATGTACTAAATTTTGTCCTTTGCGATTTTTGAACTTTTCACGAACGTTTTTTTTCTCCTTTTTAAGACCCCCGTGATTAGAAGAGATTTTATCTCACATTTGAAGAAACTTTCGTCTTTAGAAAGGAAAATTTCTAGAAATTTTGATGTTTTATTCGCGACTTCTTCGTGTTATGAAGGAAAAAGTCATGCGTAAAAGTTCAGTTTCTAATAGGGAAAAGTACAATGCAGCAAAGTTGGCGGAACACTCCTGTGATTTGATTTGACAAAAATGCATCGTCAAATTTAGTAAGGATGTTAGGTAATTTTTATGTTAGATTGGTGAGTTTTCTATATTTTCGCGGAAAATGAGAAAATCAAATCAAAGCTTTTTTGTGTGTGTGTGTTTGAATGAAAGAAAAAGTTACGGAAAAAATCCTTCAATTTACTGATTTCTTTCTTTCTTTCTTTCTTTTTTTTCTTGGAGAGACAGTATAAAAGGAACTCAGTTTCTATCTTTTATCCCAATATAGTAAAAATTTTGCCATCTGCGGAACGGATTTTTGACATCCCTAAAAGGAATCGGGTTTCAGCCTTTTAGCTCAATATAGAAAATATGTCCATAGAAATTTCTGATTTTTTTACGAACGTTTTATGTGATTTTTAACATATTTTTGTCTTTCACGGCAATTTTTTCACATTCCAGTTACAATCTTTTGGCTCGATATAATCAATTTTCTCTCAGCGATTTTTGAATTTTTGCCCAATTTTTTATAAGATTTTTACACTTTTTTTTTTCGCGTTTTGCGGAGTTTTTTGACATTTTTTTTTTCTGAAACCGAAGAATTATCCAGTAGATTTTGCTGCTGTCATAATTAAGTTGAAGTGGAAAAATAACAAATTTGTTCCTGTAGCAACGTGAGCTACGATGCTGGAAAAGTATACTTTTATCTGGACACTATCACTTTTATCGAAAAAATCATCGAAATTCGAAAAATATCGAAAAATTCAATGATTGTTTGATTCAAGATCGGAGCGGGAATATCCGGAAAAGGTTTACGCTGCGAAAGGCAGTGAAAGCCCCGAATGGAGAACTCCAAAAAATAGGTTCTTTTTTTAAAAAAGCAATTAGCGAAGCTCTGCTAGTAGATTAAATAAATACACAATGTAATTTATGTATAGTTAACATAAGTAATATATCGAGACAAGAGAAATGAAATGTTCAAAACGAAACAGGTCGAACATAAGTGGATAGGCGGCATATGCAATGCACATAGATGCCCGCTTATTGGGGTCGCCAACGAGATTAAGAGCATATATTTTTTGAACATTTGAAAAAAACTTTTAAGAGCGGCCCCAAAAAGAAAATTTATAAAGTATTTAGAGCCAGCAAAACTTCTTTCATCTGGGCACCTTTAAAAAGAATGGTAGCTATAGAAAAAAAAGGGCATGTCTGTTTTGGTTAAAAGAAGTAATGGTATTAAGAAAGTTTTTAACCTTATTGGGGTCCCAACGAGATTAAAAAGCATATTTTTAAAACATTTGAATAATAAAAATTGAGCCTAAAAGTTTTGAATCTTGAGTTCCAAATTTTCCTCACTTTTATGGGCGGCCCCAAAAAAGTCAATTAAAAAAGTATTTAGAGCCTGCAAAATTTCTTTCATCTGGGCACCTTTAAAAAGAATCGTGACTGTAGAAAGAAAGCACATTTGGTTGAAGGAAGTAATAGTATTAAGAAAGTTTCGAAACTTATTGGGGCGCCCAACGAGATTAAAAAGCATATTTTTAAATCATTTGAATAATAAAAATGGGGTCTAAAAGTTTTAAATCTTGGTCTCCAACTTTTCCTCCCGTTTATAGGGGGCCTTAAAAAAGACAATTCAAAAGAATATAGAGCCTGCAAAATTTCTTTCATCTGGGAACCTTTAAAAAGAATGGTAGCTATAGAAAAAAAGGACATGTCTGTTTTGGTCAAAAGAAGTAATGGTATTAAGAAAGTTTTTAACCTTGTTGGAGCCCCCAACGATAATAAAAAGCACATTTTTAAAACATTTGAATAATAAAAATTAGGCCTAAAAGTTTTGAATCTTGAGTTCCAACTTTTCCTCCCTTTTATAGGGGGCCCCCAAAAAGTCAATTAAAAAAGTATTTAGAGCCTGCAAATTTTCTTTCATCTGGTAACCTTTAAAGAGAATGCTGGCTATAGAAAGAAAGTGCATATCTGTTTTGGTCAAAAGAAGTAATAGTATTAAGAAAGTTTTGAACCTTGTTGGGGCCCCCAACGAGATTAAAAAGCATATTTTTAAAACATTTGAATAAAAAGATGGGGCATAAAAGTTTTGAATCTTAGGCTCCAACTTTTCCTCACCTTTATAGAGGGCCCTAAAAAAGACAATTCAAAAAGAATTTAGAGCCTGCAAAATTCCTTTCATCTGGGCACCTTTAAAAAGTATGGTAGCTTTAGAAAAAAGGGCATGTCTGTTTTGGTCAAAAGAAGTAATAGTATTAAGAAAGCATTGAACCTTGTTGGAGCCCCCAACGATATTAAAAAGCACATTTTTAAACCATTTGAGTAATAAAAAGTCCTTCCGGCCAGTGCCGGAAGGAAGAGGTAGCTTTCAAATTCCTTATTTTAAAAAAGCCAACTTATATTATTCAAACACACGAAGCTCAATTTAGTGGAAACCGAATATAGGAGATTCAATACTAATTTTTATCAATACTAATTCATTATGAATGAGAATTTCACGAAATTAGTCAGCTTTATCCAAGCTGCTTTTATTTAAAGTAACTTATATTTGGCTGAGATGTTGATGTATACTATCCACATGCCTTCTTACATGGAAATAGGCGAATATGTGTGTTATCGCGTGACAAATACAAGATCGTTTCAAAATGTTAGCCATACTAGAAATTCAAAGAGCTATAATTCAACCATTTTTTAAGATATAAACAAAAGAACAAATTTTCAGAAACAAAATCTGCTCCGGAATCTTTGTATCAAGGCCAAACACATAAAAAAATCTTTTTCATTTTCCAATTTTTTAATACCTCATTTTAAATTTTAAATTTAATTTTTTTTAAATGGCAACCCTTTTGAAACAAGATGGCGAATGAAGCTGGCCAACGAACTCGGTCGAGACATTGGTATGTACTATGTACCGACCAAGTAACATCCAAATCGGTTCATAAATACGCTTGTTATCGCGTGACAAAAATCAGGTCGTTTTAAAATATCAGCCACAATAGAACTTCAAAATCCTATAACTCAGCCATTTTTTAAGATATAGACGAAACAAAAACTGCTCCCAAATCTTTGTATCAAGGTCAAATACATAAGAAAAAAATATTTTTTCAATTTTTAATTTTTTGGTACCACATTTCAAATTTAAATTTTTCTTAAAAATTTAAATGGCTGCCATTTTTAAACAAAATGGCGGATGAAGCTGGCCAACGAACTCGGTCGAGACATTGGTATGTACTATGTACAAACGAAGTTACATCCAAATCGGTTCATAAATACGCCTTTTATCGCGTGACAAATTTCAGGACGTTTCAAAATGTCAGCCACGCTAGAAATTCAAAATGCTATAACTCAGCCATTTTTTAAGATATAGACGAAACAAAAACTGCTCCGGAATCTTTGTATAAAGGTCAAATACATAAGAAAAAAATATTTTTCCTTTTTCAATTCTTTGGTACCACATTTCAAATTTAAAATTTTTAAAAAAATTTTAAATGGCCGCCATTTTGAAACAAAATGGCGGATGAAGCTGGCCAACGAACTCGGTCGAGACATTGGTATGTACTATGTACATACCGAATTACATCCAAATCGGTTCATAAATTCGAGAGTTACAGTATGACAAAGGTCAGATATATATATATATATATGGATATATATATATATATATATATATATATATATATATATCAACTTTTGAACGGAGGGTGGTTTCGGGGTCTGGGGGTCATGATCGATGAAAATATACCAAAATTTTTTGAAATCGCTTTCCTCCGAACGGCTGCAATAGGTAGCTTTTTGTAATGAAAGCTACCTAAAATTGGGCCTAAAAGTTTTGATTCTTGAGTTCCAACTTTTCCTCACTTTTATAGGGTGCCCCCAAAAAGTTAATTAAAAAAGTATTTAGAGCCTGCAAAATTTCTTTCATCTGGTCCCCTTTAAAGAGACTACTGGCTATAGAATGAAAGCACATATCTGTTTTGGTCAAAAGAAGTAATAGTATTAAGGGAGCTTTGAACCTTATTGGGCCCCCCCAACGAGATTAAAAAGCATATTTTTAAAACATTTGAATAAAAAGATGGGACCTAAAAGTTTTGAATCTTAGGCTCCAACTTTTCTCACCTTTATAGGGGGACCTAAAAAAGACAATCCAAAAGAATTTAGAGCCTGCAAAATTTCTTTCATCTGGGAACCTTTAAAGAAAATACTGGTTATAGAAAGAAAGAACATTTGTTTGAAGGAACTGATAGTATTAAGGAAGTTTTGAAACTTATTGGGACTCCCAACGAGTTTGAAAAACATGTTTTTTAAACATTTGAATAAAAAAGTGAGGCCTAAAAGTTTTTAATCTTGGGCTCCAACTTTTCCTCCCGTTTATAAGGGTCCCTAAAAAAGACAATTCAAAAAGAAATTAGAACCTTCAAACTTTCTTTCATCTGGGAACCTTTAAAGAGAATACTGGCTATAGAAAGGAAGTGCATGTCTGTTTTGGTCAAAAGAAGTAATAGTATTAAGAAAGTTTTGAACCTTGTTGGGGCCCCCAATGATATTAAGAAGCATATTTTTAAAACATTTGAACAATAAAAATGGGGCCTAAAAGTTTTGAATCTTGAGTTCCAACTTTTCCTCACTTTTATTGGGGGGCCCCCAAAAAGACAATCTAAAAAGTATTAAGAGCGTGCAAAATTTCTTTCATCTGGGAACCTTTAAAAAGAATAATGACTATAGAAAGGAAGCACATTTGGTTGAAGGAAGTAATAATATAACGAAGTTTTGAAACTTATTGGGTTCCTAAGTGAGTTTTAAAAGCATATTTAAAAAAAAATTGGATAAAAAAATGGGCTTAAAAGTTTTGAATCTTGGGCTCCAACTTTTTCGCATTTATATAGGGGGCCCTAAAAAAGACAATCCAAAAAGAATCTAGAGCCTGCAAAATTTCTTTCATCTGGGCCCCTTTAAAAAAATGGTTCCTGTAGAAAAAAAAGCGCATATCTGTTTCGTTTGATGGAAGTAATGTATTGAAGAAGTTTTGAACCTTTGGTTTCACCTTTTTCGCCCATTGATAGGTGCACCCCAAAAATACTAAAATGCCATTTTATTTTTTAAGTAGAACTTAGAGCCTTCAAAAACTTTTATAAAAAATGGTGGATATAGAAGAAAAGCACATATCTGTTTTCTATTTCTAAATCTGATCAAGATCTTTGACAAAAAAAAAAATGAATTTCGATAAAACAGAATAAAATGTTATTAAAAATTCATAAAAAAAATAATTTAAAAAGTAAAAACATTCGGCTGAAAAGTACAATAGCTCACTACTGGGCCCCTGACTTTGCTCAGGCTCCCCCCAAATGGGGGGTATGGGGGGCGGTCGCTACGGCCCTGATTTCGGTTGTAGTTTACAATTTATTACATTAGTGCCTGCTATTGATCTCACTTAATTCAGTCCATTTAAAAATAATGTAAAAGCAGACAACAAACGCAATTTCGATTACTCAATATTTCTCTGAAGTATAAATAGTAGTTTTCTAAAAAACATTTAAATTCCCATTAAAATAAAAATTAATCTGACCAAGATTTAAAAAAGAAAAAAAACCCTCTTATTGGCAAATTTCATTTACCCACCAGAGTGAGAAAGATAAATAAATGCTTTTTAATTTTAAGATTCTTTTCATGATAGATAATCCATAATTAATATACAGGGTGATTCATGACCTCAGGGTTTAAACTAGAAGGAAACGAGGGGGCATATATCCTGGGCGCCCGAGTAAAAGGGGGAACCAAAAAATTTGATTTGTCTTCCGATTCAAAATACAAATAATGAAATTAAGTTACAAATGTATCGGACAACCGAAATATTTAGGCGGTTCTCAAATTCCCTACTCAACATCGCGAAACTTTCTGACTCATTTTCTAATTCATTTTTCAAAGGCATAAAATTGGCAGGCCTGGCTAGAGAAGTGGTATGAAATCAAATAGCGTTTTTTTTTTATATAAATAAATATCAAATCACATAAGTGATTCTTCTCACGTGACAAGTTTTCTCCTTTCTCGCGCTTTCGCTTCGAGAATTCGGTTCAAAATGCCCACTTTGACAGTATTTTCTGAAAGGGCATTTGTTTTTACCAAAAAATGGAAAACTCCATTCGATGACATAGTTTAGGAATAAGAATATCTGCTAATTTCATGCATTTACGAACAAAAATAAATTCAGAAATGCGTCTGAAAATAGCTCTTTTGGATTTGAAAGCAGCGTACTCTTTGTTTTGAACACGGCCAGTTTTTTCATTAGGTGACCACTTAGGGGTGGCAGAAGAATACTTGATTAATGAATTCATCCAAGATATCCACGAGCAAGATCAATACACTGTTCCAATTGGCTTTGAATTTGATAATATATTTCAGGCATTATTGTGTTGACAAGTTCTGCATGTTTGCTTTTGTGTGTTAACAAACAACAACATGTACTGTACATATTTGATTCACGAGCTCATCCAAGATACTTGCAAGAGTTATAGCTAATTGCTACCAGATTGACCACGATTCTGTCGCTGTCATGTCATGAAAATCAGTCAAAGGCGTCGAATTTACCGTCATTTTCAGATAGATTGTTTACTGCTATATAAAAACGTAAAACGCTGTTTGATTCCTTACATCCCGATTACCTGCAAATGTTATGCTTATAAAAAAAAAAAAAAAAAAAAAATAAAAAAAAAATAAAAGCGAATATGTCAGAAAGTAGCTGGCTTAGACATGAAAACAGCCTGGTAAAATGTAAAACGCAGTTAAATTCTTAGAGTCTGAATAACAATAGCTGCAAATTTTATTCCATTGTCAAAAAAAAAAAAAAAAAAAAAAAAAAAAAGAAAAAAGTTGTTTTTCAAAGTCATGAAACACAAGGAGAATAAATAAATAAAAGTTCAAAAAACATGCTCCAACCACGTTTTTGACATTTGAAGTCCACCGAAGTGGAATGCTTTGGGGCCTATAGCTACTATGACTGTCGCCTCGAATGATCCTTATTATACAGAAACAAGAACAATTCACAACAATTTTTATTTTTCCATTACATATATTATATTACAACAATGGGACATTCACAATTACATCCATATCTTACCCGAGGATTCGAACCCGGGCTCCCGCCGTGGCAGTAGCTGTCGCTACCGACCACGCCACTGGGCGACTCTCCAACCACGTTTTCATTTAAAGCTCTGCCGACATCCATGACATGAAACAATTTCGTTCAAGCAAAGATTTTTCTTATTTAATTTGTATAAATCGACAATTTTTTTTAGCTTTTTCCTTTCTCAGCTACACACATGTTGTATGCACGGTCGCCGTTGAAATTTAGAAACATGCTTTTATTGATTAGCTTGAAGACGTTTAGCCATTGCTCACTAATTACCTATCAGGATGAATAACATATGTCTATTTCTGTTCCACCCTGCAGAGATTATCGAGTATAAATTGTCCTCTATCATTTACTATGTACCAAAACATATGATAACTAGCTTGTACATCTGGGGTTAATTTTTTTCAGAAGAAGGAAATGTTCCTACTATCACATTTCGCTTGCATATTGAGAATTGTACCGCCAATGCTTCTGACTGTAAAATAATTGGTATTTCCGTTCCATTTCAGGCAACTGAAAGATATAATAGGTTTACTTGCAGATATAGTTTTTTCCTTCAGATTAGTATTAGTTAAAATGTACATTTTAATGAAAAAAAAGTGAAATGTGCAGAGGGGGCTCAAGAGGGAGCTAGGGGGGGGGGCTCAGCCCCCTCTGCCCCCATCTGGTTACGGGCCTGGGCTTGTCACTGTGTCTGTCCTACAACCTTAGGTATGAAAGCATGGATTAGAGTTGTAAGACAAACACAGTGATAAGCCTACGAGTCAACAACTGGTGGTATTAATTTTTGGATTATGCACCACTTCACTTCCTGCATACATGCATCATAAGTTTCCACTACTTCTAATTTTCCATAGAACATGTTTTTTTATGATGATAAGCCTACGAGTCAACCACTGGTGGTAATAATTTTTTGATTATGCACCACTTCACTTCCTGCAGACATGGATCATAAGATTCCCCTACTTCTAATTTTCCATAGAACAGGTTTTTTTTACAATGATAAACCTACGAGTCAACCACTGGTGCAGTGGCGCAGCCAGAATTTGGCTCTAGGGGGGTTTTTGAGTTTCTGCTAAAGGTGTTCGGCGGTTACTTGAATCACCGGTTAATGTAATCACTCTTTTTAATGAATTAAATCCTGATGTTTTTCCCCGCAATTATACGTTGGCTACGTTTCATTTAAACGCTGTACGTTCACAATATTAGAGTTAGAAAACATAAAATGCACCAATGAATTAACACAAAACTAGGTGAGATTTAGAAAACGTGTTTAAAAATGATGAGGCAAACTTTAAGAGATAGAACACAGTCCAGCAAATAATTTTTGCACAGAAAATATTAGGGTTCCAATTCACTTGTTCAATCAAAAATACACAGAGTTTCATTCCAAGACAATCCCGAATTCTTGTTCTTAACTTTACTAATAATAATGAAGCCATATTTAACAAACTTTTCAATAGACTTACCTTGCTTTTTGTCAAATGTAACATCACGAGAATTGGTGGAATTTATCATCATTCACGCAAATTAGTACTCAATTAGGTAATCCATATTTTGGAATGTAGTTGATATTAAACATGGTATTGTTGACTTAATTACTGTGCACTTCCAGTACTTTACATGACATCGAATTTGACATTAAGTAATGTAAAACTGTTGGAAATTTCGTTAAAATATCTGTATTACTGTTAAAAATCTCTAAAAATATCCGGGTTCAAACTGAAGTCGTATCTGTACTAATATTATAAAAAAGTAACTTTTTTTTTTTTTTTTTTTTTTTTGGTAGGTGTTAATTCTGGAACTACCGAACGGATTTAAAAAGATAATCGTCGTTTGCGAATTTTACTCGCGTACAAAGGGTTCCATACAAAATATCAGAACATGTCAAAGAGAATATACTCGCGTATGTATAACAATACCACATGCCATAATTTAATTCTATTGGAATGAATGCCAATGAATATTCCTCACTCTAAAACAAATACCTTGTACAAAATTTAAACTTCGCTGAGAACCAACGACGCTTTGGAAAGGGTCGCAGAGATTCTCACGAAAAGTCACTTGTCAATCATATTTCACGTAATAGTAGACAATTTTAAAGCAGTTTTTTTAAAAGTACGCTTAACAAGCTTTTCGATTCATTTTTAAAAATAAAAGCATATGCAGTCATGATTATTCAAGTGATTTCTAATAGAAAAGTTTTCATTATAAATGAATTAGTTATTGAATTATGAGCGATTGCTGTTTCAAAATTACCGACTTTTAATATCTTGAAATTATTATATGAATTATTTTTTTAACATTTTTCTTCAATAATTGAATTCAGTTGGAATGAAAAATGTTGCTTATCACTATGATTCGCCTTACCTAAAACAAAGATCTTGTACAATGTTTAAACTTGGTATTGTGCCAAGCGCCCTTCGAAAGGAGGTCTCAAAGTAGCAACACTGTTTTGATCCGTGATGAAGTTTACTAGATGGATTTTTAATTAATATCTCGGCTAACATATTTTTCCGAAAATCATTACCAACAATTCTTGGATGATTCTTCGATTTACGTACATCGAGCGCCCTCAACTCCCCCGCTGAGCGCCAGCAAAATAAGACATACAAATGATCTTATAATAGTTCCATTTTTACTTTTTAGGTGTGGTGGAACCGTAATAATGTTCGCAAAATGCTGATGACCATCTCCGCTCCAACATAGGCTATAATTTACATCGGAACAACAACTTCCAAAGGGATGCAGGAACAAAAAACGTTCTAAAATTGCAGTTTCTGCTATATTGTTGGTTGTAGAAATTTGAAATTTGGTCTAGTGGTTACTTTTAAGATGTAAATGCTCACTAAGAATGGTTTCTAAAAAGTTCGAAATTTAAAAGGGGGAACGGAACAGGAAACATTCTAAATTACGATTTATTTGGTACAGTTAGGGATAGAAACATGAAATTTGGCATGGTTGTTAATTTTGAGACTTAATGCTTGCCCAGAACAATTTATTAAAAATTCGAAATTTAAAAGGGTGCAAGAGCAAAAAACATTCTAAAATTGCGATTTATGTGATACAGTAGGCATAGAAGGTTAGAATCTGGCATGGTGGTAGTTTATGGTATAAATACTCGTTCAAAAGTGTTTATAAAATAATCGAAATTTAAAAGAGTGAAATGATCGGAAAACGTTCTGCAAAAAGTTTTAAATTATAATATACTTAGAACTGTTAGGGCTAGAAACTTGAAATTTTACATGGATGTTACTTAATAGACGTAAATGCTACCCCAGAATTTTTTTTTAAATTCGAAATTTAAAAGAATGCAAGAGAAGAAACATTCTAAAACTGCGATTTATGTGATATAGTTGGCATAGAAGCCTGGAATTTGGCTCGGTGATTAATTTCATGTAGTAAATGCTCCCTGTTTTTAAAAAATTCGAAATTTAAAAGGATGAAACATTCTAAAAGAGTTCTAAATTATGAGTTAGTTGAAACGATAGAGATTACTTTTAAGATGCAGATGCTCGGCATAAACAGTTTATTAAAAATCAGAAATTTAAAGGTGCGAAATTAGCTGAAAGCATTCTAAATAACGATTCATTCAGAACCGCACTTCACTTCGCGCGTTTCGAAGACGATCTTTTTTCTACGCTAAATATAAGTAGATGTCTGTTAGGGTAAACGCACCGGTAGTGGGCCACTTAAGGACATTTATCTTATTATTATTAAGTATTTATAAATTCTAAATGATATATATTTTTTTAACGTAGTCCAAACTTTCATGTATCGAAATAAACATTCAAAGTTTCAAAATATATTATTTCGAAAAAATGAAAAATAAAAAAAGTTACCTTCCTCGATGCTCCAGTAGTGGGCATAGTAAATTTTTGATGCACCAGTAGTGGACCCCCCAGAATTGGGCCACTCCAGTTTTGAGTTTAGTGTGAAAATACTGAAGTTATACTTTTTTTTACAGTTCTAGAATAGGATATTCACAATAATGAAATCATACATAGAAGTTTAGATGATTATGTAAAATAATCTGACTAGTAAATCTACAGATCAGGAGCCTCAACTTCAGTTCTGTAAATCAATTTTAATTTTATCTCACTTTACATAAAAGCTAATGGCCTACCAGCTGCAAAGTAATTTTTTTAGATTATATACAGGGTGTCCTTTCGTATCGTTTAAATATAGCTAATTCCCAAGAAGCTTAGTTTTAGAGGTATAATTTTAATTGCTGAACTATTTCACATGTTTTTCATCATGTGAAAATCCATTTCCATCAAAATAGTTGCATTTTCTTAATGTTACTAAATTTAATTTTCGTACAGTTTTTGTGATCTATAAGTTATATTTAGAAAATCTGCTTATATGCTTTCACTTGTTAAACAATAAATATTCCCATATTCTGTTATCAAGTCTTTCTGAATTGTACTACAATGAACTTTATGAATTTTCAGCGATTTCTGACATTAAAATTCATTTTCTGTGTTTTGTACCAGAATGATACAAATGGTTGAAAAAAAATTATCAGTTTTTATCCACAGTAATAGTAGACAATTTAGCAACTTTTTTAAAAATCGAAATGCATAGCTTTTGTTTTCTTTAAATAACAGTCTGTTGTATTTTGTAACTTTAAAAAAATCCGCCCAATTTGTTATTTCGCATTGGTGATAAATAATAAGACAAATATAATAAACAGGATAATTAAAAGCTGAAATGACTGCAAAACAAAATGATTTATCCAAAATCGAAAAAGATCTCAAAATGTGCGAGGGGTTTATAGTCAATTTATTACAAAGAGTACATTAGGTTGAAACTTACAATGAAAGAGAGGCATCAGACTGGGGCGATAATTTCCTGACTCTCCTTTTTTTCCATCGGCTATTTTTTTAACTCTTCCTTTTGAATTTTTCTTTTTTCTCTTTCAGTTTTTTTTTTCTGCATCTTTAGCATTTTTAAGGCCTTCTCTATTCTTATAATATTGAAGCATTTAGGGAGAAGCCACAACTGCAGAAATTTTCTCTCTTTTTTTTTGTGTTATCTCGCCCTTCTGGTCAAAATAGAACTCTTTTGGAGGGAGATGGTACATTTCTAGATGGCCCACCATTTGAAAGCACTGAATGGCTCCCAGTCTCAGTTGATCCTTCTTCAATGAAAAGGTTCACCTCAGCATCTTCAACAATTGCTTTTTGCTACTGATCAATAGTTTCAGTATCAACAGTGTCAATAGGCTATTCAGTGTACGCTGCCTCAACAGATATGACTGGTGTACCCTATAACAAGTAAAATGTAAAAATTGAATAAATAATAGTAAAAAATACATACTCAAGTGTTTTATACCCAAATTGTTTTGCGATAGATTACCTGAGAAATTGGATCCATGTTCACAGTCTCTTTCATCTCCAACCATAAGTAGTAAAGATCTGTTTGCTCCACAGAACCTTTCAATTTGCCATTATTTTCTGAGAAAGATTTTATTTTTCTTCTCCAATTTTATCTTCAAGAACTGCCAAGAAAGAAGCCATTTCTCTCTCCTTTATTGGGGATATTATCACATTCTTTGATGTTAGTGTGGATTCAACATTTACTTTCTTTACATCCTATTGAACTAGTCCACTTGCTTTGAATACATTCACAATGGTTGCAGGAGTTAAACCATCTAGTGCTGAATTTAGGACTGGTGAAAACTCATGTTTCCGCATGTGTTTGCCTTCATGAGTTATTCTGAAGTGCACTACTTCCTGTTGCAAAGCACTTTTAAGAGTATGGAAAACAGAAATGTTCTTTGGTTGCATTAGGTATGTGGAATTTGGGGGCAAAGCTACCATTTCAACTCCATGAGCCGAACAGAAGATTCTTAGATTCAAAGGCATGTGAGAAGTATGTCCATCCATAAATAACACTACAGGTTTTTCTATGTAATGCTTATTTAAATATGGCTCAAAAATTTGAACCTGTATTGAGTATTGAACCTTTGAAGTATAAATTGTTTTAGATATTAATTTCTTTTAATAATCATATGTCTGATAGCTTAGTGAAGTTGCATTTTCGTAGCTCCAGAAGTGGGCCACTTGTGCACCAGTAGTGAACCCCTGGCCCACTACTGGTTCTGATGAACAGAATACTAAATAAATTATATACAAAGTCTTAGAACCTCAAAAAATACTTAATTAAAATAATTTAAACATAAAAAAAAATTTTGGCATGTGCTCCAGTAGTGGGCCACCATGCCCACTATTGGTACAATTTAAGAAATTGTGATCCAGAAGTGGGCCACCCCTTAAAATCAATATAATTTTCAATTTTTAAGTTTTCAGCTAATCTAACAAATTATTTACAATATAATCGAGTATATCAACGGCACTTTAATTCAAAATAAAACATAATATTAAAGAAACAACGCTTTAGATAAAACCTTATATCTTAATGAAATCACTAAGAATTTGCCAAAAAATCTGAGTTTGATGACATTCCAGAAGATAAACAAATATATCTACAGGAAAATAACAATTATTCCAAACTGTTTATGGAAAGTTCACATTTAAGGACTTTAACTAATCAGATTTCTTTCAGTCGTTTTTCTGAAATGGATTGTGAGCTTGTTTTTAAACTTTGAAAGTTAGTGGCCCACTACAGGTACGTGGCCCACTACCGGTGCGTTTACCCTATTTCGACATAATATTTTAAGAGCATGTCGGAAGACTAAATTTACAGAGCCTTACAAAAATTTCGAAACGCTCTGATGAATAAAATTTGTTTAATCACAATAAAAAACTGCTTTTTATAACTTAATAGTACTGTTTTTTAATACTTATTTTTACAAAGATTTTTACCTGGGCACGCAAAAAGCTTGGTCTTGGATATAATTAAGAGCTAAAAGCATATAAAATGGCGTTTGAAAACGAGAGAGATCTAACAAAGTGTATGTTTTATGTTTTTCTCTGGAATTCTATGCTCTATTATTGTTTCGAATATGGAACAAAGACAGAAGTGCAACTTAGAAACGCCCAATGTATAATACTTAAACTGAAAGCGTGTGTGTGGCAGGAAATGATCATTCTTTTAGCATAAGGCGTCTCGAAAAAGTGACTTAGTGCAAATAACCAATTTTCCCTTAGCTAATGCATGTAATATGCGCTTTCACAGTTTTAAGGGGTCAGGTAACCTTTGCAGCATCCAAAAATCGAATTTTTTTTTAAATAGCTTATAATTAAATATGATTCTTTGGAAATATTTAAAATCAAACCCCATATAAAAATTCGCATTAGAAGAGAAGTTATGTCTAAAACACTTTGAGCTTTTGCTATATGATCAGCGGGTTTTTCAATCTTTAAAGCCAATTTTCTCAAAACAGCGATTTTAATCATTGCGCGCACGGTTTCTGAAAAACAGTTGCCTAGAATTTCACGAAATTTTTGGTGGATGTATTCAACGTACAGAAGCACAAAATGACCTATTATTATGTTTCTCAAGTAAGAAGTTTAGGATTCACGGCTGCTGTTCTATTAAAAATTCGATATTTCGAATTACACTAAAAAAAAAAAAAAATTCTCGAGATCTACAAGTTTTATTTTTTTGACTGTAGGTCATTTTGAAAACACTTTATACCTGTACTCATTAAAAAAATCTTGGCTTGTTTCAGCCATTGAAATGGGAAAAATCATTCCCGCAATGCATGCAAGAATAATTCTTTCGTAAAAATTATATTATCTTTAAAAAATTTTTTAAAAAACTATATATGTGTATACTTTTTCTAACAACTTTGATTGATAAAATAAATCGTTCCTAACATGTATTTTCAATTTTATAATTAAAAGTTAATTAGTTAAAGAATGACTGCAAGTCTTACAGAAGTCACTTTTCCATGTACTTTATTGGTTCAAAGGTTACGTGACACCTTAAATAGAATTTTCGCCGTTTAATTGAATCACTTTGTAGAATAAAATTTGATTTAACAAAGCAGCGAATTCCGAAAAGCCAAAAAGTTTAAATATTAAATTTAGTTTTGATTCATATAAGCCGCAATTAATTATAATAATTTTTCTTAGCTCTGGGGGTTGTTTTAACACCCAAACCCCACACTTGGCTGTGCCACTGCACTGGTGTAATTAAATTTCGGCTTATATACCCCTTCACTTTCGGCAGTCATGCATCACTAAATTCCCCGACTATACATTTCCATAAAATAAAGGATTTTTTTGAATTTCAATTATTATTTAATCAAAAAGAGTTAATCTCATAACGACCCAAAAATATATTCCCACGCAAGTATCAGCAACATTTTTTTCGCGGAATTGTCATTTGTGCAAAATGACTTTTATATATACTTAATTTTATGTATGCATATTTATTTAAATAAGTTCATATTTTAAATTAATTTATTTATGTATATTACTTGCGTTTGATCACACCCAACGTTTGAGATCAACTCTTTCTTCGGAAAGATTTAAAACTTATTAAACACGTGTCAAAATATTTTAATAAATTTTACATTTAGCGCTATAAATTTTAAACGCGATATCACACTATACACGCCTGGAATGGAGAGTACTCAGGAGTGTTCTCATCCAAGCAGTTGCTGGTATATACCGTCAGACGACAGACATTTACTTGGATAACGTTGAATTAGTACTGCTGTATTCTTCATGGCTGTGTGTGCCATAATCTGAGCAGGACACCTCCTGAGCAATGTCCATATTCCACATCTACCTCATCGCTTTTCTCAAACAAAAAGGACAAAGGAAGATAATTTTTATATTTTCGACCATACGTTTCATAAAATTAAAAAGTGTTACTTAATGTCATTGATCCATAATTTTAAAAGTGAACATTTCATCTACGATTTTGTCTAAACGTTAAAAATAGGACTAAGTTATAAGAACATCATTTATATATTAATGTTTATGAGACTTTTGCAGAAGTTGAATTTTGCTTACTCTTTAAGAGGGATATTAAAGATGAAACCATTTAAAATTTTTTGCTAAAAAATGTGGGTGTTTTTCTGAAGAAGAATAATTGGAGTAAAATGGGCGGAACTATGGATTCACTTTAACTTAAAAAAAAAAAAAAAGTTTAAAAAAACGTTGAAATTTGAATATAAGAGAAAATGTTTTAATTTAATATTACTATATTTCTTTCTCTTTTCTTTTGTAAATTTAAACCTAAAAATTATTTTCTAAACTAATTTTAAGCTTAGTATTCTAAAATAAGTATGTTTATTTCTTATTAATCTCTGGAAGAGTGCTAAGATTTATTTGTCCATTCCACTTTAAAAAAGGTTCACCCCTGATGCACATGCACGCTAGGAGACATCATCCTCTTTACGAATAGTGGAATAATCTGCCTTCTTTTTAAAAAGCAAAACTCAAAAAATCAAAGTTTATCCTAACCAGGTATGTGTGGAATTTCAATTATTATTTAATCAAAAAGAGTTAATCTCATAACGACCCAAAAATATATTCCCACGCAAGTATCAGCAACATTTTTTTCGCGGAATTGTCATTTGTGCAAAATGACTTTTATATATACTTAATTTTATGTATGCATATTTATTTAAATAAGTTCATATTTTAAATTAATATATTTATGTATATTACTTGCATTTGATCCCACCCAACTTTTGAGATAAACTCTTTCTTCGGAAAGATTTAAAACTTATTAAACACGTGTCAAAATATTTTAATAAATTTTACATTTAGCGCTATAAATTTTAAACGCGATATCACACTATTCGCAATTTGTCCGTGCCAATCTGCGCCGGTCCGTTCCAGACATCAAAATGTGTTAACCACTTAATTCGGGGCTAATATTCCGAAAACCGACAGCAAAAAAGCCTATGTTATAAAGCACAAAAAAAAAAAAAAACTGTTCTATGGAAAATTAGAACTCTCTTAGAAGGATCTTATGATCCATGTCCGCAGGAAGTGAAGTGGTGCAAAAGCCAAAAATTAAAACCACCATTGGTTGACTCGTAGGCTTGTCACTGTGTCCTACAACCTTAGGTATGAAAGCATGGATTAGAGTTGTAAGACAAACACAGTGATAAGCCTACGAGTCAACCACTGGTGGTATTAATTTTTGGATTATGCACCACTTCACTTCCTGCATACATGCATCATAAGATTCCCCTACTTCTAATTTTCCATAGAACAGGTTTTTTTATGATGATAAATCTACGAGTCAACCACTGATGTAATTAAATTTCGGCTTATGTACCCCTTCACTTTCGGCAGTCATGCATCATTAAATTCCCCGACTATACATTTCCATAAAATAAAGTATGATTTCTTGTGCTTGATATCATAGGTTTTTGTGCTGCCTGCTCTTGGACTATAATTCACGCCTGGAATGGAGAGTACTCAGGAGTGTCCTCTTCCAAGCAGTTGCTGGTATATACCGTCAGACGAAAGACATTTACTTGGATAACTTTGAATTAGTACTTCTCTATTCTTCGTGGCTGTGTGTGCCATAATCTGAGAAGGACACCTCCTGAGCAATTTCCATATTCCACATCGAGCGCATCGCTTTCTCAAACAAAAAGAACAAAGGAAGATAATTTTTATATTTTCGACCATACGTTTCATAAAATTAAAAAGTGTTACTTAATATCATTGATCCATAATTTTAAAATTGAACATTTCATCCACGATTCTGTCTAAACGTTAAAAATAGGACTTAGTTATAAGAACTTCATTTATACATTAATGTTTATAAGACTTTAGCAGAAGTTGAATTTTGCTTACTCTTTAAAAGGGATATCAAAGATGAAAGCATTTAATTTTTTTTTGGCTGAAAAATGTGGGTGTTTTTCTGAAGAAGGATAATTGGAGTAAAAGGGGCGGAACTATGGATATATTTTTTTTTATCTTTTCTTTTGTAAATTTAAACCTAAAAATTATTTTCTAAACTAATTTTAAGCTTAGTATTTTAAAATAAGTATGTTTATTTCTTATTAATCTCTGGAAGAGGGCTAAGATTTATTTGTCCTTTCCATTTTAAAAAAGGTTCACCCCTGATGCACCTGCACGCTAGGAGACATCATCCGCTTTACGAATAGTGGAATAATCTGCCTTATTAAAAAGCAAAACTCAAAAAATCAAAGTTTATCCTAACCAGGTATGTGAGGAATTTCAATTTATTTAATCAAAAGGAGTTAATCTCATAAAGACCCAAAAATATATTCCCACGTAAGTATCAGGAACATTTTTTTCGCGGAATTTTCATTTGTGCAAAATGACTTTTATATATACTTAATTTTATGTATGCATATTTATTTAAATAAGTTCATATTTTAAATTAATTTATTTATTATATTACTTCGTTTATCCTACCAAACGTTTGAGATCAACTCTTTCTTCGGAAAGATTTAAAACTTGTTAAACATGGAAGTAAGTAAGTAAGCACCCAATCTGGGAACCCGCTTTTGGCTTATGGTTAGGTGTAACCCCCAAGCCCAGGGCAGGGAAAAGTTTTACTACCTGCGGAACTCCTTCAATGATTTTTTTTTTTTACAGTTTAGGAGAAATAACTATATTAGATATATGACAATTATTGACAGTGTGTGCGATAAATATTTACAGATGAGAGATTAAATGGATCTGGTGATTTTGAAAAGAATAATTAAAGGATATGTGATTACGGGATATAACACAATAAAGCACAATGCAGAAATATACAGTCCTCCCCACTCGAGTACCAAGGTAACAGATAAACAAAGTTAAAAATTAATCCAAGTAAAGTAAATAAAGTAATAATAAATCTTAATAAGAGATTGAGAAATTTAACGACTAGAGTGGGGAGGACCGCGATAAATAAACATTTCAAAAGTTTACCATGATAGATCTTACTAACCAGGTACACTAGATCCACAATGCTTCCACTTCAATTATGCATTTCGATGGTAGAACTCTATAATGTGCAAAAGACATTACAGGACTAATTTCGAGCCGCCCGTAATGGCCCCACTGCCCATAACTGGAGGCCAGCACTGCCGTAGCTAAAATTTCTATTACAAACACATATAATTTATAATATTAATAATTATATTGCCACATAAAAATTATTTTAAAAGTACTTTAAGATAATTTATGAATATGATAGGTAAATTATATGAATTTTGAGTAGTAGTGGAAGTAAAATAATTTGCAGCAAAACACATTTATACACTTGAAGATAATTCACTTATAGTCTTAAACACAGTAAATTCAGTAAGTTTCAATTTGATAAGATAATGCTTTCAAAGATATAATGCAGAGCTATAAAGTAAATTAATATAAATTTTAAGTAAAAATGATGAATATCGCTATATACACACTAAACATATATTTGTACTTGAAAATGAGTAAGTTCACTAAAGTTCAAAGTTTAAGTTTGATAAGTGTCTATTTACATAAATGGGGGTTTTGAAGTTAACCCGCAACTTTTGTGGAGTTCTTTAGAGTTATTTAATATTTAACATTTTGTCCATAAAGTGGTCCTATATGATGTTCCTTCTATCTGCCAAGTATGACTGATAAACCGGACACATAGTTGAATCCGCTGAATGTTTCCTATAGTTAGGTAAGTGATAACAATTTGTGCATCTGTATTGCGATGGAACGCCCGCAAACGGGCACTCCGAAGTGCAGTGACCTCTCGAGCATTTGGCGCAAAATGGCTGTCTTCTGCAGTAAGATGTTTGGTGTCCATATAGCTGGCAATTACCGCATCTAATGATTGGGCGAAAAGAACGAATGGAGCACATATTGAGACCCACCTGATAAATTTTTTATCCAGAAGTTCCTGTGATGCTTTTGTTTCTAATTGTAATATAATGTGATATACAGTTGAGTTATCCTTCTTTAAAATTTTCAATATGGTGATGTTTTTATCCGACAAATTTTCTTCAAGGTATGCTATTATTTCATTTTTAGGTACTGAGGATGGAATACCAGTTATTATTATTCTTTTATAATTAGTCAGTTTATATGTTATTTCTGTGAGCTTTGTAATCTCAGGAATTTTTTCTATTATTTTTAACAGATGTTCTGTATTGTCATCCGTATTGGATTGTATACTAATTGTATCTGGATTTCTGGCATTTCTGCAGTAAATTGCTGGGACATCTTTTTCGTTATTAAAGTTTTCATTAAGTAGTGCTTTTAGTTTTGGTATCTTTATATGTTTTGCAATAGTTCTAATTATTATTGCAGAGTTAGACTTCGCTGAGGCAGAGAGGTCGCCTGTCCTTGTTTCACCACCGCACTTTTCTCCTTGAGGGCCCCTACTTGAGTATTCCAGCTTTCGTGTCACCAACTCCTCAATTTTTTGTAGTCTTTTTGATAGTTGAATAAACCTTCATCATTATCTTCTAAGCTGACATTATCGTTGTTTTCCATTATTGTTTGAGTTGTTATTGTTTTAGATTTGACTTCTGTTTGTGTAATTTTTTCTTTAGTATGTGGTTTTAATTGCTTCTGTTGTCTTTTTAATTTATTAATTTCTTCTTTAAGGCTTTCATTAATTTGTTCTTTACTTTGTTCCTCCTTGACCAAAGAGTCTTTTAATTGTTTATTTTCTTGTTTCAATTCTTCCAGATATTTTTCAAGCTTTATTTCTGCATTCGATCTTTCTTCCATTATTGTTTGAGTTGTTGTTGTTTTTAATTTAGTTTCTGTTTGTGTAAATTTTTCTTTAATATGTTTTTCAAGTTGCTTCTGTTGACTTTTTAATTTATTAATTTCTTCTTTAAAACTTTCATTAATTTGTTCTTTGCTTTGTTCTACCTCAGTCAAGGAGTCTTTTAATTGTTTATTCTCTTGTTTCCGTTCTTCCAGATGTTTCTCAAGCTTAATTTCTACTTTTGTACTTTCTTTAAGCTTTAATGACAATTCGTCATTCTGTCTTAGCAGGACATCCATTATTTGTTGTATTTTTCCCATTCTGTCAGGAGACTATTTATTTCAATACATTGTTGTATTAGAAGTTTCTCATCTCTTCTTGCTTTGGAAAAGAGGATTTCTAGGTATTTTCTAGCTTCTTCTGAGCTACCATTAGATCTATTATTTGATAATATATCATACTCTTGAATGAGCTGTCGGATGGATAATGACTCTAACGGGTTTATTGATGATGGTATTTTTAATGGAAGTGGTGATCCTCCTAATATTTTTTGTATAGCTCTTTTTTTATTTTTTAATAGAGTCTCATTAAGTTCTTCTGCTAATGATATTGCTGTTTCCATATTGGATTGTTTTCTTTGTTGAGTATTCTTTTTACTGGTATTTTGTGACTTTAATTTTTCTGTTTGTTGTATGGGTTCATTCGCACCCTTTATTAAAATCAGAAGCTGTAGATGATTGAAGAAGGGACAATTAACCACACTTTCTCTTCTGTTTTCTTTGTTATTTTGTTCTATGATTCTATTTCGTATTCTAATTATTTCTTCACTATTCATTTCCCGATGCAAATTTTTTAGTCCAGTGTTATTTTCTTGATAATGTGGAATTTTGTTGTATTCTCTATAAAGTAATGCTCTTATATGTTGTAACTCGAATTCCAAAAATAATACATTTTTTCTTAATTGGACAGCACTGTCACCCTTTGCTTTCGCCAGGCGAAATTTTTCTGGTTGATATATGTTATTTACGACACCATAACTTTGTAAGTTATGTGATCTATAATATGGGCTCTTTGTAAATTCTCCCTTTTCTACAGCTTTGATATGTTCTAGTTGGTTTGTTAATAGAACCTTGAACTCTTCGTATCGCTGTGAATAGACCACTTTCACTTTATTTATCATCTGTTCAACATCATGGCTCGTAATAAGGGCTGGTTCCATTGCCGGGTTAACTTTGGATGATTGGGAGTCAACAAGATTATTATTAGGTGCAGCTTTATTTACATTACTTGTTTTTACTACTGTGTCCACATCTAATCTTGTTAAGTTTACTGTTGGATTAAATCCTTTTTGATTCATTACGTGTCACCCTAGGTTCATTTCAACCAGACTGCTTGTCAATATTTGAGATTGTTATAGCTAAACACTCTTAACTGAATTCAGTTGGTAATTATGTAGAAACTTTTCAGAGAGATATTATTGAAATTACTCAAAGCTACTAGTATGTTATTATTAGATACTTAGTTCCATCATCAGACGCCAGCTAAATATGTAAAATATATAATATGTTGAATTTATTAAATGGTAGAATAACCACATGGTAGAACCTAATGGTAGAACCACAAATAGGGTCCTCTAGGCCCGCACCATACATCTTTGAAGGAAAGGCATATAGAAAGAGATAGCAAAGACAGGTGGTCGTGACCACCGAAAATGACTAAGAGAAAAATTTAAGTGCCTAATAGGGGAAAAATTTCGAATAATAAATGAAAATAATAAAAATAAAGATAGCAAAATAAGTTAACCAAAAATAAAAAAGGGGGAAAAGTATGTGCCTTTGCTTCCCGTGCCACCGAGATCATACACTTTTGAAAGTCTTTGTTACATTACTAGTATGATTATCAACGTTGCTGTTGAAACCCTGCCAACAGTACATTTTTTGCAAATAAAACTTTAAAATATTTCTAATGTGCTTTGCAATGTCTTTAAAATTTAACAGTATTTAACAGTATGATTCAAAATATTATGATAGTTAATAAGATAAAAATTTAATAAAAGATAATAAGAATGTTGAGTATATTTACATATGTACAGCTAAGGAAGAGTCAAAATACGTGGTACTACAAGCAGCTCTTCTGCAGAATATTGTTCGCAATCCCTGTTCGGATCTCCCATAGATTAAGAGAAAAATTTATAAGAAAATCAAAATTAAGTGTAGCCTGGGCGGACAAATAGTGTAGTTATTTAAGTCCAATAACACTTTAATGAAGAAACAAACTGTACTCACCAGCCACCAATAGGGTCCCGCCGCACTTGCCTGGAAAATCATTTTATTATATCACTCAATAATACAGTACAGTGGTAAACCACGATGGTGTTTCTATCAAAAAGTTAGCTGTAATAGACTTCAGAGGTAGGTAAAATCAATATTAAGTGTACAGTTGACTAGCTGCCGGAAATCAATGCAGGGACCACCCAAAAACCGGAGAATACGAAAGTAAAGTATAGGGACAAGTACTAGGTAGCATACTGAGAGATGAATTGGAGGACGCAGAATAATCCCATGAGAAATAAGAAATTAGCAAATGTTAAGGAAACTTTTAAAAGTGATAAAATTTTTAAAGTGGGACTATTTTCCCAATATATTTAATCACTATTAGTGCAAAAAGCAAATAATAACTCAGTAAATGAAAAAGTTCCAATTGTTAAGCCTGTTTAGATGACCAGTGTAAATTTTAGTATTGGGATCATTATTGTAACTCATTCCAAGTATCCTGGAGGAAAAAGCACTTAAGTAACTTAATTAGTTAAAAAGCTCCAATTGTTAGGCTTAATTAGTTGTACGATGTCTGAAATTTTATTTGGGATCAAACCTGCAACCGATGCCTAGTAACCTCGAGGAAGAATCAGAAAATTATCTTAATAATTAAAAAAGTTGCTATTGTTAAGGAAATCCTTAACAAAAGTGAAAAATTTATTGATTTATGCCATGGACGACTAGAACATTCAAATTAAGTAGTAAATGAAGAAAAACCAAGTCTCTAGCTCAAATAGCTAAAAAGTAGCCAAAGTTAGGGATAAGAGAGCGGGGGGAAAGTGGGCGCAAAAGTTGAGAAAATTAATGCAAGTAAAAAGTGGTATGATAAAGTTTCTATAAAAATAAAAGATACAAAGAAAAATACAATAGTAGAAGAAAGCCCAATACGACCCCTTCTGACGAGGCCCCTAATTGAGCTAGAGGTAAACTGAATACTGGAAAAGATGGGGGGGGGGGGGGATTTTACTTACGCGTTATACAGCTGATGTACAAAAATCCCTGTGTAAAAATCACTCATTGGAAACAAAATGGCGTAAATAAGTAATTAGATGGCAAGCCTAGTGTGTTGAATGCATTCTAAAAGTTGAAGAGTAACCCCCCCCCCCCCCCAAGACATTTTGCCTTCGAAAAAAATTTTTTAAAATATAACAGGTAGATTTTATTATGTATTATCTTGTATAGTATCATTAAGCATTATTTCAATTTCTAGAAACAAAATGGAGGAAGTTACTTTAATTAATCTTGCTTTTTATAAGTTTTCTTGCATATATGTCCCTAAAGACCTTAATAGTTTGTTAAATTTTTATTTTAAAAAGATCTGGTAGTAATTTCATTAGATTAACTTTCTCCATTGCCTTTCCCATAGAGAAAAGCTGTGGCCAATAATGGCGATTTGATGGCCCTAAAAGGGCTAAGATGATGTATCTAAAAACATGGCATGACCCCATAAGACTTGTACAGCACTAAAAATTTCATTAAAATTCCTCATAGAAGAATCCGGTATCAATTTATTAAGTATAACTTTGAATAAGATTTTAAAAATATTGGCTGTCGGATAATGCTACTTATGTTTACCAAATATCAGCCAATCATAAAACTTTAATTCAGTATGACGTCATATAAAGTTACTCAAGTATAAAGGTAGCCTGGCTAAATTGACAATTATTTTTAAACATTAATATTACTTTGCCCGTATGAATCAGTTTAAAAAAAAGAGCAACCAGTGTCCACCCAACCACTAAAGAACAAAAATTACCAATTTTAAAATTAAAATTAAAAATACTTAGAGCTAACCGATTTTAAAACAAATAGTACTGCTAAAAAGAGCAAAGTCTAAGCTTTCTAAAAGTATAAATAGTTTTAAACAAAAGTACAAGATTAATAGTTAAAGTTTTGAAATCAAAAAGTAAACAACGTAATAGAATCCTATGGGAAATGAAAAATTTTTCAGAAAATTGATACTTTTTCAAAAATAATTTAAAAATATTAAAGTTCACCATAGAAAAACGTGGGTGGAGGCGGAAGAAAGCTATAGGTTTATATTAACGAAAACTGGTATTAGTTTTCAAAATAATGATGGGAAGATGAATTTTGAGTTATGTTAAAAATATAAGAAATGCCTCCAAAATTCCATGTTTCTCTATGGTGATAAGGGCTATTTCAAAATTGCAAAAATACGAAAAAGAACACTTTTTGGAATATTCATTTAACACGGTAAAATTCAATATTTCTGAACATAATTGGTACCAAAATGAAGCTTATACTCTGAACTTAGTGAATTATGCAATATATTTTCATTTTAATCACAGTAAAGTTGTTTTTAAAGCAATCGAATTCCATTGTTTTAAACATGTGTCAAAATATTTTAATAAATTTTACATTTAGCGCTATAATTTTTAAACGCGATATCACACTATTCGCAATTTGTCCGTGCCAATCTGCGCCGGTCCGTTCCAGACATCAAAATGTGTTAACCACTTAATTCGGGGCTAATATTCCGAAAACCGACAGCAAAAAAGCCTATGTTATAAAGCACAAAAAAAAACCTGTTCTATGGAAAATTAGAAGTAGGGGGATCTTATGATCCATGTCCGCAGGAACTGAAGTGGTGCAAAAGCCAAAAATTAACACCACAATTGGTTGACTCGTAGGCTTGTCACTGTGTCCGTCCTATAGGACGGACACAGTGACAAGTTGTATACAACCTTAGGTATAAAAGCATGGATTAGAGTTGTAAGACAAACACAGTGATAAGCCTACGAGTCACCACTGGTGGTATTAATTTTTGGATTATGCATCAATTCACTTCCTGCATGTATGCATCATAAGATTCCCCTACTTCTAATTTTCCATAGAACAGGTTTTTTATGATGATAAATCTACGAGTCAACCACTGATGTAATTAAATTTCGGCTTATGTACCCCTTCACTTTCGGCAGTCATGCATCATTAAATTCCCGGACTACACATTTCCATTAAATAAAGCCTTTTTTCTTGTGCTTGATAACATAGGTTTTTGTGCTGTCTGCTCTTGGACTATAATTCACGCCTGGAATGGAGAGTATTCAGGAGTGTCCTCATCCAAGCAGTTGCTGGTATATACCGTCAGACGAAAGACATTTACTTGGATAACTTTAAATTAGTACTGCTCTATTCTTCATGGCTGTGTGTGCCATAATCTGAGCAGGACACCTCCTGAGCGATTTCCATATTCCACATCGAGCTCATCGCTTTCCTCAAACAAAAAGAACAAAGGAAGATAATTTTTATATTTTCGACCATACGTTTCATAAAATTAAAAAGTGTTACTTAATGTCATTGATCCATAATTTTAAAAGTGAACATTTCATCCACGATTCTGTCTAAACATTAAAAATAGGACTAAGTTATAAGAACTTCATAATTTATATATTAATGTTTATGAGACTTTAGCAGAAGTTGAATTTTGCTTACTCTTTAAAAGGGATATTAAAGATGAAACCATTTAAAATTTTTTGCTAAATAATGTGGATGTTTTTCTGAAGAAGGATAATTGGAGAAAAATGGGCGGAACTATGGATTCACTTTAACTTAAAAAAACATAAAAATAAAAATAAAAAACTTTGAAATTTGAATCAGAGAAAATGTTTTAATTTAAAATGGCTATATTTTTTTCTCTTTTCTTTTGTAAATTTAAATTTAAAAATTATTCTTTAAACTAATTTTAAGCTTAGTATTCAAAAATAAGTATGTTTATTTCTTATTCATCTCTGGAAGAGGGCTAAGATTTCTTTATCCTTTCCATTTTAAAAAAGGTTCACCCCTGATGCACCTGCACGCTAGGAGACATCATCCGCTTTATCTGACTTATTAAAAAGCAAAACACAAAAAATCAAAGTTTATCCTAACCAGGTATGTGATGAATTTCAATTATTTTTTAATCAAAAGGAGTTAATCTCATAACGACCCAAAAATATATTCCCACGCAAGTATCAGCAACATTTTTTTCACGGAATTTTCATTTGCGCAAAATGACTTTTATATATACTTAATTTTATGTATGCATATTTATTTAAATAAGTTCATATTTTAAATTAATTTATTTATGTATATTACTTGCGTTTGATCCCACCAAACGTTTGAGATCAACTCTTTCTTCGGAAAGATTTAAAACTTATTAAACGTGTGTCAAAATATTTTAATAAATTTTACATTTAGCGCAATAAATTTTAAACGCGATATCACACTATTCGCAATTTGTCCGTGCCAATCTGCGCCGGCCCGTTACAGACATCAAAATATGTTAACCACTAAACTCGGGGCTAATATTCCGAAAACCGACAGCAAAAAAGACTATGTTATAAAGCACAAATAAAAACCTGTTCTATGGAAAATTAGAAGTAGGGAGATCTTATGATCCATGTCCGCAGGAAGTGAAGTGGTGCAAAAGCCAAAAATTAACACCACAATTGGTTGACTCCTAGGCTTGTCACTGTGTCTGTCCTACAACCTTAGGTATGAAAGCTTGGATTAGAGTTGTAAGACAAACACAGTGATAAGCCTACGAGTCAACCACTGGTGGTATTAATTTTTGATTATGCACCACTTCACTTCCTGCATACATGCATCATAAGATTCCCCTATATCTAATTTTCCATAGAAAAGGTTTTTTTATGATGATAAATCTACGAGTCAACCAAGGTGTAATTAAATTTCGGCTTATGTACCCTTGACTTTCGACAGTCATGCATCATTAAATTCCCCGACTATATATTTCCATAAAATAAAGCATGATTTTTTGTGCTTGATAACATAGGTTTTTGTGCTGTCTGCTCTTGGACTATAATTAACGCCTGGAATGGAGAGTACTCAGGAATGTCCTCATCCAAGCAGTTGCTGGTATATACCGTCAGACGAAAGACATTTACTTGGATAACTTTGAATTACTACTGCTCTATTCTTCATGGCTGTGTGTGCCATAATCTGAGCAGGACACCTCCTGAGCAATTTCCATATTCCACATCGAGCTCATCGCTTTCCTCAAACAAAAAGAACAAAGGAAGATAATTTTTATATTTTCGAAAGTGTTACATAATTTCATTGATCCATAATTTTAAAAGTGAACATTTCATCTACGATTCTGTCTAAACGTTAAAAATAGGACTAAGTTATAAGAACTTCATAATTTATGTATTAATGTTTATGAGACTTTAGCAGAAGTTGAATTTTGCTTACTCTTTAAAAGGGATATTAAAGATGAAACCATTTAAAATTTTTTGCTAAAAAATGTGGGTGTTTTTCTGAAGAAGGATAATTGGAGTAAAATGGGCGGAACTATGGATTCACTTTAACTTAAAAAAAAAAGTTTAAAAAAACATTGAAATTTGAACATAAGAGAAAAAGTTTTAATTTAAAATGACTATATTTTTTTCTCTTTTCTTTTGTAAATTTAAATTTAAAAATTATTCTCTAAACTAATTTTAAGCTTAGTATTCTAAAATAAGTATGTTTATTTCTTACTAATCTCTGGAAGAGGGCTAAGATTTATTTGTCCTTTCCATTTTAAAAAAGGTTCACCCCTGATGCACCTGCACGCTAGGAGACATCATCCGCTTTACGAATAGTGGAATAATCTGACGTATTAAAAAGCAAAACTCAAAAAATCAAAGTTTATCCTAACCAGGTATGTGAGGAATTTCAATTATTATTTAATGAAAAGGAGTTAATCTCATAACGACCCAAATATATATTCCCACGCAAGTATCAGCAACATTTTTTTCGCGGAATTTTCATTTGTGCAAAATGACTTTTATATATACTTAATTTTATGTATGCATATTTATTTAAATAAGTTCATATTTTAAATTAATTTATTTATGTATATTACTTGCGTTTGATCCCACCCAACGTTTGAGATCAACTCTTTCTTCGGAAAGATTTAAAACTTATTAAACGTGTGTCAAAATATTTTAATAAATTTTACATTTAGCGCTATAAATTTTAAACGCGATATCACACTATTCGCAATTTGTCCGTGCCAATCTGCGCCGGCCCGTTCCAGACATCAAAATGTGTTAACCACTTAATTCGGGGCTAATATTCCGAAAACCGACAGCAAAAAAGTCTATGTTATAAAGCACAAATAAAAACCTGTTCTATGGAAAATTAGAAGTAGGGAGATCTTATGATCCATGTCCGCAGGAAGTGAAGTGGTGCAAAAGCCAAAAATTAACACCACCATTGGTTGACTCCTAGGCTTGTCACTGTGTCTGTCCTACAACCTTAGGTATGAAAGCTTGGATTAGAGTTGTAAGGCAAACACAGTGATAAGCCTACTAGTCAACCACTGGTGGTATAAATTTTTGATTATGCACCACTTCACTTCCTGCATACATGCATCATAAGATTCCCCTACATCTAATTTTCCATAGAACAGGTTTTTTTTATGATGATAAATCTACGAGTCAACCATGGTGTAATTAAATTTCGGCTTATGTACCCTTGACTTTCGACAGTCATGCATCATTAAATTCCCCGACTGTACATTTCCATAAAATAAAGCATGATTTTTTGTGCTTGATAACATAGGTTTTTGTGCTGTCAGCTCTTGGACTATAATTCACGCCTGGAATGGAGAGAACTCAGGAGTGTCCTCATCCAAGCAGTTGCTGGTATATACCGTCAGACGAAAGAAATTTACTTGGATAACTTTGAATTAGTACTGCTCTATACTTCATGGCTGTGTGTGCCATAATCTGAGCAGGACACCTCCTGAGCAATTTCCATATTCCACATCGAGCTCATCGCTTTCCTCAAACAAAAAGAACAAAGGAAGATAATTTTTATATTTTCGAAAGTGTTACATAATTTCATTGATCCATAATTTTAAAAGTGAACATTTCATCTACGATTCTGTCTAAACGTTAAAATTAGGACTAAGTTATAAGAACTTCATAATTTATATATTAATGTTTATGAGACTTTAGCAGAAGTTGAATTTTGCTTACTCTTTAAAAGGGATATTAAAGATGAAACCATTTAAAATTTTTTGCTAAAAAATGTGGATGTTTTTCTGAAGAAGAATAATTGGAGTAAAATGGGCGGAACTATGGATTCACTTTAACTTAAAAAAAAAAAATAAATAAAATAAAAAACGTTGAAATTTGAACATAAGAGAAAAAGTTTTAATTTAAAATGGCTATATTTTTTTCTCTTTTCTTTTGTAAATTTAAATTTAAAAATTATTCTGTAAACTAATTTTATGCTTAGTATTCTAAAATAAGTATGTTTATTTCTTATTAATCTCTGGAAGAGAGCTAAGATTTATTTGTCCTTTCCATTTAAAAAAAGGTTCACCCCTGATGCACCTGCACGCTAGGAGACATCATCCGCTTTACGAATAGTGGAATAATCTGACTTATTAAAAAGCAAAACTCAAAAAATCAAAGTTTATCCTAACCAGGTATGTGAGGAATTTAAATTATTATTTAATCAAAAGGAGTTAATCTCATAACGACCCAAAAATATATTCCCACGCAAGTATCAGCAACATTTTTTTCGCGGATTTTTCATTTGTGCAAAATGACTTTTATATATACTTAATTTTATGTATGCATATTTATTTAAATAAGTTCATATTTTAAATTAATTTATTGATGTATATTACTTGCGTTTGATCCCACCCAACGTTTGAGATCAACTCTTTCTTCGGAAAGATTTAAAACTTATTAAACGTGTGTCAAAATATGTTAATAAATTTTACATTTAGCGCTATAAATTTTAAACGCGATATCACACTATTCGCAATTTGTCCGTGCCAATCTGCGCCGGCCCGTTCCAGACATCAAAATGTGTTAACCACTTAATTCGGGGCTAATATTCCGAAAACAAACAGCAAAAAAGACTTTGTTATAAAGCACAAATAAAAACCTGTTCTATGGAAAATAAAAGTAGGGAGATCTTATGATCCATGTCCGCAGGAAGAGAAGTGGTGCAAAAGCCAAAAATTAACACCACCATTGGTTGACTCCTAGGCTTGTGTCACTGTGTCTGTCCTACAAGCTTAGGTATGAAAGCTTGGATTAGAGTTGTAAGACAAACACAGTGATAAGCCTACGAGTCAACCACTGGTGGTATTAATTTTTGATTATGCACCACTTCACTTCCTGCATACATGCATCATAAGATTCCCCTACATCTAATTTTCCATAGAACAGGTTTTTTTATGATGATAAATCTACGAGTCAACCATGGTGTAATTAAATTTCGGCTTATGTACCCTTGACTTTCGACAGTCATGCATCATTAAATTCCCCGACTGTACATTTCCATAAAATAAAGCATGATTTTTTGTGCTTGATAACATAGGTTTTTGTGCTGTCAGCTCTTGGACTATAATTCACGCCTGGAATGGAGAGAACTCAGGAGTGTCCTCATCCAAGCAGTTGCTGGTATATACCGTCAGACGAAAGAAATTTACTTGGATAACTTTGAATTAGTACTGCTCTATACTTCATGGCTGTGTGTGCCATAATCTGAGCAGGACACCTCCTGAGCAATTTCCATATTCCACATCGAGCTCATCGCTTTCCTCAAACAAAAAGAACAAAGGAAGATAATTTTTATATTTTCGAAAGTGTTACATAATTTCATTGATCCATAATTTTAAAAGTGAACATTTCATCTACGATTCTGTCTAAACGTTAAAAATAGGACTAAGTTATAAGAACTTTATAATTTATATATTAATGTTTATGAGACTTTAGCAGAAGTTGAATTTTGCTTACTCTTTAAAAGGGATATTAAAGATGAAACCATTTAAAATTTTTTGCTAAAAAATGTGGATGTTTTTCTGAAGAAGAATAATTGGAGTAAAATGGGCGGAACTATGGATTCACTTTAACTTAAAAAAAAAAATAAATAAAATAAAAAACGTTGAAATTTGAACATAAGAGAAAAAGTTTTAATTTAAAATGGCTATATTTTTTTCTCTTTTCTTTTGTAAATTTAAATTTAAAAATTATTCTGTAAACTAATTTTATGCTTAGTATTCTAAAATAAGTATGTTTATTTCTTATTAATCTCTGGAAGAGAGCTAAGATTTATTTGTCCTTTCCATTTAAAAAAAGGTTCACCCCTGATGCACCTGCACGCTAGGAGACATCATCCGCTTTACGAATAGTGGAATAATCTGACTTATTAAAAAGCAAAACTCAAAAAATCAAAGTTTATCCTAACCAGGTATGTGAGGAATTTAAATTATTATTTAATCAAAAGGAGTTAATCTCATAACGACCCAAAAATATATTCCCACGCAAGTATCAGCAACATTTTTTTCGCGGATTTTTCATTTGTGCAAAATGACTTTTATATATACTTAATTTTATGTATGCATATTTATTTAAATAAGTTCATATTTTAAATTAATTTATTGATGTATATTACTTGCGTTTGATCCCACCCAACGTTTGAGATCAAATCTTTCTTCGGAAAGATTTAAAACTTATTAAACGTGTGTCAAAATATTTTAATAAATTTTACATTTAGCGCTATAAATTTTAAACGCGATATCACACTATTCGCAATTTGTCCGTGCCAATCTGCGCCGGCCCGTTCCAGACATCAAAATGTGTTAACCACTTAATTCGGGGCTAATATTCCGAAAACAAACAGCAAAAAAGACTTTGTTATAAAGCACAAATAAAAACCTGTTCTATGGAAAATTAGAAGTAGGGAGATCTTATGATCCATGTCCGCAGGAAGTGAAGTGGTGCAAAAGCCAAAAATTAACACCACCATTGGTTGACTCCTAGGCTTGTGTCACTGTGTCTGTCCTACAAGCTTAGGTATGAAAGCTTGGATTAGAGTTGTAAGACAAACACAGTGATAAGCCTACGAGTCAACCACTGGTGGTATTAATTTTTGATTATGCACCACTTCACTTCCTGCATACATGCATCATAAGATTCCCCTACATCTAATTTTCCATAGAACAGGTTTTTTTATGATGATAAATCTACGAGTCAACCATGGTGTAATTAAATTTCGGCTTATGTACCCTTGACTTTCGACAGTCATGCATCATTAAATTCCCCGACTGTACATTTCCATAAAATAAAGCATGATTTTTTGTGCTTGATAACATAGGTTTTTGTGCTGTCAGCTCTTGGACTATAATTCACGCCTGGAATGGAGAGAACTCAGGAGTGTCCTCATCCAAGCAGTTGCTGGTATATACCGTCAGACGAAAGAAATTTACTTGGATAACTTTGAATTAGTACTGCTCTATACTTCATGGCTGTGTGTGCCATAATCTGAGCAGGACACCTCCTGAGCAATTTCCATATTCCACATCGAGCTCATCGCTTTCCTCAAACAAAAAGAACAAAGGAAGATAATTTTTATATTTTCGAAAGTGTTACATAATTTCATTGATCCATAATTTTAAAAGTGAACATTTCATCTACGATTCTGTCTAAACGTTAAAATTAGGACTAAGTTATAAGAACTTCATAATTTATATATTAATGTTTATGAGACTTTAGCAGAAGTTGAATTTTGCTTACTCTTTAAAAGGGATATTAAAGATGAAACCATTTAAAATTTTTTGCTAAAAAATGTGGATGTTTTTCTGAAGAAGAATAATTGGAGTAAAATGGGCGGAACTATGGATTCACTTTAACTTAAAAAAAAAAAATAAATAAAATAAAAAACGTTGAAATTTGAACATAAGAGAAAAAGTTTTAATTTAAAATGGCTATATTTTTTTCTCTTTTCTTTTGTAAATTTAAATTTAAAAATTATTCTGTAAACTAATTTTATGCTTAGTATTCTAAAATAAGTATGTTTATTTCTTATTAATCTCTGGAAGAGAGCTAAGATTTATTTGTCCTTTCCATTTAAAAAAAGGTTCACCCCTGATGCACCTGCACGCTAGGAGACATCATCCGCTTTACGAATAGTGGAATAATCTGACTTATTAAAAAGCAAAACTCAAAAAATCAAAGTTTATCCTAACCAGGTATGTGAGGAATTTAAATTATTATTTAATCAAAAGGAGTTAATCTCATAACGACCCAAAAATATATTCCCACGCAAGTATCAGCAACATTTTTTTCGCGGATTTTTCATTTGTGCAAAATGACTTTTATATATACTTAATTTTATGTATGCATATTTATTTAAATAAGTTCATATTTTATATTAATTTATTGATGTATATTACTTGCGTTTGATCCCACCCAACGTTTGAGATCAACTCTTTCTTCGGAAAGATTTAAAACTTATTAAACGTGTGTCAAAATATGTTAATAAATTTTACATTTAGCGCTATAAATTTTAAACGCGATATCACACTATTCGCAATTTGTCCGTGCCAATCTGCGCCGGCCCGTTCCAGACATCAAAATGTGTTAACCACTTAATTCGGGGCTAATATTCCGAAAACAAACAGCAAAAAAGACTTTGTTATAAAGCACAAATAAAAACCTGTTCTATGGAAAATTAGAAGTAGGGAGATCTTATGATCCATGTCCGCAGGAAGTGAAGTGGTGCAAAAGCCAAAAATTAACACCACCATTGGTTGACTCCTAGGCTTGTGTCACTGTGTCTGTCCTACAAGCTTAGGTATGAAAGCTTGGATTAGAGTTGTAAGACAAACACAGTGATAAGCCTACGAGTCAACCACTGGTGGTATTAATTTTTGATTATGCACCACTTCACTTCCTGCATACATGCATCATAAGATTCCCCTACATCTAATTTTCCATAGAACAGGTTTTTTTATGATGATAAATCTACGAGTCAACCATGGTGTAATTAAATTTCGGCTTATGTACCCTTGACTTTCGACAGTCATGCATCATTAAATTCCCCGACTGTACATTTCCATAAAATAAAGCATGATTTTTTGTGCTTGATAACATAGGTTTTTGTGCTGTCAGCTCTTGGACTATAATTCACGCCTGGAATGGAGAGAACTCAGGAGTGTCCTCATCCAAGCAGTTGCTGGTATATACCGTCAGACGAAAGAAATTTACTTGGATAACTTTGAATTAGTACTGCTCTATACTTCATGGCTGTGTGTGCCATAATCTGAGCAGGACACCTCCTGAGCAATTTCCATATTCCACATCGAGCTCATCGCTTTCCTCAAACAAAAAGAACAAAGGAAGATAATTTTTATATTTTCGAAAGTGTTACATAATTTCATTGATCCATAATTTTAAAAGTGAACATTTCATCTACGATTCTGTCTAAACGTTAAAAATAGGACTAAGTTATAAGAACTTTATAATTTATATATTAATGTTTATGAGACTTTAGCAGAAGTTGAATTTTGCTTACTCTTTAAAAGGGATATTAAAGATGAAACCATTTAAAATTTTTTGCTAAAAAATGTGGATGTTTTTCTGAAGAAGAATAATTGGAGTAAAATGGGCGGAACTATGGATTCACTTTAACTTAAAAAAAAAAATAAATAAAATAAAAAACGTTGAAATTTGAACATAAGAGAAAAAGTTTTAATTTAAAATGGCTATATTTTTTTCTCTTTTCTTTTGTAAATTTAAATTTAAAAATTATTCTGTAAACTAATTTTATGCTTAGTATTCTAAAATAAGTATGTTTATTTCTTATTAATCTCTGGAAGAGAGCTAAGATTTATTTGTCCTTTCCATTTAAAAAAAGGTTCACCCCTGATGCACCTGCACGCTAGGAGACATCATCCGCTTTACGAATAGTGGAATAATCTGACTTATTAAAAAGCAAAACTCAAAAAATCAAAGTTTATCCTAACCAGGTATGTGAGGAATTTAAATTATTATTTAATCAAAAGGAGTTAATCTCATAACGACCCAAAAATATATTCCCACGCAAGTATCAGCAACATTTTTTTCGCGGATTTTTCATTTGTGCAAAATGACTTTTATATATACTTAATTTTATGTATGCATATTTATTTAAATAAGTTCATATTTTAAATTAATTTATTGATGTATATTACTTGCGTTTGATCCCACCCAACGTTTGAGATCAACTCTTTCTTCGGAAAGATTTAAAACTTATTAAACGTGTGTCAAAATATTTTAATAAATTTTACATTTAGCGCTATAAATTTTAAACGCGATATCACACTATTCGCAATTTGTCCGTGCCAATCTGCGCCGGCCCGTTCCAGACATCAAAATGTGTTAACCACTTAATTCGGGGCTAATATTCCGAAAACAAACAGCAAAAAAGACTTTGTTATAAAGCACAAATAAAAACCTGTTCTATGGAAAATTAGAAGTAGGGAGATCTTATGATCCATGTCCGCAGGAAGTGAAGTGGTGCAAAAGCCAAAAAATAACACCACCATTGGTTGACTCCTAGGCTTGTGTCACTGTGTCTGTCCTACAACCTTAGGTATGAAAGCTTGGATTAGAGTTGTAAGACAAACACAGTGATAAGCCTACTAGTCAACCACTGGTGGTATTAATTTTTGATTATGCACCACTTCACTTCCTGCATACATGCATCATAAGATTCCCCTACATCTAATTTTCCATAGAACAGGTTTTTTTATGATGATAAATCTACGAGTCAACCATGGTGTAATTAAATTTCGGCTTATGTACCCTTGACTTTCGACAGTCATGCATCATTAAATTCCCCGACTGTACATTTCCATAAAATAAAGCATGATTTTTTGTGCTTGATAACATAGGTTTTTGTGCTGTCAGCTCTTGGACTATAATTCACGCCTGGAATGGAGAGAACTCAGGAGTGTCCTCATCCAAGCAGTTGCTGGTATATACCGTCAGACGAAAGAAATTTACTTGGATAACTTTGAATTAGTACTGCTCTATTCTTCATGGCTGTGTGTGCCATAATCTGAGCAGGACACCTCCTGAGCAATTTCCATATTCCGCATGGAGCTCATCGCTTTCCTCAAACAAAAAGAACAAAGGAAGATAATTTTTATATTTTCGAAAGTGTTACATAATTTCATTGATCCATAATTTTAAAAGTGAACATTTCATCTACGATTCTGTCTAAACGTTAAAAATAGGACTAAGTTATAAGAACTTCATAATTTATATATTAATGTTTATGAGACTTTAGCAGAAGTTGAATTTTGCTTACTCTTTAAAAGGGATATTAAAGATGAAACCATTTAAAATTTTTTGCTAAAAAATGTGGGTGTTTTTCTGAAGAAGGATAATTGGAGTAAAATGGGCGGAACTATGGATTCACTTTAACTTAAAAAAAAAAAAAAGTTAAAAAAAACGTTGAAATATGAAAATAAGAGAAAAAGTTTTAATTTAAAATGGCTATATTTTTTTCTCTATTCTTTTGTAAATTTAAATTAAAATATTACTCTCTAAACTAATTTTAAGCTTAGTATTCTAAAATAAGTATGTTTATTTCTTACTTATCTCTGGAAGAGGGCTAAGATTTATTTGTCCTTTCCATTTTAAAAAAGGTTCACCCCTGATGCACCTGCACGCTAGGAGACATCATCCGCTTTACGAATAGTGGAATAATCTGACTTATTAAAAAGCAAAACTCAAAAAATCGAAGTTTATCCTAACCAGGTATGTGAGGAATTTAAATTATTATTTAATCAAAAGAAGTTAATCTCATAACGACCCAAAAATATATTCCCACGCAAGTATCCGCAACATTTTTTTCGCGGAATTTTCATTTGTGCAAAATGATTTTTATATATACTTAATTTTATGTATGCATATTTATTTAAATAAGTTCATATTTTAAATTAATTTATTTATGTATATTACTTGCGTTTGTTCCAGCCCAACGTTTGAGATCAACTCTTTCTTCGGAAAGATTAAAAACTAATTAAACGTGTGTCAAAATATTTTAATAAATTTTACATTTAGCGCTATAAATTTTAAACGCGATATCACACTATTCGCAATTTGTCCGTGCCAATCTGCGCCGGCCCGTTCCAGACATCAAAATGTGTTAACCACTTAATTCGGGGCTAATATTCCGAAAACCGACAGCAAAAAAGACTATGTTATAAAGCACAAATAAAAACCTGTTCTATGGAAAATTAGAAGTAGGGAGATCTTATGATCCATGTCCGCAGGAAGTGAAGTGGTGCAAAAGCCGAAAATTAACACCACCATTGGTTGACTCCTAGGCTTGTCACTGTGTCTGTCCTACAACCTTAGGTATGAAAGCATGGATTAGAGTTGTAAGACAAACACAGTGATAAGCCTACGAGTCAACCACTGGTGGTATTAATTTTTGGATTATGCACCACTTCACTTCCTGCATACATGCATCATAAGATTCCCCTACTTCTAATTTTCCATAGAACAGGTTTTTTTATGATGATAAATCTACGAGTCAACCATGGTGTAATTAAATTTCGGCTTATGTACCCTTGACTTTCGACAGTCATGCATCATTAAATTCCCCGACTGTACATTTCCATAAAATAAAGCATGATTTTTTGTGCTTGATAACATAGGTTTTTGTGCTGTCAGCTCTTGGACTATAATTCACGCCTGGAATGGAGAGAACTCAGGAGTGTCCTCATCCAAGTAGTTGCTGGTATATACCGTCAGACGAAAGAAATTTACTTGGATAACTTTGAATTAGTACTGCTCTATACTTCATGGCTGTGTGTGCCATAATCTGAGCAGGACACCTCCTGAGCAATTTCCATATTCCACATCGAGCTCATCGCTTTCCTCAAACAAAAAGAACAAAGGAAGATAATTTTTATATTTTCGAAAGTGTTACATAATTTCATTGATCCATAATTTTAAAAGTGAACATTTCATCTACGATTCTGTCTAAACGTTAAAAATGGGACTAAGTTATAAGAACTTCATAATTTATATATTAATGTTTATGAGACTTTAGCAGAAGTTGAATTTTGCTTACTCTTTAAAAGGGATATTAAAGATGAAACCATTTAAAATTTTTTGCTAAAAAATGTGGGTGTTTTTCTGAAGAAGGATAATTGGAGTAAAATGGGCGGAACTATGGATTCACTTTAACTTAAAAAAAAAAAAAAAAGTTTAAAAAAACATTGAAATTTGAACATAAGAGAAAAAGTTTTAATTTAAAATGGCTATATTTTTTTCTCTTTTCTTTTGTAAATTTAAATTTAAAAATTATTCTCTAAACTGATTTTAAGCTTAGTATTCTAAAATAAGTATGTTTATTTCTTACTAATCTCTGAAAGATGGCTAAGATTTATTTGTCCTTTCCATTTTAAAAAAGGTTCACCCCTGATGCACCTGCACGCTAGGAGACATCATCCGCTTTACGAATAGTGGAATAATCTGACTTATTAAAAAGCAAAACTCAAAAAATCAAAGTTTATCCTAACCAGGTATGTGAGGAATTTAAATTATTATTTAATCAAAAGAAGTTAATCTCATAACGACCCAAAAATATATTCCCACGCAAGTATCCGCAACATTTTTTTCGCGGAATTTTCATTTGTGCAAAATGATTTTTATATATACTTAATTTTATGTATGCATATTTATTTAAATAAGTTCATATTTTAAATTAATTTATTTATGTATATTACTTGCGTTTGTTCCAGCCCAACGTTTGAGATCAACTCTTTCTTCGGAAAGATTAAAAACTAATTAAACGTGTGTCAAAATATTTTAATAAATTTTACATTTAGCGCTATAAATTTTAAACGCGATATCACACTATTCGCAATTTGTCCGTGCCAATCTGCGCCGGCCCGTTCCAGACATCAAAATGTGTTAACCACTTAATTCGGGGCTAATATTCCGAAAACCGACAGCAAAAAAGACTATGTTATAAAGCACAAATAAAAACCTGTTCTATGGAAAATTAGAAGTAGGGAGATCTTATGATCCATGTCCGCAGGAAGTGAAGTGGTGCAAAAGCCGAAAATTAACACCACCATTGGTTGACTCCTAGGCTTGTCACTGTGTCTGTCCTACAACCTTAGGTATGAAAGCATGGATTAGAGTTGTAAGACAAACACAGTGATAAGCCTACGAGTCAACCACTGGTGGTATTAATTTTTGGATTATGCACCACTTCACTTCCTGCATACATGCATCATAAGATTCCCCTACTTCTAATTTTCCATAGAACAGGTTTTTTTATGATGATAAATCTACGAGTCAACCATGGTGTAATTAAATTTCGGCTTATGTACCCTTGACTTTCGACAGTCATGCATCATTAAATTCCCCGACTGTACATTTCCATAAAATAAAGCATGATTTTTTGTGCTTGATAACATAGGTTTTTGTGCTGTCAGCTCTTGGACTATAATTCACGCCTGGAATGGAGAGAACTCAGGAGTGTCCTCATCCAAGTAGTTGCTGGTATATACCGTCAGATGAAAGAAATTTACTTGGATAACTTTGAATTAGTACTGCTCTATACTTCATGGCTGTGTGTGCCATAATCTGAGCAGGACACCTCCTGAGCAATTTCCATATTCCACATCGAGCTCATCGCTTTCCTCAAACAAAAAGAACAAAGGAAGATAATTTTTATATTTTCGAAAGTGTTACATAATTTCATTGATCCATAATTTTAAAAGTGAACATTTCATCTACGATTCTGTCTAAACGTTAAAAATGGGACTAAGTTATAAGAACTTCATAATTTATATATTAATGTTTATGAGACTTTAGCAGAAGTTGAATTTTGCTTACTCTTTAAAAGGGATATTAAAGATGAAACCATTTAAAATTTTTTGCTAAAAAATGTGGGTGTTTTTCTGAAGAAGGATAATTGGAGTAAAATGGGCGGAACTATGGATTCACTTTAACTTAAAAAAAAAAAAAAGTTTAAAAAAACATTGAAATTTGAACATAAGAGAAAAAGTTTTAATTTAAAATGGCTATATTTTTTTCTCTTTTCTTTTGTAAATTTAAATTTAAAAATTATTCTCTAAACTGATTTTAAGCTTAGTATTCTAAAATAAGTATGTTTATTTCTTACTAATCTCTGGAAGAGGGCTAAGATTTATTTGTCCTTTCCATTTTAAAAAAGGTTCACCCCTGATGCACCTGCACGCTAGGAGACATCATCCGCTTTACGAATAGTGGAATAATCTGACGTATTAAAAAGCAAAACTCAAAAAATCAAAGTTTATCCTAACCAGGTATGTGAGGAATTTAAATTATTATTTAATCAAAAGGAGTTAATCTCTTAACGACCCAAAAATATATTCCCACGCAAGTATCAGCAACATTTTTTTCGCGGAATTTTCATTTGTGTAAAATGATTTTTATATATACTTAATTTTATGTATGCATATTTATTTAAATAAGTTCATATCTTAAATTAATTTATTTATGTATATTACTTGCGTTTGTTCCCACCCAACGTTTGAGATCAACTCTTTCTTCGGAAAGATTAAAAACTAATTAAACGTGTGTCAATATATTTTAATAAATTTTACATTTAGCGCTATAAATTTTAAACGCGATATCACACTATTCGCAATTTGTCCGTGCCAATCTGCGCCGGCCCGTTCCAGACATCAAAATGTGTTAACCACTTAATTCGGGGCTAATATTCCGAAAACCGACAGCAAAAAAGACTATGTTATAAAGCACAAATAAAAACCTGTTCTATGGAAAATTAGAAGTAGGGAGATCTTATGATCCATGTCCGCAGGAAGTGAAGTGGTGCAAAAGCCAAAAATTAACACCACCATTGGTTGACTCCTAGGCTTGTCACTGCTTCTGTCCTACAACCTTAGGTATGAAAGCATGGATTAGAGTTGTAAGACAAACACAGTGATAAGCCTACGAGTCAACCACTGGTGGTATTAATTTTTGGATTATGCACCACTTCACTTCCTGCATACATGCATCATAAGATTCCCCTACTTCTAATTTTCCATAGAACAGGTTTTTTTTATGATGATAAATCTACGAGTCATCCATGGTGTAATTAAATTTCGGCTTATGTACCCTTGACATTCGACAGTCATGCATCATTAAATTCCCCGACTGTACATTTCCATAAAATAAAGCTAGATTTTTTGTGCTTGATAACATAGGTTTTTGTGCTGTCAGCTCTTGGACTATAATTCACGCCTGGAATGGAGAGAACTCAGGAGTGTCCTCATCAAAGCAGTTGCTGGTATATACCGTCAGACGAAAGAAATTTACTTGGATAACTTTGAATTAGTACTGCTCTATACTTCATGGCTGTGAGTGCCATAATCTGAGCAGGACACCTCCTGAGCAATTTCCATATTCCACATCGAGCTCATCGCTTTCCTCAAACAAAAAGAACAAAGGAAGATAATTTTTATATTTTCGACCATACGTTTCATAAAATTAAAAAGTGTTACATAATTTCATTGATCCATAATTTTAAAAGTGAACATTTCATCTACGATTCTGTCTAAACGTTAAAAATAGGACTAAGTTATAAGAATTTCATAATTTATATATTAATGTTTATGAGACTTTAGCAGAAGTTGAATTTTGCTTACTCTTTAAAAAGGATATTAAATATGAAACCATTTAAAATTTTTTGCTAAAAAATATGGATGTTTTTCTGAAGAAGAATAATTGGAGTAAAATGGGCGGAACTATGGATTCACTTTAACTTAAAAAAAAAAAAAAAAAAATTAAAAAACGTTGAAATTTGAATATAAGAGAAAATGGTTTAATTTAAAATGGCTATATTTTTTTCTCTTTTCTTTTGTAAATTTAAATTGAAAAATTATTCTGTAAACTAATTTTATGCTTAGTATTCTAAAATAAGTATGTTTATTTCTTATTAATCTCTGGAAGAGGGCTAAGATTTATTTGTCCTTTCGATTTTAAAAAAGGTTCAACCCTGATGCACCTGCACGCTAGGAGACATCATCCGCTTTACGAATAGTGGAATAATCTGATTTATTAAAAAGCAAAACTCAAAAAATCAAAGTTTATCCTAACCAGGTATGTGAGGAATTTCAATTATTATTTAATCAAAAGGAGTTAATCTCATAACGACCCAAAAATATATTCCCACGCAAGTATCAGCAACATTTTTTTCGCGGAATTTTCATTTGTGCAAAATGACTTTTATATATACTTAATATTATGTATGCATATTTATTTAAATAAGTTCATATTTTAAATTAATTTATTGATGTATATTACTTGCGTTTGATCCCACCCAACGTTTGAGATCAACTCTTTCTTCGGAAAGATTTAAAACTTATTAAACGTGTGTCAAAATATTTTAATAAATTTTACATTTAGCGCTATAAATTTTAAACGCGATATCACACTATTCGCAATTTGTCCGTGCCAATCTGCGCCGGCCCGTTCCAGACATCAAAATATGTTAACCACTTAATTCGGGGCTAATATTCCGAAAACAAACAGCAAAAAAGACTTTGTTATAAAGCACAAATAAAAACCTGTTCTATGGAAAATTAGAAGTAGGGAGATCTTGTGATCCATGTCCGCAGGAAGTGAAGTGGTGCAAAAGCCAAAAATTAACACCACCATTGGTTGACTCCTAGGCTTGTGTCACTGTGTCTGTCCTACAACCTTAGGTATGAAAGCTTGGATTAGAGTTGTAAGACAAACACAGTGATAAGCCTACTAGTCAACCATTGGTGGTATTAATTTTTGATTATGCACCACTTCACTTCCTGCATACAAGCATCATAAGATTCCCCTACTTCTAATTTTCCATAGAACAGGTTTTTTTATGATGATAAATCTACGAGTCAACCATGGTGTAATTAAATTTCGGCTTATGTACCCTTGACTTTCGACAGTCATGCATCATTAAATTCCCCGACTGTACATTTCCATAAAATAAAGCATGATTTTTTGTGCTTGATAACATAGGATTTTGTGCTGTCAGCTCTTGGACTATAATTCACGCCTGGAATGGAGAGAACTCAGGAGTGTCCTCATCCAAGCAGTTGCTGGTATATACCGTCAGACGAAAGAAATTTACTTGGATAAGTTTGAATTAGTACTGCTCTATTCTTCATGGCTGTGTGTGCCATAATCTGAGCAGGACAACTCCTGAGCAATTTCCATATTCCACATCGAGCTCATCGCTTTCCTCAAACAAAAAGAACAAAGGAAGATAATTTTTATATTTTCGAAAGTGTTACATAATTTCATTGATCCATAATTTTAAAAGTGAACATTTCATCTACGATTCTGTCTAAACGTTAAAAATAGGACTAAGTTATAAGAACTTCATAATTTATGTATTAATGTTTATGAGACTTTAGCAGAAGTTGAATTTTGCTTACTCTTTAAAAGGGATATTAAAGATGAAACCATTTAAAATTTTTTGCTAAAAAATGTGGGTGTTTTTCTGAAGAAGGATAATTGGAGTAAAATGGGCGGAACTATGGATTCACTTTAACTTAAAAAAAAAAGTTTAAAAAAACATTGAAATTTGAACATAAGAGAAAAAGTTTTAATTTAAAATGACTATATTTTTTTCTCTTTTCTTTTGTAAATTTAAATTTAAAAATTATTCTCTAAACTAATTTTAAGCTTAGTATTCTAAAATAAGTATGTTTATTTCTTACTAATCTCTGGAAGAGGGCTAAGATTTATTTGTCCTTTCCATTTTAAAAAAGGTTCACCCCTGATGCACCTGCACGCTAGGAGACATCATCCGCTTTACGAATAGTGGAATAATCTGACGTATTAAAAAGCAAAACTCAAAAAATCAAAGTTTATCCTAACCAGGTATGTGAGGAATTTCAATTATTATTTAATCAAAAGGAGTTAATCTCATAACGACCCAAATATATATTCCCACGCAAGTATCAGCAACATTTTTTTCGCGGAATTTTCATTTGTGCAAAATGACTTTTATATATACTTAATTTTATGTATGCATATTTATTTAAATAAGTTCATATTTTAAATTAATTTATTTATGTATATTACTTGCGTTTGATCCCACCCAACGTTTGAGATCAACTCTTTCTTCGGAAAGATTTAAAACTTATTAAACGTGTGTCAAAATATTTTAATAAATTTTACATTTAGCGCTATAAATTTTAAACGCGATATCACACTATTCGCAATTTGTCCGTGCCAATCTGCGCCGGCCCGTTCCAGACATCAAAATGTGTTAACCACTTAATTCGGGGCTAATATTCCGAAAACCGACAGCAAAAAAGTCTATGTTATAAAGCACAAATAAAAACCTGTTCTATGGAAAATTAGAAGTAGGGAGATCTTATGATCCATGTCCGCAGGAAGTGAAGTGGTGCAAAAGCCAAAAATTAACACCACCATTGGTTGACTCCTAGGCTTGTCACTGTGTCTGTCCTACAACCTTAGGTATGAAAGCTTGGATTAGAGTTGTAAGGCAAACACAGTGATAAGCCTACTAGTCAACCACTGGTGGTATAAATTTTTGATTATGCACCACTTCACTTCCTGCATACATGCATCATATGATTCCCCTACATCTAATTTTCCATAGAACAGGTTTTTTTTATGATGATAAATCTACGAGTCAACCATGGTGTAATTAAATTTCGGCTTATGTACCCTTGACTTTCGACAGTCATGCATCATTAAATTCCCCGACTGTACATTTCCATAAAATAAAGCATGATTTTTTGTGCTTGATAACATAGGTTTTTGTGCTGTCAGCTCTTGGACTATAATTCACGCCTGGAATGGAGAGAACTCAGGAGTGTCCTCATCCAAGCAGTTGCTGGTATATACCGTCAGACGAAAGAAATTTACTTGGATAACTTTGAATTAGTACTGCTCTATACTTCATGGCTGTGTGTGCCATAATCTGAGCAGGACACCTCCTGAGCAATTTCCATATTCCACATCGAGCTCATCGCTTTCCTCAAACAAAAAGAACAAAGGAAGATAATTTTTATATTTTCGAAAGTGTTACATAATTTCATTGATCCATAATTTTAAAAGTGAACATTTCATCTACGATTCTGTCTAAACGTTAAAATTAGGACTAAGTTATAAGAACTTCATAATTTATATATTAATGTTTATGAGACTTTAGCAGAAGTTGAATTTTGCTTACTCTTTAAAAGGGATATTAAAGATGAAACCATTTAAAATTTTTTGCTAAAAAATGTGGATGTTTTTCTGAAGAAGAATAATTGGAGTAAAATGGGCGGAACTATGGATTCACCTTAACTTAAAAAAAAAAAATAAATAAAATAAAAAACGTTGAAATTTGAACATAAGAGAAAAAGTTTTAATTTAAAATGGCTATATTTTTTTCTCTTTTCTTTTGTAAATTTAAATTTAAAAATTATTCTGTAAACTAATTTTATGCTTAGTATTCTAAAATAAGTATGTTTATTTCTTATTAATCTCTGGAAGAGAGCTAAGATTTATTTGTCCTTTCCATTTAAAAAAAGGTTCACCCCTGATGCACCTGCACGCTAGGAGACATCATCCGCTTTACGAATAGTGGAATAATCTGACTTATTAAAAAGCAAAACTCAAAAAATCAAAGTTTATCCTAACCAGGTATGTGAGGAATTTAAATTATTATTTAATCAAAAGGAGTTAATCTCATAACGACCCAAAAATATATTCCCACGCAAGTATCAGCAACATTTTTTTCGCGGATTTTTCATTTGTGCAAAAGGACTTTTATATATACTTAATTTTATGTATGCATATTTATTTAAATAAGTTCATATTTTAAATTAATTTATTGATGTATATTACTTGCGTTTGATCCCACCCAACGTTTGAGATCAACTCTTTCTTCGGAAAGATTTAAAACTTATTAAACGTGTGTCAAAATATGTTAATAAATTTTACATTTAGCGCTATAAATTTTAAACGCGATATCACACTATTCGCAATTTGTCCGTGCCAATCTGCGCCGGCCCGTTCCAGACATCAAAATGTGTTAACCACTTAATTCGGGGCTAATATTCCGAAAACAAACAGCAAAAAAGACTTTGTTATAAAGCACAAATAAAAACCTGTTCTATGGAAAATTAGAAGTAGGGAGATCTTATGATCCATGTCCGCAGGAAGTGAAGTGGTGCAAAAGCCAAAAATTAACACCACCATTGGTTGACTCCTAGGCTTGTGTCACTGTGTCTGTCCTACAAGCTTAGGTATGAAAGCTTGGATTAGAGTTGTAAGACAAACACAGTGATAAGCCTACGAGTCAACCACTGGTGGTATTAATTTTTGATTATGCACCACTTCACTTCCTGCATACATGCATCATAAGATTCCCCTACATCTAATTTTCCATAGAACAGGTTTTTTTATGATGATAAATCTACGAGTCAACCATGGTGTAATTAAATTTCGGCTTATGTACCCTTGACTTTCGACAGTCATGCATCATTAAATTCCCCGACTGTACATTTCCATAAAATAAAGCATGATTTTTTGTGCTTGATAACATAGGTTTTTGTGCTGTCAGCTCTTGGACTATAATTCACGCCTGGAATGGAGAGAACTCAGGAGTGTCCTCATCCAAGCAGTTGCTGGTATATACCGTCAGACGAAAGAAATTTACTTGGATAACTTTGAATTAGTACTGCTCTATACTTCATGGCTGTGTGTGCCATAATCTGAGCAGGACACCTCCTGAGCAATTTCCATATTCCACATCGAGCTCATCGCTTTCCTCAAACAAAAAGAACAAAGGAAGATAATTTTTATATTTTCGAAAGTGTTACATAATTTCATTGATCCATAATTTTAAAAGTGAACATTTCATCTACGATTCTGTCTAAACGTTAAAAATAGGACTAAGTTATAAGAACTTTATAATTTATATATTAATGTTTATGAGACTTTAGCAGAAGTTGAATTTTGCTTACTCTTTAAAAGGGATATTAAAGATGAAACCATTTAAAATTTTTTGCTAAAAAATGTGGATGTTTTTCTGAAGAAGAATAATTGGAGTAAAATGGGCGGAACTATGGATTCACTTTAACTTAAAAAAAAAAATAAATAAAATAAAAAACGTTGAAATTTGAACATAAGAGAAAAAGTTTTAATTTAAAATGGCTATATTTTTTTCTCTTTTCTTTTGTAAATTTAAATTTAAAAATTATTCTGTAAACTAATTTTATGCTTAGTATTCTAAAATAAGTATGTTTATTTCTTATTAATCTCTGGAAGAGAGCTAAGATTTATTTGTCCTTTCCATTTAAAAAAAGGTTCACCCCTGATGCACCTGCACGCTAGGAGACATCATCCGCTTTACGAATAGTGGAATAATCTGACTTATTAAAAAGCAAAACTCAAAAAATCAAAGTTTATCCTAACCAGGTATGTGAGGAATTTAAATTATTATTTAATCAAAAGGAGTTAATCTCATAACGACCCAAAAATATATTCCCACGCAAGTATCAGCAACATTTTTTTCGCGGATTTTTCATTTGTGCAAAATGACTTTTATATATACTTAATTTTATGTATGCATATTTATTTAAATAAGTTCATATTTTAAATTAATTTATTGATGTATATTACTTGCGTTTGATCCCACCCAACGTTTGAGATCAAATCTTTCTTCGGAAAGATTTAAAACTTATTAAACGTGTGTCAAAATATTTTAATAAATTTTACATTTAGCGCTATAAATTTTAAACGCGATATCACACTATTCGCAATTTGTCCGTGCCAATCTGCGCCGGCCCGTTCCAGACATCAAAATGTGTTAACCACTTAATTCGGGGCTAATATTCCGAAAACAAACAGCAAAAAAGACTTTGTTATAAAGCACAAATAAAAACCTGTTCTATGGAAAATTAGAAGTAGGGAGATCTTATGATCCATGTCCGCAGGAAGTGAAGTGGTGCAAAAGCCAAAAATTAACACCACCATTGGTTGACTCCTAGGCTTGTGTCACTGTGTCTGTCCTACAACCTTAGGTATGAAAGCTTGGATTAGAGTTGTAAGACAAACACAGTGATAAGCCTACTAGTCAACCACTGGTGGTATTAATTTTTGATTATGCACCACTTCACTTCCTGCATACATGCATCATAAGATTCCCCTACATCTAATTTTCCATAGAACAGGTTTTTTTATGATGATAAATCTACGAGTCAACCATGGTGTAATTAAATTTCGGCTTATGTACCCTTGACTTTCGACAGTCATGCATCATTAAATTCCCCGACTGTACATTTCCATAAAATAAAGCATGATTTTTTGTGCTTGATAACATAGGTTTTTGTGCTGTCAGCTCTTGGACTATAATTCACGCCTGGAATGGAGAGAACTCAGGAGTGTCCTCATCCAAGCAGTTGCTGGTATATACCGTCAGACGAAAGAAATTTACTTGGATAACTTTGAATTAGTACTGCTCTATACTTCATGGCTGTGTGTGCCATAATCTGAGCAGGACACCTCCTGAGCAATTTCCATATTCCACATCGAGCTCATCGCTTTCCTCAAACAAAAAGAACAAAGGAAGATAATTTTTATATTTTCGAAAGTGTTACATAATTTCATTGATCCATAATTTTAAAAGTGAACATTTCATCTACGATTCTGTCTAAACGTTAAAATTAGGACTAAGTTATAAGAACTTCATAATTTATATATTAATGTTTATGAGACTTTAGCAGAAGTTGAATTTTGCTTACTCTTTAAAAGGGATATTAAAGATGAAACCATTTAAAATTTTTTGCTAAAAAATGTGGATGTTTTTCTGAAGAAGAATAATTGGAGTAAAATGGGCGGAACTATGGATTCACTTTAACTTAAAAAAAAAAAATAAATAAAATAAAAAACGTTGAAATTTGAACATAAGAGAAAAAGTTTTAATTTAAAATGGCTATATTTTTTTCTCTTTTCTTTTGTAAATTTAAATTTAAAAATTATTCTGTAAACTAATTTTATGCTTAGTATTCTAAAATAAGTATGTTTATTTCTTATTAATCTCTGGAAGAGAGCTAAGATTTATTTGTCCTTTCCATTTAAAAAAAGGTTCACCCCTGATGCACCTGCACGCTAGGAGACATCATCCGCTTTACGAATAGTGGAATAATCTGACTTATTAAAAAGCAAAACTCAAAAAATCAAAGTTTATCCTAACCAGGTATGTGAGGAATTTAAATTATTATTTAATCAAAAGGAGTTAATCTCATAACGACCCAAAAATATATTCCCACGCAAGTATCAGCAACATTTTTTTCGCGGATTTTTCATTTGTGCAAAATGACTTTTATATATACTTAATTTTATGTATGCATATTTATTTAAATAAGTTCATATTTTAAATTAATTTATTGATGTATATTACTTGCGTTTGATCCCACCCAACGTTTGAGATCAACTCTTTCTTCGGAAAGATTTAAAACTTATTAAACGTGTGTCAAAATATGTTAATAAATTTTACATTTAGCGCTATAAATTTTAAACGCGATATCACACTATTCGCAATTTGTCCGTGCCAATCTGCGCCGGCCCGTTCCAGACATCAAAATGTGTTAACCACTTAATTCGGGGCTAATATTCCGAAAACAAACAGCAAAAAAGACTTTGTTATAAAGCACAAATAAAAACCTGTTCTATGGAAAATTAGAAGTAGGGAGATCTTATGATCCATGTCCGCAGGAAGTGAAGTGGTGCAAAAGCCAAAAATTAACACCACCATTGGTTGACTCCTAGGCTTGTGTCACTGTGTCTGTCCTACAAGCTTAGGTATGAAAGCTTGGATTAGAGTTGTAAGACAAACACAGTGATAAGCCTACGAGTCAACCACTGGTGGTATTAATTTTTGATTATGCACCACTTCACTTCCTGCATACATCAGGGGCGTGCCGAAGACTCTTTTAGTGGGGGGGGGTGTGAACTGAATTTTGCCAACTGCAAGATCGGGGGTGAGAAAGGCTTTTGTGATTGCCCCCCCCCCCCCCTCAGTGACGGAGTCAACTGTTCTACAATACTGTGATTTTATAAAAATCACTAAAAGTCTTAAGGGTTCACCTGCATTCTCGTTAACCACAGTCGAAATTAAATGCTATTATTCAGTATGTGTAATTTTTTAAAAATTATTTTACTATATAAGTAGAGTTGAAAATCCTGTTATTAATCAGGATTCTGCTTACGATTTAAAAGGAAATGTGTACGGATGTACCGTACATTAACCAGTTCTCAAAAGTAACAATTTAAGAATGTTGAAGTACTTCGGAATTTATGTTCCTATAAATAAAACCGCATGCTGTTGTGTAATGTAAGTGTATAAATTTTAAAATACATAAAAAAGACAAATCTTGCTCGCTAAAAATAAGATATATATTAATTAGTATAAGAGACTAAAAATTATCCTTCTACATTTTTAAATTATCACCCGCCTATCCTTAAGCATAGCTTATTTTCCAGCTACACTGTCTAAATCCAACATGTCAGTTATGTCTGTTTCACAGGTTAGTAGCATTAGTTCGTCCAGCCGCTCTTCCAACATGGTGGTACCCAAGTAATTTTTTACTAACTTTAACTTGCTAAAACTTCTTTGATTACTTGTCACAGTTACTGGAATAATTAAGGCCAACTTGTAGGTCAAAGAAAGGTTAGTATACAAATGAGCCTTCCCCACAAGTTTTTGCGCTGCTGCGCCAATTGTATCCGATTCAGAACTAGCTTTTTCTGAGGACATGAGATCAATTTCACATTCCAAGTTATCTACATCTTTGAGATCATTAGGGAATAATTGACATAGTTTAGAAATGTCCTCGGTAGAGCTATACTTGATCCTAGATGGAAGGAGACAGGCCAGTGGTTTAATTTTCTCAAATACCAACTTATGAATGTCTCCAAATGCAGTTGTAAGCCGATCTACCACCTTAAAAATTTCTGCTTTAAAATAATTCTCTCGTGTAAATAGAACTGCAGTTTCAGGATTTTCGTCGATCTTCGATGGAGGCCTGTGCCGCAAATTGAACTCATAATCTTGATTTATTCCATGTGTCTCGCAGATGTTGTCTGCTTCCTTAAGGATGTTTTTTATTGCCGCTGCGTCATCATTCCGGAGTTTCTAAATGCTTTCGTAAGTTTTCTGCATTATGTCGGCCCCCTCTACAATGTTCATGTCTTCACGTTGCAATTGCTCTGTTGCTAACTTGGTCCTAAACATAATTGTTTTCATTGCAAGTAAAGAAACAATGAAATCGTATGACATCATTTTGCTTCTTAACCCTGCCACCTTAGCTCGAGCATTCTTGTCAACCTTCATGTCTTCAAAAATAATTTGCAGAGTATGGATGAGGGTATCATAGGATGATAAAACAGCTCTGACTGAATCCGCTCGCATAGTCCATCTTGTCTTTGACAAAGATTTCAAGACTCTTCTGAAGAACTTCCATTTTCTCTCTCAGTATGCCGAATCACCACAAAGAAGTTATAGAGATCCTGAATACTGTCGTAGAACAAGTTTTAGGTAGCTTTCTTTACAAAAAAGCTACCTATTGCAGCCGTTCGGAGGAAAGCGATTTCCAAAAATTTTGGTATATTTTCATCGATCATGACCCCCAGACCCCGAAACCACCCTCCGTTCAAAATTGATATATATATATATATATATATATATCTGACCTATGTCACACTGTAACTACCGTAATTATGAACCGATTTCGATGTAATTCGGTGTGTACATAGTACATACCAATGTCTCGACCGAGTTCGTTGGCCAGCTTCATCCGCCGTTTTGTTTCAAAATGGCGGCCATTTAAAATTTTTAAAAAAAATTAAAACTTGAAATGTGGTACCAAAAAATTAAAAATGGAAAAATATTTTTTTCTTATGTATTGGACCTTTATACAAAGATTCCGGAGCAGTTTTTGTTTCGTCCATATCTTAAAAAATGGCTGAGTTATAGCATTTTGAATTTCTAGCGTGGCTGACATTTTGAAACGTCCTGAATTTTGTCACGCGATAAAACGCGAATTTATGAACCGATTTGGATGTAATTCGGTGTGTACATAGTACATACCAATCTCTCGACCGAGTTCGTTGGCCAGCTTCATCCGACATTTTGTTTCAAAATGGCGGCCATTTAAATTTTTTTTAAAAATTTAAAATTTGAAATGTGGTACCAAAAAATTGAAAATGGAAAAATATTTTTTTCTTATGTATTTGACCTTTATACAAAGATTTCGGAGCAGTTTTTGTTTCGTCTATATTTTAAAAAATGGCTGAGTTATAGCATTTTGAATTTCTAGCGTGGCTGACATTTTGAAACGTCCTGAATTTTGTCACGCAATAAAAGGCGTATTTATGAACCGATTTGGATGTAACTTCGTTTATACATAGTACATATCAATGTCTCGACCGGGTTCGTTGGCCAGCTTCACCCGCCATCTTGTTTAAAAATAGCGGCCATTTAAATTTTTAAGAAAAATTTAAATTTGAAATGTGGTACCAAAAATTGAAAATTGAAAAAATATTTTCTTCTTATGTGTTTGACCTTGATAAAAAGATTCGGGAGCAGTTTTTGTTTCGTCTATATCTTAAGAAATGGCTGAGTTATAGCATTTTGAATTTCTAGCGTGGCTGACATTTTGAAACGTCCTGATTTTTCTCACGTAATAACAGGCGTATTTATGAACCGACTTGGATGTACCTTGGTGTGTACATAGTACATACAAATATCTCGACCGAGTTCGTTGCCCAGCTTCATCCGCCATCTTGTTTCAAAATGGCGGCCATTTAAAAAAATTAAAAAATAAAAAAATTTACATGGGATACCAAAAAATTGGAAAATGAAAAAGATTTTTTCTGTATGTGTTTGACCTTAATACAAAGATTCCGGAACAGTTTTTCTTACGTCTATATCTAAAAAAAAATGGCTGAGTAATAGCATTTTGAATTTCTCTTGTGGCTGACATTTTAAAACGACCTGATTTTTGTCACGCGATAACAGGCGTATTTATGAACAGATTTGGATGTACCTTGGTGTTCACATAGTACATACAAATATCTCGACCGAGTTCGTTGCCCAGCTTCATCCGCCATCTTGTTTCAAAATGGCGGCCATTTAAAAAAATTAAAAAATAAAAAAATTTACATGAGATACCAAAAAATTGGAAAATGAAAAAGATTTTTTCTGTATGTGTTTGACCTTAATACAAAGATTCCGGAACAGTTTTTCTTACGTCTATATCTAAAAAAAAATGGCTGAGTAATAGCATTTTGAATTTCTCTTGTGGCTGACATTTTAAAACGACCTGATTTTTGTCACGCGATAACAGGCGTATTTATGAACCTATTTGGATGTAACTTGGTCTGTACATAGTACATACCAATGTCTCGACCGAGTTCGTTGGCCAGCTTCATTCGCCATCTTGTTTCAAAAGGGTTGCCATTTAAAAAAAATTAAACTTAAAATTCAAAATGAGGTATTAAAAAATTGGAAAATGGAAAAGATTTTTTTTATGTGTTTGGCCTTGATACAAAGATTTCGGAGCAGTTTTTGTTTCTGAAAATTTGTTCTTTTGTTGATATCTTAAAAAATGGTTGATTTATAGCACTTTGAATTTCTAGCATGGCTAACATTTTGAAACGATCTTGTATTTGTCGCGCGATAACACACGTATGCGCCTATTTCGATGTAAGAAGGCATGCGGATAGTATACATCAACACCTCGACCAAGTTCGCTGGCCAGATTTATCAGCCATCTTGTTTCAAAATGGCGGCCATTAAATTAAAAAATATATATATATTTAAAGTGAGGTGCAAAAAAAATTAGAAATTGAAAAAGGTTTCTTTCTTAAGTATTTGATCTTGATATAAGGATTTAGGAGCATTTTTTGTTTGTCTTTACCTTAAAAAATGGCTCAGATATAGCAGTTTCAATTTCTATTGTGGGTGACATTTTGAAAAATCTGATTTTTTGCATGCGACAGCACTCCTATATATTAACAGATTCCGATGTGAGTGAGCATGTGCACAGCAATTACTAAGGTCTCGACCAAGTTCACTGCTTAGCCTCATCCACCATGTTGTCTTAAAATGACAGGCACTTTAAGAAATTGCCGAATTTGGCAGCCAAATATAAGTTACTTTAAAGAAAAGCAGCTTGGATAAAGCTGACTAATTTCGCGAAATTCTTATTCATTATATTGATAAAAATTAGTATTGAATCTCCTATATTCGGTTTCCACTAAATTGAGCTTCGTGTGTTTGCATGATATAAGTTGGCTTTTTTAAAATAAGGATTATGAAAGCTACCTCTTCCTCCCGGCACTGGCCGGAAGGACTTTTTTATATTGCTTTCTTCGCACGCATGTTCAACACATAAATTCACTTTATGCGCGAGGCAGGGTATGTATAAAATAGACCTACCAGCTATTTCTGAAAGTTTTGATTGACAGCCTAAAATGCAGCTGGACATAGATGACGTGGTGTCGTAAGACTGTGCACGAGCTTCGGAAAGTGATATTCCAACTGATTGTAGAATTTCAAAAATAAGCTTAGACATTCCTTCGCCTGTTTTATCCAGATAATCTTTTAGTTTTAACAACCTTTCTTCTGGCTGAAACTTTGGGGTCACGTATCGGATTACAATTGAGAGCTGGTCAAGATGAGAGAGATCGGGTGTGTCAGCCATAACGCTAAAAAATCCACAATTTTTGACATTTGCAACTATTTTTTCACGGACACATGATCCAAGAACCCCAATAAAGTCGTTTTGCGACTTATTACTAAGATAGTTGGCATGGTATGGGCTAAGAATCAGTCCATAGCAGAAGGGAGCAATTAAAGATGCTACATGGGAAAATTTACAATAGAGATTGCAACAACCACCCCGTCCCCCTTCCTTTCACGAAAACGCCTCCCTCCCACACAGAATCATACACAATCTTCCGTGAAAAGTTCTTTCTTTTCCCCTTTAAAGACGGACAACAGAGAATTGAAATGATACTGACGACGGGAGAGGGGACTTTTTGCAGGAAGTGTTCTTAACTTGCCGACTATTCTAAATTTTACCAACTCTTCCAAATAAGTGGGGGGGTGTCACACCCCCAACACCCCCCCCCGCTAGGCACGCCCCTGGCATACATGCATCATAAGATTCCCCTACATCTAATTTTCCATAGAACAGGTTTTTTTATGATGATAAATCTACGAGTCAACCATGGTGTAATTAAATTTCGGCTTATGTACCCTTGACTTTCGACAGTCATGCATCATTAAATTCCCCGACTGTACATTTCCATAAAATAAAGCATGATTTTTTGTGCTTGATAACATAGGTTTTTGTGCTGTCAGCTCTTGGACTATAATTCACGCCTGGAATGGAGAGAACTCAGGAGTGTCCTCATCCAAGCAGTTGCTGGTATATACCGTCAGACGAAAGAAATTTACTTGGATAACTTTGAATTAGTACTGCTCTATACTTCATGGCTGTGTGTGCCATAATCTGAGCAGGACACCTCCTGAGCAATTTCCATATTCCACATCGAGCTCATCGCTTTCCTCAAACAAAAAGAACAAAGGAAGATAATTTTTATATTTTCGAAAGTGTTACATAATTTCATTGATCCATAATTTTAAAAGTGAACATTTCATCTACGATTCTGTCTAAACGTTAAAAATAGGACTAAGTTATAAGAACTTTATAATTTATATATTAATGTTTATGAGACTTTAGCAGAAGTTGAATTTTGCTTACTCTTTAAAAGGGATATTAAAGATGAAACCATTTAAAATTTTTTGCTAAAAAATGTGGATGTTTTTCTGAAGAAGAATAATTGGAGTAAAATGGGCGGAACTATGGATTCACTTTAACTTAAAAAAAAAAATAAATAAAATAAAAAACGTTGAAATTTGAACATAAGAGAAAAAGTTTTAATTTAAAATGGCTATATTTTTTTCTCTTTTCTTTTGTAAATTTAAATTTAAAAATTATTCTGTAAACTAATTTTATGCTTAGTATTCTAAAATAAGTATGTTTATTTCTTATTAATCTCTGGAAGAGAGCTAAGATTTATTTGTCCTTTCCATTTAAAAAAAGGTTCACCCCTGATGCACCTGCACGCTAGGAGACATCATCCGCTTTACGAATAGTGGAATAATCTGACTTATTAAAAAGCAAAACTCAAAAAATCAAAGTTTATCCTAACCAGGTATGTGAGGAATTTAAATTATTATTTAATCAAAAGGAGTTAATCTCATAACGACCCAAAAATATATTCCCACGCAAGTATCAGCAACATTTTTTTCGCGGATTTTTCATTTGTGCAAAATGACTTTTATATATACTTAATTTTATGTATGCATATTTATTTAAATAAGTTCATATTTTAAATTAATTTATTGATGTATATTACTTGCGTTTGATCCCACCCAACGTTTGAGATCAAATCTTTCTTCGGAAAGATTTAAAACTTATTAAACGTGTGTCAAAATATTTTAATAAATTTTACATTTAGCGCTATAAATTTTAAACGCGATATCACACTATTCGCAATTTGTCCGTGCCAATCTGCGCCGGCCCGTTCCAGACATCAAAATGTGTTAACCACTTAATTCGGGGCTAATATTCCGAAAACAAACAGCAAAAAAGACTTTGTTATAAAGCACAAATAAAAACCTGTTCTATGGAAAATTAGAAGTAGGGAGATCTTATGATCCATGTCCGCAGGAAGTGAAGTGGTGCAAAAGCCAAAAATTAACACCACCATTGGTTGACTCCTAGGCTTGTGTCACTGTGTCTGTCCTACAACCTTAGGTATGAAAGCTTGGATTAGAGTTGTAAGACAAACACAGTGATAAGCCTACTAGTCAACCACTGGTGGTATTAATTTTTGATTATGCACCACTTCACTTCCTGCATACATGCATCATAAGATTCCCCTACATCTAATTTTCCATAGAACAGGTTTTTTTATGATGATAAATCTACGAGTCAACCATGGTGTAATTAAATTTCGGCTTATGTACCCTTGACTTTCGACAGTCATGCATCATTAAATTCCCCGACTGTACATTTCCATAAAATAAAGCATGATTTTTTGTGCTTGATAACATAGGTTTTTGTGCTGTCAGCTCTTGGACTATAATTCACGCCTGGAATGGAGAGAACTCAGGAGTGTCCTCATCCAAGCAGTTGCTGGTATATACCGTCAGACGAAAGAAATTTACTTGGATAACTTTGAATTAGTACTGCTCTATACTTCATGGCTGTGTGTGCCATAATCTGAGCAGGACACCTCCTGAGCAATTTCCATATTCCACATCGAGCTCATCGCTTTCCTCAAACAAAAAGAACAAAGGAAGATAATTTTTATATTTTCGAAAGTGTTACATAATTTCATTGATCCATAATTTTAAAAGTGAACATTTCATCTACGATTCTGTCTAAACGTTAAAATTAGGACTAAGTTATAAGAACTTCATAATTTATATATTAATGTTTATGAGACTTTAGCAGAAGTTGAATTTTGCTTACTCTTTAAAAGGGATATTAAAGATGAAACCATTTAAAATTTTTTGCTAAAAAATGTGGATGTTTTTCTGAAGAAGAATAATTGGAGTAAAATGGGCGGAACTATGGATTCACTTTAACTTAAAAAAAAAAAATAAATAAAATAAAAAACGTTGAAATTTGAACATAAGAGAAAAAGTTTTAATTTAAAATGGCTATATTTTTTTCTCTTTTCTTTTGTAAATTTAAATTTAAAAATTATTCTGTAAACTAATTTTATGCTTAGTATTCTAAAATAAGTATGTTTATTTCTTATTAATCTCTGGAAGAGAGCTAAGATTTATTTGTCCTTTCCATTTAAAAAAAGGTTCACCCCTGATGCACCTGCACGCTAGGAGACATCATCCGCTTTACGAATAGTGGAATAATCTGACTTATTAAAAAGCAAAACTCAAAAAATCAAAGTTTATCCTAACCAGGTATGTGAGGAATTTAAATTATTATTTAATCAAAAGGAGTTAATCTCATAACGACCCAAAAATATATTCCCACGCAAGTATCAGCAACATTTTTTTCGCGGATTTTTCATTTGTGCAAAATGACTTTTATATATACTTAATTTTATGTATGCATATTTATTTAAATAAGTTCATATTTTAAATTAATTTATTGATGTATATTACTTGCGTTTGATCCCACCCAACGTTTGAGATCAACTCTTTCTTCGGAAAGATTTAAAACTTATTAAACGTGTGTCAAAATATGTTAATAAATTTTACATTTAGCGCTATAAATTTTAAACGCGATATCACACTATTCGCAATTTGTCCGTGCCAATCTGCGCCGGCCCGTTCCAGACATCAAAATGTGTTAACCACTTAATTCGGGGCTAATATTCCGAAAACAAACAGCAAAAAAGACTTTGTTATAAAGCACAAATAAAAACCTGTTCTATGGAAAATTAGAAGTAGGGAGATCTTATGATCCATGTCCGCAGGAAGTGAAGTGGTGCAAAAGCCAAAAATTAACACCACCATTGGTTGACTCCTAGGCTTGTGTCACTGTGTCTGTCCTACAAGCTTAGGTATGAAAGCTTGGATTAGAGTTGTAAGACAAACACAGTGATAAGCCTACGAGTCAACCACTGGTGGTATTAATTTTTGATTATGCACCACTTCACTTCCTGCATACATGCATCATAAGATTCCCCTACATCTAATTTTCCATAGAACAGGTTTTTTTATGATGATAAATCTACGAGTCAACCATGGTGTAATTAAATTTCGGCTTATGTACCCTTGACTTTCGACAGTCATGCATCATTAAATTCCCCGACTGTACATTTCCATAAAATAAAGCATGATTTTTTGTGCTTGATAACATAGGTTTTTGTGCTGTCAGCTCTTGGACTATAATTCACGCCTGGAATGGAGAGAACTCAGGAGTGTCCTCATCCAAGCAGTTGCTGGTATATACCGTCAGACGAAAGAAATTTACTTGGATAACTTTGAATTAGTACTGCTCTATACTTCATGGCTGTGTGTGCCATAATCTGAGCAGGACACCTCCTGAGCAATTTCCATATTCCACATCGAGCTCATCGCTTTCCTCAAACAAAAAGAACAAAGGAAGATAATTTTTATATTTTCGAAAGTGTTACATAATTTCATTGATCCATAATTTTAAAAGTGAACATTTCATCTACGATTCTGTCTAAACGTTAAAATTAGGACTAAGTTATAAGAACTTCATAATTTATATATTAATGTTTATGAGACTTTAGCAGAAGTTGAATTTTGCTTACTCTTTAAAAGGGATATTAAAGATGAAACCATTTAAAATTTTTTGCTAAAAAATGTGGATGTTTTTCTGAAGAAGAATAATTGGAGTAAAATGGGCGGAACTATGGATTCACTTTAACTTAAAAAAAAAAAAAAAAATAAAATAAAAAACGTTGAAATTTGAACATAAGAGAAAAAGTTTTAATTTAAAATGGCTATATTTTTTTCTCTTTTCTTTTGTAAATTTAAATTTAAAAATTATTCTGTAAACTAATTTTATGCTTAGTATTCTAAAATAAGTATGTTTATTTCTTATTAATCTCTGGAAGAGAGCTAAGATTTATTTGTCCTTTCCATTTAAAAAAAGGTTCACCCCTGATGCACCTGCACGCTAGGAGACATCATCCGCTTTACGAATAGTGGAATAATCTGACTTATTAAAAAGCAAAACTCAAAAAATCAAAGTTTATCCTAACCAGGTATGTGAGGAATTTAAATTATTATTTAATCAAAAGGAGTTAATCTCATAACGACCCAAAAATATATTCCCACGCAAGTATCAGCAACATTTTTTTCGCGGATTTTTCATTTGTGCAAAATGACTTTTATATATACTTAATTTTATGTATGCATATTTATTTAAATAAGTTCATATTTTAAATTAATTTATTGATGTATATTACTTGCGTTTGATCCCACCCAACGTTTGAGATCAACTCTTTCTTCGGAAAGATTTAAAACTTATTAAACGTGTGTCAAAATATGTTAATAAATTTTACATTTAGCGCTATAAATTTTAAACGCGATATCACACTATTCGCAATTTGTCCGTGCCAATCTGCGCCGGCCCGTTCCAGACATCAAAATGTGTTAACCACTTAATTCGGGGCTAATATTCCGAAAACAAACAGCAAAAAAGACTTTGTTATAAAGCACAAATAAAAACCTGTTCTATGGAAAATTAGAAGTAGGGAGATCTTATGATCCATGTCCGCAGGAAGTGAAGTGGTGCAAAAGCCAAAAATTAACACCACCATTGGTTGACTCCTAAACTTGTGTCACTGTGTCTGTCCTACAAGCTTAGGTATGAAAGCTTGGATTAGAGTTGTAAGACAAACACAGTGATAAGCCTACGAGTCAACCACTGGTGGTATTAATTTTTGATTATGCACCACTTCACTTCCTGCATACATGCATCATAAGATTCCCCTACATCTAATTTTCCATAGAACAGGTTTTTTTATGATGATAAATCTACGAGTCAACCATGGTGTAATTAAATTTCGGCTTATGTACCCTTGACTTTCGACAGTCATGCATCATTAAATTCCCCGACTGTACATTTCCATAAAATAAAGCATGATTTTTTGTGCTTGATAACATAGGTTTTTGTGCTGTCAGCTCTTGGACTATAATTCACGCCTGGAATGGAGAGAACTCAGGAGTGTCCTCATCCAAGCAGTTGCTGGTATATACCGTCAGACGAAAGAAATTTACTTGGATAACTTTGAATTAGTACTGCTCTATACTTCATGGCTGTGTGTGCCATAATCTGAGCAGGACACCTCCTGAGCAATTTCCATATTCCACATCGAGCTCATCGCTTTCCTCAAACAAAAAGAACAAAGGAAGATAATTTTTATATTTTCGAAAGTGTTACATAATTTCATTGATCCATAATTTTAAAAGTGAACATTTCATCTACGATTCTGTCTAAACGTTAAAAATAGGACTAAGTTATAAGAACTTTATAATTTATATATTAATGTTTATGAGACTTTAGCAGAAGTTGAATTTTGCTTACTCTTTAAAAGGGATATTAAAGATGAAACCATTTAAAATTTTTTGCTAAAAAATGTGGATGTTTTTCTGAAGAAGAATAATTGGAGTAAAATGGGCGGAACTATGGATTCACTTTAACTTAAAAAAAAAAATAAATAAAATAAAAAACGTTGAAATTTGAACATAAGAGAAAAAGTTTTAATTTAAAATGGCTATATTTTTTTCTCTTTTCTTTTGTAAATTTAAATTTAAAAATTATTCTGTAAACTAATTTTATGCTTAGTATTCTAAAATAAGTATGTTTATTTCTTATTAATCTCTGGAAGAGAGCTAAGATTTATTTGTCCTTTCCATTTAAAAAAAGGTTCACCCCTGATGCACCTGCACGCTAGGAGACATCATCCGCTTTACGAATAGTGGAATAATCTGACTTATTAAAAAGCAAAACTCAAAAAATCAAAGTTTATCCTAACCAGGTATGTGAGGAATTTAAATTATTATTTAATCAAAAGGAGTTAATCTCATAACGACCCAAAAATATATTCCCACGCAAGTATCAGCAACATTTTTTTCGCGGATTTTTCATTTGTGCAAAATGACTTTTATATATACTTAATTTTATGTATGCATATTTATTTAAATAAGTTCATATTTTAAATTAATTTATTGATGTATATTACTTGCGTTTGATCCCACCCAACGTTTGAGATCAACTCTTTCTTCGGAAAGATTTAAAACTTATTAAACGTGTGTCAAAATATTTTAATAAATTTTACATTTAGCGCTATAAATTTTAAACGCGATATCACACTATTCGCAATTTGTCCGTGCCAATCTGCGCCGGCCCGTTCCAGACATCAAAATGTGTTAACCACTTAATTCGGGGCTAATATTCCGAAAACAAACAGCAAAAAAGACTTTGTTATAAAGCACAAATAAAAACCTGTTCTATGGAAAATTAGAAGTAGGGAGATCTTATGATCCATGTCCGCAGGAAGTGAAGTGGTGCAAAAGCCAAAAATTAACACCACCATTGGTTGACTCCTAGGCTTGTGTCACTGTGTCTGTCCTACAACCTTAGGTATGAAAGCTTGGATTAGAGTTGTAAGACAAACACAGTGATAAGCCTACTAGTCAACCACTGGTGGTATTAATTTTTGATTATGCACCACTTCACTTCCTGCATACATGCATCATAAGATTCCCCTACATCTAATTTTCCATAGAACAGGTTTTTTTATGATGATAAATCTACGAGTCAACCATGGTGTAATTAAATTTCGGCTTATGTACCCTTGACTTTCGACAGTCATGCATCATTAAATTCCCCGACTGTACATTTCCATAAAATAAAGCATGATTTTTTGTGCTTGATAACATAGGTTTTTGTGCTGTCAGCTCTTGGACTATAATTCACGCCTGGAATGGAGAGAACTCAGGAGTGTCCTCATCCAAGTAGTTGCTGGTATATACCGTCAGACGAAAGAAATTTACTTGGATAACTTTGAATTAGTACTGCTCTATACTTCATGGCTGTGTGTGCCATAATCTGAGCAGGACACCTCCTGAGCAATTTCCATATTCCACATCGAGCTCATCGCTTTCCTCAAACAAAAAGAACAAAGGAAGATAATTTTTATATTTTCGAAAGTGTTACATAATTTCATTGATCCATAATTTTAAAAGTGAACATTTCATCTACGATTCTGTCTAAACGTTAAAAATGGGACTAAGTTATAAGAACTTCATAATTTATATATTAATGTTTATGAGACTTTAGCAGAAGTTGAATTTTGCTTACTCTTTAAAAGGGATATTAAAGATGAAACCATTTAAAATTTTTTGCTAAAAAATGTGGGTGTTTTTCTGAAGAAGGATAATTGGAGTAAAATGGGCGGAACTATGGATTCACTTTAACTTAAAAAAAAAAAAAAAGTTTAAAAAAACATTGAAATTTGAACATAAGAGAAAAAGTTTTAATTTAAAATGGCTATATTTTTTTCTCTTTTCTTTTGTAAATTTAAATTTAAAAATTATTCTCTAAACTGATTTTAAGCTTAGTATTCTAAAATAAGTATGTTTATTTCTTACTAATCTCTGGAAGAGGGCTAAGATTTATTTGTCCTTTCCATTTTAAAAAAGGTTCACCCCTGATGCACCTGCACGCTAGGAGACATCATCCGCTTTACGAATAGTGGAATAATCTGACGTATTAAAAAGCAAAACTCAAAAAATCAAAGTTTATCCTAACCAGGTATGTGAGGAATTTAAATTATTATTTAATCAAAAGAAGTTAATCTCATAACGACCCAAAAATATATTCCCACGCATGTATCCGCAACATTTTTTTCGCGGAATTTTCATTTGTGCAAAATGATTTTTATATATACTTAATTTTATGTATGCATATTTATTTAAATAAGTTCATATTTTAAATTAATTTATTTATGTATATTACTTGCGTTTGTTCCAGCCCAACGTTTGAGATCAACTCTTTCTTCGGAAAGATTAAAAACTAATTAAACGTGTGTCAAAATATTTTAATAAATTTTACATTTAGCGCTATAAATTTTAAACGCGATATCACACTATTCGCAATTTGTCCGTGCCAATCTGCGCCGGCCCGTTCCAGACATCAAAATGTGTTAACCACTTAATTCGGGGCTAATATTCCGAAAACCGACAGCAAAAAAGACTATGTTATAAAGCACAAATAAAAACCTGTTCTATGGAAAATTAGAAGTAGGGAGATCTTATGATCCATGTCCGCAGGAAGTGAAGTGGTGCAAAAGCCGAAAATTAACACCACCATTGGTTGACTCCTAGGCTTGTCACTGTGTCTGTCCTACAACCTTAGGTATGAAAGCATGGATTAGAGTTGTAAGACAAACACAGTGATAAGCCTACGAGTCAACCACTGGTGGTATTAATTTTTGGATTATGCACCACTTCACTTCCTGCATACATGCATCATAAGATTCCCCTACTTCTAATATTCCATAGAACAGGTTTTTTTATGATGATAAATCTACGAGTCAACCATGGTGTAATTAAATTTCGGCTTATGTACCCTTGACTTTCGACAGTCATGCATCATTAAATTCCCCGACTGTACATTTCCATAAAATAAAGCATGATTTTTTGTGCTTGATAACATAGGTTTTTGTGCTGTCAGCTCTTGGACTATAATTCACGCCTGGAATGGAGAGAACTCAGGAGTGTCCTCATCCAAGTAGTTGCTGGTATATACCGTCAGACGAAAGAAATTTACTTGGATAACTTTGAATTAGTACTGCTCTATACTTCATGGCTGTGTGTGCCATAATCTGAGCAGGACACCTCCTGAGCAATTTCCATATTCCACATCGAGCTCATCGCTTTCCTCAAACAAAAAGAACAAAGGAAGATAATTTTTATATTTTCGAAAGTGTTACATAATTTCATTGATCCATAATTTTAAAAGTGAACATTTCATCTACGATTCTGTCTAAACGTTAAAAATGGGACTAAGTTATAAGAACTTCATAATTTATATATTAATGTTTATGAGACTTTAGCAGAAGTTGAATTTTGCTTACTCTTTAAAAGGGATATTAAAGATGAAACCATTTAAAATTTTTTGCTAAAAAATGTGGGTGTTTTTCTGAAGAAGGATAATTGGAGTAAAATGGGCGGAACTATGGATTCACTTTAACTTAAAAAAAAAAAAAAAAGTTTAAAAAAACATTGAAATTTGAACATAAGAGAAAAAGTTTTAATTTAAAATGGCTATATTTTTTTCTCTTTTCTTTTGTAAATTTAAATTTAAAAATTATTCTCTAAACTGATTTTAAGCTTAGTATTCTAAAATAAGTATGTTTATTTCTTACTAATCTCTGGAAGAGGGCTAAGATTTATTTGTCCTTTCCATTTTAAAAAAGGTTCACCCCTGATGCACCTGCACGCTAGGAGACATCATCCGCTTTACGAATAGTGGAATAATCTGACGTATTAAAAAGCAAAACTCAAAAAATCAAAGTTTATCCTAACCAGGTATGTGAGGAATTTAAATTATTATTTAATCAAAAGGAGTTAATCTCTTAACGACCCAAAAATATATTCCCACGCAAGTATCAGCAACATTTTTTTCGCGGAATTTTCATTTGTGTAAAATGATTTTTATATATACTTAATTTTATGTATGCATATTTATTTAAATAAGTTCATATCTTAAATTAATTTATTTATGTATATTACTTGCGTTTGTTCCCACCCAACGTTTGAGATCAACTCTTTCTTCGGAAAGATTAAAAACTAATTAAACGTGTGTCAATATATTTTAATAAATTTTACATTTAGCGCTATAAATTTTAAACGCGATATCACACTATTCGCAATTTGTCCGTGCCAATCTGCGCCGGCCTGTTCCAGACATCAAAATGTGTTAACCACTTAATTCGGGGCTAATATTCCGAAAACCGACAGCAAAAAAGACTATGTTATAAAGCACAAATAAAAACCTGTTCTATGGAAAATTAGAAGTAGGGAGATCTTATGATCCATGTCCGCAGGAAGTGAAGTGGTGCAAAAGCCAAAAATTAACACCACCATTGATTGACTCCTAGGCTTGTCACTGCTTCTGTCCTACAACCTTAGGTATGAAAGCATGGATTAGAGTTGTAAGACAAACACAGTGATAAGCCTACGAGTCAACCACTGGTGGTATTAATTTTTGGATTATGCACCACTTCACTTCCTGCATACATGCATCATAAGATTCCCCTACTTCTAATTTTCCATAGAACAGGTTTTTTTTATGATGATAAATCTACGAGTCATCCATGGTGTAATTAAATTTCGGCTTATGTACCCTTGACATTCGACAGTCATGCATCATTAAATTCCCCGACTGTACATTTCCATAAAATAAAGCTAGATTTTTTGTGCTTGATAACATAGGTTTTTGTGCTGTCAGCTCTTGGACTATAATTCACGCCTGGAATGGAGAGAACTCAGGAGTGTCCTCATCCAAGCAGTTGCTGGTATATACCGTCAGACGAAAGAAATTTACTTGGATAACTTTGAATTAGTACTGCTCTATACTTCATGGCTGTGAGTGCCATAATCTGAGCAGGACACCTCCTGAGCAATTTCCATATTCCACATCGAGCTCATCGCTTTCCTCAAACAAAAAGAACAAAGGAAGATAATTTTTATATTTTCGAAAGTGTTACATAATTTCATTGATCCATAATTTTAAAAGTGAACATTTCATCTACGATTCTGTCTAAACGTTAAAAATAGGACTAAGTTATAAGAACTTCATAATTTATATATTAATGTTTATGAGACTTTAGCAGAAGTTGAATTTTGCTTACTCTTTAAAAGGGATATTAAAGATGAAACCATTTAAAATTTTTTGCTAAAAAATGTGGATGTTTTTCTGAAGAAGAATAATTGGAGTAAAATGGGCGGAACTATGGATTCACTTTAACTTAAAAAAAAAAAATAAATAAAATAAAAAACGTTGAAATTTGAACATAAGAGAAAAAGTTTTAATTTAAAATGGCTATATTTTTTTCTCTTTTCTTTTGTAAATTTAAATTTAAAAATTATTCTGTAAACTAATTTTATGCTTAGTATTCTAAAATAAGTATGTTTATTTCTTATTAATCTCTGGAAGAGAGCTAAGATTTATTTGTCCTTTCCATTTAAAAAAAGGTTCACCCCTGATGCACCTGCACGCTAGGAGACATCATCCGCTTTACGAATAGTGGAATAATCTGACTTATTAAAAAGCAAAACTCAAAAAATCAAAGTTTATCCTAACCAGGTATGTGAGGAATTTAAATTATTATTTAATCAAAAGGAGTTAATCTCATAACGACCCAAAAATATATTCCCACGCAAGTATCCGCAACATTTTTTTCGCGGAATTTTCATTTGTGCAAAATGATTTTTATATATACTTAATTTTATGTATGCATATTTATTTAAATAAGTTCATATTTTAAATTAATTTATTTATGTATATTACTTGCGTTTGTTCCCACCCAACGTTTGAGATCAACTCTTTCTTCGGAAAGATTAAAAACTAATTAAACGTGTGTCAAAATATTTTAATAAATTTTACATTTAGCGCTATAAATTTTAAACGCGATATCACACTATTCGCAATTTGTCCGTGCCAATCTGCGCCGGCCCGTTCCAGACATCAAAATGTGTTAACCACTTAATTCGGGGCTAATATTCCGAAAACCGACAGCAAAAAAGACTATGTTATAAAGCACAAATAAAAACCTGTTCTATGGAAAATTAGAAGTAGGGACATCTTATGATCCATGTCCGCAGGAAGTGAAGTGGTGCAAAAGCCAAAAATTAACACCACCATTGGTTGACTCCTAGGCTTGTCACTGTGTCTGTCCTACAACCTTAGGTATGAAAGCATGGATTAGAGTTGTAAGACAAACACAGTGATAAGCCTACGAGTCAACCACTGGTGGTATTAATTTTTGGATTATGCACCACTTCACTTCCTGCATACGTGCATCATAAGATTCCCCTACTTCTAATTTTCCATACAACAGGTTTTTTTATGATGATAAATCTACGAGTCAAAAATGGTGTAATTAAATTTCGGCTTATGTACCCTTGACTTTCGACAGTCATGCATCATTAAATTCCCCGACTGTACATTTCCATAAAATAAAGCATAATTTTTTGTGCTTGATAACATAGGTTTTTGTGCTGTCAGCTCTTGGACTATAATTCACGCCTGGAATGGAGAGAACTCAGGAGTGTCCTCATCCAAGTAGTTGCTGGTATATACCGTCAGACGAAAGAAATTTACTTGGATAACTTTGAATTAGTACTGCTCTATACTTCATGGCTGTGTGTGCCATAATCTGAGCAGGACACCTCCTGAGCAATTTCCATATTCCACATCGAGCTCATCGCTTTCCTCAAACAAAAAGAACAAAGGAAGATAATTTTTATATTTTCGAAAGTGTTACATAATTTCATTGATCCATAATTTTAAAAGTGAACATTTCATCTACGATTCTGTCTAAACGTTAAAAATAGGACTAAGTTATAAGAACTTCATAATTTATATATTAATGTTTATGAGACTTTAGCAGAAGTTGAATTTTGCTTACTCTTTAAAAGGGATATTAAAGATGAAACCATTTAAAATTTTTTGCTAAAAAATGTGGATGTTTTTCTGAAGAAGAATAATTGGAGTAAAATGGGCGGAACTATGGATTCACTTTAACTTAAAAAAAAAATAAATAAAATAAAAAACGTTGAAATTTGAACATGAGATAAAAAGTTTTAATTTAAAATGGCTATATTTTTTTCTCTTTTCTTTTGTAAATTTAAATTTAAAAATTATTCTGTAAACTAATTTTATGCTTAGTATTCTAAAATAAGTATGTTTATTTCTTATTAATCTCTGGAAGAGAGCTAAGATTTATTTGTCCTTTCCATTTAAAAAAAGGTTCACCCCTGATGCACCTGCACGCTAGGAGACATCATCCGCTTTACGAATAGTGGAATAATCTGACTTATTAAAAAGCAAAACTCAAAAAATCAAAGTTTATCCTAACCAGGTATGTGAGGAATTTAAATTATTATTTAATCAAAAGGAGTTAATCTCTTAACGACCCAAAAATATATTCCCACGCAAGTATCAGCAACATTTTTTTCGCGGAATTTTCATTTGTGTAAAATGATTTTTATATATACTTAATTTTATGTATGCATATTTATTTAAATAAGTTCATATCTTAAATTAATTTATTTATGTATATTACTTGCGTTTGTTCCCACCCAACGTTTGAGATCAACTCTTTCTTCGGAAAGATTAAAAACTAATTAAACGTGTGTCAATATATTTTAATAAATTTTACATTTAGCGCTATAAATTTTAAACGCGATATCACACTATTCGCAATTTGTCCGTGCCAATCTGCGCCGGCCCGTTCCAGACATCAAAATGTGTTAACCACTTAATTCGGGGCTAATATTCCGAAAACCGACAGCAAAAAAGACTATGTTATAAAGCACAAATAAAAACCTGTTCTATGGAAAATTAGAAGTAGGGAGATCTTATGATCCATGTCCGCAGGAAGTGAAGTGGTGCAAAAGCCAAAAATTAACACCACCATTGGTTGACTCCTAGGCTTGTCACTGCTTCTGTCCTACAACCTTAGGTATGAAAGCATGGATTAGAGTTGTAAGACAAACACAGTGATAAGCCTACGAGTCAACCACTGGTGGTATTAATTTTTGGATTATGCACCACTTCACTTCCTGCATACATGCATCATAAGATTCCCCTACTTCTAATTTTCCATAGAACAGGTTTTTTTTATGATGATAAATCTACGAGTCATCCATGGTGTAATTAAATTTCGGCTTATGTACCCTTGACATTCGACAGTCATGCATCATTAAATTCCCCGACTGTACATTTCCATAAAATAAAGCTAGATTTTTTGTGCTTGATAACATAGGTTTTTGTGCTGTCAGCTCTTGGACTATAATTCACGCCTGGAATGGAGAGAACTCAGGAGTGTCCTCATCCAAGCAGTTGCTGGTATATACCGTCAGACGAAAGAAATTTACTTGGATAACTTTGAATTAGTACTGCTCTATACTTCATGGCTGTGTGTGCCATAATCTGAGCAGGACACCTCCTGAGCAATTTCCATATTCCACATCGAGCTCATCGCTTTCCTCAAACAAAAAGAACAAAGGAAGATAATTTTTATATTTTCGAAAGTGTTACATAATTTCATTGATCCATAATTTTAAAAGTGAACATTTCATCTACGATTCTGTCTAAACGTTAAAAATAGGACTAAGTTATAAGAACTTCATAATTTATATATTAATGTTTATGAGACTTTAGCAGAAGTTGAATTTTGCTTACTCTTTAAAAGGGATATTAAAGATGAAACCATTTAAAATTTTTTGCTAAAAAATGTGGATGTTTTTCTGAAGAAGAATAATTGGAGTAAAATGGGCGGAACTATGGATTCACTTTAACTTAAAAAAAAAAATAAAAAAAAATAAAAAACGTTGAAATTTGAACATAAGAGAAAAAGTTTTAATTTAAAATGGCTATATTTTTTTCTCTTTTCTTTTGTAAATTTAAATTTAAAAATTATTCTGTAAACTAATTTTATGCTTAGTATTCTAAAATAAGTATGTTTATTTCTTATTAATCTCTGGAAGAGAGCTAAGATTTATTTGTCCTTTCCATTTAAAAAAAGGTTCACCCCTGATGCACCTGCACGCTAGGAGACATCATCCGCTTTACGAATAGTGGAATAATCTGACTTATTAAAAAGCAAAACTCAAAAAATCAAAGTTTATCCTAACCAGGTATGTGAGGAATTTAAATTATTATTTAATCAAAAGGAGTTAATCTCATAACGACCCAAAAATATATTCCCACGCAAGTATCCGCAACATTTTTTTCGCGGAATTTTCATTTGTGCAAAATGATTTTTATATATACTTAATTTTATGTATGCATATTTATTTAAATAAGTTCATATTTTAAATTAATTTATTTATGTATATTACTTGCGTTTGTTCCCACCCAACGTTTGAGATCAACTCTTTCTTCGGAAAGATTAAAAACTAATTAAACGTGTGTCAAAATATTTTAATAAATTTTACATTTAGAGCTATAAATTTTAAACGCGATATCACACTATTCGCAATTTGTCCGTGCCAATCTGCGCCGGCCCGTTCCAGACATCAAAATGTGTTAACCACTTAATTCGGGGCTAATATTCCGAAAACCGACAGCAAAAAAGACTATGTTATAAAGCACAAATAAAAACCTGTTCTATGGAAAATTAGAAGTAGGGACATCTTATGATCCATGTCCGCAGGAAGTGAAGTGGTGCAAAAGCCAAAAATTAACACCACCATTGGTTGACTCCTAGGCTTGTCACTGTGTCTGTCCTACAACCTTAGGTATGAAAGCATGGATTAGAGTTGTAAGACAAACACAGTGATAAGCCTACGAGTCAACCACTGGTGGTATTAATTTTTGGATTATGCACCACTTCACTTCCTGCATACGTGCATCATAAGATTCCCCTACTTCTAATTTTCCATACAACAGGTTTTTTTATGATGATAAATCTACGAGTCAACCATGGTGTAATTAAATTTCGGCTTATGTACCCTTGACTTTCGACAGTCATGCATCATTAAATTCCCCGACTGTACATTTTCATAAAATAAAGCATGATTTTTTGTGCTTGATAACATAGGTTTTTGTGCTGTCAGCTCTTGGACTATAATTCACGCCTGGAATGGAGAGAACTCAGGAGTGTCCTCATCCAAGCAGTTGCTGGTATATACCGTCAGACGAAAGAAATTTACTTGGATAACTTTGAATTAGTACTGCTCTATACTTCATGGCTGTGTGTGCCATAATCTGAGCAGGACACCTCCTGAGCAATTTCCATATTCCACATCGAGCTCATCGCTTTCCTCAAACAAAAAGAACAAAGGAAGATAATTTTTATATTTTCGAAAGTGTTACATAATTTCATTGATCCATAATTTTAAAAGTGAACATTTCATCTACGATTCTGTCTAAACGTTAAAAATAGGACTAAGTTATAAGAACTTCATAATTTATATATTAATGTTTATGAGACTTTAGCAGAAGTTGAATTTTGCTTACTCTTTAAAAGGGATATTAAAGATGAAACCATTTAAAATTTTTTGCTAAAAAATGTGGATGTTTTTCTGAAAAAGAATAATTGGAGTAAAATGGGCGGAACTATGGATTCACTTTAACTTAAAAAAAAAAAATAAATAAAATAAAAAACGTTGAAATTTGAACATAAGAGAAAAAGTTTTAATTTAAAATGGCTATATTTTTTTCTCTTTTCTTTTGTAAATTTAAATTTAAAAATTATTCTGTAAACTAATTTTATGCTTAGTATTCTAAAATAAGTATGTTTATTTCTTATTAATCTCTGGAAGAGAGCTAAGATTTATTTGTCCTTTCCATTTAAAAAAAGGTTCACCCCTGATGCACCTGCACGCTAGGAGACATCATCCGCTTTACGAATAGTGGAATAATCTGACTTATTAAAAAGCAAAACTCAAAAAATCAAAGTTTATCCTAACCAGGTATGTGAGGAATTTAAATTATTATTTAATCAAAAGGAGTTAATCTCATAACGACCCAAAAATATATTCCCACGCAAGTATCCGCAACATTTTTTTCGCGGAATTTTCATTTGTGCAAAATGATTTTTATATATACTTAATTTTATGTATGCATATTTATTTAAATAAGTTCATATTTTAAATTAATTTATTTATGTATATTACTTGCGTTTGTTCCCACCCAACGTTTGAGATCAACTCTTTCTTCGGAAAGATTAAAAACTAATTAAACGTGTGTCAAAATATTTTAATAAATTTTACATTTAGCGCTATAAATTTTAAACGCGATATCACACTATTCGCAATTTGTCCGTGCCAATCTGCGCCGGCCCGTTCCAGACATCAAAATGTGTTAACCACTTAATTCGGGGCTAATATTCCGAAAACCGACAGCAAAAAAGACTATGTTATAAAGCACAAATAAAAACCTGTTCTATGGAAAATTAGAAGTAGGGACATCTTATGATCCATGTCCGCAGGAAGTGAAGTGGTGCAAAAGCCAAAAATTAACACCACCATTGGTTAACTCCTAGGCTTGTCACTGTGTCTGTCCTACAACCTTAGGTATGAAAGCATGGATTAGAGTTGTAAGACAAACACAGTGATAAGCCTACGAGTCAACCACTGGTGGTATTAATTTTTGGATTATGCACCACTTCACTTCCTGCATACGTGCATCATAAGATTCCCCTACTTCTAATTTTCCATACAACAGGTTTTTTTTATGATGATAAATCTACGAGTCAACCATGGTGTAATTAAATTTCGGCTTATGTACCCTTGACTTTCGACAGTCATGCATCATTAAATTCCCCGACTGTACATTTCCATAAAATAAAGCATGATTTTTTGTGCTTGATAACATAGGTTTTTGTGCTGTCAGCTCTTGGACTATAATTCACGCCTGGAATGGAGAGAACTCAGGAGTGTCCTCATCCAAGCAGTTGCTGGTATATACCGTCAGACGAAAGAAATTTACTTGGATAACTTTGAATTAGTACTGCTCTATTCTTCATGGCTGTGTGTGCCATAATCTGAGCAGGACACCTCCTGAGCAATTTCCATATTCCGCATGGAGCTCATCGCTTTCCTCAAAGAAAAAGAACAAAGGAAGATAATTTTTATATTTTCGAAAGTGTTACATAATTTCATTGATCCATAATTTTAAAAGTGAACATTTCATCTACGATTCTGTCTAAACGTTAAAAATAGGACTAAGTTATAAGAACTTCATAATTTATATATTAATGTTTATGAGACTTTAGCAGAAATTTAATTTTGCTTACTCTTTAAAAGGGATATTAAAGATGAAACCATTTAAATTTTTTTGCTAAAAAATGTGGGTGTTTTTCTGAAGAAGGATAATTGGAGTAAAATGGGCGGAACTATGGATTCACTTTAACTTAAAAAAAAAAAAGTTAAAAAAAACGTTGAAATATGAAAATAAGAGAAAAAGTTTTAATTTAAAATGGCTATATTTTTTTCTCTATTCTTTTGTAAATTTAAATAAAAATATTACTCTCTAAACTAATTTTAAGCTTAGTATTCTAAAATAAGTATGTTTATTTCTTACTTATCTCTGGAAGAGGGCTAAGATTTATTTGTCCTTTCCATTTTAAAAAAGGTTCACCCCTGATGCACCTGCACGCTAGGAGACATCATCCGCTTTACGAATAGTGGAATAATCTGACTTATTAAAAAGCAAAACTCAAAAAATCAAAGTTTATCCTAACCAGGTATGTGAGGAATTTAAATTATTATTTAATCAAAAGGAGTTAATCTCATAACGACCCAAAAATATATTCCCACGCAAGTATCAGCAACATTTTTTTCGCGGATTTTTCATTTGTGCAAAATGACTTTTATATATACTTAATTTTATGTATGCATATTTATTTAAATAAGTTCATATTTTAAATTAATTTATTGATGTATATTACTTGCGTTTGATCCCACCCAACGTTTGAGATCAACTCTTTCTTCGGAAAGATTTAAAACTTATTAAACGTGTGTCAAAATATTTTAATAAATTTTACATTTAGCGCTATAAATTTTAAACGCGATATCACACTATTCGCAATTTGTCCGTGCCAATCTGCGCCGGCCCGTTCCAGACATCAAAATGTGTTAACCACTTAATTCGGGGCTAATATTCCGAAAACAAACAGCAAAAAAGACTTTGTTATAAAGCACAAATAAAAACCTGTTCTATGGAAAATTAGAAGTAGGGAGATCTTATGATCCATGTCCGCAGGAAGTGAAGTGGTGCAAAAGCCAAAAATTAACACCACCATTGGTTGACTCCTAGGCTTGTGTCACTGTGTCTGTCCTACAACCTTAGGTATGAAAGCTTGGATTACAGTTGTAAGACAAACACAGTGATAAGCCTACTAGTCAACCACTGGTGGTATTAATTTTTGATTATGCACCACTTCACTTCCTGCATACATGCATCATAAGATTCCCCTACATCTAATTTTCCATAGAACAGGTTTTTTTATGATGATAAATCTACGAGTCAACCCTGGTGTAATTAAATTTCGGCTTATGTACCCTTGACTTTCGACAGTCATGCATCATTAAATTCCCCGACTGTACATTTCCATAAAATAAAGCATGATTTTTTGTGCTTGATAACATAGGTTTTTGTGCTGTCAGCTCTTGGACTATAATTCACGCCTGGAATGGAGAGAACTCAGGAGTGTCCTCATCCAAGCAGTTGCTGGTATATACCGTCAGACGAAAGAAATTTACTTGGATAACTTTGAATTAGTACTGCTCTATTCTTCATGGCTGTGTGTGCCATAATCTGAGCAGGACACCTCCTGAGCAATTTCCATATTCCGCATGGAGCTCATCGCTTTCCTCAAACAAAAAGAACAAAGGAAGATAATTTTTATATTTTCGAAAGTGTTACATAATTTCATTGATACATAATTTTAAAAGTGAACATTTCATCTACGATTCTGTCTAAACGTTAAAAATAGGACTAAGTTATAAGAACTTCATAATTTATATATTAATGTTTATGAGACTTTAGCAGAAGTTGAATTTTTCTTACTCTTTAAAAGGGATATTAAAGATGAAACCATTTAAAATTTTTTGCTAAAAAATGTGGGTGTTTTTCTGAAGAAGGATAATTGGAGTAAAATGGGCGGAACTATGGATTTACTTTAACTTAAAAAAAAAAAAAAAAAGTTTAAAAAAACATTGAAATTTGAACATAAGAGAAAAAGTTTTAATTTAAAATGGCTATATTTTTTTCTCTTTTCTTTTGTAAATTTAAATTTAAAAATTATTCTCTAAACTGATTTTAAGCTTAGTATTCTAAAATAAGTATGTTTATTTCTTACTAATCTCTGGAAGAGGGCTAAGATTTATTTGTCCTTTCCATTTTAAAAAAGGTTCACCCCTGATGCACCTGCACGCTAGGAGACATCATCCGCTTTACGAATAGTGGAATAATCTGACGTATTAAAAAGCAAAACTCAAAAAATCAAAGTTTATCCTAACCAGGTATGTGAGGAATTTAAATTATTATTTAATCAAAAGGAGTTAATCTCTTAACGACCCAAAAATATATTCCCACGCAAGTATCAGCAACATTTTTTTCGCGGAATTTTCATTTGTGTAAAATGATTTTTATATATACTTAATTTTATGTATGCATATTTATTTAAATAAGTTCATATCTTAAATTAATTTATTTATGTATATTACTTGCGTTTGTTCCCACCCAACGTTTGAGATCAACTCTTTCTTCGGAAAGATTAAAAACTAATTAAACGTGTGTCAATATATTTTAATAAATTTTACATTTAGCGCTATAAATTTTAAACGCGATATCACACTATTCGCAATTTGTCCGTGCCAATCTGCGCCGGCCCGTTCCAGACATCAAAATGTGTTAACCACTTAATTCGGGGCTAATATTCCGAAAACCGACAGCAAAAAAGACTATGTTATAAAGCACAAATAAAAACCTGTTCTATGGAAAATTAGAAGTAGGGAGATCTTATGATCCATGTCCGCAGGAAGTGAAGTGGTGCAAAAGCCAAAAATTAACACCACCATTGGTTGACTCCTAGGCTTGTCACTGCTTCTGTCCTACAACCTTAGGTATGAAAGCATGGATTAGAGTTGTAAGACAAACACAGTGATAAGCCTACGAGTCAACCACTGGTGGTATTAATTTTTGGATTATGCACCACTTCACTTCCTGCATACATGCATCATAAGATTCCCCTACTTCTAATTTTCCATAGAACAGGTTTTTTTTATGATGATAAATCTACGAGTCATCCATGGTGTAATTAAATTTCGGCTTATGTACCCTTGACATTCGACAGTCATGCATCATTAAATTCCCCGACTGTACATTTCCATAAAATAAAGCTAGATTTTTTGTGCTTGATAACATAGGTTTTTGTGCTGTCAGCTCTTGGACTATAATTCACGCCTGGAATGGAGAGAACTCAGGAGTGTCCTCATCCAAGCAGTTGCTGGTATATACCGTCAGACGAAAGAAATTTACTTGGATAACTTTGAATTAGTACTGCTCTATACTTCATGGCTGTGTGTGCCATAATCTGAGCAGGACACCTCCTGAGCAATTTCCATATTCCACATCGAGCTCATCGCTTTCCTCAAACAAAAAGAACAAAGGAAGATAATTTTTATATTTTCGAAAGTGTTACATAATTTCATTGATCCATAATTTTAAAAGTGAACATTTCATCTACGATTCTGTCTAAACGTTAAAAATAGGACTAAGTTATAAGAACTTCATAATTTATATATTAATGTTTATGAGACTTTAGCAGAAGTTGAATTTTGCTTACTCTTTAAAAGGGATATTAAAGATGAAACCATTTAAAATTTTTTGCTAAAAAATGTGGATGTTTTTCTGAAGAAGAATAATTGGAGTAAAATGGGCGGAACTATGGATTCACTTTAACTTAAAAAAAAAAATAAAATAAAATAAAAAACGTTGAAATTTGAACATAAGAGAAAAAGTTTTAATTTAAAATGGCTATATTTTTTTCTCTTTTCTTTTGTAAATTTAAATTTAAAAATTATTCTGTAAACTAATTTTATGCTTAGTATTCTAAAATAAGTATGTTTATTTCTTATTAATCTCTGGAAGAGAGCTAAGATTTATTTGTCCTTTCCATTTAAAAAAAGGTTCACCCCTGATGCACCTGCACGCTAGGAGACATCATCCGCTTTACGAATAGTGGAATAATCTGACTTATTAAAAAGCAAAACTCAAAAAATCAAAGTTTATCCTAACCAGGTATGTGAGGAATTTAAATTATTATTTAATCAAAAGGAGTTAATCTCATAACGACCCAAAAATATATTCCCACGCAAGTATCCGCAACATTTTTTTCGCGGAATTTTCATTTGTGCAAAATGATTTTTATATATACTTAATTTTATGTATGCATATTTATTTAAATAAGTTCATATTTTAAATTAATTTATTTATGTATATTACTTGCGTTTGTTCCCACCCAACGTTTGAGATCAACTCTTTCTTCGGAAAGATTAAAAACTAATTAAACGTGTGTCAAAATATTTTAATAAATTTTACATTTAGCGCTATAAATTTTAAACGCGATATCACACTATTCGCAATTTGTCCGTGCCAATCTGCGCCGGCCCGTTCCAGACATCAAAATGTGTTAACCACTTAATTCGGGGCTAATATTCCGAAAACCGACAGCAAAAAAGACTATGTTATAAAGCACAAATAAAAACCTGTTCTATGGAAAATTAGAAGTAGGGAGATCTTATGATCCATGTCCGCAGGAAGTGAAGTGGTGCAAAAGCCAAAAATTAACACCACAATTGGTTGACTCCTAGGCTTGTCACTGTGTCTGTCCTACAACCTTAGGTATGAAAGCATGGATTAGAGTTGTAAGACAAACACAGTGATAAGCCTACGAGTCAACCACTGGTGGTATTAATTTTTGGATTATGCACCACTTCACTTCCTGCATACGTGCATCATAAGATTCCCCTACTTCTAATTTTCCATACAACAGGTTTTTTTATGATGATAAATCTACGAGTCAACCATGGTGTAATTAAATTTCGGCTTATGTACCCTTGACTTTCGACAGTCATGCATCATTAAATTCCCCGACTGTACATTTCCATAAAATAAAGCATGATTTTTTGTGCTTGATAACATAGGTTTTTGTGCTGTCAGCTCTTGGACTATAATTCACGCCTGGAATGGAGAGAACTCAGGAGTGTCCTCATCCAAGTAGTTGCTGGTATATACCGTCAGACGAAAGAAATTTACTTGGATAACTTTGAATTAGTACTGCTCTATTCTTCATGGCTGTGTGTGCCATAATCTGAGCAGGACACCTCCTGAGCAATTTCCATATTCCGCATGGAGCTCATCGCTTTCCTCAAAGAAAAAGAACAAAGGAAGATAATTTTTATATTTTCGAAAGTGTTACATAATTTCATTGATCCATAATTTTAAAAGTGAACATTTCATCTACGATTCTGTCTAAACGTTAAAAATAGGACTAAGTTATAAGAACTTCATAATTTATATATTAATGTTTATGAGACTTTAGCAGAAGTTGAATTTTGCTTACTCTTTAAAAGGGATATTAAAGATGAAACCATTTAAAATTTTTTGCTAAAAAATGTGGGTGTTTTTCTGAAGAAGGATAATTGGAGTAAAATGGGCGGAACTATGGATTCACTTTAACTTAAAAAAAAAAATAAATAAAATAAAAAACGTTGAAATTTGAACATAAGAGAAAAAGTTTTAATTTAAAATGGCTATATTTTTTTCTCTATTCTTTTGTAAATTTAAATAAAAATATTACTCTCTAAACTAATTTTAAGCTTAGTATTCTAAAATAAGTATGTTTATTTCTTACTTATCTCTGGAAGAGGGCTAAGATTTATTTGTCCTTTCCATTTTAAAAAAGGTTCACCCCTGATGCACCTGCACGCTAGGAGACATCATCCGCTTTACGAATAGTGGAATAATCTGACTTATTAAAAAGCAAAACTCAAAAAATCAAAGTTTATCCTAACCAGGTATGTGAGGAATTTAAGTTATTATTTAATCAAAAGGAGTTAATCTCATAACGACCCAAAAATATATTCCCACGCAAGTATCAGCAACATTTTTTTCGCGGATTTTTCATTTGTGCAAAATGACTTTTATATATACTTAATTTTATGTATGCATATTTATTTAAATAAGTTCATATTTTAAATTAATTTATTGATGTATATTACTTGCGTTTGATCCCACCCAACGTTTGAGATCAACTCTTTCTTCGGAAAGATTTAAAACTTATTAAACGTGTGTAAAAATATTTTAATAAATTTTACATTTAGCGCTATAAATTTTAAACGCGATATCACACTATTCGCAATTTGTCCGTGCCAATCTGCGCCGGCCTGTTCCAGACATCAAAATGTGTTAACCACTTAATTCGGGGCTAATATTCCGAAAACAAACAGCAAAAAAGACTTTGTTATAAAGCACAAATAAAAACCTGTTCTATGGAAAATTAGAAGTAGGGAGATCTTATGATCCATGTCCGCAGGAAGTGAAGTGGTGCAAAAGCCAAAAATTAACACCACCATTGGTTGACTCCTAGGCTTGTCACTGCTTCTGTCCTACAACCTTAGGTATGAAAGCATGGATTAGAGTTGTAAGACAAACACAGTGATAAGCCTACGAGTCAACCACTGGTGGTATTAATTTTTGGATTATGCACCACTTCACTTCCTGCATACATGCATCATAAGATTCCCCTACTTCTAATTTTCCATAGAACAGGTTTTTTTATGATGATAAATCTACGAGTCAACCCTGGTGTAATTAAATTTCGGCTTATGTACCCTTGACTTTCGACAGTCATGCATCATTAAATTCCCCGACTGTACATTTCCATAAAATAAAGCATGATTTTTTGTGCTTGATAACATAGGTTTTTGTGCTGTCAGCTCTTGGACTATAATTCACGCCTGGAATGGAGAGAACTCAGGAGTGTCCTCATCCAAGCAGTTGCTGGTATATACCGTCAGACGAAAGAAATTTACTTGGATAACTTTGAATTAGTACTGCTCTATTCTTCATGGCTGTGTGTGCCATAATCTGAGCAGGACACCTCCTGAGCAATTTCGATATTCCGCATGGAGCTCATCGCTTTCCTCAAACAAAAAGAACAAAGGAAGATAATTTTTATATTTTCGAAAGTGTTACATAATTTCATTGATACATAATTTTAAAAGTGAACATTTCATCTACGATTCTGTCTAAACGTTAAAAATAGGACTAAGTTATAAGAACTTCATAATTTATATATTAATGTTTATGAGACTTTAGCAGAAGTTGAATTTTTCTTACTCTTTAAAAGGGATATTAAAGATGAAACCATTTAAAATTTTTTGCTAAAAAATGTGGGTGTTTTTCTGAAGAAGGATAATTGGAGTAAAATGGGCGGAACTATGGATTCACTTTAATTTAAAAAAAAAAAAAAAAGTTTAAAAAAACATTGAAATTTGAACATAAGAGAAAAAGTTTTAATTTAAAATGGCTATATTTTTTTCTCTTTTCTTTTGTAAATTTAAATTTAAAAATTATTCTCTAAACTGATTTTAAGCTTAGTATTCTAAAATAAGTATGTTTATTTCTTACTAATCTCTGGAAGAGGGCTAAGATTTATTTGTCCTTTCCATTTTAAAAAAGGTTCACCCCTGATGCACCTGCACGCTAGGAGACATCATCCGCTTTACGAATAGTGGAATAATCTGACGTATTAAAAAGCAAAACTCAAAAAATCAAAGTTTATCCTAACCAGGTATGTGAGGAATTTAAATTATTATTTAATCAAAAGGAGTTAATCTCTTAACGACCCAAAAATATATTCCCACGCAAGTATCAGCAACATTTTTTTCGCGGAATTTTCATTTGTGTAAAATGATTTTTATATATACTTAATTTTATGTATGCATATTTATTTAAATAAGTTCATATCTTAAATTAATTTATTTATGTATATTACTTGCGTTTGTTCCCACCCAACGTTTGAGATCAACTCTTTCTTCGGAAAGATTAAAAACTAATTAAACGTGTGTCAATATATTTTAATAAATTTTACATTTAGCGCTATAAATTTTAAACGCGATATCACACTATTCGCAATTTGTCCGTGCCAATCTGCGCCGGCCCGTTCCAGACATCAAAATGTGTTAACCACTTAATTCGGGGCTAATATTCCGAAAACCGACAGCAAAAAAGACTATGTTATAAAGCACAAATAAAAACCTGTTCTATGGAAAATTAGAAGTAGGGAGATCTTATGATCCATGTCCGCAGGAAGTGAAGTGGTGCAAAAGCCAAAAATTAACACCACCATTGGTTGACTCCTAGGCTTGTCACTGCTTCTGTCCTACAACCTTAGGTATGAAAGCATGGATTAGAGTTGTAAGACAAACACAGTGATAAGCCTACGAGTCAACCACTGGTGGTATTAATTTTTGGATTATGCACCACTTCACTTCCTGCATACATGCATCATAAGATTCCCCTACTTCTAATTTTCCATAGAACAGGTTTTTTTTATGATGATAAATCTACGAGTCATCCATGGTGTAATTAAATTTCGGCTTATGTACCCTTGACATTCGACAGTCATGCATCATTAAATTCCCCGACTGTACATTTCCATAAAATAAAGCTAGATTTTTTGTGCTTGATAACATAGGTTTTTGTGCTGTCAGCTCTTGGACTATAATTCACGCCTGGAATGGAGAGAACTCAGGAGTGTCCTCATCCAAGCAGTTGCTGGTATATACCGTCAGACGAAAGAAATTTACTTGGATAACTTTGAATTAGTACTGCTCTATACTTCATAGCTGTGTGTGCCATAATCTGAGCAGGACACCTCCTGAGCAATTTCCATATTCCACATCGAGCTCATCGCTTTCCTCAAACAAAAAGAACAAAGGAAGATAATTTTTATATTTTCGAAAGTGTTACATAATTTCATTGATCCATAATTTTAAAAGTGAACATTTCATCTACGATTCTGTCTAAACGTTAAAAATAGGACTAAGTTATAAGAACTTCATAATTTATATATTAATGTTTATGAGACTTTAGCAGAAGTTGAATTTTGCTTACTCTTTAAAAGGGATATTAAAGATGAAACCATTTAAAATTTTTTGCTAAAAAATGTGGATGTTTTTCTGAAGAAGAATAATTGGAGTAAAATGGGCGGAACTATGGATTCACTTTAACTTAAAAAAAAATAAAAAAATAAAATAAAAAACGTTGAAATTTGAACATAAGAGAAAAAGTTTTAATTTAAAATGGCTATATTTTTTTCTCTTTTCTTTTGTAAATTTAAATTTAAAAATTATTCTGTAAACTAATTTTATGCTTAGTATTCTAAAATAAGTATGTTTATTTCTTATTAATCTCTGGAAGAGAGCTAAGATTTATTTGTCCTTTCCATTTAAAAAAAGGTTCACCCCTGATGCACCTGCACGCTAGGAGACATCATCCGCTTTACGAATAGTGGAATAATCTGACTTATTAAAAAGCAAAACTCAAAAAATCAAAGTTTATCCTAACCAGGTATGTGAGGAATTTAAATTATTATTTAATCAAAAGGAGTTAATCTCATAACGACCCAAAAATATATTCCCACGCAAGTATCCGCAACATTTTTTTCGCGGAATTTTCATTTGTGCAAAATGATTTTTATATATACTTAATTTTATGTATGCATATTTATTTAAATAAGTTCATATTTTAAATTAATTTATTTATGTATATTACTTGCGTTTGTTCCCACCCAACGTTTGAGATCAACTCTTTCTTCGGAAAGATTAAAAACTAATTAAACGTGTGTCAAAATATTTTAATAAATTTTACATTTAGCGCTATAAATTTTAAACGCGATATCACACTATTCGCAATTTGTCCGTGCCAATCTGCGCCGGCCCGTTCCAGACATCAAAATGTGTTAACCACTTAATTCGGGGCTAATATTCCGAAAACCGACAGCAAAAAAGACTATGTTATAAAGCACAAATAAAAACCTGTTCTATGGAAAATTAGAAGTAGGGACATCTTATGATCCATGTCCGCAGGAAGTGAAGTGGTGCAAAAGCCAAAAATTAACACCACCATTGGTTGACTCCTAGGCTTGTCACTGTGTCTGTCCTACAACCTTAGGTATGAAAGCATGGATTAGAGTTGTAAGACAAACACAGTGATAAGCCTACGAGTCAACCACTGGTGGTATTAATTTTTGGATTATGCACCACTTCACTTCCTGCATACGTGCATCATAAGATTCCCCTACTTCTAATTTTCCATACAACAGGTTTTTTTATGATGATAAATCTACGAGTCAACCATGGTGTAATTAAATTTCGGCTTATGTACCCTTGACTTTCGACAGTCATGCATCATTAAATTCCCCGACTGTACATTTCCATAAAATAAAGCATGATTTTTTGTGCTTGATAACATAGGTTTTTGTGCTGTCAGCTCTTGGACTATAATTCACGCCTGGAATGGAGAGAACTCAGGAGTGTCCTCATCCAAGTAGTTGCTGGTATATACCGTCAGACGAAAGAAATTTACTTGGATAACTTTGAATTAGTACTGCTCTATTCTTCATGGCTGTGTGTGCCATAATCTGAGCAGGACACCTCCTGAGCAATTTCCATATTCCGCATGGAGCTCATCGCTTTCCTCAAAGAAAAAGAACAAAGGAAGATAATTTTTATATTTTCGAAAGTGTTACATAATTTCATTGATCCATAATTTTAAAAGTGAACATTTCATCTACGATTCTGTCTAAACGTTAAAAATAGGACTAAGTTATAAGAACTTCATAATTTATATATTAATGTTTATGAGACTTTAGCAGAAGTTGAATTTTGCTTACTCTTTAAAAGGGATATTAAAGATGAAACCATTTAAAATTTTTTGCTAAAAAATGTGGGTGTTTTTCTGAAGAAGGATAATTGGAGTAAAATGGGCGGAACTATGGATTCACTTTAACTTAAAAAAAAAAATAAATAAAATAAAAAACGTTGAAATTTGAACATAAGAGAAAAAGTTTTAATTTAAAATGGCTATATTTTTTTCTCTATTCTTTTGTAAATTTAAATAAAAATATTACTCTCTAAACTAATTTTAAGCTTAGTATTCTAAAATAAGTATGTTTATTTCTTACTTATCTCTGGAAGAGGGCTAAGATTTATTTGTCCTTTCCATTTTAAAAAAGGTTCACCCCTGATGCACCTGCACGCTAGGAGACATCATCCGCTTTACGAATAGTGGAATAATCTGACTTATTAAAAAGCAAAACTCAAAAAATCAAAGTTTATCCTAACCAGGTATGTGAGGAATTTAAGTTATTATTTAATCAAAAGGAGTTAATCTCATAACGACCCAAAAATATATTCCCACGCAAGTATCAGCAACATTTTTTTCGCGGATTTTTCATTTGTGCAAAATGACTTTTATATATACTTAATTTTATGTATGCATATTTATTTAAATAAGTTCATATTTTAAATTAATTTATTGATGTATATTACTTGCGTTTGATCCCACCCAACGTTTGAGATCAACTCTTTCTTCGGAAAGATTTAAAACTTATTAAACGTGTGTAAAAATATTTTAATAAATTTTACATTTAGCGCTATAAATTTTAAACGCGATATCACACTATTCGCAATTTGTCCGTGCCAATCTGCGCCGGCCTGTTCCAGACATCAAAATGTGTTAACCACTTAATTCGGGGCTAATATTCCGAAAACAAACAGCAAAAAAGACTTTGTTATAAAGCACAAATAAAAACCTGTTCTATGGAAAATTAGAAGTAGGGAGATCTTATGATCCATGTCCGCAGGAAGTGAAGTGGTGCAAAAGCCAAAAATTAACACCACCATTGGTTGACTCCTAGGCTTGTCACTGCTTCTGTCCTACAACCTTAGGTATGAAAGCATGGATTAGAGTTGTAAGACAAACACAGTGATAAGCCTACGAGTCAACCACTGGTGGTATTAATTTTTGGATTATGCACCACTTCACTTCCTGCATACATGCATCATAAGATTCCCCTACTTCTAATTTTCCATAGAACAGGTTTTTTTATGATGATAAATCTACGAGTCAACCCTGGTGTAATTAAATTTCGGCTTATGTACCCTTGACTTTCGACAGTCATGCATCATTAAATTCCCCGACTGTACATTTCCATAAAATAAAGCATGATTTTTTGTGCTTGATAACATAGGTTTTTGTGCTGTCAGCTCTTGGACTATAATTCACGCCTGGAATGGAGAGAACTCAGGAGTGTCCTCATCCAAGCAGTTGCTGGTATATACCGTCAGACGAAAGAAATTTACTTGGATAACTTTGAATTAGTACTGCTCTATTCTTCATGGCTGTGTGTGCCATAATCTGAGCAGGACACCTCCTGAGCAATTTCGATATTCCGCATGGAGCTCATCGCTTTCCTCAAACAAAAAGAACAAAGGAAGATAATTTTTATATTTTCGAAAGTGTTACATAATTTCATTGATACATAATTTTAATAGTGAACATTTCATCTACGATTCTGTCTAAACGTTAAAAATAGGACTAAGTTATAAGAACTTCATAATTTATATATTAATGTTTATGAGACTTTAGCAGAAGTTGAATTTTTCTTACTCTTTAAAAGGGATATTAAAGATGAAACCATTTAAAATTTTTTGCTAAAAAATGTGGGTGTTTTTCTGAAGAAGGATAATTGGAGTAAAATGGGCGGAACTATGGATTCACTTTAACTTAAAAAAAAAAAAAAAAGTTTAAAAAAACATTGAAATTTGAACATAAGAGAAAAAGTTTTAATTTAAAATGGCTATATTTTTTTCTCTTTTCTTTTGTAAATTTAAATTTAAAAATTATTCTCTAAACTGATTTTAAGCTTAGTATTCTAAAATAAGTATGTTTATTTCTTACTAATCTCTGGAAGAGGGCTAAGATTTATTTGTCCTTTCCATTTTAAAAAAGGTTCACCCCTGATGCACCTGCACGCTAGGAGACATCATCCGCTTTACGAATAGTGGAATAATCTGACGTATTAAAAAGCAAAACTCAAAAAATCAAAGTTTATCCTAACCAGGTATGTGAGGAATTTAAATTATTATTTAATCAAAAGGAGTTAATCTCTTAACGACCCAAAAATATATTCCCACGCAAGTATCAGCAACATTTTTTTCGCGGAATTTTCATTTGTGTAAAATGATTTTTATATATACTTAATTTTATGTATGCATATTTATTTAAATAAGTTCATATCTTAAATTAATTTATTTATGTATATTACTTGCGTTTGTTCCCACCCAACGTTTGAGATCAACTCTTTCTTCGGAAAGATTAAAAACTAATTAAACGTGTGTCAATATATTTTAATAAATTTTACATTTAGCGCTATAAATTTTAAACGCGATATCACACTATTCGCAATTTGTCCGTGCCAATCTGCGCCGGCCCGTTCCAGACATCAAAATGTGTTAACCACTTAATTCGGGGCTAATATTCCGAAAACCGACAGCAAAAAAGACTATGTTATAAAGCACAAATAAAAACCTGTTCTATGGAAAATTAGAAGTAGGGAGATCTTATGATCCATGTCCGCAGGAAGTGAAGTGGTGCAAAAGCCAAAAATTAACACCACCATTGGTTGACTCCTAGGCTTGTCACTGCTTCTGTCCTACAACCTTAGGTATGAAAGCATGGATTAGAGTTGTAAGACAAACACAGTGATAAGCCTACGAGTCAACCACTGGTGGTATTAATTTTTGGATTATGCACCACTTCACTTCCTGCATACATGCATCATAAGATTCCCCTACTTCTAATTTTCCATAGAACAGGTTTTTTTTATGATGATAAATCTACGAGTCATCCATGGTGTAATTAAATTTCGGCTTATGTACCCTTGACATTCGACAGTCATGCATCATTAAATTCCCCGACTGTACATTTCCATAAAATAAAGCTAGATTTTTTGTGCTTGATAACATAGGTTTTTGTGCTGTCAGCTCTTGGACTATAATTCACGCCTGGAATGGAGAGAACTCAGGAGTGTCCTCATCCAAGCAGTTGCTGGTATATACCGTCAGACGAAAGAAATTTACTTGGATAACTTTGAATTAGTACTGCTCTATACTTCATAGCTGTGTGTGCCATAATCTGAGCAGGACACCTCCTGAGCAATTTCCATATTCCACATCGAGCTCATCGCTTTCCTCAAACAAAAAGAACAAAGGAAGATAATTTTTATATTTTCGAAAGTGTTACATAATTTCATTGATCCATAATTTTAAAAGTGAACATTTCATCTACGATTCTGTCTAAACGTTAAAAATAGGACTAAGTTATAAGAACTTCATAATTTATATATTAATGTTTATGAGACTTTAGCAGAAGTTGAATTTTGCTTACTCTTTAAAAGGGATATTAAAGATGAAACCATTTAAAATTTTTTGCTAAAAAATGTGGATGTTTTTCTGAAGAAGAATAATTGGAGTAAAATGGGCGGAACTATGGATTCACTTTAACTTAAAAAAAAATAAAAAAATAAAATAAAAAACGTTGAAATTTGAACATAAGAGAAAAAGTTTTAATTTAAAATGGCTATATTTTTTTCTCTTTTCTTTTGTAAATTTAAATTTAAAAATTATTCTGTAAACTAATTTTATGCTTAGTATTCTAAAATAAGTATGTTTATTTCTTATTAATCTCTGGAAGAGAGCTAAGATTTATTTGTCCTTTCCATTTAAAAAAAGGTTCACCCCTGATGCACCTGCACGCTAGGAGACATCATCCGCTTTACGAATAGTGGAATAATCTGACTTATTAAAAAGCAAAACTCAAAAAATCAAAGTTTATCCTAACCAGGTATGTGAGGAATTTAAATTATTATTTAATCAAAAGGAGTTAATCTCATAACGACCCAAAAATATATTCCCACGCAAGTATCCGCAACATTTTTTTCGCGGAATTTTCATTTGTGCAAAATGATTTTTATATATACTTAATTTTATGTATGCATATTTATTTAAATAAGTTCATATTTTAAATTAATTTATTTATGTATATTACTTGCGTTTGTTTCTACCCAACGTTTGAGATCAACTCTTTCTTCGGAAAGATTAAAAACTAATTAAACGTGTGTCAAAATATTTTAATAAATTTTACATTTAGCGCTATAAATTTTAAACGCGATATCACACTATTCGCAATTTGTCCGTGCCAATCTGCGCCGGCCCGTTCCAGACATCAAAATGTGTTAACCACTTAATTCGGGGCTAATATTCCGAAAACCGACAGCAAAAAAGACTATGTTATAAAGCACAAATAAAAACCTGTTCTATGGAAAATTAGAAGTAGGGACATCTTATGATCCATGTCCGCAGGAAGTGAAGTGGTGCAAAAGCCAAAAATTAACACCACCATTGGTTGACTCCTAGGCTTGTCACTGTGTCTGTCCTACAACCTTAGGTATGAAAGCATGGATTAGAGTTGTAAGACAAACACAGTGATAAGCCTACGAGTCAACCACTGGTGGTATTAATTTTTGGATTATGCACCACTTCACTTCCTGCATACGTGCATCATAAGATTCCCCTACTTCTAATTTTCCATACAACAGGTTTTTTTATGATGATAAATCTACGAGTCAACCATGGTGTAATTAAATTTCGGCTTATGTACCCTTGACTTTCGACAGTCATGCATCATTAAATTCCCCGACTGTACATTTCCATAAAATAAAGCATGATTTTTTGTGCTTGATAACATAGGTTTTTGTGCTGTCAGCTCTTGGACTATAATTCACGCCTGGAATGGAGAGAACTCAGGAGTGTCCTCATCCAAGTAGTTGCTGGTATATACCGTCAGACGAAAGAAATTTACTTGGATAACTTTGAATTAGTACTGCTCTATTCTTCATGGCTGTGTGTGCCATAATCTGAGCAGGACACCTCCTGAGCAATTTCCATATTCCGCATGGAGCTCATCGCTTTCCTCAAAGAAAAAGAACAAAGGAAGATAATTTTTATATTTTCGAAAGTGTTACATAATTTCATTGATCCATAATTTTAAAAGTGAACATTTCATCTACGATTCTGTCTAAACGTTAAAAATAGGACTAAGTTATAAGAACTTCATAATTTATATATTAATGTTTATGAGACTTTAGCAGAAGTTGAATTTTGCTTACTCTTTAAAAGGGATATTAAAGATGAAACCATTTAAAATTTTTTGCTAAAAAATGTGGGTGTTTTTCTGAAGAAGGATAATTGGAGTAAAATGGGCGGAACTATGGATTCACTTTAACTTAAAAAAAAAAATAAATAAAATAAAAAACGTTGAAATTTGAACATAAGAGAAAAAGTTTTAATTTAAAATGGCTATATTTTTTTCTCTATTCTTTTGTAAATTTAAATAAAAATATTACTCTCTAAACTAATTTTAAGCTTAGTATTCTAAAATAAGTATGTTTATTTCTTACTTATCTCTGGAAGAGGGCTAAGATTTATTTGTCCTTTCCATTTTAAAAAAGGTTCACCCCTGATGCACCTGCACGCTAGGAGACATCATCCGCTTTACGAATAGTGGAATAATCTGACTTATTAAAAAGCAAAACTCAAAAAATCAAAGTTTATCCTAACCAGGTATGTGAGGAATTTAAGTTATTATTTAATCAAAAGGAGTTAATCTCATAACGACCCAAAAATATATTCCCACGCAAGTATCAGCAACATTTTTTTCGCGGATTTTTCATTTGTGCAAAATGACTTTTATATATACTTAATTTTATGTATGCATATTTATTTAAATAAGTTCATATTTTAAATTAATTTATTGATGTATATTACTTGCGTTTGATCCCACCCAACGTTTGAGATCAACTCTTTCTTCGGAAAGATTTAAAACTTATTAAACGTGTGTAAAAATATTTTAATAAATTTTACATTTAGCGCTATAAATTTTAAACGCGATATCACACTATTCGCAATTTGTCCGTGCCAATCTGCGCCGGCCTGTTCCAGACATCAAAATGTGTTAACCACTTAATTCGGGGCTAATATTCCGAAAACAAACAGCAAAAAAGACTTTGTTATAAAGCACAAATAAAAACCTGTTCTATGGAAAATTAGAAGTAGGGAGATCTTATGATCCATGTCCGCAGGAAGTGAAGTGGTGCAAAAGCCAAAAATTAACACCACCATTGGTTGACTCCTAGGCTTGTCACTGCTTCTGTCCTACAACCTTAGGTATGAAAGCATGGATTAGAGTTGTAAGACAAACACAGTGATAAGCCTACGAGTCAACCACTGGTGGTATTAATTTTTGGATTATGCACCACTTCACTTCCTGCATACATGCATCATAAGATTCCCCTACTTCTAATTTTCCATAGAACAGGTTTTTTTATGATGATAAATCTACGAGTCAACCCTGGTGTAATTAAATTTCGGCTTATGTACCCTTGACTTTCGACAGTCATGCATCATTAAATTCCCCGACTGTACATTTCCATAAAATAAAGCATGATTTTTTGTGCTTGATAACATAGGTTTTTGTGCTGTCAGCTCTTGGACTATAATTCACGCCTGGAATGGAGAGAACTCAGGAGTGTCCTCATCCAAGCAGTTGCTGGTATATACCGTCAGACGAAAGAAATTTACTTGGATAACTTTGAATTAGTACTGCTCTATTCTTCATGGCTGTGTGTGCCATAATCTGAGCAGGACACCTCCTGAACAATTTCGATATTCCGCATGGAGCTCATCGCTTTCCTCAAACAAAAAGAACAAAGGAAGATAATTTTTATATTTTCGAAAGTGTTACATAATTTCATTGATACATAATTTTAATAGTGAACATTTCATCTACGATTCTGTCTAAACGTTAAAAATAGGACTAAGTTATAAGAACTTCATAATTTATATATTAATGTTTATGAGACTTTAGCAGAAGTTGAATTTTTCTTACTCTTTAAAAGGGATATTAAAGATGAAACCATTTAAAATTTTTTGCTAAAAAATGTGGGTGTTTTTCTGAAGAAGGATAATTGGAGTAAAATGGGCGGAACTATGGATTCACTTTAACTTAAAAAAAAAAAAAAAAGTTTAAAAAAACATTGAAATTTGAACATAAGAGAAAAAGTTTTAATTTAAAATGGCTATATTTTTTTCTCTTTTCTTTTGTAAATTTAAATTTAAAAATTATTCTCTAAACTGATTTTAAGCTTAGTATTCTAAAATAAGTATGTTTATTTCTTACTAATCTCTGGAAGAGGGCTAAGATTTATTTGTCCTTTCCATTTTAAAAAAGGTTCACCCCTGATGCACCTGCACGCTAGGAGACATCATCCGCTTTACGAATAGTGGAATAATCTGACGTATTAAAAAGCAAAACTCAAAAAATCAAAGTTTATCCTAACCAGGTATGTGAGGAATTTAAATTATTATTTAATCAAAAGGAGTTAATCTCTTAACGACCCAAAAATATATTCCCACGCAAGTATCAGCAACATTTTTTTCGCGGAATTTTCATTTGTGTAAAATGATTTTTATATATACTTAATTTTATGTATGCATATTTATTTAAATAAGTTCATATCTTAAATTAATTTATTTATGTATATTACTTGCGTTTGTTCCCACCCAACGTTTGAGATCAACTCTTTCTTCGGAAAGATTAAAAACTAATTAAACGTGTGTCAATATATTTTAATAAATTTTACATTTAGCGCTATAAATTTTAAACGCGATATCACACTATTCGCAATTTGTCCGTGCCAATCTGCGCCGGCCCGTTCCAGACATCAAAATGTGTTAACCACTTAATTCGGGGCTAATATTCCGAAAACCGACAGCAAAAAAGACTATGTTATAAAGCACAAATAAAAACCTGTTCTATGGAAAATTAGAAGTAGGGAGATCTTATGATCCATGTCCGCAGGAAGTGAAGTGGTGCAAAAGCCAAAAATTAACACCACCATTGGTTGACTCCTAGGCTTGTCACTGCTTCTGTCCTACAACCTTAGGTATGAAAGCATGGATTAGAGTTGTAAGACAAACACAGTGATAAGCCTACGAGTCAACCACTGGTGGTATTAATTTTTGGATTATGCACCACTTCACTTCCTGCATACATGCATCATAAGATTCCCCTACTTCTAATTTTCCATAGAACAGGTTTTTTTTATGATGATAAATCTACGAGTCATCCATGGTGTAATTAAATTTCGGCTTATGTACCCTTGACATTCGACAGTCATGCATCATTAAATTCCCCGACTGTACATTTCCATAAAATAAAGCTAGATTTTTTGTGCTTGATAACATAGGTTTTTGTGCTGTCAGCTCTTGGACTATAATTCACGCCTGGAATGGAGAGAACTCAGGAGTGTCCTCATCCAAGCAGTTGCTGGTATATACCGTCAGACGAAAGAAATTTACTTGGATAACTTTGAATTAGTACTGCTCTATACTTCATAGCTGTGTGTGCCATAATCTGAGCAGGACACCTCCTGAGCAATTTCCATATTCCACATCGAGCTCATCGCTTTCCTCAAACAAAAAGAACAAAGGAAGATAATTTTTATATTTTCGAAAGTGTTACATAATTTCATTGATCCATAATTTTAAAAGTGAACATTTCATCTACGATTCTGTCTAAACGTTAAAAATAGGACTAAGTTATAAGAACTTCATAATTTATATATTAATGTTTATGAGACTTTAGCAGAAGTTGAATTTTGCTTACTCTTTAAAAGGGATATTAAAGATGAAACCATTTAAAATTTTTTGCTAAAAAATGTGGATGTTTTTCTGAAGAAGAATAATTGGAGTAAAATGGGCGGAACTATGGATTCACTTTAACTTAAAAAAAAAAAAAAAAATAAAATAAAAAACGTTGAAATTTGAACATAAGAGAAAAAGTTTTAATTTAAAATGGCTATATTTTTTTCTCTTTTCTTTTGTAAATTTAAATTTAAAAATTATTCTGTAAACTAATTTTATGCTTAGTATTCTAAAATAAGTATGTTTATTTCTTATTAATCTCTGGAAGAGAGCTAAGATTTATTTGTCCTTTCCATTTAAAAAAAGGTTCACCCCTGATGCACCTGCACGCTAGGAGACATCATCCGCTTTACGAATAGTGGAATAATCTGACTTATTAAAAAGCAAAACTCAAAAAATCAAAGTTTATCCTAACCAGGTATGTGAGGAATTTAAATTATTATTTAATCAAAAGGAGTTAATCTCATAACGACCCAAAAATATATTCCCACGCAAGTATCCGCAACATTTTTTTCGCGGAATTTTCATTTGTGCAGAATGATTTTTATATATACTTAATTTTATGTATGCATATTTATTTAAATAAGTTCATATTTTAAATTAATTTATTTATGTATATTACTTGCGTTTGTTTCCACCCAACGTTTGAGATCAACTCTTTCTTCGGAAAGATTAAAAACTAATTAAACGTGTGTCAAAATATTTTAATAAATTTTACATTTAGCGCTATAAATTTTAAACGCGATATCACACTATTCGCAATTTGTCCGTGCCAATCTGCGCCGGCCCGTTCCAGACATCAAAATGTGTTAACCACTTAATTCGGGGCTAATATTCCGAAAACCGACAGCAAAAAAGACTATGTTATAAAGCACAAATAAAAACCTGTTCTATGGAAAATTAGAAGTAGGGACATCTTATGATCCATGTCCGCAGGAAGTGAAGTGGTGCAAAAGCCAAAAATTAACACCACCATTGGTTGACTCCTAGGCTTGTCACTGTGTCTGTCCTACAACCTTAGGTATGAAAGCATGGATTAGAGTTGTAAGACAAACACAGTGATAAGCCTACGAGTCAACCACTGGTGGTATTAATTTTTGGATTATGCACCACTTCACTTCCTGCATACGTGCATCATAAGATTCCCCTACTTCTAATTTTCCATACAACAGGTTTTTTTATGATGATAAATCTACGAGTCAACCATGGTGTAATTAAATTTCGGCTTATGTACCCTTGACTTTCGACAGTCATGCATCATTAAATTCCCCGACTGTACATTTCCATAAAATAAAGCATGATTTTTTGTGCTTGATAACATAGGTTTTTGTGCTGTCAGCTCTTGGACTATAATTCACGCCTGGAATGGAGAGAACTCAGGAGTGTCCTCATCCAAGTAGTTGCTGGTATATACCGTCAGACGAAAGAAATTTACTTGGATAACTTTGAATTAGTACTGCTCTATTCTTCATGGCTGTGTGTGCCATAATCTGAGCAGGACACCTCCTGAGCAATTTCCATATTCCGCATGGAGCTCATCGCTTTCCTCAAAGAAAAAGAACAAAGGAAGATAATTTTTATATTTTCGAAAGTGTTACATAATTTCATTGATCCATAATTTTAAAAGTGAACATTTCATCTACGATTCTGTCTAAACGTTAAAAATAGGACTAAGTTATAAGAACTTCATAATTTATATATTAATGTTTATGAGACTTTAGCAGAAGTTGAATTTTGCTTACTCTTTAAAAGGGATATTAAAGATGAAACCATTTAAAATTTTTTGCTAAAAAATGTGGGTGTTTTTCTGAAGAAGGATAATTGGAGTAAAATGGGCGGAACTATGGATTCACTTTAACTTAAAAAAAAAAAAAGTTAAAAAAAACGTTGAAATATGAAAATAAGAGAAAAAGTTTTAATTTAAAATGGCTATATTTTTTTCTCTATTCTTTTGTAAATTTAAATAAAAATATTACTCTCTAAACTAATTTTAAGCTTAGTATTCTAAAATAAGTATGTTTATTTCTTACTTATCTCTGGAAGAGGGCTAAGATTTATTTGTCCTTTCCATTTTAAAAAAGGTTCACCCCTGATGCACCTGCACGCTAGGAGACATCATCCGCTTTACGAATAGTGGAATAATCTGACTTATTAAAAAGCAAAACTCAAAAAATCAAAGTTTATCCTAACCAGGTATGTGAGGAATTTAAGTTATTATTTAATCAAAAGGAGTTAATCTCATAACGACCCAAAAATATATTCCCACGCAAGTATCAGCAACATTTTTTTCGCGGATTTTTCATTTGTGCAAAATGACTTTTATATATACTTAATTTTATGTATGCATATTTATTTAAATAAGTTCATATTTTAAATTAATTTATTGATGTATATTACTTGCGTTTGATCCCACCCAACGTTTGAGATCAACTCTTTCTTCGGAAAGATTTAAAACTTATTAAACGTGTGTAAAAATATTTTAATAAATTTTACATTTAGCGCTATAAATTTTAAACGCGATATCACACTATTCGCAATTTGTCCGTGCCAATCTGCGCCGGCCCGTTCCAGACATCAAAATGTGTTAACCACTTAATTCGGGGCTAATATTCCGAAAACAAACAGCAAAAAAGACTTTGTTATAAAGCACAAATAAAAACCTGTTCTATGGAAAATTAGAAGTAGGGAGATCTTATGATCCATGTCCGCAGGAAGTGAAGTGGTGCAAAAGCCAAAAATTAACACCACCATTGGTTGACTCCTAGGCTTGTCACTGCTTCTGTCCTACAACCTTAGGTATGAAAGCATGGATTAGAGTTGTAAGACAAACACAGTGATAAGCCTACGAGTCAACCACTGGTGGTATTAATTTTTGGATTATGCACCACTTCACTTCCTGCATACATGCATCATAAGATTCCCCTACTTCTAATTTTCCATAGAACAGGTTTTTTTATGATGATAAATCTACGAGTCAACCCTGGTGTAATTAAATTTCGGCTTATGTACCCTTGACTTTCGACAGTCATGCATCATTAAATTCCCCGACTGTACATTTCCATAAAATAAAGCATGATTTTTTGTGCTTGATAACATAGGTTTTTGTGCTGTCAGCTCTTGGACTATAATTCACGCCTGGAATGGAGAGAACTCAGGAGTGTCCTCATCCAAGCAGTTGCTGGTATATACCGTCAGACGAAAGAAATTTACTTGGATAACTTTGAATTAGTACTGCTCTATTCTTCATGGCTGTGTGTGCCATAATCTGAGCAGGACACCTCCTGAGCAATTTCGATATTCCGCATGGAGCTCATCGCTTTCCTCAAACAAAAAGAACAAAGGAAGATAATTTTTATATTTTCGAAAGTGTTACATAATTTCATTGATACATAATTTTAAAAGTGAACATTTCATCTACGATTCTGTCTAAACGTTAAAAATAGGACTAAGTTATAAGAACTTCATAATTTATATATTAATGTTTATGAGACTTTAGCAGAAGTTGAATTTTTCTTACTCTTTAAAAGGGATATTAAAGATGAAACCATTTAAAATTTTTTGCTAAAAAATGTGGGTGTTTTTCTGAAGAAGGATAATTGGAGTAAAATGGGCGGAACTATGGATTCACTTTAACTTAAAAAAAAAAAAAAAAGTTTAAAAAAACATTGAAATTTGAACATAAGAGAAAAAGTTTTAATTTAAAATGGCTATATTTTTTTCTCTTTTCTTTTGTAAATTTAAATTTAAAAATTATTCTCTAAACTGATTTTAAGCTTAGTATTCTAAAATAAGTATGTTTATTTCTTACTAATCTCTGGAAGAGGGCTAAGATTTATTTGTCCTTTCCATTTTAAAAAAGGTTCACCCCTGATGCACCTGCACGCTAGGAGACATCATCCGCTTTACGAATAGTGGAATAATCTGACGTATTAAAAAGCAAAACTCAAAAAATCAAAGTTTATCCTAACCAGGTATGTGAGGAATTTAAATTATTATTTAATCAAAAGGAGTTAATCTCTTAACGACCCAAAAATATATTCCCACGCAAGTATCAGCAACATTTTTTTCGCGGAATTTTCATTTGTGTAAAATGATTTTTATATATACTTAATTTTATGTATGCATATTTATTTAAATAAGTTCATATCTTAAATTAATTTATTTATGTATATTACTTGCGTTTGTTCCCACCCAACGTTTGAGATCAACTCTTTCTTCGGAAAGATTAAAAACTAATTAAACGTGTGTCAATATATTTTAATAAATTTTACATTTAGCGCTATAAATTTTAAACGCGATATCACACTATTCGCAATTTGTCCGTGCCAATCTGCGCCGGCCCGTTCCAGACATCAAAATGTGTTAACCACTTAATTCGGGGCTAATATTCCGAAAACCGACAGCAAAAAAGACTATGTTATAAAGCACAAATAAAAACCTGTTCTATGGAAAATTAGAAGTAGGGAGATCTTATGATCCATGTCCGCAGGAAGTGAAGTGGTGCAAAAGCCAAAAATTAACACCACCATTGGTTGACTCCTAGGCTTGTCACTGCTTCTGTCCTACAACCTTAGGTATGAAAGCATGGATTAGAGTTGTAAGACAAACACAGTGATAAGCCTACGAGTCAACCACTGGTGGTATTAATTTTTGGATTATGCACCACTTCACTTCCTGCATACATGCATCATAAGATTCCCCTTCTTCTAATTTTCCATAGAACAGGTTTTTTTTATGATGATAAATCTACGAGTCATCCATGGTGTAATTAAATTTCGGCTTATGTACCCTTGACATTCGACAGTCATGCATCATTAAATTCCCCGACTGTACATTTCCATAAAATAAAGCTAGATTTTTTGTGCTTGATAACATAGGTTTTTGTGCTGTCAGCTCTTGGACTATAATTCACGCCTGGAATGGAGAGAACTCAGGAGTGTCCTCATCCAAGCAGTTGCTGGTATATACCGTCAGACGAAAGAAATTTACTTGGATAACTTTGAATTAGTACTGCTCTATACTTCATGGCTGTGTGTGCCATAATCTGAGCAGGACACCTCCTGAGCAATTTCCATATTCCACATCGAGCTCATCGCTTTCCTCAAACAAAAAGAACAAAGGAAGATAATTTTTATATTTTCGAAAGTGTTACATAATTTCATTGATCCATAATTTTAAAAGTGAACATTTCATCTACGATTCTGTCTAAACGTTAAAAATAGGACTAAGTTATAAGAACTTCATAATTTATATATTAATGTTTATGAGACTTTAGCAGAAGTTGAATTTTGCTTACTCTTTAAAAGGGATATTAAAGATGAAACCATTTAAAATTTTTTGCTAAAAAATGTGGATGTTTTTCTGAAGAAGAATAATTGGAGTAAAATGGGCGGAACTATGGATTCACTTTAACTTAAAAAAAAAAAATAAATAAAATAAAAAACGTTGAAATTTGAACATAAGAGAAAAAGTTTTAATTTAAAATGGCTATATTTTTTTCTCTTTTCTTTTGTAAATTTAAATTTAAAAATTATTCTGTAAACTAATTTTATGCTTAGTATTCTAAAATAAGTATGTTTATTTCTTATTAATCTCTGGAAGAGAGCTAAGATTTATTTGTCCTTTCCATTTAAAAAAAGGTTCACCCCTGATGCACCTGCACGCTAGGAGACATCATCCGCTTTACGAATAGTGGAATAATCTGACTTATTAAAAAGCAAAACTCAAAAAATCAAAGTTTATCCTAACCAGGTATGTGAGGAATTTAAATTATTATTTAATCAAAAGGAGTTAATCTCATAAAGACCCAAAAATATATTCCCACGCAAGTATCAGCAACATTTTTTTCGCGGATTTTTCATTTGTGCAAAATGACTTTTATATATACTTAATTTTATGTATGCATATTTATTTAAATAAGTTCATATTTTAAATTAATTTATTTATGTATATTACTTGCGTTTGTTCCCACCCAACGTTTGAGATCAACTCTTTCTTCGGAAAGATTAAAAACTAATTAAACGTGTGTCAAAATATTTTAATAAATTTTACATTTAGCGCTATAAATTTTAAACGCGATATCACACTATTCGCAATTTGTCCGTGCCAATCTGCGCCGGCCCGTTCCAGATATCAAAATGTGTTAACCACTTAATTCGGGGCTAATATTCCGAAAACCGACAGCAAAAAAGACTATGTTATAAAGCACAAATAAAAACCTGTTCTATGGAAAATTAGAAGTAGGGACATCTTATGATCCATGTCCGCAGGAAGTGAAGTGGTGCAAAAGCCAAAAATTAACACCACCATTGGTTGACTCCTAGGCTTGTCACTGTGTCTGTCCTACAACCTTAGGTATGAAAGCATGGATTAGAGTTGTAAGACAAACACAGTGATAAGCCTACGAGTCAACCACTGGTGGTATTAATTTTTGTATTATGCACCACTTCACTTCCTGCATACGTGCATCATAAGATTCCCCTACTTCTAATTTTCCATACAACAGGTTTTTTTATGATGATAAATCTACGAGTCAACCATGGTGTAATTAAATTTCGGCTTATGTACCCTTGACTTTCGACAGTCATGCATCATTAAATTCCCCGACTGTACATTTCCATAAAATAAAGCATGATTTTTTGTGCTTGATAACATAGGTTTTTGTGCTGTCAGCTCTTGGACTATAATTCACGCCTGGAATGGAGAGAACTCAGGAGTGTCCTCATCCAAGTAGTTGCTGGTATATACCGTCAGACGAAAGAAATTTACTTGGATAACTTTGAATTAGTACTGCTCTATACTTCATGGCTGTGTGTGCCATAATCTGAGCAGGACACCTCCTGAGCAATTTCCATATTCCACATCGAGCTCATCGCTTTCCTCAAACAAAAAGAACAAAGGAAGATAATTTTTATATTTTCGAAAGTGTTACATAATTTCATTGATCCATAATTTTAAAAGTGAACATTTCATCTACGATTCTGTCTAAACGTTAAAAATAGGACTAAGTTATAAGAACTTCATAATTTATATATTAATGTTTATGAGACTTTAGCAGAAGTTGAATTTTGCTTACTCTTTAAAAGGGATATTAAAGATGAAACCATTTAAAATTTTTTGCTAAAAAATGTGGATGTTTTTCTGAAGAAGAATAATTGGAGTAAAATGGGCGGAACTATGGATTCACTTTAACTTAAAAAAAAAAATAAATAAAATAAAAAACGTTGAAATTTGAACATGAGATAAAAAGTTTTAATTTAAAATGGCTATATTTTTTTCTCTTTTCTTTTGTAAATTTAAATTTAAAAATTATTCTGTAAACTAATTTTATGCTTAGTATTCTAAAATAAGTATGTTTATTTCTTATTAATCTCTGGAAGAGAGCTAAGATTTATTTGTCCTTTCCATTTAAAAAAAGGTTCACCCCTGATGCACCTGCACGCTAGGAGACATCATCCGCTTTACGAATAGTGGAATAATCTGACTTATTAAAAAGCAAAACTCAAAAAATCAAAGTTTATCCTAACCAGGTATGTGAGGAATTTAACTTATTATTTAATCAAAAGGAGTTAATCTCTTAACGACCCAAAAATATATTCCCACGCAAGTATCAGCAACATTTTTTTCGCGGAATTTTCATTTGTGTAAAATGATTTTTATATATACTTAATTTTATGTATGCATATTTATTTAAATAAGTTCATATCTTAAATTAATTTATTTATGTATATTACTTGCGTTTGTTCCCACCCAACGTTTGAGATCAACTCTTTCTTCGGAAAGATTAAAAACTAATTAAACGTGTGTCAATATATTTTAATAAATTTTACATTTAGCGCTATAAATTTTAAACGCGATATCACACTATTCGCAATTTGTCCGTGCCAATCTGCGCCGGCCCGTTCCAGACATCAAAATGTGTTAACCACTTAATTCGGGGCTAATATTCCGAAAACCGACAGCAAAAAAGACTATGTTATAAAGCACAAATAAAAACCTGTTCTATGGAAAATTAGAAGTAGGGAGATCTTATGATCCATGTCCGCAGGAAGTGAAGTGGTGCAAAAGCCAAAAATTAACATCACCATTGGTTGACTCCTAGGCTTGTCACTGCTTCTGTCCTACAACCTTAGGTATGAAAGCATGGATTAGAGTTGTAAGACAAACACAGTGATAAGCCTACGAGTCAACCACTGGTGGTATTAATTTTTGGATTATGCACCACTTCACTTCCTGCATACATGCATCATAAGATTCCCCTACTTCTAATTTTCCATAGAACAGGGTTTTTTTATGATGATAAATCTACGAGTCATCCATGGTGTAATTAAATTTCGGCTTATGTACCCTTGACATTCGACAGTCATGCATCATTAAATTCCCCGACTGTACATTTCCATAAAATAAAGCTAGATTTTTTGTGCTTGATAACATAGGTTTTTGTGCTGTCAGCTCTTGGACTATAATTCACGCCTGGAATGGAGAGAACTCAGGAGTGTCCTCATCCAAGCAGTTGCTGGTATATACCGTCAGACGAAAGAAATTTACTTGGATAACTTTGAATTAGTACTGCTCTATACTTCATGGCTGTGTGTGCCATAATCTGAGCAGGACACCTCCTGAGCAATTTCCATATTCCACATCGAGCTCATCGCTTTCCTCAAACAAAAAGAACAAAGGAAGATAATTTTTATATTTTCGAAAGTGTTACATAATTTCATTGATCCATAATTTTAAAAGTGAACATTTCATCTACGATTCTGTCTAAACGTTAAAAATAGGACTAAGTTATAAGAACTTCATAATTTATATATTAATGTTTATGAGACTTTAGCAGAAGTTGAATTTTGCTTACTCTTTAAAAGGGATATTAAAGATGAAACCATTTAAAATTTTTTGCTAAAAAATGTGGATGTTTTTCTGAAGAAGAATAATTGGAGTAAAATGGGCGGAACTATGGATTCACTTTAACTTAAAAAAAAAAAAATAAATAAAATAAAAAACGTTGAAATTTGAACATAAGAGAAAAAGTTTTAATTTAAAATGGCTATATTTTTTTCTCTTTTCTTTTGTAAATTTAAATTTAAAAATTATTCTGTAAACTAATTTTATGCTTAGTATTCTAAAATAAGTATGTTTATTTCTTATTAATCTCTGGAAGAGAGCTAAGATTTATTTGTCCTTTCCATTTAAAAAAAGGTTCACCCCTGATGCACCTGCACGCTAGGAGACATCATCCGCTTTACGAATAGTTGAATAATCTGACTTATTAAAAAGCAAAACTCAAAAAATCAAAGTTTATCCTAACCAGGTATGTGAGGAATTTAAATTATTATTTAATCAAAAGGAGTTAATCTCATAACGACCCAAAAATATATTCCCACGCAAGTATCCGCAACATTTTTTTCGCGGAATTTTCATTTGTGCAAAATGATTTTTATATATACTTAATTTTATGTATGCATATTTATTTAAATAAGTTCATATTTTAAATTAATTTATTTATGTATATTACTTGCGTTTGTTCCCACCCAACGTTTGAGATCAACTCTTTCTTCGGAAAGATTAAAAACTAATTAAACGTGTGTCAAAATATTTTAATAAATTTTACATTTAGCGCTATAAATTTTAAACGCGATATCACACTATTCGCAATTTGTCCGTGCCAATCTGCGCCGGCCCGTTCCAGACATCAAAATGTGTTAACCACTTAATTCGGGGCTAATATTCCGAAAACCGACAGCAAAAAAGACTATGTTATAAAGCACAAATAAAAACCTGTTCTATGGAAAATTAGAAGTAGGGACATCTTATGATCCATGTCCGCAGGAAGTGAAGTGGTGCAAAAGCCAAAAATTAACACCACCATTGGTTGACTCCTAGGCTTGTCACTGTGTCTGTCCTACAACCTTAGGTATGAAAGCATGGATTAGAGTTGTAAGACAAACACAGTGATAAGCCTACGAGTCAACCACTGGTGGTATTAATTTTTGGATTATGCACCACTTCACTTCCTGCATACATGCATCATAAGATTCCCCTACTTCTAATTTTCCATAGAACAGGTTTTTTTATGATGATAAATCTACGAGTCAACCATGGTGTAATTAAATTTCGGCTTATGTACCCTTGACTTTCGACAGTCATGCATCATTAAATTCCCCGACTGTACATTTCCAAAAAATAAAGCATGATTTTTTGTGCTTGATAACATAGGTTTTTGTGCTGTCAGCTCTTGGACTATAATTCACGCCTGGAATGGAGAGAACTCAGGAGTGTCCTCATCCAAGTAGTTGCTGGTATATACCGTCAGACGAAAGAAATTTACTTGGATAACTTTGAATTAGTACTGCTCTATACTTCATGGCTGTGTGTGCCATAATCTGAGCAGGACACCTCCTGAGCAATTTCCATATTCCACATCGAGCTCATCGCTTTCCTCAAACAAAAAGAACAAAGGAAGATAATTTTTATATTTTCGAAAGTGTTACATAATTTCATTGATCCATAATTTTAAAAGTGAACATTTCATCTACGATTCTGTCTAAACGTTAAAAATAGGACTAAGTTATAAGAACTTCATAATTTATATATTAATGTTTATGAGACTTTAGCAGAAGTTGAATTTTGCTTACTCTTTAAAAGGGATATTAAAGATGAAACCATTTAAAATTTTTTGCTAAAAAATGTGGATGTTTTTCTGAAGAAGAATAATTGGAGTAAAATGGGCGGAACTATGGATTCACTTTAACTTAAAAAAAAAAATAAATAAAATAAAAAACGTTGAAATTTGAACATGAGAGAAAAAGTTTTAATTTAAAATGGCTATATTTTTTTCTCTTTTCTTTTGTAAATTTAAATTTAAAAATTATTCTGTAAACTAATTTTATGCTTAGTATTCTAAAATAAGTATGTTTATTTCTTATTAATCTCTGGAAGAGAGCTAAGATTTATTTGTCCTTTCCATTTAAAAAAAGGTTCACCCCTGATGCACCTGCACGCTAGGAGACATCATCCGCTTTACGAATAGTGGAATAATCTGACTTATTAAAAAGCAAAACTCAAAAAATCAAAGTTTATCCTAACCAGGTATGTGAGGAATTTAAATTATTATTTAATCAAAAGGAGTTAATCTCATAACGACCCAAAAATATATTCCCACGCAAGTATCCGCAACATTTTTTTCGCGGAATTTTCATTTGTGCAAAATGATTTTTATATATACTTAATTTTATGTATGCATATTTATTTAAATAAGTTCATATTTTAAATTAATTTATTTATGTATATTACTTGCGTTTGTTCCCACCCAACGTTTGAGATCAACTCTTTCTTCGGAAAGATTAAAAACTAATTAAACGTGTGTCAAAATATTTTAATAAATTTTACATTTAGCGCTATAAATTTTAAACGCGATATCACACTATTCGCAATTTGTCCGTGCCAATCTGCGCCGGCCCGTTCCAGACATCAAAATGTGTTAACCACTTAATTCGGGGCTAATATTCCGAAAACCGACAGCAAAAAAGACTATGTTATAAAGCACAAAAAAAAACCTGTTCTATGTAAAATTAGAAGTAGGGAGATCTTATGATCCATGTCCGCAGGAAGTGAAGTGGTGCAAAAGCCAAAAATTAACACCACCATTGGTTGACTCCTAGGCTTGTCACTGTGTCTGTCCTACAACCTTAGGTATGAAAGCATGGATTAGAGTTGTAAGACAAACACAGTGATAAGCCTACGAGTCAACCACTGGTGGTATTAATTTTTGGATTATGCACCACTTCACTTCCTGCATACATGCATCATAAGATTCCCCTACTTCTAATTTTCCATAGAACAGGTTTTTTTATGATGATAAATCTACGAGTCAACCATGGTGTAATTAAATTTCGGCTTATGTACCCTTGACTTTCGACAGTCATGCATCATTAAATTCCCCGACTGTACATTTCCATAAAATAAAGCATGATTTTTTGTGCTTGATAACATAGGTTTTTGTGCTGTCAGCTCTTGGACTATAATTCACGCCTGGAATGGAGAGAACTCAGGAGTGTCCTCATCCAAGTAGTTGCTGGTATATACCGTCAGACGAAAGAAATTTACTTGGATAACTTTGAATTAGTACTGCTCTATACTTCATGGTTGTGTGTGCCATAATCTGAGCAGGACACCTCCTGAGCAATTTCCATATTCCACATCGAGCTCATCGCTTTCCTCAAACAAAAAGAACAAAGGAAGATAATTTTTATATTTTCGAAAGTGTTACATAATTTCATTGATCCATAATTTTAAAAGTGAACATTTCATCTACGATTCTGTCTAAACGTTAAAAATAGGACTAAGTTATAAGAACTTCATAATTTATATATTAATGTTTATGAGACTTTAGCAGAAGTTGAATTTTGCTTACTCTTTAAAAGGGATATTAAAGATGAAACCATTTAAAATTTTTTGCTAAAAAATGTGGATGTTTTTCTGAAGAAGAATAATTGGAGTAAAATGGGCGGAACTATGGATTCACTTTAACTTAAAAAAAAAAAAATAAATAAAATAAAAAACGTTGAAATTTGAACATGAGATAAAAAGTTTTAATTTAAAATGGCTATATTTTTTTCTCTTTTCTTTTGTAAATTTAAATTTAAAAATTATTCTCTAAACTGATTTTAAGCTTAGTATTCTAAAATAAGTATGTTTATTTCTTACTAATCTCTGGAAGAGGGCTAAGATTTATTTGTCCTTTCCATTTTAAAAAAGGTTCACCCCTGATGCACCTGCACGCTAGGAGACATCATCCGCTTTACGAATAGTGGAATAATCTGACGTATTAAAAAGCAAAACTCAAAAAATCAAAGTTTATCCTAACCAGGTATGTGAGGAATTTAAATTATTATTTAATCAAAAGGAGTTAATCTCTTAACGACCCAAAAATATATTCCCACGCAAGTATCAGCAACATTTTTTTCGCGGAATTTTCATTTATGTAAAATGATTTTTATATATACTTAATTTTATGTATGCATATTTATTTAAATAAGTTCATATCTTAAATTAATTTATTTATGTATATTACTTGCGTTTGTTCCCACCCAACGTTTGAGATCAACTCTTTCTTCGGAAAGATTAAAAACTAATTAAACGTGTGTCAAAATATTTTAATAAATTTTACATTTAGCGCTATAAATTTTAAACGCGATATCACACTATTCGCAATTTGTCCGTGCCAATCTGCGCCGGCCCGTTCCAGACATCAAAATGTGTTAACCACTTAATTCGGGGCTAATATTCCGAAAACCGACAGCAAAAAAGACTATGTTATAAAGCACAAATAAAAACCTGTTCTATGGAAAATTAGAAGTAGGGAGATCTTATGATCCATGTCCGCAGGAAGTGAAGTGGTGCAAAAGCCAAAAATTAACACCACCATTGGTTGACTCCTAGGCTTGTCACTGCTTCTGTCCTACAACCTTAGGTATGAAAGCATGGATTAGAGTTGTAAGACAAACACAGTGATAAGCCTACGAGTCAACCACTGGTGGTATTAATTTTTGGATTATGCACCACTTCACTTCCTGCATACATGCATCATAAGATTCCCCTACTTCTAATTTTCCATAGAACAGGTTTTTTTATGATGATAAATCTACGAGTCAACCATGGTGTAATTAAATTTCGGCTTATGTACCTTGACATTCGACAGTCATGCATCATTAAATTCCCCGACTGTACATTTCCATAAAATAAAGCATGATTTTTTGTGCTTGATAACATAGGTTTTTGTGCTGTCAGCTCTTGGACTATAAGTCACGCCTGGAATGGAGAGAACTCAGGAGTGTCCTCATCCAAGCAGTTGCTGGTATATACCGTCAGACGAAAGAAATTTACTTGGATAACTTTGAATTAGTACTGCTCTATACTTCATGGCTGTGTGTGCCATAATCTGAGCAGGACACCTCCTGAGCAATTTCCATATTCCACATCGAGCTCATCGCTTTCCTCAAACAAAAAGAACAAAGGAAGATAATTTTTATATTTTCGAAAGTGTTACATAATTTCATTGATCCATAATTTTAAAAGTGAACATTTCATCTACGATTCTGTCTAAACGTTAAAAATAGGACTAAGTTATAAGAACTTCATAATTTATATATTAATGTTTATGAGACTTTAGCAGAAGTTGAATTTTGCTTACTCTTTAAAAGGGATATTAAAGATGAAACCATTTAAAATTTTTTGCTAAAAAATGTGGATGTTTTTCTGAAGAAGAATAATTGGAGTAAAATGGGCGGAACTATGGATTCACTTTAACTTAAAAAAAAAAAAAAAAGTTTAAAAAAACGTTGAAATTTGAACATAAGAGAAAAAGTTTTAATTTAAAATGGCTATATTTTTTTCTCTTTTCTTTTGTAAATTTAAATTTAAAAATTATTCTCTAAACTGATTTTAAGCTTAGTATTCTAAAATAAGTATGTTTATTTCTTACTAATCTCTGGAAGAGGGCTAAGATTTATTTGTCCTTTCCATTTTAAAAAAGGTTCACCCCTGATGCACCTGCACGCTAGGAGACATCATCCGCTTTACGAATAGTGGAATAATCTGACTTATTAAAAAGCAAAACTCAAAAAATCAAAGTTTATCCTAACCAGGTATGTGAGGAATTTAAATTATTATTTAATCAAAAGGAGTTAATCTCATAACGACCCAAAAATATATTCCCACGCAAGTATCCGCAACATTTTTTTCGCGGAATTTTCATTTGTGCAAAATGATTTTTATATATACTTAATTTTATGTATGCAAATTTATTTAAATAAGTTCATATTTTAAATTAATTTATTTATGTATATTACTTGCGTTTGTTCCCACCCAACGTTTGAGATCAACTCTTTCTTCGGAAAGATTAAAAACTAATTAAACGTGTGTCAAAATATTTTAATAAATTTTACATTTAGCGCTATAAATTTTAAACGCGATATCACACTATTCGCAATTTGTCCGTGCCAATCTGTGCCGGCCCGTTCCAGACATCAAAATGTGTTAACCACTTAATTCGGGGCTAATATTCCGAAAATCGACAGCAAAAAAGACTATGTTATAAAGCACAAATAAAAACCTGTTCTATGGAAAATTAGAAGTAGGGAGATCTTATGATCCATGTCCGCAGGAAGTGAAGTGGTGCAAAAGCCAAAAATTAACACCACCATTGGTTGACTCCTAGGCTTGTCACTGTGTCTGTCCTACAACCTTAGGTATGAAAGCATGGATTAGAGTTGTAAGACAAACACAGTGATAAGCCTACGAGTCAACCACTGGTGGTATTAATTTTTGGATTATGCACCACTTCACTTCCTGCATACATGCATCATAAGATTCCCCTACTTCTAATTTTCCATAGAACAGGTTTTTTTATGATGATAAATCTACGAGTCAACCATGGTGTAATTAAATTTCGGCTTATGTACCCTTGACTTTCGACAGTCATGCATCATTAAATTCCCCGACTGTACATTTCCATAAAATAAAGCATGATTTTTTGTGCTTGATAACATAGGTTTTTGTGCTGTCAGCTCTTGGACTATAATTCACGCCTGGAATGGAGAGAACTCAGGAGTGTCCTCATCCAAGTAGTTGCTGGTATATACCGTCAGACGAAAGAAATTTACTTGGATAACTTTGAATTAGTACTGCTCTATACTTCATGGCTGTGTGTGCCATAATCTGAGCAGGACACCTCCTGAGCAATTTCCATATTCCACATCGAGCTCATCGCTTTCCTCAAACAAAAAGAACAAAGGAAGATAATTTTTATATTTTCGAAAGTGTTACATAATTTCATTGATCCATAATTTTAAAAGTGAACATTTCATCTACGATTCTGTCTAAACGTTAAAAATAGGACTAAGTTATAAGAACTTCATAATTTATATATTAATGTTTATGAGACTTTAGCAGAAGTTGAATTTTGCTTACTCTTTAAAAGGGATATTAAAGATGAAACCATTTAAAATTTTTTGCTAAAAAATGTGGGTGTTTTTCTGAAGAAGGATAATTGGAGTAAAATGGGCGGAACTATGGATTCACTTTAACTTAAAAAAAAAAAAAAAGTTTAAAAAAACATTGAAATTTGAACATAAGAGAAAAAGTTTTAATTTAAAATGGCTATATTTTTTTCTCTTTTCTTTTGTAAATTTAAATTTAAAAATTATTCTCTAAACTGATTTTAAGCTTAGTATTCTAAAATAAGTATGTTTATTTCTTACTAATCTCTGGAAGAGGGCTAAGATTTATTTGTCCTTTCCATTTTAAAAAAGGTTCACCCCTGATGCACCTGCACGCTAGGAGACATCATCCGCTTTACGAATAGTGGAATAATCTGACGTATTAAAAAGCAAAACTCAAAAAATCAAAGTTTATCCTAACCAGGTATGTGAGGAATTTAAATTATTATTTAATCAAAAGGAGTTAATCTCTTAACGACCAGAAAATATATTCCCACGCAAGTATCAGCAACATTTTTTTCGCGGAATTTTCATTTGTGTAAAATGATTTTTATATATACTTAATTTTATGTATGCATATTTATTTAAATAAGTTCATATCTTAAATTAATTTATTTATGTATATTACTTGCGTTTGTTCCCACCCAACGTTTGAGATCAACTCTTTCTTCGGAAAGATTAAAAACTAATTAAACGTGTGTCAAAATATTTTAATAAATTTTACATTTAGCGCTATAAATTTTAAACGCGATATCACACTATTCGCAATTTGTCCGTGCCAATCTGCGCCGGCCCGTTCCAGACATCAAAATGTGTTAACCACTTAATTCGGGGCTAATATTCCGAAAACAAACAGCAAAAAAGACTTTGTTATAAAGCACAAATAAAAACCTGTTCTATGGAAAATTAGAAGTAGGGAGATCTTATGATCCATGTCCGCAGGAAGTGAAGTGGTGCAAAAGCCAAAAATTAACACCACCATTGCTTGACTCCTAGGCTTGTGTCACTGTGTCTGTCCTACAACCTTAGGTATGAAAGCTTGGATTAGAGTTGTAAGACAAACACAGTGATAAGCCTACGAGTCAACCACTGGTGGTATTAATTTTTGGATTATGCACCACTTCACTTCCTGCATACATGCATCATAAGATTCCCCTACTTCTAATTTTCCATAGAACAGGTTTTTTTATGATGATAAATCTACGAGTCAACCATGGTGTAATTAAATTTCGGCTTATGTACCCTTGACATTCGACAGTCATGCATCATTAAATTTCCCGACTGTACATTTCCATAAAATAAAGCACGATTTTTTGTGCTTGATAACATAGGTTTTTGTGCTGTCAGCTCTTGGACTATAATTCACGCCTGGAATGGAGAGAACTCAGGAGTGTCCTCATCCAAGCAGTTGCTGGTATATACCGTCAGACGAAAGAAATTTATTTGGATAACTTTGAATTAGTACTGCTCTATACTTCATGGCTGTGTGTGCCATAATCTGAGCAGGACACCTCCTGAGCAAGTTCCATATTCCACATCGAGCTCATCGCTTTCCTCAAACAAAAAGAACAAAGGAAGATAATTTTTATATTTTCGAAAGTGTTACATAATTTCATTGATCCATAATTTTAAAAGTGAACATTTCATCTACGATTCTGTCTAAACGTTAAAAATAGGACTAAGTTATAAGAACTTCATAATTTATATATTAATGTTTATGAGACTTTAGCAGAAGTTGAATTATGCTTACTCTTTAAAAGGGATATTAAAGATGAAACCATTTAAAATTTTTTGCTAAAAAATGTGGATGTTTTTCTGAAGAAGAATAATTGGAGTAAAATGGGCGGAACTATGGATTCACTTTAACTTAAAAAAAAAAAAAAATAAAATAAAAAACGTTGAAATTTGAACATAAGAGAAAAAGTTTTAATTTAAAATGGCTATATTTTTTTTTCTTTTCTTTTGTAAATTTAAATTTAAAAATTATTCTGTAAACTAATTTTATGCTTAGTATTCTAAAATAAGTATGTTTATTTCTTATTAATCTCTGGAAGAGGGCTAAGATTTATTTGTCCTTTCCATTTAAAAAAAGGTTCACCCCTGATGCACCTGCACGCTAGGAGACATCATCCGCTTTACGAATAGTGGAATAATCTGACTTATTAAAAAGCAAAACTCAAAAAATCAAAGTTTATCCTAACCAGGTATGTGAGGAATTTAAATTATTATTTAATCAAAAGGAGTTAATCTCATAACGACCCAAAAATATATTCCCACGCAAGTATCAGCAACATTTTTTTCGCGGATTTTTCATTTGTGCAAAATGACTTTTATATATACTTAATTTTATGTATGCATATTTATTTAAATAAGTTCATATTTTAAATTAATTTATTGATGTATATTACTTGCGTTTGATCCCACCCAACGTTTGAGATCAACTCTTTCTTCGGAAAGATTTAAAACTTATTAAACGTGTGTCAAAATATTTTAATAAATTTTACATTTAGCGCTATAAATTTTAAACGCGATATCACACTATTCGCAATTTGTCCGTGCCAATCTGCGCCGGCCCGTTCCAGACATCAAAATGTGTTAACCACTTAATTCGGGGCTAATATTCCGAAAACAAACAGCAAAAAAGACTTTGTTATAAAGCACAAATAAAAACCTGTTCTATGGAAAATTAGAAGTAGGGAGATCTTATGATCCATGTCCGCAGGAAGTGAAGTGGTGCAAAAGCCAAAAATTAACACCACCATTGCTTGACTCCTAGGCTTGTGTCACTGTGTCTGTCCTACAACCTTAGGTATGAAAGCTTGGATTAGAGTTGTAAGACAAACACAGTGATAAGCCTACGAGTCAACCACTGGTGGTATTAATTTTTGGATTATGCACCACTTCACTTCCTGCATACATGCATCATAAGATTCCCCTACTTCTAATTTTCCATAGAACAGGTTTTTTTATGATGATAAATCTACGAGTCAACCATGGTGTAATTAAATTTCGGCTTATGTACCCTTGACATTCGACAGTCATGCATCATTAAATTCCCCGACTGTACATTTCCATAAAATAAAGCATGATTTTTTGTGCTTGATAACATAGGTTTTTGTGCTGTCAGCTCTTGGACTATAATTCACGCCTGGAATGGAGAGAACTCAGGAGTGTCCTCATCCAAGCAGTTGCTGGTATATACCGTCAGACGAAAGAAATTTATTTGGATAACTTTGAATTAGTACTGCTCTATACTTCATGGCTGTGTGTGCCATAATCTGAGCAGGACACCTCCTGAGCAATTTCCATATTCCACATCGAGCTCATCGCTTTCCTCAAACAAAAAGAACAAAGGAAGATAATTTTTATATTTTCGAAAGTGTTACATAATTTCATTGATCCATAATTTTAAAAGTGAACATTTCATCTACGATTCTGTCTAAACGTTAAAAATAGGACTAAGTTATAAGAACTTCATAATTTATATATTAATGTTTATGAGACTTTAGCAGAAGTTGAATTTTGCTTACTCTTTAAAAGGGATATTAAAGATGAAACCATTTAAAATTTTTTGCTAAAAAATGTGGATGTTTTTCTGAAGAAGAATAATTGGAGTAAAATGGGCGGAACTATGGATTCACTTTAACTTAAAAAAAAAAATAAATAAAATAAAAAACGTTGAAATTTGAACATAAGAGAAAAAGTTTTAATTTAAAATGGCTATATTTTTTTTTCTTTTCTTTTGTAAATTTAAATTTAAAAATTATTCTGTAAACTAATTTTATGCTTAGTATTCTAAAATAAGTATGTTTATTTCTTATTAATCTCTGGAAGAGAGCTAAGATTTATTTGTCCTTTCCATTTAAAAAAAGGTTCACCCCTGATGCACCTGCACGCTAGGAGACATCATCCGCTTTTCGAATAGTGGAATAATCTGACTTATTAAAAAGCAAAACTCAAAAAATCAAAGTTTATCCTAACCAGGTATGTGAGGAATTTAAATTATTATTTAATCAAAAGGAGTTAATCTCATAACGACCCAAAAATATATTCCCACGCAAGTATCAGCAACATTTTTTTCGCGGAATTTTCATTTATGTAAAATGATTTTTATATATACTTAATTTTATGTATGCATATTTATTTAAATAAGTTCATATCTTAAATTAATTTATTTATGTATATTACTTGCGTTTGTTCCCACCCAACGTTTGAGATCAACTCTTTCTTCGGAAAGATTAAAAACTAATTAAACGTGTGTCAAAATATTTTAATAAATTTTACATTTAGCGCTATAAATTTTAAACGCGATATCACACTATTCGCAATTTGTCCGTGCCAATCTGCGCCGGCCCGTTCCAGACATCAAAATGTGTTAACCACTTAATTCGGGGCTAATATTCCGAAAACCGACAGCAAAAAAGACTATGTTATAAAGCACAAATAAAAACCTGTTCTATGGAAAATTAGAAGTAGGGAGATCTTATGATCCATGTCCGCAGGAAGTGAAGTGGTGCAAAAGCCAAAAATTAACACCACCATTGGTTGACTCCTAGGCTTGTCACTGCTTCTGTCCTACAACCTTAGGTATGAAAGCATGGATTAGAGTTGTAAGACAAACACAGTGATAAGCCTACGAGTCAACCACTGGTGGTATTAATTTTTGGATTATGCACCACTTCACTTCCTGCATACATGCATCATAAGATTCCCCTACTTCTAATTTTCCATAGAACAGGTTTTTTTATGATGATAAATCTACGAGTCAACCATGGTGTAATTAAATTTCGGCTTATGTACCTTGACATTCGACAGTCATGCATCATTAAATTCCCCGACTGTACATTTCCATAAAATAAAGCATGATTTTTTGTGCTTGATAACATAGGTTTTTGTGCTGTCAGCTCTTGGACTATAATTCACGCCTGGAATGGAGAGAACTCAGGAGTGTCCTCATCCAAGCAGTTGCTGGTATATACCGTCAGACGAAAGAAATTTACTTGGATAACTTTGAATTAGTACTGCTCTATACTTCATGGCTGTGTGTGCCATAATCTGAGCAGGACACCTCCTGAGCAATTTCCATATTCCACATCGAGCTCATCGCTTTCCTCAAACAAAAAGAACAAAGGAAGATAATTTTTATATTTTCGAAAGTGTTACATAATTTCATTGATCCATAATTTTAAAAGTGAACATTTCATCTACGATTCTGTCTAAACGTTAAAAATAGGACTAAGTTATAAGAACTTCATAATTTATATATTAATGTTTATGAGACTTTAGCAGAAGTTGAATTTTGCTTACTCTTTAAAAGGGATATTAAAGATGAAACCATTTAAAATTTTTTGCTAAAAAATGTGGATGTTTTTCTGAAGAAGAATAATTGGAGTAAAATGGGCGGAACTATGGATTCACTTTAACTTAAAAAAAAAAAATAAATAAAATAAAAAACGTTGAAATTTGAACATGAGAGAAAAAGTTTTAATTTAAAATGGCTATATTTTTTTCTCTTTTCTTTTGTAAATTTAAATTTAAAAATTATTCTGTAAACTAATTTTATGCTTAGTATTCTAAAATAAGTATGTTTATTTCTTATTAATCTCTGGAAGAGAGCTAAGATTTATTTGTCCTTTCCATTTAAAAAAAGGTTCACCCCTGATGCACCTGCACGCTAGGAGACATCATCCGCTTTACGAATAGTGGAATAATCTGACTTATTAAAAAGCAAAACTCAAAAAATCAAAGTTTATCCTAACCAGGTATGTGAGGAATTTAAATTATTATTTAATCAAAAGGAGTTAATCTTAAACGACCCAAAAATATATTCCCACGCAAGTATCCGCAACATTTTTTTCGCGGAATTTTCATTTGTGCAAAATGATTTTTATATATACTTAATTTTATGTATGCATATTTATTTAAATAAGTTCATATTTTAAATTAATTTATTTATGTATATTACTTGCGTTTGTTCCCACCCAACGTTTGAGATCAACTCTTTCTTCGGAAAGATTAAAAACTAATTAAACGTGTGTCAAAATATTTTAATAAATTTTACATTTAGCGCTATAAATTTTAAACGCGATATCACACTATTCGCAATTTGTCCGTGCCAATCTGCGCCGGCCCGTTCCAGACATCAAAATGTGTTAACCACTTAATTCGGGGCTAATATTCCGAAAACCGACAGCAAAAAAGACTATGTTATAAAGCACAAATAAAAACCTGTTCTATGTAAAATTAGAAGTAGGGAGATCTTATGATCCATGTCCGCAGGAAGTGAAGTGGTGCAAAAGCCAAAAATTAACACCACCATTGGTTGACTCCTAGGCTTGTCACTGTGTCTGTCCTACAACCTTAGGTATGAAAGCATGGATTAGAGTTGTAAGACAAACACAGTGATAAGCCTACGAGTCAACCACTGGTGGTATTAATTTTTGGATTATGCACCACTTCACTTCCTGCATACATGCATCATAAGATTCCCCTACTTCTAATTTTCCATAGAACAGGTTTTTTTATGATGATAAATCTACGAGTCAACCATGGTGTAATTAAATTTCGGCTTATGTACCCTTGACTTTCGACAGTCATGCATCATTAAATTCCCCGACTGTACATTTCCATAAAATAAAGCATGATTTTTTGTGCTTGATAACATAGGTTTTTGTGCTGTCAGCTCTTGGACTATAATTCACGCCTGGAATGGAGAGAACTCAGGAGTGTCCTCATCCAAGTAGTTGCTGGTATATACCGTCAGACGAAAGAAATTTACTTGGATAACTTTGAATTAGTACTGCTCTATACTTCATGGTTGTGTGTGCCATAATCTGAGCAGGACACCTCCTGAGCAATTTCCATATTCCACATCGAGCTCATCGCTTTCCTCAAACAAAAAGAACAAAGGAAGATAATTTTTATATTTTCGAAAGTGTTACATAATTTCATTGATCCATAATTTTAAAAGTGAACATTTCATCTACGATTCTGTCTAAACGTTAAAAATAGGACTAAGTTATAAGAACTTCATAATTTATATATTAATGTTTATGAGACTTTAGCAGAAGTTGAATTTTGCTTACTCTTTAAAAGGGATATTAAAGATGAAACCATTTAAAATTTTTTGCTAAAAAATGTGGGTGTTTTTCTGAAGAAGGATAATTGGAGTAAAATGGGCGGAACTATGGATTCACTTTAACTTAAAAAAAAAAAAAAAGTTTAAAAAGACATTGAAATTTGAACATAAGAGAAAAAGTTTTAATTTAAAATGGCTATATTTTTTTCTCTTTTCTTTTGTAAATTTAAATTTAAAAATTATTCTCTAAACTGATTTTAAGCTTAGTATTCTAAAATAAGTATGTTTATTTCTTACTAATCTCTGGAAGAGGGCTAAGATTTATTTGTCCTTTCCATTTTAAAAAAGGTTCACCCCTGATGCACCTGCACGCTAGGAGACATCATCCGCTTTACGAATAGTGGAATAATCTGACTTATTAAAAAGCAAAACTCAAAAAATCAAAGTTTATCCTAACCAGGTATGTGAGGAATTTAAATTATTATTTAATCAAAAGGAGTTAATCTCATAACGACCCAAAAATATATTCCCACGCAAGTATCCGCAACATTTTTTTCGCGGAATTTTCATTTGTGCAAAATGATTTTTATATATACTTAATTTTATGTATGCATATTTATTTAAATAAGTTCATATTTTAAATTAATTTATTTATGTATATTACTTGCGTTTGTTCCCACCCAACGTTTGAGATCAACTCTTTCTTCGGAAAGATTAAAAACTAATTAAACGTGTGTCAAAATATTTTAATAAATTTTACATTTAGCGCTATAAATTTTAAACGCGATATCACACTATTCGCAATTTGTCCGTGCCAATCTGCGCCGGCCCGTTCCAGACATCAAAATGTGTTAACCACTTAATTCGGGGCTAATATTCCGAAAACCGACAGCAAAAAAGACTATGTTATAAAGCACAAATAAAAACCTGTTCTATGGAAAATTAGAAGTAGGGAGATCTTATGATCCATGTCCGCAGGAAGTGAAGTGGTGCAAAAGCCAAAAATTAACACCACCATTGGTTGACTCCTAGGCTTGTCACTGTGTCTGTCCTACAACCTTAGGTATGAAAGCATGGATTAGAGTTGTAAGACAAACACAGTGATAAGCCTACGAGTCAACCACTGGTGGTATTAATTTTTGGATTATGCACCACTTCACTTCCTGCATACATGCATCATAAGATTCCCCTACTTCTAATTTTCCATAGAACAGGTTTTTTTATGATGATAAATCTACGAGTCAACCATGGTGTAATTAAATTTCGGCTTATGTACCCTTGACTTTCGACAGTCATGCATCATTAAATTCCCCGACTGTACATTTCCATAAAATAAAGCATGATTTTTTGTGCTTGATAACATAGGTTTTTGTGCTGTCAGCTCTTGGACTATAATTCACGCCTGGAATGGAGAGAACTCAGGAGTGTCCTCATCCAAGTAGTTGCTGGTATATACCGTCAGACGAAAGAAATTTAGTTGGATAACTTTGAATTAGTACTGCTCTATACTTCATGGTTGTGTGTGCCATAATCTGAGCAGGACACCTCCTGAGCAATTTCCATATTCCACATCGAGCTCATCGCTTTCCTCAAACAAAAAGAACAAAGGAAGATAATTTTTATATTTTCGAAAGTGTTACATAATTTCATTGATCCATAATTTTAAAAGTGAACATTTCATCTACGATTCTGTCTAAACGTTAAAAATAGGACTAAGTTATAAGAACTTCATAATTTATATATTAATGTTTATGAGACTTTAGCAGAAGTTGAATTTTGCTTACTCTTTAAAAGGGATATTAAAGATGAAACCATTTAAAATTTTTTGCTAAAAAATGTGGGTGTTTTTCTGAAGAAGGATAATTGGAGTAAAATGGGCGGAACTATGGATTCACTTTAACTTAAAAAAAAAAAAAAAGTTTAAAAAGACATTGAAATTTGAACATAAGAGAAAAAGTTTTAATTTAAAATGGCTATATTTTTTTCTCTTTTCTTTTGTAAATTTAAATTTAAAAATTATTCTCTAAACTGATTTTAAGCTTAGTATTCTAAAATAAGTATGTTTATTTCTTACTAATCTCTGGAAGAGGGCTAAGATTTATTTGTCCTTTCCATTTTAAAAAAGGTTCACCCCTGATGCACCTGCACGCTAGGAGACATCATCCGCTTTACGAATAGTGGAATAATCTGACTTATTAAAAAGCAAAACTCAAAAAATCAAAGTTTATCCTAACCAGGTATGTGAGGAATTTAAATTATTATTTAATCAAAAGGAGTTAATCTCATAACGACCCAAAAATATATTCCCACGCAAGTATCCGCAACATTTTTTTCGCGGAATTTTCATTTGTGCAAAATGATTTTTATATATACTTAATTTTATGTATGCATATTTATTTAAATAAGTTCATATTTTAAATTAATTTATTTATGTATATTACTTGCGTTTGTTCCCACCCAACGTTTGAGATCAACTCTTTCTTCGGAAAGATTAAAAACTAATTAAACGTGTGTCAAAATATTTTAATAAATTTTACATTTAGCGCTATAAATTTTAAACGCGATATCACACTATTCGCAATTTGTCCGTGCCAATCTGCGCCGGCCCGTTCCAGACATCAAAATGTGTTAACCACTTAATTCGGGGCTAATATTCCGAAAACCGACAGCAAAAAAGACTATGTTATAAAGCACAAATAAAAACCTGTTCTATGGAAAATTAGAAGTAGGGAGATCTTATGATCCATGTCCGCAGGAAGTGAAGTGGTGCAAAAGCCAAAAATTAACACCACCATTGGTTGACTCCTAGGCTTGTCACTGTGTCTGTCCTACAACCTTAGGTATGAAAGCATGGATTAGAGTTGTAAGACAAACACAGTGATAAGCCTACGTGTCAACCACTGGTGGTATTAATTTTTGGATTATGCACCACTTCACTTCCTGCATACATGCATCATAAGATTCCCCTACTTCTAATTTTCCATAGAACAGGTTTTTTTATGATGATAAATCTACGAGTCAACCATGGTGTAATTAAATTTCGGCTTATGTACCCTTGACTTTCGACAGTCATGCATCATTAAATTCCCCGACTGTACATTTCCATAAAATAAAGCATGATTTTTTGTGCTTGATAACATAGGTTTTTGTGCTGTCAGCTCTTGGACTATAATTCACGCCTGGAATGGAGAGAACTCAGGAGTGTCCTCATCCAAGTAGTTGCTGGTATATACCGTCAGACGAAAGAAATTTACTTGGATAACTTTGAATTAGTACTGCTCTATACTTCATGGTTGTGTGTGCCATAATCTGAGCAGGACACCTCCTGAGCAATTTCCATATTCCACATCGAGCTCATCGCTTTCCTCAAACAAAAAGAACAAAGGAAGATAATTTTTATATTTTCGAAAGTGTTACATAATTTCATTGATCCATAATTTTAAAAGTGAACATTTCATCTACGATTCTGTCTAAACGTTAAAAATAGGACTAAGTTATAAGAACTTCATAATTTATATATTAATGTTTATGAGACTTTAGCAGAAGTTGAATTTTGCTTACTCTTTAAAAGGGATATTAAAGATGAAACCATTTAAAATTTTTTGCTAAAAAATGTGGGTGTTTTTCTGAAGAAGGATAATTGGAGTAAAATGGGCGGAACTATGGATTCACTTTAACTTAAAAAAAAAAAAAAAGTTTAAAAAGACATTGAAATTTGAACATAAGAGAAAAAGTTTTAATTTAAAATGGCTATATTTTTTTCTCTTTTCTTTTGTAAATTTAAATTTAAAAATTATTCTCTAAACTGATTTTAAGCTTAGTATTCTAAAATAAGTATGTTTATTTCTTACTAATCTCTGGAAGAGGGCTAAGATTTATTTGTCCTTTCCATTTTAAAAAAGGTTCACCCCTGATGCACCTGCACGCTAGGAGACATCATCCGCTTTACGAATAGTGGAATAATCTGACTTATTAAAAAGCAAAACTCAAAAAATCAAAGTTTATCCTAACCAGGTATGTGAGGAATTTAAATTATTATTTAATCAAAAGGAGTTAATCTCATAACGACCCAAAAATATATTCCCACGCAAGTATCCGCAACATTTTTTTCGCGGAATTTTCATTTGTGCAAAATGATTTTTATATATACTTAATTTTATGTATGCATATTTATTTAAATAAGTTCATATTTTAAATTAATTTATTTATGTATATTACTTGCGTTTGTTCCCACCCAACGTTTGAGATCAACTCTTTCTTCGGAAAGATTAAAAACTAATTAAACGTGTGTCAAAATATTTTAATAAATTTTACATTTAGCGCTATAAATTTTAAACGCGATATCACACTATTCGCAATTTGTCCGTGCCAATCTGCGCCGGCCCGTTCCAGACATCAAAATGTGTTAACCACTTAATTCGGGGCTAATATTCCGAAAACCGACAGCAAAAAAGACTATGTTATAAAGCACAAATAAAAACCTGTTCTATGGAAAATTAGAAGTAGGGAGATCTTATGATCCATGTCCGCAGGAAGTGAAGTGGTGCAAAAGCCAAAAATTAACACCACCATTGGTTGACTCCTAGGCTTGTCACTGTGTCTGTCCTACAACCTTAGGTATGAAAGCATGGATTAGAGTTGTAAGACAAACACAGTGATAAGCCTACGAGTCAACCACTGGTGGTATTAATTTTTGGATTATGCACCACTTCACTTCCTGCATACATGCATCATAAGATTCCCCTACTTCTAATTTTCCATAGAACAGGTTTTTTTATGATGATAAATCTACGAGTCAACCATGGTGTAATTAAATTTCGGCTTATGTACCCTTGACTTTCGACAGTCATGCATCATTAAATTCCCCGACTGTACATTTCCATAAAATAAAGCATGATTTTTTGTGCTTGATAACATAGGTTTTTGTGCTGTCAGCTCTTGGACTATAATTCACGCCTGGAATGGAGAGAACTCAGGAGTGTCCTCATCCAAGTAGTTGCTGGTATATACCGTCAGACGAAAGAAATTTACTTGGATAACTTTGAATTAGTACTGCTCTATACTTCATGGTTGTGTGTGCCATAATCTGAGCAGGACACCTCCTGAGCAATTTCCATATTCCACATCGAGCTCATCGCTTTCCTCAAACAAAAAGAACAAAGGAAGATAATTTTTATATTTTCGAAAGTGTTACATAATTCCATTGATCCATAATTTTAAAAGTGAACATTTCATCTACGATTCTGTCTAAACGTTAAAAATAGGACTAAGTTATAAGAACTTCATAATTTATATATTAATGTTTATGAGACTTTAGCAGAAGTTGAATTTTGCTTACTCTTTAAAAGGGATATTAAAGATGAAACCATTTAAAATTTTTTGCTAAAAAATGTGGGTGTTTTTCTGAAGAAGGATAATTGGAGTAAAATGGGCGGAACTATGGATTCACTTTAACTTAAAAAAAAAAAAAAAGTTTAAAAAGACATTGAAATTTGAACATAAGAGAAAAAGTTTTAATTTAAAATGGCTATATTTTTTTCTCTTTTCTTTTGTAAATTTAAATTTAAAAATTATTCTCTAAACTGATTTTAAGCTTAGTATTCTAAAATAAGTATGTTTATTTCTTACTAATCTCTGGAAGAGGGCTAAGATTTATTTGTCCTTTCCATTTTAAAAAAGGTTCACCCCTGATGCACCTGCACGCTAGGAGACATCATCCGCTTTACGAATAGTGGAATAATCTGACTTATTAAAAAGCAAAACTCAAAAAATCAAAGTTTATCCTAACCAGGTATGTGAGGAATTTAAATTATTATTTAATCAAAAGGAGTTAATCTCATAACGACCCAAAAATATATTCCCACGCAAGTATCCGCAACATTTTTTTCGCGGAATTTTCATTTGTGCAAAATGATTTTTATATATACTTAATTTTATGTATGCATATTTATTTAAATAAGTTCATATTTTAAATTAATTTATTTATGTATATTACTTGCGTTTGTTCCCACCCAACGTTTGAGATCAACTCTTTCTTCGGAAAGATTAAAAACTAATTAAACGTGTGTCAAAATATTTTAATAAATTTTACATTTAGCGCTATAAATTTTAAACGCGATATCACACTATTCGCAATTTGTCCGTGCCAATCTGCGCCGGCCCGTTCCAGACATCAAAATGTGTTAACCACTTAATTCGGGGCTAATATTCCGAAAACCGACAGCAAAAAAGACTATGTTATAAAGCACAAATAAAAACCTGTTCTATGGAAAATTAGAAGTAGGGAGATCTTATGATCCATGTCCGCAGGAAGTGAAGTGGTGCAAAAGCCAAAAATTAACACCACCATTGGTTGACTCCTAGGCTTGTCACTGTGTCTGTCCTACAACCTTAGGTATGAAAGCATGGATTAGAGTTGTAAGAGAAACACAGTGATAAGCCTACGAGTCAACCACTGGTGGTATTAATTTTTGGATTATGCACCACTTCACTTCCTGCATACATGCATCATAAGATTCCCCTACTTCTAATTTTCCATAGAACAGGTTTTTTTATGATGATAAATCTACGAGTCAACCATGGTGTAATTAAATTTCGGCTTATGTACCCTTGACTTTCGACAGTCATGCATCATTAAATTCCCCGACTGTACATTTCCATAAAATAAAGCATGATTTTTTGTGCTTGATAACATAGGTTTTTGTGCTGTCAGCTCTTGGACTATAATTCACGCCTGGAATGGAGAGAACTCAGGAGTGTCCTCATCCAAGTAGTTGCTGGTATATACCGTCAGACGAAAGAAATTTACTTGGATAACTTTGAATTAGTACTGCTCTATACTTCATGGCTGTGTGTGCCATAATCTGAGCAGGACACCTCCTGAGCAATTTCCATATTCCACATCGAGCTCATCGCTTTCCTCAAACAAAAAGAACAAAGGAAGATAATTTTTATATTTTCGAAAGTGTTACATAATTTCATTGATCCATAATTTTAAAAGTGAACATTTCATCTACGATTCTGTCTAAACGTTAAAAATAGGACTAAGTTATAAGAACTTCATAATTTATATATTAATGTTTATGAGACTTTAGCAGAAGTGAAATTTTGCTTACTCTTTAAAAGGGATATTAAAGATGAAACCATTTAAAATTTTTTGCTAAAAAATGTGGGTGTTTTTCTGAAGAAGGATAATTGGAGTAAAATGGGCGGAACTATGGATTCACTTTAACTTAAAAAAAAAAAAAAGTTTAAAAAAACATTGAAATTTGAACATAAGAGAAAAAGTTTTAATTTAAAATGGCTATATTTTTTTCTCTTTTCTTTTGTAAATTTAAATTTAAAAATTATTCTCTAAACTGATTTTAAGCTTAGTATTCTAAAATAAGTATGTTTATTTCTTACTAATCTCTGGAAGAGGGCTAAGATTTATTTGTCCTTTCCATTTTAAAAAAGGTTCACCCCTGATGCACCTGCACGCTAGGAGACATCATCCGCTTTACGAATAGTGGAATAATCTGACGTATTAAAAAGCAAAACTCAAAAAATCAAAGTTTATCCTAACCAGGTATGTGAGGAATTTAAATTATTATTTAATCAAAAGGAGTTAATCTCTTAACGACCCAAAAATATATTCCCACGCAAGTATCAGCAACATTTTTTTCGCGGAATTTTCATTTATGTAAAATGATTTTTATATATACTTAATTTTATGTATGCATATTTATTTAAATAAGTTCATATCTTAAATTAATTTATTTATGTATATTACTTGCGTTTGTTCCCACCCAACGTTTGAGATCAACTCTTTCTTCGGAAAGATTAAAAACTAATTAAACGTGTGTCAAAATATTTTAATAAATTTTACATTTAGCGCTATAAATTTTAAACGCGATATCACACTATTCGCAATTTGTCCGTGCCAATCTGCGCCGGGCCGTTCCAGACATCAAAATGTGTTAACCACTTAATTCGGGGCTAATATTCCGAAAACCGACAGCAAAAAAGACTATGTTATAAAGCACAAATAAAAACCTGTTCTATGGAAAATTAGAAGTAGGGAGATCTTATGATCCATGTCCGCAGGAAGTGAAGTGGTGCAAAAGCCAAAAATTAACACCACCATTGGTTGACTCCTAGGCTTGTCACTGCTTCTGTCCTACAACCTTAGGTATGAAAGCATGGATTAGAGTTGTAAGACAAACACAGTGATAAGCCTACGAGTCAACCACTGGTGGTATTAATTTTTGGATTATGCACCACTTCACTTCCTGCATACATGCATCATAAGATTCCCCTACTTCTAATTTTCCATAGAACAGGTTTTTTTATGATGATAAATCTACGAGTCAACCATGGTGTAATTAAATTTCGGCTTATGTACCTTGACATTCGACAGTCATGCATCATTAAATTCCCCGACTGTACATTTCCATAAAATAAAGCATGATTTTTTGTGCTTGATAACATAGGTTTTTGTGCTGTCAGCTCTTGGACTATAAGTCACGCCTGGAATGGAGAGAACTCAGGAGTGTCCTCATCCAAGCAGTTGCTGGTATATACCGTCAGACGAAAGAAATTTACTTGGATAACTTTGAATTAGTACTGCTCTATACTTCATGGCTGTGTGTGCCATAATCTGAGCAGGACACCTCCTGAGCAATTTCCATATTCCACATCGAGCTCATCGCTTTCCTCAAACAAAAAGAACAAAGGAAGATAATTTTTATATTTTCGAAAGTGTTACATAATTTCATTGATCCATAATTTTAAAAGTGAACATTTCATCTACGATTCTGTCTAAACGTTAAAAATAGGACTAAGTTATAAGAACTTCATAATTTATATATTAATGTTTATGAGACTTTAGCAGAAGTTGAATTTTGCTTACTCTTTAAAAGGGATATTAAAGATGAAACCATTTAAAATTTTTTGCTAAAAAATGTGGATGTTTTTCTGAAGAAGAATAATTGGAGTAAAATGGGCGGAACTATGGATTCACTTTAACTTAAAAAAAAAAAAAAAGTTTAAAAAAACGTTGAAATTTGAACATAAGAGAAAAAGTTTTAATTTAAAATGGCTATATTTTTTTCTCTTTTCTTTTGTAAATTTAAATTTAAAAATTATTCTCTAAACTGATTTTAAGCTTAGTATTCTAAAATAAGTATGTTTATTTCTTACTAATCTCTGGAAGAGGGCTAAGATTTATTTGTCCTTTCCATTTTAAAAAAGGTTCACCCCTGATGCACCTGCACGCTAGGAGACATCATCCGCTTTACGAATAGTGGAATAATCTGACTTATTAAAAAGCAAAACTCAAAAAATCAAAGTTTATCCTAACCAGGTATGTGAGGAATTTAAATTATTATTTAATCAAAAGGAGTTAATCTCATAACGACCCAAAAATATATTCCCACGCAAGTATCCGCAACATTTTTTTCGCGGAATTTTCATTTGTGCAAAATGATTTTTATATATACTTAATTTTATGTATGCAAATTTATTTAAATAAGTTCATATTTTAAATTAATTTATTTATGTATATTACTTGCGTTTGTTCCCACCCAACGTTTGAGATCAACTCTTTCTTCGGAAAGATTAAAAACTAATTAAACGTGTGTCAAAATATTTTAATAAATTTTACATTTAGCGCTATAAATTTTAAACGCGATATCACACTATTCGCAATTTGTCCGTGCCAATCTGCGCCGGCCCGTTCCAGACATCAAAATGTGTTAACCACTTAATTCGGGGCTAATATTCCGAAAACCGACAGCAAAAAAGACTATGTTATAAAGCACAAATAAAAACCTGTTCTATGGAAAATTAGAAGTAGGGAGATCTTATGATCCATGTCCGCAGGAAGTGAAGTGGTGCAAAAGCCAAAAATTAACACCACCATTGGTTGACTCCTAGGCTTGTCACTGTGTCTGTCCTACAACCTTAGGTATGAAAGCATGGATTAGAGTTGTAAGACAAACACAGTGATAAGCCTACGAGTCAACCACTGGTGGTATTAATTTTTGGATTATGCACCACTTCACTTCCTGCATACATGCATCATAAGATTCCCCTACTTCTAATTTTCCATAGAACAGGTTTTTTTATGATGATAAATCTACGAGTCAACCATGGTGTAATTAAATTTCGGCTTATGTACCCTTGACTTTCGACAGTCATGCATCATTAAATTCCCCGACTGTACATTTCCATAAAATAAAGCATGATTTTTTGTGCTTGATAACATAGGTTTTTGTGCTGTCAGCTCTTGGACTATAATTCACGCCTGGAATGGAGAGAACTCAGGAGTGTCCTCATCCAAGTAGTTGCTGGTATATACCGTCAGACGAAAGAAATTTACTTGGATAACTTTGAATTAGTACTGCTCTATACTTCATGGCTGTGTGTGCCATAATCTGAGCAGGACACCTCCTGAGCAATTTCCATATTCCACATCGAGCTCATCGCTTTCCTCAAACAAAAAGAACAAAGGAAGATAATTTTTATATTTCCGAAAGTGTTACATAATTTCATTGATCCATAATTTTAAAAGTGAACATTTCATCTACGATTCTGTCTAAACGTTAAAAATAGGACTAAGTTATAAGAACTTCATAATTTATATATTAATGTTTATGAGACTTTAGCAGAAGTTGAATTTTGCTTACTCTTTAAAAGGGATATTAAAGATGAAACCATTTAAAATTTTTTGCTAAAAAATGTGGGTGTTTTTCTGAAGAAGGATAATTGGAGTAAAATGGGCGGAACTATGGATTCACTTTAACTTAAAAAAAAAAAAAAAGTTTAAAAAAACATTGAAATTTGAACATAAGAGAAAAAGTTTTAATTTAAAATGGCTATATTTTTTTCTCTTTTCTTTTGTAAATTTAAATTTAAAAATTATTCTCTAAACTGATTTTAAGCTTAGTATTCTAAAATAAGTATGTTTATTTCTTACTAATCTCTGGAAGAGGGCTAAGATTTATTTGTCCTTTCCATTTTAAAAAAGGTTCACCCCTGATGCACCTGCACGCTAGGAGACATCATCCGCTTTACGAATAGTGGAATAATCTGACGTATTAAAAAGCAAAACTCAAAAAATCAAAGTTTATCCTAACCAGGTATGTGAGGAATTTAAATTATTATTTAATCAAAAGGAGTTAATCTCTTAACGACCCAAAAATATATTCCCACGCAAGTATCAGCAACATTTTTTTCGCGGAATTTTCATTTATGTAAAATGATTTTTATATATACTTAATTTTATGTATGCATATTTATTTAAATAAGTTCATATCTTAAATTAATTTATTTATGTATATTACTTGCGTTTGTTCCCACCCAACGTTTGAGATCAACTCTTTCTTCGGAAAGAATAAAAACTAATTAAACGTGTGTCAAAATATTTTAATAAATTTTACATTTAGCGCTATAAATTTTAAACGCGATATCACACTATTCGCAATTTGTCCGTGCCAATCTGCGCCGGCCCGTTCCAGACATCAAAATGTGTTAACCACTTAATTCGGGGCTAATATTCCGAAAACCGACAGCAAAAAAGACTATGTTATAAAGCACAAATAAAAACCTGTTCTATGGAAAATTAGAAGTAGGGAGATCTTATGATCCATGTCCGCAGGAAGTGAAGTGGTGCAAAAGCCAAAAATTAACACCACCATTGGTTGACTCCTAGGCTTGTCACTGCTTCTGTCCTACAACCTTAGGTATGAAAGCATGGATTAGAGTTGTAAGACAAACACAGTGATAAGCCTACGAGTCAACCACTGGTGGTATTAATTTTTGGATTATGCACCACTTCACTTCCTGCATACATGCATCATAAGATTCCCCTACTTCTAATTTTCCATAGAACAGGTTTTTTTATGATGATAAATCTACGAGTCAACCATGGTGTAATTAAATTTCGGCTTATGTACCCTTGACATTCGACAGTCATGCATCATTAAATTCCCCGACTGTACATTTCCATAAAATAAAGCATGATTTTTTGTGCTTGATAACATAGGTTTTTGTGCTGTCAGCTCTTGGACTATAATTCACGCCTGGAATGGAGAGAACTCAGGAGTGTCCTCATCCAAGCAGTTGCTGGTATATACCGTCAGACGAAAGAAATTTATTTGGATAACTTTGAATTAGTACTGCTCTATACTTCATGGCTGTGTGTGCCATAATCTGAGCAGGACACCTCCTGAGCAATTTCCATATTCCACATCGAGCTCATCGCTTTCCTCAAACAAAAAGAACAAAGGAAGATAATTTTTATATTTTCGAAAGTGTTACATAATTTCATTGATCCATAATTTTAAAAGTGAACATTTCATCTACGATTCTGTCTAAACGTTAAAAATAGGACTAAGTTATAAGAACTTCATAATTTATATATTAATGTTTATGAGACTTTAGCAGAAGTTGAATTTTGCTTACTCTTTAAAAGGGATATTAAAGATGAAACCATTTAAAATTTTTTGCTAAAAAATGTGGATGTTTTTCTGAAGAAGAATAATTGGAGTAAAATGGGCGGAACTATGGATTCACTTTAACTTAAAAAAAAAATAAATAAAATAAAAAACGTTGAAATTTGAACATAAGAGAAAAAGTTTTAATTTAAAATGGCTATATTTTTTTCTCTTTTCTTTTGTAAATTTAAATTTAAAAATTATTCTGTAAACTAATTTTATGCTTAGTATTCTAAAATAAGTATGTTTATTTCTTATTAATCTCTGGAAGAGAGCTAAGATTTATTTGTCCTTTCCATTTAAAAAAAGGTTCACCCCTGATGCACCTGCACGCTAGGAGACATCATCCGCTTTACGAATAGTGGAATAATCTGACTTATTAAAAAGCAAAACTCAAAAAATCAAAGTTTATCCTAACCAGGTATGTGAGGAATTTAAATTATTATTTAATCAAAAGGAGTTAATCTCATAACGACCCAAAAATATATTCCCACGCAAGTATCAGCAACATTTTTTTCGCGGATTTTTCATTTGTGCAAAATGACTTTTATATATACTTAATTTTATGTATGCATATTTATTTAAATAAGTTCATATTTTAAATTAATTTATTGATGTATATTACTTGCGTTTGATCCCACCCAACGTTTGAGATCAACTCTTTCTTCGGAAAGATTTAAAACTTATTAAACGTGTGTCAAAATATTTTAATAAATTTTACATTTAGCGCTATAAATTTTAAACGCGATATCACACTATTCGCAATTTGTCCGTGCCAATCTGCGCCGGCCCGTTCCAGACATCAAAATGTGTTAACCACTTAATTCGGGGCTAATATTCCGAAAACAAACAGCAAAAAAGACTTTGTTATAAAGCACAAATAAAAACCTGTTCTATGGAAAATTAGAAGTAGGGAGATCTTATGATCCATGTCCGCAGGAAGTGAAGTGGTGCAAAAGCCAAAAATTAACACCACCATTGGTTGACTCCTAGGCTTGTGTCACTGTGTCTGTCCTACAACCTTAGGTATGAAAGCTTGGATTAGAGCAAAGAAGTTGGAAATAGATAGAAGGATAATAACAAGCCCGACAAGCTCCGAAGAAAGCTGAGGATTCTGGGATTCGGTGGACCCTCAAACTGCCTTGCAACCCTGCTGACATTGGCGATTGGCGATAACTTGGCATTTCCTTTATCTCTCGCTCTGATTCTGCCATTGCACCTGCCAAATATTTTTGCTGTCAACAAGATCTCCTTTTTCTTTATTTTTTATTTTTAAATTATAATTTTTGAAAGATGTATTGCGCATTTAAAGAATGCGGCAGTTATAAAAAGAAGAAGGAAAAAGGAATAACATTTCATAAGTAAGTTTGTTCATTTATTAGATTTTATCAGACTGATCTTTCGTAAAATTTTCTTTCTAATCTATCATGTTTTTGAAATGAATGTAATACTGAATAAGTAGAATAAGAATTTAGATTTATTTTTTTGTCTTTCAAAGTTTTTTTTTTAATTAAACAGCATAGTTTAAAAATTATTAGGTGTAGCTGTAATTGTTTTTTCTCTATATCACTTTTTAAAGAATTTTTTAGCTAATACGCTTGTTGATAGAACTTTACACGAACGTTTGCGGTGATATAATGTAGCAATGTATTTTTTAAAACTTAACAATAGAGTTTAATTCAGAAGAAAAACTAATTTGAAGCAATTGTAATTTGATTTATTATATTTTGTAGTTAAAAAGATATAGAGTAAATGTGCCAGCAATGGACATCTTCCAAAGTTTTTGGCATATTAAACGGATAATAAATATCCAACTTTCATTATTTTTTTGTAATTCTCCCTTTCAGATTTCATAATCTGGATTATTAAAGAAAAAGGAAAGAGTCATATGGCTCAAGCTTTCTCCATTCAAATAATGACAATTTTTTTAGTTACCATAAAGTATCGAAAGTAAGCCACTCTCTGAATATACACCCCCCCCCCCCCTCATATATGCAAAATTTTCCTTTTTTGAAAAAGTGGCATGTATAAGCCCTCCCCTTCAAGTTTTATTTTCTGACGCTTTAAATCCTTCTGTTTTTCTGAAAATTCATTAAGTTTTTTGTTTACATATCTTCTAAGTGAATATATCTTATGCAATTTATTTTTATCTAATCTCTTTACATATAATTGTATCAGAATGGCTTACTTTGCTATGTGCACTGCCAGAGTTTTTAAAGGAATGTTCCTTTCGAAGGAGGCTATTAATGTTTTCCTTTATTTAAAATGGTATTTAATTGTGATTTTAAAGTAATATATAATTGTATAGGTGTAATTAAATTCTTATAAATGCATGTGTAGTATCTTGATGAATATCTATAAATATTTCTTTAGCATGTGTTCATAATCTTTTATTCTAAACATGTTTAAAACTTTGCATGGTTAGTTTTAAGTATTTATTATTTCTTTTCAGAATCTTATTCCTATAATCTTAACAAGTCTTCTACCACTTCTTGTGGCCAAAATTGTGTCATTGAGTGCATGTTGAGTGTTTTTTACATTTCGCATTCCTCAGTGACATTGTTCTGGCCAAATTTTCTTGTCTCTTGCTGCCTGTTGACTCTACTTACTGAAGTATAATTTATAATGACTGATGATACTAAAATTTTTGTAAGTATATGCATGTCTTTACATCTTTTGATTTTCATTACAATGACACTAGAAGTGCCCTATCTCTAGAACGGTGCAAGATATTTTGTTGTGTTTTTTTTTTATTTTAAAGATAATATTCTTCTGTTTAAAATGATATACCCAATTTTGAAAAATGTATTCAACTTTTCTTGTGGCAATCTTTTGAAAAAAAAATTTTTTTTCGAAAATGCCAATCCTAAAAATTTTGATTTTTTTTGCTGTTGATCAATACCATTGGGAACTATCTTCACTGTAAAGGAGAACTTCCACTTTTGAGTTTAACAAATTTTAGAAACATTTAAAAAATTCAGAGAATTTTACAGGAACTGTTTATATACAGTTCCAGTAAAAGTCACTGAATTTTTGCTTATTTGTATCATATTTGTAAGGATAAGCCTACTATATATCCTAAACAAGTTAGAAATTGCAATATCAAATGTGGCAAATGTGGTGCGTGCATAGTATTAGCTAGAAATCATGAAAAAAAAATCTTTAAATAATAACATTAAGTTAAACAAAGCAAAAACAAATGTGTAACATACAGGTGAGGTATTGCACTATAATAATCATAAAAAAATTAAATTCTAGAAATTATTAAAAATATATATGTGATTAATTGCGTTGTTGCATCTTAGAAGGAAAGTAATTGATATCAGGTTCAATTAATTTCAACAGAATGCAAACTGAACTGGATTTATATGACAACTGCTTTTTATTTGATTTTTTGTATTATTCATTTTAGAAACTAATGACCTTGCCGACAAAGATAGATGGAAAAAATATTAAAAAATCAAACACCAGTTTCTTTAAATAGCTCTGAAATTAATTTCTAAATTGAAATTATCTTATCATTGGTACATTTACTAATGTGGTGATTTATGGTATTTAAAAAAGCCACAATTAAAATTCTTCAATTTCCAATAAATCAAATTTAGTCAAGATAAGATAATCTAGAGTTTGTGTATTTTGTGTAGTATCACTCTATAATGATTGAGAGTCACAACTAACAACGTGCCAAAATTATTCTTTCGCATGCCACTTTTGGCACACGTGCCATAGGTTCGCCGTCCCTGGCCTAGAGGGAAATTACAGAATTTTTCAGTTTTATATCATTCCGTATGTAGTATTTTAATATGTAATTCTTGATAATGATTGAACTAGTAGTTTTTCAGGAAGGAAGTATAAATTTATTTTTGAAAAATAAATCAAGATATTGGTGATATCACTGGTTATTGCTAGTTTTTAATCAAATATATTTATGTATTTTAATCAAGTATTTTTTGTTATTAAGACTTACTAAACCTCAAATAAAACTTCCTTACTTTATAATTTTGTTGTGAATTAATAGGGTATCTTTATGGGGCATGTTTCATTGAATAATTCCAGGAAAATGTTTATTTTCCTGGAATTATTCAATGAATGACTTTCATATTCATTTTTCCTGTCAAATTTTTAGTAAAATCATTAATAGATAATGTTTCAATGTCAGCTTCTGAAAATAAGCTTTCGTATGCATCTCCATTAACTGCATTTGTTCAATGCTGAAATAATGAATTTAAAAATTTTAATTTGTGTAAAAAAAAAAAAAAAATGTCATCCAGAAATTCTATTGTGAATATAATGCCTTTCTGTATGTAAAAAGTATTTTTATGGCTAGTAATATCATAATTCAATTGGAAAATACTAACCTAAAGTTAAAATTTTCATCCCCCTTCCCTTCAAAATATTTATTTATACACATGATACAAATTTTCTCTTCAAATTCCATTTAAATGGCTTAAATTTGTATGTTTTTTTGTTTATATTTAAAATGACATTTGTTATACAAGCATATCATTTATGAAATTATAGTTGTAACATAAAAGGTTAGATCTTATGGTTAGTAGGTATACTTTATTTATATCTAATGTAATCAAATGCTGCTAGTAAATAGATATGAATAAAAAAAGCTCTTAAATCTCTGAGCTTTCTAGCATCATTTTCAGTAAATAGTTGCTTTAAAAGAAATTTAACCTTTTCACCACTGAAAAAGTTCTTTGTAAATTTTGATATTTTAAGGAATGTTACTCTTAAACAACTATTGATTAAATGTTTAAGTAATAACTAGCAATATAATTAAGATAAATAATTTGGTAACTTTTTAATAAATTATTTTATTTTTATTAATATTTTATTTCTATTGAAGAAATTTTTCATAATATTTTTTTTATTAACAATTACTTCATAAAGATATATGGCATTTTAAAATGCAAAACAGAAAGTTTAAAATCTGAAAAATTCAAAAATCTGTGAAGTCCTTAATCACGAGCTGTGCATATTTTGAGTTTATTGTATATTCCAGTAATGTATTTTAATAAACATACATACTGATTTAAAAACAATTTTGGAAACATTTCAAATTGTATAATTTAAGTATTAAGTTATTGATATTTACATTTTTCTTATCTGAGACATGAAAACATTCTGAAACAAAAATTTTATGCACCCACAGTGGTCAAAAGGTTAACTGCTACTGAGTTAAGTAATAAAATATTTTTAACATTTTTTTCCCCCTTAAGGTCTTGATTTAAGAATTAGATTTAAAAAACTAAACCTCTTGAATTATCTGTTAAAGTTCCTGGCTTACAGTGCCCAACCCTGTTTTCTTGAGTATGGGTCCTGAGGTATACAGCATATATCCCAGTCAGGTGGCCAGCCTAATGCGGAGCTCCCAGTGTTTAGTTCACAGGCAAGCTTGGTACTCATGTTATCGACCCAGAAAGGATGAAAGACTGAGTGAATCTTGACCAACCAGAGTCAAACCTGTTGCAGGGCAGTCAGATGCGCTGACCACTACGCTTCTAAGAATTTGGATATCTGGAGTACACTGAACTTTTGCTATCAAATTCTGATTTGTCTTTTTTTATAGTTCGAAAAGAAACGAAAGTTGTTTATGTAATTTTTAAGAGAATGTTTTAAATCATCTAATCATTTGTTTAATTTTATTGTTGCTGTGAAAATGCAAAACTCAATTTTTCTGTGCAAAGTTACATTTCTTTTATAATTATTTATCCAATAAAGTATTTTGTATTATTAGTTTGTTTTCTTTTATTTATTTCATGTAATTCTTTAAAAATACATATATATATATTTCTAATGTTTCCTAATTTCATTGAATTAATTAGGATATTTTTAAATGAATTTTCTAAATAATTGCTCAACATGCAAACATTAAAGTGTACTCTTTTAATTCATCTGATTTGTTTCTTAAGTGGTTCTCAAACTATTTTTTTTCTCTACTCAACAATATCAAACAGTCTCGCGCAGTTACATAGGTGCAAGAAGTTCATCCAAGCAAAGACTATTAGGTGTTGCTGAAAGAGGATAGTCCAGCAGATTTAAATTTGTCTTGCATTGTAGCTAAAAATTGATCTTTTAAAATAAAAGAATGTGGAATGTTTTTGCTAATAATATTGCTATTATTTCACTATATAAAGTATAATTTACCATTGGTCAAAAATCTCTCCAAGGCTGAAGACTTGCTCTCGTGCACATTTGTAAACATAATGGTGTGACACTTTTATGCATGATTATTAAATGAATTTATTATCGAATAGTTTAATTCATTTTTTGATAAATAAATTGCATCTTTCTTTTTCTGTGCTATTGCGCCTGGATATTTGGTACAAAAATGTCTATTTTGACAGCATTTTCTCACCATCTCCAAAAAAAAAAAAAAAAAAAAGGAAAAATAGTTTGATTGCATAATTCCTCAGTAAGAACACTACCAAAATTCATGAGATTAAGAAACGAAAAATGTAATAATTTAATAGTTTCTTGAAAAATTGAATGTATATTAAAGTTTCTCTTTTCAAAGAAAAGTATCTTAATGTAATATAACTGTATAATTTTTAAATAAATGTGTAATTTATATTAAAAATATCTTTAACTGCCTCTAAGATTTTGTAAAATGTAATATTCCTTAAGTTTCTCCGAAATTTTACTACTCTCCATGAATTAAAACTAAATACATTGTGTACATACACTACAAGCTAGTACTAACTGCAGGGCTGCCACAGGTTTGCATCAGTATTTTTCTAATATAAATTTTGAAGTATACTTCTCTTGCAAATGTTGTCAAAGTGTGTGTTAATGATTTTTGTTTTGAGAAAGTGGTGCCAGTTAGAATTAAAAACTAGTCGCATGTGGCAGCCCTGTAGCTGTAGCATTATTATTTAATTGCATATTTACTGAACACATTTTTTTCATAACTACGTAAACTCAGTAGCTGTTCTTATTTAAAAACAATGAAATCTAGATGCACTTGTTATTTTGAATTGGATTTCCAGATGCAAAAATGAAGAAATAATTCTTTATAAGGCAGCAATGAGTAATAATTTGAGATATCTAAAAATAATAAAAATCTATTTGATCACAAATCATTTATATTGAACATACTAGTTTCATGCTATTTTGTTTTTGAGTCTATGAATGTATCAGAAAGTTTTAAGCTGCATTAACATAAGTAAATAAATGCAGTCAGGAAAGTGATTCTGAACATCAAAGCTGCAGAACGGAATTGAGAAATAACCAATTTTTGGAACAGATGTGCTTATACAGCCTATATCAGGGCCCCCACCAGTGGCTGAGAAGTTCTGCTCTCGAAGCTGGTAGACGGGAGGCGCTGGGTTCGATCCCAATCACGCCCGTCGGCCTAATCGTTCGGAGTTTTCATGGTTTTCTTCGAACCTTGGATTTTTCCAACTAAGATTTTTTTTTCTTAATACAATACAACCAACCAGCCTATATAAGGTTCAGGTTTAATAAAAATGGTCTACAAAAAAAAAAAAAAAAGCTAAACTAAGATTTTTTTTTTCTTAAATTGTCTGATTAAATTAAACTGTCCTGAATTAAAAGACTAAATAAATCAATTCTCTGAATTGATTTTCAAAAATATTGGAAGCATGTAAGAGAGAGGGAGGGGGGGGGGGGATCTGGAAAATTTAATAACTGGATATTTTTCTATTCAAGTCCTTCTTTCTAAATTGCTGTGCCCCCCCCCCCTCCCCACAAAAAAGGGGATGAGCTCAGTATTGATTTCAGGGGGGGACATTCCCTCCCAGAGCAATGAGATGCCACCCCCCTGGAAGATTTGAGATTTTGTGTTTTCAGTGCTCAAAAAGTGCAATCCCCCCCCCCCTAATCGTTCGGAGTTTTCTTCGAACCTTGGATTTTTCCAAGCGTTAATACGGGTTAGGTTCCCTTAGAAAGACCCCCTGGGCCTATATCCCTCGTGCAGATAATTGGCCGTCATAAATACAACCAACCAGCCTATATAAGGTTCAGGTTTAATAAAAATGGTCTACAAAAAAAAAAACAAAAAAACTAAGTTTGTTTTTTTTTCAGAATTTCCCTTCGAAACAATTTTTAAAACATAAATTTAACAGCAAAAAACATTAAATGCTTATTAAAATAACCTAACACAGGAATTAAAGAGTTGAAGAAATTTTGGACATTCTCTGAATTAAAAGACTAAATAAATCAATTCTCTGAATTGATTTTCAAAAATATTGGAAGCATGTAAGAGAAAGGGAGGGGGGGGGGGGGGATCTGGAAAATTTAATAACTGGATATTTTTCTATTCAAGTCCTTCTTTCTAAATTGCTGTGCCCCCCCCCCCCCCGGAGCCACAGAAATCCCTCCCAGAGAAAAGTATCTGAATACAACACTGGATGAGCTTATTATAAGCATCTGAAAGTCATCTAAATGGATTCATTTAAAAGCTCTTTCCAGACTGAAGTTTTTTTAGACTTTAAAAATGAAAGGATGTTTTCATAAGGTTAATGGTACATATAGTTATATTTCATTTTAATGTATAAATAACTTTTAAAATGTGTCTGATTTCCCGCCCTAGTATAGATGGAAAAAAAAATTCTGCCTTTTTAAATATTTCCCAATTTTATGCCTACTATTAGAAGTTTTGAAAAAGAACGGAAAAAATATCTTTTTTATGAAGCCACTTGTGAAGAATAAATTTCCTTCCTCCCCCCCCCCCCCCCCAAAAAAAAAAAAATAAATTAAGGGAGATATATGCAAATCATGTAACAGAATATTCATTCAAATTAAAGTACTTACTACATCTTTGAAATTGTTTTTTTAGTTATTTCGCATAAATGTTATAGAAGCACAATTTAAGGTGACCTATTTATAACTTGGGTTCAATGTACAACTGAATATATTTAAAAATTTCGTAAATAAATCCGGTAAACTTTATTAAAACTGGGTGGGGTGGGGGGGGGGGGAGACGTCTGCGTTTATTTTTATAAGTTGCTGTATTTTGTATATAAGCTTTTTAATAATAAAGTTAAAAAATATATGTCAAATTTAAACTGATTCTCCAAAGATTACTTTGGATGAGTTATTTAAAATAAATTAGATCTGTTGGAAATATCTAGTGAAATATAAAATTAGCCGATTAATATTATTTTTAAAAAGTCTTAATTCTATATAGTTAATTTCAAGATACATAGCTGTTAAAATAGCTTTGAAAGGATAGTTATCAAACGTTAGTTTCCCGCTACGTCAAATAATCTATTCTACTGTAAACAAACACAATATCACGTTCTTTTTAACTCTGTGATGAAACGTTAAAAAGAACAAAATGTCGAGTGTAAGAAGGGCAAATAAGCGATAAGCGCGCCAAACTATTGCCATTCTCTCAGGGAATTCTGGGAAATGAGGGACCCTCAAAGAAATCCGGTGGCATCGAGTCCTCTCCCTGCTTCTAATGGGAAAGGGGTTTGTTTCCCTTCCATGTATTCCTTCTTCCATGGATTAGAGTTGTAAGACAAACACAGTGATAAGCCTACTAGTCAACCACTGGTGGTATTAATTTTTGATTATGCACCACTTCACTTCCTGCATACATGCATCATAAGATTCCCCTACTTCTAATTTTCCATAGAACAGGTTTTTTTATGATGATAAATCTACGAGTCAACCACTGATCATCATCTGCTTTACGAATAGTGGAATAATCTGACGTATTAAAAAGCAAAACTCAAAAAATCAAAGTTTATCCTAACCAGGTATGTGAGGAATTTAAATTATTATTTAATCAAAAGGAGTTAATCTCTTAACGACCCAAAAATATATTCCCACGCAAGTATCAGCAACATTTTTTTCGCGGAATTTTCATTTGTGTAAAATGATTTTTATATATACTTAATTTTATGTATGCATATTTATTTAAATAAGTTCATATCTTAAATTAATTTATTTATGTATATTACTTGCGTTTGTTCCCACCCAACGTTTGAGATCAACTCTTTCTTCGGAAAGATTAAAAACTAATTAAACGTGTGTCAAAATATTTTAATAAATTTTACATTTAGCGCTATAAATTTTAAACGCGATATCACACTATTCACAATTTGTCCGTGCCAATCTGCGCCGGCCCGTTCCAGACATCAAAATGTGTTAACCACTTAATTCGGGGCTAATATTCCGAAAACCGACAGCAAAAAAGACTATGTTATAAAGCACAAATAAAAACCTGTTCTATGGAAAATTAGAAGTAGGGAGATCTTATGATCCATGTCCGCAGGAAGTGAAGTGGTGCAAAAGCCAAAAATTAACACCACCATTGGTTGACTCCTAGGCTTGTCACTGCTTCTGTCCTACAACCTTAGGTGTGAAAGCATGGATTAGAGTTGTAAGACAAACACAGTGATAAGCCTACGAGTCAACCACTGGTGGTATTAATTTTTGGATTATGCACCACTTCACTTCCTGCATACATGCATCATAAGATTCCCCTACTTCTAATTTTCCATAGAACAGGTTTTTTTATGATGATAAATCTACGAGTCAACCATGGTGTAATTAAATTTCGGCTTATGTACCCTTGACATACGACAGTCATGCATCATTAAATTCCCCGACTGTACATTTCCATAAAATAAAGCATGATTTTTTGTGCTTGATAACATAGGTTTTTGTGCTGTCAGCTCTTGGAATATAATTCACGCCTGGAATGGAGAGAACTCAGGAGTGTCCTCATCCAAGCAGTTGCTGGTATATACCGTCAGACGAAAGAAATTTACTTGGATAACTTTGAATTAGTACTGCTCTATACTTCATGGCTGTGTGTGCCATAATCTGAGCAGGACACCTCCTGAGCAATTTCCATATTCCACATCGAGCTCATCGCTTTCCTCAAACAAAAAGAACAAAGGAAGATAATTTTTATATTTTCGAAAGTGTTACATAATTTCATTGATCCATAATTTTAAAAGTGAACATTTCATCTACGATTCTGTCTAAACGTTAAAAATAGGACTAAGTTATAAGAACTTCATAATTTATATATTAATGTTTATGAGACTTTAGCAGAAGTTGAATTTTGCTTACTCTTTAAAAGGGATATTAAAGATGAAACCATTTAAAATTTTTTGCTAAAAAATGTGGATGTTTTTCTGAAGAAGAATAATTGGAGTAAAATGGGCGGAACTATGGATTCACTTTAACTTAAAAAAAAAAAAAATAAAAAAATAAAAAACGTTGAAATTTGAACATAAGAGAAAAAGGTTTAATTTAAAATGGCTATATTTTTTTCTCTTTTCTTTTGTAAATTTAAATTTAAAAATTATTCTGTAAACTAATTTTATGCTTAGTATTCTAAAATAAGTATGTTTATTTCTTATTAATCTCTGGAAGAGAGCTAAGATTTATTTGTCCTTTCCATTTAAAAAAAGGTTCACCCCTGATGCACCTGCACGCTAGGAGACATCATCCGCTTTACGAATAGTGGAATAATCTGACTTATTAAAAAGCAAAACTCAAAAAATCAAAGTTTATCCTAACCAGGTATGTGAGGAATTTAAATTATTATTTAATCAAAAGGAGTTAATCTCATAACGACCCAAAAATATATTCCCACGCAAGTATCAGCAACATTTTTTTCGCGGATTTTTCATTTGTGCAAAATGACTTTTATATATACTTAATTTTATGTATGCATATTTATTTAAATAAGTTCATATTTTAAATTAATTTATTGATGTATATTACTTGCGTTTGATCCCACCCAACGTTTGAGATCAACTCTTTCTTCGGAAAGATTTAAAACTTATTAAACGTGTGTCAAAATATTTTAATAAATTTTACATTTAGCGCTATAAATTTTAAACGCGATATCACACTATTCGCAATTTGTCCGTGCCAATCTGCGCCGGCCCGTTCCAGACATCAAAATGTGTTAACCACTTAATTCGGGGCTAATATTCCGAAAACAAACAGCAAAAAAGACTTTGTTATAAAGCACAAATAAAAACCTGTTCTATGGAAAATTAGAAGTAGGGAGATCTTATGATCCATGTCCGCAGGAAGTGAAGTGGTGCAAAAGCCAAAAATTAACACCACCATTGGTTGACTCCTAGGCTTGTGTCACTGTGTCTGTCCTACAACCTTAGGTATGAAAGCTTGGATTAGAGTTGTAAGACAAACACAGTGATAAGCCTACGAGTCAAACACTGGTGGTATTAATTTTTGGATTATAGACCACTTCACTTCCTGCATACATGCATCATAAGATTCCCCTACTTCTAATTTTCCATAGAACAGGTTTTTTTATGATGATAAATCTACGAGTCAACCATGGTGTAATTAAATTTCGGCTTATGTACCCTTGACATTCGACAGTCATGCATCATTAAATTCCCCGACTGTACATTTCCATAAAATAAAGCATGATTTTTTGTGCTTGATAACATAGGTTTTTGTGCTGTCAGCTCTTGGACTATAATTCACGCCTGGAATGGAGAGAACTCAGGAGTGTCCTCATCCAAGCAGTTGCTGCTATATACCGTCAGACGAAAGAAATTTACTTGGATAACTTTGAATTAGTACTGCTCTATACTTCATGGCTGTGTGTGCCATAATCTGAGCAGGACACCTCCTGAGCAATTTCCATATTCCACATCGAGCTCATCGCTTACCTCAAACAAAAAGAACAAAGGAAGATAATTTTTATATTTTCGAAAGTGTTACATAATTTCATTGATCCATAATTTTAAAAGTGAACATTTCATCTACGATTCTGTCTAAACGTTAAAAATAGGACTAAGTTATAACAACTTCATAATTTATATATTAATGTTTATGAGACTTTAGCAGAAGTTGAATTTTGCTTACTCTTTAAAAGGGATATTAAAGATGAAACCATTTAATTTTTTTTGCTAAAAAATGTGGATGTTTTTCTGAAGAAGAATAATTGGAGTAAAATGGGCGGAACTATGGATTCACTTTAACTTTAAAAAAAAAAATAAATAAAATAAAAAACGTTGAAATTTGAACATAAGAGAAAAAGTTTTAATTTAAAATGGCTATATTTTTTTCTCTTTTCTTTTGTAAATTTAAATTTAAAAATTATTCTCTAAACTGATTTTAAGCTTAGTATTCTAAAATAAGTATGTTTATTTCTTACTAATCTCTGGAAGAGGGCTAAGATTTATTTGTCCTTTCCATTTTAAAAAAGGTTCACCCCTGATGCACCTGCACGCTAGGAGACATCATCCGCTTTACGAATAGTGGAATAATCTGACTTATTAAAAAGCAAAACTCAAAAAATCAAAGTTTATCCTAACCAGGGATGTGAGGAATTTCAATTATTATTTAATTAAAACGAGTTAATTTCATAACGACCCAAAAATATATTCCCACGCAAGTGTCAGCAACATTTTTTTCGCGGAATTTTCATTTGTGCAAAATGACTTTTATATATACTTAATTTTATGTATGCATATTTATTTAAATAAGTTCATATTTTAAATTAATTTATTTATGTATATTACTTGCGTTTGATCCCACCCACCGTTTGAGATCAACTCTTTCTTCGGAAAGATTTAAAACTTATTAAACGTGTGTCAAAATATTTTAATAAATTTTACATTTAGCGCTATAAATTTTAAACGCGATATCATACTATTCGCAATTTGTCCGTGCCAATCTGCGCCGGCCCGTTCCAGACATCAAAATGTGTTAACCACTTATTTCGGGGATAATATTCCGAAAACCGACAGCAAAAAAGACTATGTTATAAAGCACAAATAAAAACCTGTTCTATGGAAAATTAGAAGTAGGGAAATCTTATGATCCATGTCCGCAGGAAGTGAAGTGGTGCAAAAGCCAAAAATTAACACCACCATTGGTTGACTCCTAGGCTTGTCACTGTGTCTGTCCTACAACCTTAGGTATGAACTCTTGGATTAGAGTTGTAAGACAAACACAGTGATAAGCCTACGAGTCAACCACTGGTGGTATTAATTTTTGATTATGCACCACTTCACTTCCTGCATACATGCATCATAAGATTCCCCTACATCTAATTTTCCATAGAACAGGTTTTTTTATGATGATAAATCTACGAGTCAACCATGGTGTAATTAAATTTCGGCTTATGTACCCTTGACTTTCGACAGTCATGCATCATTAAATTCCCCGACTATACATTTCCATAAAATAAAGCATGATTTTTTGTGCTTGATAACATAGGTTTTTGTGCTATCTGCTCTTGGACTATAATTAACGCCTGGAATGGAGAGTACTCAGGAGTGTCTTCATCCAAGCAGTTGCTGGTATATACCGTTAGACGAAAGACATTTACTTGGATAACTTTGAATTACTACTGCTCTATTCTTCATGGCTGTGTGTGCCAAAATCTGAGCAGGACACCTCCTGAGCAATTTCCATATTCCACATCGAGCTCATCGCTTTCCTCAAACAAAAAGAACAAAGGAAGATAATTTTTATATTTTCGACCATACGTTTCATAAAATTAAAAAGTGTTACATAATTTCATTGATCCATAATTTTAAAAGTGAACATTTCATCTACGATTCTGTCTAAACGTTAAAAATAGGACTAAGTTATAAGAATTTCATAATTTATATATTAATGTTTATGAGACTTTAGCAGAAGTTGAATTTTGCTTACTCTTTAAAAAGGATATTAAAGATGAAACCATTTAAAATTTTTTGCTAAAAAATGTGGATGTTTTTCTGAAGAAGAATAATTGGAGTAAAATGGGCGGAACTATGGATTCACTTTAACTTAAAAAAAAAAAAAGTTTAAAAAAACATTGAAATTTGAACATAAGAGAAAAAGTTTTAATTTAAAATGGCTATATTTTTTTCTCTTTTCTTTTGTAAATTTAAACTTAAAAATTATTCTGTAAACTAATTTTATGCTTAGTATTCTAAAATAAGTATGTTTATTTCTTATTAATCTCTGGAAGAGGGCTAAGATTTATTTGTCCTTTCCATTTAAAAAAAGGTTCAACCCTGATGCACCTGCACGCTAGGAGACATCATCCGCTTTACGAATAGTGGAATAATCTGACTTATTAAAAAGCAAAACTCAAAAAATCAAAGTTTATCCTAACCAGGTATGTGAGGAATTTCAATTATTATTTAATCAAAAGGAGTTAATCTCATAACGACCCAAAAATATATTCCCACGCAAGTATCAGCAACATTTTTTTCGCGGATTTTTCATTTGTGCAAAATGACTTTTATATATACTTAATTTTATGTATGCATATTTATTTAAATAAGTTCATATTTTAAATTAATTTATTGATGTATATTACTTGCGTTTGATCCCACCCAACGTTTGAGATCAACTCTTTCTTCGGAAAGATTTAAAACTTATTAAACGTATGTCAAAATATTTTAATAAATTTTACATTTAGCGCTATAAATTTTAAACGCGATATCACACTATTCGCAATTTGTCCGTGCCAATCTGCGCCGGCCCGTTCCAGACATCAAAATGTGTTAACCACTTAATTCGGGGCTAATATTCCGAAAACAAACAGCAAAAAAGACTTTGTTATAAAGCACAAATAAAAACCTGTTCTATGGAAAATTAGAAGTAGGGAGATCTTATGATCCATGTCCGCAGGAAGTGAAGTGGTGCAAAAGCCAAAAATTAACACCACCATTGGTTGACTCCTAGGCTTGTGTCACTGTGTCTGTCCTACAACCTTAGGTATGAAAGCTTGGATTAGAGTTGTAAGACAAACACAGTGATAAGCCTACTAGTCAACCACTGGTGGTATTAATTTTTGATTATGCACCACTTCACTTCCTGCATACATGCATCATAAGATTCCCCTACTTCTAATTTTCCATAGAACAGGTTTTTTTATGATGATAAATCTACGAGTCAACCATAGTGTAATTAAATTTCGGCTTATGTACCCTTGACTTTCGACAGTCATGCATCATTAAATTCCCCGACTGTTCATTTCCATAAAATAAAGCATGATTTTTTGTGCTTGATAACATAGGTTTTTGTGCTGTCAGCTCTTGGACTATAATTCACGCCTGGAATGGAGAGAACTCAGGAGTGTCCTCATCCAAGCAGTTGCTGGTATATACCGTCAGACGAAAGAAATTTACTTGGATAACTTTGAATTAGTACTGCTCTATTCTTCATGGCTGTGTGTGCCATAATCTGAGCAGGACACCTCCTAAGCAATTTCCATATTCCGCATGGAGCTCATCGCTTTCCTCAAACAAAAAGAACAAAGGAAGATAATTTTTATATTTTCGAAAGTGTTACATAATTTCATTGATCCATAATTTTAAAAGTGAACATTTCATCTACGATTCTGTCTAAACGTTAAAAATAGGACTAAGTTATAAGAACTTCATAATTTATATATTAATGTTTATGAGACTTTAGCAGAAGTTGAATTTTGCTTACTCTTTAAAAGCAGGGTTGGCAAGTTTTTGACATGCGACGGTTTAAACCGATTTTAACCATGGTTAAAACCGCCGTGTCAAAAACCTTTCTGTCAAAAATGTCTAAAAGTGTCAAAAACCTAGTTTTAATAAAAATCATACCAAAAGAATTATTTAGCAGAGTTAGATGGGCTTTAAACAATAAATTCTAAGTAAAACCAGAGTTTCCCCCAGACAGTTTCAGGAGGGTGCTGCACCCAGCCTGCCCTTCGGTTTACAAAATAGTACCTCTCTTGCCCCTCATTTAAAAATTAGCTCCCTTCCCGGTAGCAAAAAGTTCAAGACGGGAGACGGACGTCGCAGATTTTCTTTTCTCTTTTGCAGACTCTTTTTCATCGAACTTTTATTTTGCTTCATATTTTTTGTTTAGCTCTTTATTCCTTAATACAAAAAGTTAAGATTATTATTAATAAAAAGCTGTAAAATGCCTAAAAACTCAACAGGCAAGTGATTGCTTAATTAATTAACGCTTCAATTGTAAAAATATTTTACCTGCAGATTATTTTTTGGCCCTGAAGTATCTGTCGCAGACACTTGGAGAAATTTCTGCTACTGGGGCTCCCTTGTTGCCCCCACCTGAAAAAAGTGCTTTTACTCCTTTGTTTATTAAAAAATTTACTAGCATAGTAAAAACTGACTCACTGCTGTCTTTAAAATAGTGTTCTGTCTATTAAATATTAAAAAGTAGTCTTAAAAATAAAAAAAATGCCTTTAAAAATTTCAAGAAATGCCCTTAAGAATCCAAAACGTGCCCTTCGGAATCCAAAAGTGCCCTTTTCCCACAAGTAGCACCCTGCCCTTTTTTAAACCTGGGGGAAACTCTGTAAAACTGCATAAATACATTAAAACTGTGGGGTATAAACTGCAGAAATACATTCTTGAAACCTATTTGCATAGGATATGGTAAACTGCAAATTGATTGTTGTATGATTTTTTTTATTATTATTTGTGAATAAAAATTACCTAACTGTTATTTAATGATTTAGTTTATCATTAATGTATGCTTTTAAGATGAACAGTTAATAAATCCTTAATTATTTGTAATCATTAAAACTAGATAGGTTTAAACTAAATTTTGCAGAGATAAATAAATTTAGATTTTTTCATGGCTAGAAGCACAGAGTAATCTATCACAATTGGTATCTAATGAGGGTATTTACTTTCCTTAAGATAGAGCAAATTCAAAGATTCCCTTCCAGTACAAAACAGTATTGCTATTGCAACAAAACCAATTTTTCTTGCTTTCCCCCTATTATGTTCTTATGGATGGGGTTGTTTAAGGAGCTACCTTCACCAAAGTTTAAGTTAAAATACCCGCCTGCTAATGTTAATCCTACAGGAGAAATTTTTTTTTTTTTAATATCTTATTCGAAATTTCATACTTTTAAATGATTTTTTTCAAAGTAGAAATGAAAACCCCCACTCAATAACGTCAATTTTATGATAGAAATTTTGTTTAATATTTCAATATTTTTAAATGTTTTTTGCATTGGATAACTAATGTCGATCTCTACAAAGACCGATTTTTAAATTTTCAATTTTGCTTGCAGTTATTTTTGTTATTAGGATACTTTTACTTTTGGAACAGGTTTCAAACTAAGTTAAGCATTTTTTTTTTTCTTACTGGTATGCCGAATTATTCATTTGTCCCTAATTTTAGGAGAAATTCCACAAATAAGATAATTTCATCAGTAAGAGGTGATTGTCAGTCACTAACAAAAATTAATATTGGGATAAAAGGATTAAAATATCATATTTTATCATTTTATCCTAACATTTCATTCTTTTCTCATTTGTAAAATAAATGTTATTTTTATTGTTCTGCGTTTGTAAAAGAAAATGCTGCAGAGAAAATATTTCTGTTAAAGACTGTATATAGGGCAGATGTGCTAGTAATGGACACCATTAAGGAATTTCTTTAAAAATTGTTTTTTAATTAATAGTTATTATATTCCAGTTTTTTCAATATTATATTAAACTATCATGATTGATTTCGTTTGTTATAATGGCTTATTATTACAAAATGTTTGTCTATATATATATATATATACATATATATATATTGTTTTTTAAATAAGAAATGCAACCAAGTATGCTGAAAAGCCACAATAAAAATACATATAAAAAATTTGGCAATTTAGTCATAAACAAAGAAATAAATTATAATTTAATATTTGATTACAGTAAAATAAATGCTAAAACTAAAGTGCACAATCATTAAATAAAAGCAATGTTGTATCTTGCTATAACAGCATTTTTTTGTTGTTGTTGTTGTCCTGACCATATTTAAATATTGGTGTTTTTGACGGTTAAAACCGCTTAAAACGTGGTTTAAACCTATGTCACGTCAAAAACTGGTTTTTGACGGCTTAAACCCAACCCTGTTTAAAAGGGATATTAAAGATGAAACCATTTAAAATTTGTTGCTAAAAAATGTGGGTGTTTTTCTGAAGAAGGATAATTGGAGTAAAATGGGCGGAACTATGGATTCACTTTAACTTAAAAAAAAAAAAAAAAAAGTTAAAAAAAAACGTTGAAATATGAAAATAAGAGAAAAAGTTTTAATTTAAAATGGCTATATTTTTTTCTCTATTCTTTTGTAAATTTAAATTAAAATATTATTCTCTAAACTAATTTTAAGCTTAGTATTCTAAAATAAGTATGTTTATTTCTTACTTATCTCTGGAAGAGGGCTAAGATTTATTTGTCCTTTCCATTTTAAAAAAGGTTCACCCCTGATGCACCTGCACGCTAGGAGACATCATCCGCTTTACGAATAGTGGAATAATCTGACTTATTAAAAAGCAAAACTCAAAAAATCAAAGTTTATCCTAACCAGGTATGTGAGGAATTTAAATTAGTATTTAATCAAAAGGAGTTAATCTCATAACGACCCAAAAATATATTCCCACGCAAGTATCCGCAACATTTTTTTCGCGGAATTTTCATTTGTGCAAAATGATTTTTATATATACTTAATTTTATGTATGCATATTTATTTAAATAAGTTCATATTTTAAATTAATTTATTTATGTATATTACTTGCGTTTGATCCCACCCAACGTTTGAGATCAACTCTTTCTTCGGAAAGATTAAAAACTAATTAAACGCGTGTCAAAATATTTTAATAAATTTTACATTTAGCGCTATAAATTTTAAACGCAATATCACACTATTCGCAATTTGTCCGTGCCAATCTGCGCCGGCCCGTTCCAGACATCAAAATGTGTTAACCACTTAATTCGGGGCTAATATTCCGAAAACCGACAGCAAAAAAGACTATGTTATAAAGCACAAATAAAAACCTGTTCTATGGAAAATTAGAAGTAGGGAGATCTTATGATCCATGTCCGCAGGAAGTGAAGTGGTGCAAAAGCCAAAAATTAACACCACCATTGGTTGACTCCTAGGCTTGTCACTGTGTCTGTCCTACAACCTTAGGTACGAAAGCATGGATTAGAGTTGTAAGACAAACACAGTGATAAGCCTACGAGTCAACCACTGGTGGTATTAATTTTTGGATTATGCACCACTTCACTTCCTGCATACATGCATCATAAGATTCCCCTACATCTAATTTTCCATAGAACAGGTTTTTTTATGATGATAAATCTACGTGTCAACCATGGTGTAATTAAATTTCGGCTTATGTACCCTTGACTTTCGACAGTCATGCATCATTAAATTCCCCGACTATACATTTCCATAACATAAAGCATGATTTTTTGTGCTTGATAACATAGGTTTTTGTGCTGTCTGCTCTTGGACTATAATTAACGCCTGGCATGGAGAGTACTCAGGAGTGTCCTCATCCAAGCAATTGCTGGTATATACCGTCAGACGAAAGACATTTACTTGGATAACTTTGAATTACTACTGCTCTATTCTTCATGGCTGTGTGTGCCATAATCTGAGCAGGACACCTCCTGAGCAATTTCCATATTCCACATCGAGCTCATCGCTTTCCTCAAACAAAAAGAACAAAGGAAGATAATTTTTATATTTTCGACCATACGTTTCATAAAATTAAAAAGTATTACATAATTTCATTGATCCATAATTTTAAAAGTGAACATTTCATCTACGATTCTGTCTAAACGTTAAAAATAGGACTAAGTTATAAGAATTTCATAATTTATATATTAATGTTTATGAGACTTTAGCAGAAGTTGAATTTTGCTTACTCTTTAAAAAGGATATTAAAGATGAAACCATTTAAAATTTTCTGCTAAAAAATGTGGATGTTTTTCTGAAGAAGAATAATTGGAGTAAAATGAGCGGAACTATGGATTCACTTTAACTTAAAAAAAAAAAAAAAATTAAAAAACGTTGAAATTTGAATATAAGAGAAAATGTTTTAATTTAAAATGGCTATATTTTTTTCTCTTTTCTTTTGTAAATTTAAATTTAAAAATTATTCTGTAAACTAATTTTATGCTTAGTATTCTAAAATAAGTATGTTTATTTCTTATTAATCTCTGGAAGAGGGCTAAGATTTATTTGTCCTTTCCATTTTAAAAAAGGTTCAACCCTGATGCACCTGCATGCTAGGAGACATCATCCGCTTTACGAATAGTGGAATAATCTGACTTATCAAAAAGCAAAACTCAAAAAATCAAAGTTCATCCTAACCAGGTATGTGAGGAATTTCAATTATTATTTAATCAAAAGGAGTTAATCTCATAACGACACAAAAATATATTCCCACGCAAGTATCAGCAACATTTTTTTCGCGGAATTTTCATTTGTGCAAAATCATTTTTATATATACTTAATTTTATGTATGCATATTTATTTAAATAAGTTCATATTTTAAATTAATTTATTTATGTAGATTACTTGCGTTTGATCCCACCCAACGTTTGAGATCAACTCTTTCTTCGGAAAGATTAAAAACTTATTAAACGTGTGTCAAAATATTTTAATAAATTTTACATTTAGCGCTATAAATTTTAAACGCTATATCACACTATTCGCAATTTGTTCGTGCCAATCTGCGCCGGCCCGTTCCAGACATCAAAATGTGTTAACCACTTAATTCGGGGCTAATATTCCGAAAACCGACAGCAAAAAAGACTATGTTATAAAGCACAAATAAAAACCTGTTCTATGGAAAATTAGAAGTAGGGAGATCTTATGATCCATGTCCGCAGGAAGTGAAGTGGTGCAAAAGCCAAAAATTAACACCACCATTGGTTGACTCCTAGGCTTGTCACTGTGTCTGTCCTACAACCTTAGGTATGAAAGCATGGATTAGAGTTGTAAGACAAACACAGTGATAAGCCTACGAGTCAACCACTGGTGGTATTAATTTTTGGATTATGCACCACTTCACTTCCTGCATACATACATCATAAGATTCCCCTACTTCTAATTTTCCATAGAACAGGTTTTTGTATGATGATAAATCTACGAGTCAACCATGGTGTAATTAAATTTCGGCTTATGTACCCTTTGACTTTCGACAGTTATGCATCATTAAATTTTCCGACTATACATTTCCATAAAATAAAGCATTATTTCTTGTGCTTGATAACATAGGTTTTTGTGCTGTCTGCTCTTGGACTATAATTCACGCCTGGAATGGAGAGTACTCAGGAGTGTCCTCATGCAAGCAGTTGCTGGTATATACCGTCAGACGAAATAAATTTACTTGGATAACTTTGAATTAGTACTGCTCTATTCTTCATGGCTGTGTGTGCCATAATCTGAGCAGGACACCTCCTGAGCAATTTCCATATTCCACATCGAACTCATCGCTTTCCTCAAACAAAAAGAACAAAGGAAGATAATTTTTATATTTTCGACCATACGTTTCATAAAATTAAAAAGTGTTATTTAATGTCATTGATCCATAATTTTAAAAGTGAACATTTCATCTACGATTCTGTCTAAACATTAAAAATAGGACTAAGTTATAAGAACTTCATAATCTCTACTACTATTAATGTCCGTAATCGTCTGTCTGTATGTTGGTAACACTCGCCCGTGTCGCCGGAACTACTTTTCTCACAGGCGACGCAGAGGGTCTTATAATATGTCGATTCGGGCCGCCATTTTCCGAGAAAAACGGACTTTGTGGTTTGAGAAAATCCCGCCGTAATTACGGACGTCATTAGCTAATTAACAACTCATTATCGATGGAAAATCCTTTCAAAATTGAATCTGAGACTCGACATCATTAAATTTCCTTCCCAACCCCTCAATATACACCTTAAAATAAAGGTAATGTAAATTCCGAACTGAATAACATACAAGCTTAGACTTACGAGGCACGACCATAAAGTTATGACCGTTTTTATTTAACTTTTTAATTTAAGCCACTACTCCTTACATAATACACCTTAAATTAAAGGTATTAAAATTTCCGAACTGAAAATCATGTTAAATAAGCTTTACGGGTTCTTTCCAGAAAGTTATGTCCAAAAAAAGCAAATTTCTCCAAAAAATTTTTTTCAAAAGACAATAACTCGGTAATTTTTGCCCCTATAAGTAGGAATTTCCGCCTTAGAAAAAGTTCTAATCAAACTGCTGGGCATCACGAGCCCAGTTTGTCCCCATCTTTCTCTTCTGCCTCCCCCCCTCTCAGCGTGCCCATAAAGGGTTAACTTTTGCAACTTCTTCTGGTTTTGACTTAACTCAACGGTGTTTCATATCAAACTGTTGGACATCACGAGCCCAGTTTGTCCCCCCTCTTGCTACTATGTTTATGCATCTCCGGTGTCCATCCCCCCAATTTCCCCCCCCCCCCCACTTTTCTGTATTTATCTGTTACCCGCCATGTGATATATCATAGAAATGGTCTGTGAAGGTTGATTCAAGTTATGCATCTTCGGTTTTCATCCCCTCCTTTTCACCCGCCCTAGAGGGGCACTTTTCTAAATTTCTTAAAATATTGGTTAGGACCGCCACCTTCCCGACCCATGTATCTACGGAAAGTTCTTTTTATTAAATGTTATGAACTATCTCAAAGTTTCCAACAGATCGCATTGTTAGATTTCTAATTTTAACTATATCGTGTTATGTTAGTTCCACATTCCACCACCAGGGAGCGCGTAGATGTGTCTTGAAACTTTAAGATACTTCATAACATATTGAGATATATGCTACTTATTAAATATAAAAATGTCAAAAGTTTAGTAACCACTATTTCCGAATAGTAATTTGTGCAAATATCTTAAATTCTTGCTTAAGACCGCCACCACCTCGAGTAACATATCTACTGGTAGGTTGTTTAACGGACTTTCCTTTCGACACAGTTTTGTTATGAATAGAGAGTGCTCCCTGGTGGTGGAATGTGGAACTAATAGAATTCTTGGTTAAGACCGCCACCATCCCAACCCATGTACCTACGGAAAGGTTGCGTGAAGGCGTTTCGTTGAGAAATGTTTTTGTTAAGAATACAGTGCGTTCCCTGGTGGTAGAATGTGGAACTAACATAACGCGATTTTGTTAAATTTAGGAAATATAACAAGGCGATCTGCTTGCGACTTTAAGATAGTTCATAACACATTGAGATATATGCTACTTATTAAACATAAAAATGTCAAAAGTTTAGTTACCACTATTTCCGAATAGTAATTTGTGCAAATATCTTAAATTCTTGCTTAAGACCGCAACCACCTCGAGTAACATATCTACTGATAGGTTGTTTAACGGACTTTCCTTCCGCTCCAGTTTTGTTATGAATAGTGTGCGCTCCCTCGTGGTAGAATGTGGAACTAACATAACGCGATTTTGTTAAATTCAGGAAATATAACAAGGCGATCTGCTTGAAACTTTAAGATAGTTCATAACACGTTGATATACATACTACTTATTAAATAAAAAAATGTCAAAAGTTTAGTCACCACTATTTCTGAATAGTAATTTCTGCAAACATCTTAAATTCTTGCTTAAGACCGCCACCACCTTGAGTAACATATCTACTGACAGGTTGTTTACCGGACTTTCCTTCCGAGACAGTTTTGTTATAAAGAGTGCGCTCCCTGGTTTTGGAATGTTGAACTAACAGAATGTTTTGTTAAGACCGCCACCTTCCCAACACATTTATCTATGGAAATGTTGCGTGAAGGCGTTTCGTTCAGATATGTATTTGTTAAGAATACAGTGCGCTCCCTGGTGGTGGAATCCGGAACTAACATAACGCGATTTTGTTAAAATTAAGCAATCTAAGAAGGCGATCTGTTTAACATATCTACTGATAGGTTGTTTAACGGACTTTCCTTCCGAGACAGTTTTGTTATGAATAGAGTGCGCTCCTTGGTGGTGGAATGTGGAACTAACAGAATTTTTTGTTAGGACCGCCACCTTCCCGACACATTTATCTATGGAAATGTTGCCTGAAGAAGTTTCGTTCTGATATGTATTTGTTAAGAATACAGTGCGCTCCCTGGTGGTGGAATCCGGAAATAACATAACGCGATTTTGTTAAAATTAAGCACTCTAACAAGGCGATCTGTTTAACATATCTACTGATAGGTTGTTTAACGGACTTTCCTTCCGATACAGTTTTGTTATGAATAGAGTGGGCTCCCTGGTGGTAGAATGCGGAAATAACATAGCTGGATTTTGTTAAAATTAGCAGCGAGCACCCGGTTCGAGGTTCGTTCGAGCGAGATTGCCTTTTTTACAAGACTGTGCAGTCGTGCGCAGCAGGCCTGCTATACGGTGCCGTAGGCAGCGGGGACCGAAATCGCCCACTCGTGGACAGCCTACCGTGAGGTATAGGGACAATAAGTCCACGAGGGGAAAAAGGGGGTGCCAGGCAGCGCAAGCAGGGTGGCGCACATTTATTACAACATAAAAAGCATGTTACAAATACTGCCTTTTTATTGAAGGCAGTGCGGACACATATGTATAAATAAATATTGAAAAATATTTACAGGTTAAATAGAATGTAAAAAAAAGGATTAAGGTTTAGCTATAGTCTTAGAAATAAACGAAAAATGTTTGTTTAAAATGTCGTAATTTTCTAGAAGTCTCTGGAAGTTGCCTGCATTGAAAAGAGTGTTATTCAAATTTTCTCTCAATGTTTTGTTTCTGTCAAAATGGAAATGATGTTTCATTATGGGGCAGTTTCCAAAGATATAGTGTGTAGCGTTTCCAATACTCTTTCTGCATAAACAAAGTGGTGAGTCTCTTTTTTTAATTTTATGTAGAAATGATGGGAAACTTCCATGACCAGTGATATAGTTAGGTAACGTAGGGCGATCACAGATGAACTGTATGTCAACTTTATTAATTATACTGTAAGTATCGCGACCCTTTGTCGACTGAGTCCATGAGAGTTGCCATTCATCCAGAGTTTTTTGCCTAAAGATATACTTGAATTTGGATTGTGGAAGAAGCAATTCCTGGCAATCGTTGTATTGGTTGTTATCTATAACCGCCTTCGCCAGAGAATCGGCTCTTTCGTTTCCCGGGATACCTATGTGAGATTTAATCCATGAGATATAGAACTTTTTGTTAGGAAAATGTAGTAAAAGATTGTAGATATTATAAATTATATAATTGCGTGGAAATGCAATTTGAAGGGCGTCATAGGATGAGTGGCTGTCTGTAAGGATAAGAATTTCATGATGAGAAGAGTTAATGGACCATTCCATTGCCTTGTAAATTGCGAATAATTCAGCTTGGTAGATCGAGTTATCTACATGAAGTTTAACTGCATAATCATATACGAATGAGTTTTTAAGACAGACTGTAAATGCACATGCTGCTCCGTCGTTCATGACAGAACCATCGGTATATATGGATGGGTCATAGATTTGGAGTAATTTTTCGTATTTTTCCTCTAAAAAGAAGAGGTTGTTTATCTTGTAATATTGAGAAAAGTCGAAGGTGTTTAGTTTTGACATAATGTGGTTGCTGTTAATGATTTTGCCATTATGGTTATATGATCTTCTTCCTTTAATTAGTTCGTAATAATGATAATCGTTCTTGAGCAAAGTATCGATTGGGGGGAGAACCAGTAAGGACACAGAGAGCGTCAGAGGAAGTACTTCGATAGGTCTTGATAATGCTTAAGAGAGCTGTACGTTGTACTGACTTTAATTTTCTTATCCCATGTGAGTTGAGGCTTGGAAACCAAATTTCATAAGCGTAGCTAATTTGTTTTAATATGACGGTTTTGTACCAAAATTTCAGTATACTTGAAGATATTCCTCCTTTATGAGACTTTAGGCTTTTGAATCCGTTTAAAAATTGAGTTACCTTTGTTTTAGTATGAGTTAGATGCTCTTGAAAATTAAATTTTGGATCTAGTATAACGCCAAGATAGGGAATAGTATTTTCAAACTTGATAGTTTTGTTATTCAATTTGAAAATTGGTCGACGTCTGTTAAGAAGAAAGCGGCCAAAAAGCATGGCCTTTGTTTTAGTTTCCGATATTGTAAGGTTGAAATTCCTGCATAAAGTTGAAAAAATTTCGATGCGTCTATTAGCAACTTGCTCCAACTCAGGTCTGGAGTCTCCCGCAACCTTAATTACGAAATCGTCAGCATAAACTATCATGTCTGATTCTATTTTGTAGAACTCCTTTATAATAAAATCTGCAATTAGCAACCAAAGAAGGGGACCTAAGCATGAGCCCTGAGGGCACCCTTTAAATGAAATGAACCATTCTACAACGCTTCCTTCTTTTAAACCAATATATCGATTGGAGATGTAATTTTTTAGTAAATGTTTTAGATATAGAGGGAGAGGAGAATTATCGATTATTTGGGAGATAGTATTCCAATCTATCGAATCAAACGCTCCCTCTATATCGAAGGAAAGAATACCACAGTATTTCTTATTTTCTAATGTATTTGTGATAGAGGATTTCAGTTCATTTAAGGCATCTATTGTGCTTCTTGATTCGCGAAATCCAAATTGCATTTCATGGAAAAAGGAAATATCTTCTAAAAATGTCATTGCACGCATCTTGATTAATCGTTCAAGGACTTTTCCCAGCATAGGGAGAAGGACTATCGGTCGGTAAGATTTTAATTGCCGAGGATCTTTATTCTTCTTTCGAAAATAAATGACAATGCCTTTCTTCCATATGTCTGGGAAATGGGCAAGGAAAAAGCATTTGTTATATAGTTGAAGCATTAATTGTGGGAAAGTTTTGATCAAGTTTTTAGTAACCCTTGCATCGATCTTATCGAAGCCAGGGGCTTTGTTGTTCGACTGTCTTGATGCGCAATATTTTAGTTCTCTATAGCTGATTAGATATTCATTTATATCACTTTCTGATAGTGGCTCCAAATTTTCAAATGAATGTAGATTTTCAGGGATTTCTTTTCCAAAATGATGGCTTAAGAGTTGGTGTTGAATGTCTCTAAACATGTCAGTTGAATTTGATGTGTCAAGTATTGAATGTATTAAGTCGGTATTTTTGAGGTATTTGCCCTTTACAATTTTGAAAGCGGTTCCGTATGTTGTGGATGTTGTCTCACAGAAGGATTTCCACGAATTTAATTTTGCGTTTTTGATGTTTAATTTGTATTTAGCTCTCTCTTTCTTGTAGCTAACTTGGTATTGTACGTTTTCAGGATTTTTATTTGATCTTTTCCGTAAAGCGTTTAATCGATTTCTTTGTATTTTGAGATTATCTGTGTACCACTTTGTATTTACTTCATATGACTGTTTTTTCTTTTTGAGAGAAGATTCCATGATTTCTTGTAGAAACTCTTCAAATTTGTGGGTCCATTCATTCAAGTCATTAGGAGTTTTGACCTCGCTGAGAGTTGTCTGTAGATTGTCAACATTAGGAGAGAGTTGGTTGTTAAATTTTTTGAAATTCTCAAATTTAGTTTTAAATCTGTATTCATTTCTTAGAACTGGATCTATAGCTAAATCGTATCTTATGTACAGATGGTCGCTGAGGGAGTCATTGATGTCGTCTACGTACCAAGAATTGAGATAGTTGCGTGCTTGGTTTCCACTTAAAGTTAGATCTGGAGTACCTTTCCTTTTGTTCTGTTTGAATGTATATGGTGCATTGGGATCATTAACTATGGATACGTTATTTAAAGCGAGGTAATCTAGAAGAATGTCTCCTCTTGCATTATTGCATTTATATCCCCAGTCCTTTAAGTGAGCATTAAAATCGCCTGCTAAAATGATATTTTTACAGTCTCTGATAGTGTTGGTCCAGGCTTGTAGGTCTTCTTCAAGGTCTCTTGCGGAACGAGGACGGGAATACTGCGAGCCAAGTGTTAATTCATGGTATTTAGTGCTAATGTTAATAAAAATGCTGTTGTCAAAAGATAAGGTTTTTAGGTGATATAGTTGGGAGTTTGCTATGATAATTCCAGCTGTTTCATTTTTTGAGGCATAAAGAGACCATCCAATTGGGAGGCTTGTAAATGAATTATTTGTTCTATGGTAATCTTGGATTATAGCTATGTCAATTTGTTGATTATTTATATATTTGATTAGTTCTAGATTCGCTGCGCGACAGTTATTCAGATTAATTTGGACACATCTAATTTTGGAAAGAGTTGCTTTGTTATGAATTACTTTAGTTGGAACTGCTACATTAGCAGGGTTGGAAGCCATAGTAAGAACATTGTTATTTTGGGTAACGATATTTGAAAGGTTATTTAGGGTCGAGAACGTTGCTGTCGGTAGTTAATTACACGATGTCTATTATAGAAGTGGTTTTGAAAGATATTACATTCGCTTGAATTTGCGCTATGATCGAACTTGTATTGGCGACCTTCGGGGTTCACATAATTATAGCAATTATAGCATTTGTGCTTCCTTGGATCATTTTTATTCGGACATGTTGAGGTTTCATGGTTCTTCATGCAATATGCGCAGGTTTCTTTTCTTCTGCATCTCTCTTTTGTATGTCCATAGATTTGACAGTGACTGCACCTTATTATGGGGGCGTACTGAGCGATTTTACACGATAGAAAACCAATCAGCAAACGACCTTGGCGTAGCAATCTGGTTGCCAATCTATCCTCCAAATCTAGCATAAGTTGATAGGTCTTTAGAGATTTTCTTTGTAATTCTTTATGTTCATTAGCTTTTATGTCATATTCAAGATCTTCGCTTAATTTCTCTTTTACTTCTTCTACTGTTATGTTTTGGGGGATTCCCAAAATGATTATTTTTTTCCTTTTTTCCACTGCGAGATTTAAATCTACGAGGTCAAGTATGTTACTGTGTTCCTGGATCTTGTCTGCTATGTTATTCACATCTTCGTCTGTGTTTGAGCGTACTATAATAGTTCGTTTATCTCTGGAAATAGTGCAGTATATTTTCGCAAGATTTACTGTTGTCTTAAGTTCTCTATTTATAAAATCGCGGATGTTGAATAGGGACATATTGGTTGTGGATTTTCTTGTTAACAATATAGCAGACTTTGATTGTTGTGGTGCTGGGGAGTTTAGAGTTGTGGCATATGATGGTTTACATAGAGGAACTGGAGATACTAGTTCATTGGTATGTGTTGTAATTTTTTGTTGAGGAAATTCTTCTCCTGCTATTTGTGCTTGTCTTACTTCAATGAATCTCTCTATTTTTGATTCGTGTTCTTTAAGCATGTTTCTCAGCTCAGTTTTTAAATCCATTTCCCTCGATATTTTACAATGGATATTTTCTATGTAATCCTGTTGTCTTTGCAATTCGCTATTTAAGTCGCGTATTTGCTCTATCTGATTTTCTAAAAGCTGTAGAAGTTGTTGTATATCTTCTTGAAATTTCTGAGTGGGTATTTTGATCAAATGTTCTTCCGTTTCAAATTGTTTTAGTAAATTAAAATGATTTTCGAATTTTTGTGCTAGTTTTGCTGGAGATTCAATTCTTAATTTTCTTTCGAGTTCTTTGACTTTTTCGTCTTTATCTATTAGTTTTTCCGTGAGGTCTTGAACTTCAGTTGATAGGGTATTAAGTTGTTCCTCTTGCTTTAATATTTGTGTCTTTTGTTCCTCATTCTCTCTTTTCAGTTCTTGTATTACATCATTCATTGACTTTTCTTGGCTTTGTGTGTTAATTTGTTGCTTGTCCAGATCTTTTATTCTGTTAAGGATATTTTGTCGATACTTTAATGCCTGTTCATCATTATGGGGCCTGTGTTTCTTGAGATGTCTGAATAATTGTTCAAATTGCTCTTCCAATGGCATATTATCATCTTGCGCTGTTTCAGAATCTATTAGCTTTTTCCCTTGGAGTGGGGGTGGAGGTCTCTCATTAGTTTTCTTGTTCTTTTGTTCCATGTCTTTTTCTTTATAACTATGCATTAGTTTTATTTGTCGTCTTTTTAGTATCTTTTCTTTTTCTCTTTTAATAGCTTCTGGTGATTGAAATTTTTCATGTATTGGATAGTGAAATTTTTTATCTATTGGTAAGCGATTACTATTTAGTATGTGCACTACTTGATGTACAGGCTGTGAACTTGTTGTTGACTGTAGCCTCTGGGATTTGGGACTGACCATTGAATCAATAGATTGTGTTAACATTTCTCACGATCAATAACAAAAAATTATAGTTTAGTAGAATATAAGTTAAAGCTCAATTTATATTTCCATATTTCTACCAATCAAAATAATATGTACAGGTTAAAAATAAAATTTAAAATATTTACAGTTGAAAGACTTTGTTAAATTTATAGAGTAATTTACAGAGTAACTGGACGGGGGATCACTAGGCCTCTGTCATACATTTTTGAAAGAAAGGTATATAGAAAGTAAATAGCAAAAACCGGTAGTCGTAACTACCGAAAATGACTAAGAAAAAATTTTATTGCCTAAAAGGGGGAAAATTTTTGAATAATAATAATTAAAAATAAATAAATAAATAAATAAAAATGACAGCAGGAAAAAATTTGCCAAAAAAAAAAAAAAAAAAAGGGGGGGGGGGGATAAATATGCCTCCCGTGCCCAAAAGATCATGTACTTAAACTGTTAATAATTCCATCATTATTAATATTCTGGTTCAATCAGTGCATTACCTGTATACAGTTATACAGTATATTACAATAATTAAATTGCTCTACCAATAATAGCAGATTGATAATATATGAAACGGTAATATGGTGCATAATTATAAGTATAAACAGTATATATGTGCATATTTACAAGTATGTACATTATAAATATATTTCTGCGATTTTATTTATATTATAATTATACAAAACCTGTCAGAATATCACATAGTGAAAATAGTAATTAGTAAGAAGATTGCCGTACGGATGGGTGAGTGGACAAACAAAAAGAAGTCAGAAAAAAAAATTTTTTAGTTTAAAAACAAGGAAAATAGGAATAAGAATAACATTAGTATACTTACCGGTCACCACATGGGTCCCGCTGCACTTGCCTGAAAGTGACATGATAACATAATAGCCACCAAGATAAAAAAAAAAATAAAAGATAACCGGTGATAATAAAAGCTTGATAATAACTGAGTGTAAAAACAACTACAGAATAAAATGTAGAGGTGTAAATAACATGAGGAAAGATAGTACCAACACGTGGAGGAAATCAATGCAGGGACCGCCCGTGAAACAGAGGAGACAACTATGGAAAGTGTGTAATATAAGAAGAAAATTAAATGCGGGACAAGATATAAGTAGGAGCGTAGCATAATAATGGAAAAACCAAAATAAACCTATTAAAAGTTAAAAGTTGCAAATGTTAAGGAAAACGAATAAGAAATGAAAAAAATATATATATAGATTGGGGCAACTATTCCACAAGAACAGAACTGCAATAAAGCAAAAAGTAGTACTGTAGTGCAAAAACTGTAGAAGTACCAAATGTTAAGGGAAGCTGGGGTGGAAAAAATATTTTAAAGGGTGGGGCAAATATCCACACACCACATGACCACAATGCCGCAAAAAGCAAAGAATTAACCCTAATAACAGAGAAGTTGCAAATGTTAAGCGAGTTGAGATGTACTGAAAATGAAAATGTGGGATGGGACAAATCTAGCAAATAGTAGTGAGTAACTACAAGAAAAAACCAAGAAAATATCTAAATAAATAAAAAAGTTCAAAAAGTTACGGAAAATCCTTAACAAATGCAAAAACTGTAAAATTAGAAGCTGGGACGATGAAAGGGAGCAGAATAAGTAATAATAAAAGTGCAACCAAGTCTCTAGCTCAAAAAGCTAAAAAGTAGCCAATGTTAAGGATAAGAGAGGGGGGAAGGCAAGGGTGGCAACAATGAAAGAAATTTAGTAGCGATAAAATGTGGAAAGAAAGTGGGCCTAAAGAATGTAAAAATTGAAGAAAAAAGCCGATTTGTGGGAGTGCCCGTTCAGCCCCCTCTGACGGGGCCCCAATTGAGCTAGAGAAGAACGGAATAATGGAAAAAAAAGGGGGGGGAGTTCACTAAGGCGGATTGCTGTTGATTTCGGCGCAGCAGAAAACCTCTATGGCCAATAGTTTTCGAGATATTTAACAATTTGTACAAATCTCTCGATAAAAATTTCATTAGAAGGAAGCAAAATGGCGTTTCTAGTGGCCTGATGGCAACCCTAGTAAAATTCTTATATCGTAAAAGATGTAGATAGCCCCCTGAGAACCAAAGCTACCAAAAGAATTTTTGTTTTATAACAATTAGAAAATTATGGAACTAATTTGCAATGTAGTAACATTAGAATGAGCTTTACCAAGAAACAAAATGGAGAAACTCCTGTTTAAAAAACTTACTATTTATAAGTTTTCTGATGAAAGCACCCCGGAAGACCTCTAGAACCCTATTTGGGCTATAATAATTAATTTGTAAAAGCTCCGGTACTTAAATCTTCTTGTAAATCTTTGTAATTCCTTACCAATGCATCTCCCATAGAGAAAATCATTGTGGCCAAAAATGGCGGCCACGGACCTAAAAGTGCTAAGTGGAGAAACCTAAAAGCACAGCATGACCCCCTAAGACCAGATGAGAACTAAAAAAAAAAAAAAAAAAAAAAAAAAAAAAAAAAAAAAAAAAAAAAAAAAAAAAAAAAAAATCAATAAAAAACCTATAAGATAATGCTGGTTGTATTTAAGATATTAAAATATTAATATTTTCTAAAATTCAGTGGTTGCCGGAAAATTTATCTAATATTTACTTTAACATAGCCAATCACTGTTCAATTATTATGTATGACGTCAATAGCAATCACTCTTCAATAAAGGTAGTCTAGCTAATTTTTATTTATTTTACTATTCTAATATCGATTTGCCCATAAGAACCAGTACTCGAATTGAGCAACCATTGTCCACCCAACCGCCACAGAACAAAAATTTACAATTTTAAAATTGAAATTAAAAATATTAAGAATAGGAATAAATTAATACAAGATACGCTACTCAAAAGTAAAAAGAATCAGCTATCAGAAAGTAAAAATAGTTAAGTGAAAGGAACATAATTAATAGTTTAAAAAAATGAATTTATAAAGTAAACAACACAATAGAAACCTATGGGAAATCTGAATTTTCAAAAGCATTTTCAGCACTTTTTTACGAATTTTTTAAAAATATATACAAACATCCTAGAAAGGCATGACTGGAGGCGAAGAGAAGCTAAAGGACTAAAATAGCCAAATCTGGCGAAAGTTTTTCAAAATAATGTTTTTAAGTTAAAATTTAAGCTATGATAAAAAAAAAAAAAAATGATAAAATGCCTCCAAAACCCCATGCATTTCTATGGGGATAAGGGTTATGGTAAAAGTGCAAAAATAACACAATTTGAAATAATCATTTAATACAGTAAATCACTTTAAAACTATACACAAATGGTACCAAAATGAAGCATATGCTTTGAATTATATGGAATATGCAATATATTTACATTTAAAGTACTTCAATGTAGTTTAATAAGTAATAGAATTCCATTGTTTACCCCATGTTAAGTCTATGGGGAAAAACTGCAAAAACAGCACTTTTTAATTCAATGTTTGAAGGGCTAATAATTGGTGGAAACTTGAAAAAAATGATACTAAAAGATACTACGAACTTTAATTTACATGAATGAAACATAAGTAACTAGTAATCGCTAAGAAATAGAATGAATTAGAGCAAGTGAAAAGCGTTAAAAATTGAAAATGGCTCTACAAAATTGAAAGTAAAATGAGTAAAAAGGGTTAAAATTTTATGAAAAAAGTAACGTAGAGATTCAAAACAGGTATTAAAATGAAGCTTAGGAGATAAAGAAGGTGAAACAAGCAGCATTTAATCATATTGAGTAATTAAACACAGTCAAAATTACAATGGAATTCTATTAATTCTCCCATGTTAAGACTATGGGATAAAAACATGAAAACAACACTTTTTAATATGGATAATAAAGGGATAATAGATAGTGAAAACTTGATAAAAATGGTACCAAAATGTGCTACGAACTTCAATGTATCTAAAATGAGCCATAGTTTTTGGTTTTCGGAAGGATAAATATGTAAATTAAGCAGAATAAAAACACTGTAAAACGAAAATGGCTCCAAAAATTCCAAAAGTACATGATCTTTAAGGGGTTAAATTTATATTAGATAAGCCGCGCCGGGTTCCAATGCAGGTATTAAAATGTTCATTAGTATCTGTAGAAGCATAAATCATCAAGTTTTAGATAATATGAACATTTTAAATAGGCACAAGAAGCAATTGTGTAGGTGGTAAATCCTGGTTCAGTGGAGAAATCAAAACTAAAGAAGAAGAAAGTTTAAATACAAATATCTCCTGAACCCCTACACATAAACACACAAACTATATATCATTTTGAACAGTTTAAAAAGACGAAAAGATACATGTATAACACAAGGCTCTAGCTTACCCCATTCCGGAGAAAATTATCTAAACATCGGGAGCTTTTTTGACACGATACTACATTGATCACTTCAGGCAAGGAAAGGCAGCGGGGACCCGGTTCGACATTCATTCGAGCGCGATACTTTTTAAAAAGAGTTTGCAGTGCGTGCACAGCACGTCTCCTATAAGGTGCCGTAGGCAGCGAAAACCAGGTTCAACTTTCGTTATAGCGAAAGGCTTTTTTAAAATTGTTTGCAGTGCGTGCGCTGCACGCCTGCAATACGGTGCCGAAGGCATCGGGAACCCGGTTCGACTTTTGTTCGAGCGCGATACGCTTTTTTAAAGAGTTTGCAGTGCGTGCGCAGCACGCCTGCTATACGGTGCCGTAGACAGCGGGGACCCGGTTGGATTTTTGTTCGAGCGAGATTGCCTTTCTTAAAAGATTTTGCCGTGCGTGCGCTTACTATACGGTGTCGTAGGCAGCGGGTACTCGGTTCGATTTTCGTTCACTCGAGGTTCGTTCGCAGGCGAGTTACGTTCTTTCGAGATTTTATAAAAAAGGAGGGGCCCGCTAGCGGGCGAAGCCAGCTAGTTTATATATTAATGTTTATGAGACTTTAGCAGAAGTTGAATTTTGCTTACTCTTTAAAAGGGATATTAAAGATGAAACCATTTTAAATTTTTTGCTAAAATTGTGGATGTTTTTCTGAAGAAGGATAATTGGAGTAAACAGGGCGGAACTATGGATTCACTTTAACTTAAAAAAAAAAAAAAAAATTAAAAAACGTTGAAATTTGAATATAAGAGAAAATGTTTTAATTTAAAATGGCTATATTTTTTTCTCTTTTCTTTTGTAAATTTAAAATTAAAAATTATTCTCTAAACTAATTTTAAGCTTAGTATTCTAAAATAAGTATGTTTATTTCTTATTAATCTCTGGAAGAGGGCTAAGATTTATTTGTCCTTTCCATTTTAAAAAATGTTCACCCCTGATGCACCTGCACGCTAAGAGACATCATCCGCTTTACGAATAGTGGAATAATCTGACTTATTAAAAAGCAAAACTCAAAAAATCAAAGTTTATCCTAACCAGGTATGTGAAGAATTTCAATTATTTTTTAATCAAAAGGAGTTAAACTCATAACGACCCAAAAATATATTCCCACGCAAGTATCAGCAACATTTTTTTCGCGGTATTTTCATTTGTGCAAAATGACTTTTATATATACTTAATTTTATGTATGCATATTTATTTAAATAAGTTCATATTTTAAATTAATTTATTTATGTATATTACTTGCGTTTGATCCCACCCAACGTTTGAGATCAACTCTTTCTTCGGAAAGGTGTAAAACTTATTAAACGTGTGTCAAAATATTTTAATAAATTTTACATTTAGCGCTATAAATTTTAAACGCGATATCACACTATTCGCAATTTGTCCGTGCCAATCTGCGCCGGCCCGTTCCAGACATCAAAATGTGTTAACCACTTAATTCGGGGCTAATATTCCGAAAACCGACAGCAAAAAAGACTATGTTATAAAGCACAAATAAAAACCTGTTCTATGGAAAATTAGAAGTAGAGAGATCTTATGATCCATGTCCGCAGGAAGTGAAGTGGTGCAAAAGCCAAAAATTAACACCACCATTGGTTGACTCCTAGGCTTGTCACTGTGTCTGTCCTACAACCTTAGGTATGAAAGCATGGATTACAGTTGTAAGACAAACACAGTGATAAGCCTACGAGTCAACCACTGGTGGTATTAATTTTTGGATTATGCACCACTTCACTTCCTGCATACATGCATCATAAGATTCCCCTACTTCTAATTTTCCATAGAACAGGTTTTTTTATGATGATAAATCTACGAGTCAACCATGTTGTAATTAAATTTCGGCTTATGTACCCCTTGACTTTCGACAGTCATGCATCATTACATTCCCCGACTATACATTTCCATAAAATAAAGCATGATTTCTTGTCCTTGATAACATAGGTATTTGTGCTGTCTGCTCTTGGACTATAATTCACGCCTGGAATGGAGAGTACTCAGGAGTGTCCTCATCCAAGCTGTTGCTGGTATACCGTCAGACGAAAGATATTTACTTGGATAACTTTGAATTAGTACTGCTCTATTCTTCATGGCTGTGTGTGCCATAATCTGAGCAGGACATCTCCTGAGCAATTTCCATATTCCACATCGAGCTCGTCGCTTTCCTCAAACAAAAAGAAAAAAGGAAGATAATTTTTATATTTTCGACCATACGTTTCACAAAATTAAAAAGTGTTACTTAATGTCATTGTTCCATAATTTTAAAAGTGAACATTTCATCTACGATTCTGTCTAAACGTTAAAAATAGGACTAGGTTATAAGAACTTCATTTATATATTAACGTTTATGAGACTTTAGCAGAAATTGAATTTTGCTTACTCTTTAAAAGGGTTATTAAAGATGAAAGCATTTAATTATTTTTCTTAAAAAATATGGGTGTTTTTCTGAAGAAGGATATGTGGAGTAAAAGGGCGGAACTATGCATTCACTTTAACTTAAAAAAAAAAAAGTTTAAAAAAACGTTAAAATTTGAATATAAAAAAAAATGTTTTAATTTAAAATGGCTATATTTTTTTATCTTTTCTTTTGTAAATTTAAACCTAAAAATTATTTTCTAAACTAATTTTAAGCTTAGTATTCAAAAATAAGTATGTTTATTTCTTATTAATCTCTGGAAGAGTGCTAAGATTTATTTGTCCTTTCCATTTTAAAAAAGGTTCACCCCCTGATGCACCTGCACGCTAGGAGACATCATCCGCTTTACGAATAGTGGAATAATCTGCCTTATTAAAAAGCAAAACTCAAAAAATCAAAGTTTTTCCTAACCAAGTATGTGAGGAATTTCAATTATTATTTAATCAAAAGGAGTTAAACTCATAACGACTCAAAAATATATTCCCACGCATGTATCAGCAACATTTCTTTCGCGGAATTTTCATTTGTGCAAAATGACTTTTATATATACTTAATTTTATGTATGCATATTTATTTAAATAAGTTCATATTTTAAATTAATTTATTTATTATATTACTTGCGTTTGATCCCAACAAACGTTTGAGATCAACTCTTTCTTCGGAAAGATTTGAAACTTGTTAAACATGAGTCAAAATATTTTAATAAATTTTACATTTAGAGCTATAATTTTTAAACGCGATATCACACTATTCGCAATTTGTCCGTGCCAATCTGCGCCTGTCTGTTCCAGACATCAAAATGTGTTAACCACTTAATACGGGGCTAATATTCCAAAAATCGACAGCATAAAAGCCTATGTTATAAAGAACAAGAAAAAAAACCGGTTCTATGGAAAATTAGAAGTAGGGGGATCTTATGATGCATGTCTACAGGAAGTGAAGTGGTGCATAATCCAAAAATTAATACCACCAGTGGTTGACTCGTAGGCTTGTCACTGTGTCTGTCCTACAACCTTAGGTATGAAAGCATGGAAGAGAGTTGTAAGACAAACACAGTGATAAGCCTACGTGTCAACCACTGGTGGTATTAATTTTTGGATTATGCACCACTTCACATCCATCATAAGATTCCCCTACTTCTAATTTTCCATAGAACAGGTTTTTTTTTTATAATGATAAACCTACGAGTCAACCACTGGTGTAATTAAATTTCGGCTTATGTACCCCTTCACTTTCGGCAGTTATGCATCAGTAAATTCCCCGACTATACATTTCCATAAAATAAAGCATGATTTCTTTTGCTTTATAACATAGGTTTTTGTGCTGTCTGCTCTTGGACTATAATACACGCCTGGAATGGAGAGTACTCAAGAGTGTCCTCATCCAAGCAGTTGCTGGTATATACCGTCAGTCAGACGAAAGACATTTACTTGGATAACTTTGAATTAGTACTGCTCTATTCTTCATGGCTGTGTGTGCCATAATCTGAGCAGGAGACCTCCTGAGCAGTTCCCATATTCCACATCGAGCTCATCGCTTTCCTCAAACAAACAGGACAAAGGAAGATCCTTTTATAAAATTAAAAAGTGTTACTTAATGTCATTGATCCATAATTTTAAAAGTGAACACTTCATCTACGATTCTGTCAAACATGAAAAATAGGACTAAATTATAAGAACTTCATTTATATATAAATGTTTATGAGACTTTAGCAGAAGTTGAATTTTGCTTACTCTTTAACCCTAGATCTACCGGGAATTTTATTCAAGTTTTAATAAAACGTTCTACACCAGAATTTTTATTTAAAACTATTTAACTTATTTATTTACCTTATTTTTGTCTGGTTTATATACTTAGTTTATTTTAAAGAAATTTCTGGTTTGAATGAATATTTTGTATGTACCTGTCGGGTCCAATGGACCCGTCTGGTAGACGGAGGGTTAAAAGGGATATTAAAGATGAAAGTATTTAAAATTTTTTGCTAAAAAATGTGGGTGTTCTTCTGAAGAAGGATAATTGGAGTAAAAGGGGCGGAACTATGGATTCACTTTAACTTAAAAAAAAAAAAGTTTAAAAAAACGTTGAAATTTGAATATAAGAGAAAATGTTTTAATTTAAAATGGCTATATATTTTTTTTCTTTTCTTTTGTAAATTTAAACCTAAAAATTATTTTCTAAACTAATTTTAAGCTTAGTATTCTAAAATAAGTAAGTTTATTTCTTATTAATCTCTGGAAGAGTGCTAAGATTTATTTGTCCTTTCCATTTTAAAAAAGGTTCACCCCTGATGCACCTGCACGCTAGGAGACATCATCCGCTTTACGAATAGTGGAATAATCTGCCTTATTAAAAAGCAAAACTCAAAAAATCAAAGTTTCTCCTAACCAGGTATGTGTGGAATTTCAATTATTATTTAATCAAAAAGAGTTAATCTCATAACGACCCAAAAATATATTCCCACGCAAGAATCAGCAACATTTTTTTCGCGGAATTTTCATTTGTGCAAAATGACTTTTATATATACTTAATTTTATGTATGCATGTTTATTTAAATAAGTTCATATTTTAAATTAATTTATTTATTGGCGATTCTGAAAAGGTGGGCACAGGACACAAGTCATAACTTTAAGCCTTTCAAACATAACTTTAATTATCATTGACTTTATTTTTTCTTTTTTTACACTGAGTTTTTACTTCTATTCAGAGACAGAAAATGACATAACTTATTGTAAAAGCTTTGTATAAATATCTTTAAATTTTATTATTTTATGCTAAATAGGCCAATTTCGGACATTCATAACGTTAACTGCTCCAATGTACCACCAAGAAAAAGAGTTTTAACTTTTATCCAGGTGGTTCTAATGGTAAACAACGAATGCATAAAGGAAACGGATGATTTTTTGATAATTTCGTTACAAGATGGCAGGCTGATTTATTGCTTTTTTGGAGATAGACGGACTATAAAGAATTTTTCTGTATTTTGTTATGTCCGAAAGTAACGTACGTAACAAAGTATTTGATTTTATTATTATTATCACTGGATAACAAAAAGTTAATTATACATATATATATATGTATACATACACATTTACTACATTCTTAGTCTTAAGAATTTTTTAAATACTAAGAGCAACGTCCAAAATCTGCGTACGTGCGAAAGAGTGTCCAAAATTTGTAACGTACGTAACTGCTAATTAAGTGCTTTAATCATTAATTTTACAGAATGGTTGCTGCTTGTGTATAATTTTGTAGACATACTATTAAAAATATATATATATTATATTTATTGACAAAATACTATACTATTAAAAAAAAATGGTCTTAAATTTTAAAATTTCAAAAATTACATATAGTTAACGTCTAATGATCCCACCTTTTGAGAATCTCTTTAATATCTTTCAGTGTACGAATTTAATATAAAATGTCTTACATTCTAAAAAAATATGGACGACCTGATATAAATACATTTTCTGTGAGGTAGAAGGCACGCCCTTAGTCAATGATGTTTTCTGAATGAAAACGAGAAATCTCGTTTCCCGTCGTAAATGTGTTAAAATTATTTTTGTTGTTGTTGTTGTTGTTCTTGTTTCCGAATAGTGACATACGAACTGTTGTTCTTGTTTCCGAATAGTGACATACGAACTGCAAATTTTTAACGATTTTATAGAATTTTCGACAAAACTTCCTGAATCTACACTTCTGACAAGGTGATTTTTTGTATGAATAACACGTCAGAGTGTATTTTTAAAAAGTTCTTCCGGCCAGTGCCGGGAGGAAGAGGTAGCTTTCATATTCCTTATTTTAAAAAAGCCAACTTATATTATTCAAACACACGAAGCTCAATTAAGTGGAAACCGAATGTAGGAGATTCAATACTAATTTTTATCAATACTAAATCATTATGAATGAGAATTTTGCAAAATTAGTCAGCTTTATCCAAGCTGCTTTTATTTAAAGTAACTTATATTTCGCTGCCAAATTCGGCGATTTCTTAAAGTGCCTGCCATTTTAAGACAACATGGTGGATGAGGCTAACCAGTGAACTTGGTCGAGACCTTAGTAATTGCTGTGCACATGCTCACTCACATCGGAATCGGTTGATACATACGGGTGCTGTCGCAGGCAAAAAATCAGATTTTTCAAAATGTCACCCACGTTAGAAATTGAAACTGCTATATCTGAGCCATTTTTTAAGATAAAGACAAACAAAAAATGCTCCTGAATCCTTATATCAAGGTCAAATACTTAAGAAAGAAACCTTTTTCAATTTCTAATTTTTTTGCACCTCACTTTAAATATATATTTTTTTAATTTAATGGCCGCCATTTTGAAACAAGATGGCTGATGAAGCTGGCCAGCGAATTTGGTCGAGATATTGATGTATACTATCCACATGCCTTCTTCCATCGAAATAGGCGAATACGTGTGGTATCGCGAGACAAATACAAGATCGTTTCAAAGTGTTAGCCATGATAGAAATTTAAAGTGCTATAATTCAACCACTTTTTAAGATATAAACAAAAGAACAAATTTTCAGAAACAAAAACTGCTCCAGAATCTTTGTATCAAGGCCAAACACATAAAAAAATCTTTTTCATTTTCCAATTTTTTAATACCTCATTTTAAAATTTAAATTACATTTTTTTTAAAAAATGGCAACCCTTTTGAAACAAGATGGCGAATGAAGCTGGCCAACAAACTCGGTCGAAACATTGGTATGTACTATGTACAGACCAAGTTACATTCAAATTGGTTCATAAATACGCCTGTAATCGCGTGACAAAAATCAGGGCGTTTCAAAATGTCAGTCACGCTAGAAATTCAAAATGCTATAACTCAGCCATTTTTTAAGATATAGAGGAAACAAAAACTGCTCCCGAATCTTTTTATCAAGGTCAAACACATAAGAAAAAAATATTTTTTCAATTTTCAATTTTTTGGTACCACATTTCAAATTTAAATTTTTCTTAAAATTTTAAATGGCCGCCATTTTTAAACAAAATGGCGGATGAAGCTGGCCAACGAACTCAGTCGAGACATTGGTCTGTACTATGTATAAACGAAGTTACATCCAAATCGGTTCCTAAATACGCCTTTTATCGCGTGACAAAATTCAGGACGTTTCAAAATGTCAGCTTCGCTAGAAATTCAAAATGCTATAACTCAGACATTTTTTAAGATATAGACGAAACAAAAACTGCTACGGAGTCTTTGTATAAAGGTCAAATACATAAGAAAAAAATATTTTTCCATTTTCAATTTTTTGGTACCACATTTTAAATTTTAAATTTTTAAAATTTTTTTAAATGGCCGCCATTTTGAAACAAAATGGCGGATGAAGCTGGCCAACGAACTCGGTCGAGACATTGGTATGTACTATGTACACACCGAATTACATCGAAATCGGTTCATAAATACGAGAGTTACAGTGTGACATAGGTCATATATATATATATATATATATATATATATATCAATTTTGAACGGAGAGTGGTTTCGGGGTCTGAGGGTCATGATCGATGAAAATATACCAAAATTTTTTGAAATCGCTTTCCTCCGAACGGCTGCAATAGATAGCTTTTTGTAAAGAAAGCTACCTAAAAGTTATGTTGTAAATTTCCCAAATCTTTGAAAATAGGTGCACAGATGAACATGCTACTTCAACTTATGTGGCTACTCTGGTAAATCAATGTACACTATTGGAAAGTAAGCAGCTATGAATATTTATAAGAATCCTAGATTTCATTTTATTACATATTGACGATCTCGATGAACAAAAAATCATTAACAATGATTCCAAAGCTCAAACATTTTGCTTCAAAACAAGTTTTTATTATTATTATTATCATACTATTATTATTTTAGTATGTTTTGCATTACATAAAACTAAAATAAACAGTAAATATCAAAAAAAGTTTAAACATATTTTAAAAAGTAAAATATTTCAGCAAAAAAGAGAGCAACTTAAGATGACACAAAGGCAAATTTCCACACACGTATGTGGTATTTAGAAAATCGAATTTCAGAAACAAATTTCGAAATCATTGCATTCTCTGACAATATCACTTAAAATTTCCCGATTAACGAGATAGTTTTGACATCAGTTAGAAAATGAGTTTTCAGTATCTTATAATTAGTTCGAATTATTTATTACGTTTTGACGTTAATATTAGAACTATATCAAATTATTATACATTCATTACCAATACAACAAATTATTATCCATAAAATATAAAATATATCAAATATGGAATAAATATTTTTGAAGCTCAAAAGAATGAAGCATTGTTACTTACTCGCAATAAATTTGTCTTGAAGAATTAATGCGAAATGCCATCATTCCTTACTTTTTAAGTTTGGCATGCGCATGTATATAGCTTCTCCAAGCTACACTCAAGCTTACTGTTCAACTGAACATGGAAATGGAACTTCGACTTTCTGTAAAATATTCTCCCTTGTTTTTTTACATTGTATTGCTATGTTAAACACAAGTTAATTGTTACATAAGAAATAGCAATAACTATATCTCAGTTTGTTCTTTTGTATTATTGAAAAAAAAAAGGATAGTTTTATTGTTAAGTCATCGTTAAACTTTTCCATTTATTTTTAAAATTTCATTAAGAAGATCTATGAAAATACAAAAAATACAATTTCGAGCATATTTTAATACAACTCATCTTTTAAACGGCTTAATACAACTTTGTATTATTTTTATGTTCAATATAAAACTGAAATCTGTCTTTTTCAAATTTCATATTATTGCAAATTGAGGATCTCGATGGACAAAAAATTATTAACAATGATTCCGAAGCACAAACATTTTGCTTCAAAACAAAGTTGAAACACGTTATAAAAAGTAAAACATTTCAGCAAAAAGAAAAAAAAAAAAAAAAAAAAAAAGGAGTTTAACTCAAGATGACCCAAAGACAAATTCCCACTCACGTACCGCGTGTGTAGTAAGTAGAACATTTCGGAACCAAATTTCCGAATTTGGGAAACAAATTTTGAAATCATCGTATTCTCTGATAATACACTATATGGCCAAAGGTGACCGGTCACTTGCGATTTTAGACGTTTTGTTAAATATCTAGAAAAATACATGAGGAATTAACCTGAAACTGCAGGTGTGTAAACATTATAGTATAGATCATATACTTCTATGAAAAAGTTTTTCCCGAAACTCCATAGGAGACCGTCAACAAATTGAAAAAAAAAACGAATATCTTTTGGATAACCCTGTAAAAACTATTGTAGCAAAAGTGTTCAAACTCGAGATTATTAATATGTGGCTTATTGTAGTACACTGTACTCATTTTTATGTGGATAGCGAGTATACTCGTGGAGAAATTAAGGTTTTTATAAAAACAGTCCCAAATTTCGCCAAGTTTTTTGTTTATAATTTGCACAGTTCTCTATATAAAAAAAAGTTCTTTTCAGAAAGAGTGTGTTCAGAAGTGCATTTCGCGCCGCGCGCGCGCTCAGAAGTTTATGTCATGGAGTAGGTCTTATCGAAGAAAGGAATTTTAACATAATTCAATTATTTCATTATCTTTAATGGTTCAAAAAAGGTAAAACCAACGACTATATTTCTTTATCCTTCCAAAACATGGTTTTCGTAACAGGACTACATGCCTATGTTCACTCAGATAAAATCTAAAATAGTCGGGAAAAACATCACGTGACCTTCTTTATCTACTTTAGCCCATTTAGCATTTAAAATTAGTTAACCAACCGCACACAAACTCCGCTCAAGCTGCTCAAAAAAATTGTGTGGGCGATTTGATCACGTGATTGTGCGTTTTCTGCTTATGTGTTATTGGTTGTGCATTGTTTGGTAGGTTGATTGATACAATTTAAGAATTCAACTGGTGATCTAAAAATGTTAACTTTTTAACAATTTTCTTTTTATTTATTTAAAAATGATTTATCAGTTGATTTATAACTTCTGTGATAAATGCTGTTAGTAAACCAAGATTGTGATATCAACATATGAGATTTGTTTGTAATCTAGTATACTGGATGGATTTCAATGGAATTTGCACTGTTAGTTAGACAGTTTTTCAGAGAAGGTTTTAATATATATATTTCTTATTTTATGATTGCATATTTTAATACCATGTGGATAACAGACCAAAATACATCATAAAACATGAGAAATAAATGGCATTCAAAATTCTGTTAGTATAAGCAAAATACTTACTTATACTTTCAGTAGAAAATTTATAAACATTCTAATCATACTTTATTCACTACAAAACTAGACAGCAGACCTATATATTTTATCTCTTTAAAAAATATATCTACAGATATTTTTAGTTGAAACAATCTACAACTATTACATTTTATTTTTATAATGTTCAAAGTAAAATATGATTTCCAGCCTAGTCTCGATAAAAATTCACTCGTAAAGTATTCAAAAAAAAAAAAAGAAAATCAAGGAATTATCCTACGTGCAAAAGGATATTTTTGCCCAATATATATTATTTTTTCATTTGGATTTGCTTAATGTTTATATCATTATACATATACATATATAATCACTTAGAAATGAAACTTTAAATATTTAAAAGGCGTTCAGATGTAAAACTTTCATCTCGAAATACCTAATTTTCTCACATTTAAATAAATATTTTATTATTATAATAAAAATACACGTGCCTCTGTATAATAAAAATAAAAAATATATCTTCATCAAAAATATCTTATTCATTATGAAAAATATAAAACAACCAATAAACAAAATAAAAAAAATTATGATTACAATGTGAGACAGGAAGGATTCGAACCCAGAACCCCTAGTCTCGAGTTCACTGCCTTATCCATTCAGCCATCTAGCACACGTTCGTTTTGCAACAAAATATCTTTATAATTAGCACCATAATTAATCAAATCCATGATCTGTTCCTGAACACACTACGTGTTATTCCATCCATGATATTTACCTACTCCATGTTCCTGTCTCCTGAGCTCGAGCGCGTAGCGCGCGTGCAGCTTGAACACACTCAGTATATGACGAACAACATTGTACACAATACTCTGCAATCAGAATTTTAAAATAATAAAAATTGATGAAAAATGAGCAAGTTTACAAGACATTGTTTCACTGCGCATGCGCGAATGCGATCAAAATATAATGTGCATAATGTGTTAGCTAAATGTATAGAGCAACTTTTGTCAAAGTCTCAAAGACATAGTTTGAAAAGTCTGATAGTAATCGTTTATAGAATAAGCTCAAAATCCGTTATTCCCAAAAGGAAGCAAAAAAATGAGGGGTTGTATCCATATACAGTAGTACGTGCAATATTGTATATGCTGTATTGGCACTAATCAATGGATATATGGATACAACCCCTCATCTTTTTGCTTCATTTTGGGAACAACGCATTTTGAGCTTATTCTATAAACGATTATTATCATACTTTTCAAACTATGTTTTTGAGACTTTTACAAAAGTTGCTCTATACATTTAGCTAACATATGCACATTATATTTTGACTGCATTCGCGCATGCGCCGTGAAATTTTTTTTTTTAAACCTGCTCCTTTTTCACCCACTTTTTATTAGTTTTTAATTCTGATTGCAGAGTATTGTGTACAATGTTGTTCGTCATACTTTCTGAAAATAACTTTTTTTTTATATTAAGAACTCCGCAAATTACAAGCAAAAAACTTGGCAAAATTTGGGTCAGTTTTTATAAAAACCTTAATTTTTCTACGAGTATGCGTGCTATCCTTATTAAAACGAACACAGTATATTACAATAAGCCACTTATTAATAATCTCGAGTTTCAACGCTTTTGCTATATTAGTTTTTACAGGGTTATCCAAAACATATTAGTTCTTTTTCAATTTGTTGACGGCCCCCTAGGGGGTTTCGGGAAAAAAATATTCGCAGAAATATATGACCTATACTATACTGTTCACACACCTGCAGTTCCAGGTTAATTCCTCATATACTTTTCTAGATATTTAACAAAACGTCTAAAATCGCAAGTGACCGGTCACCTTTGGCCAGAATATCAGAATAATATATCTTGAAATTTCCGCATTAACGAGATAGTTTTGACATCAGTTAGAAAATCCGTTTTCAGTACCTTAAGAGTAGTTCGAATTAACTAGTAAGTTTTATTTCTAAAACATTAATGATACAAATATAACAAATTATTATACAATCAATACAAATATAGCAAATTATTATATATAAAATATAAATTAGTACCACAAGTGAAACAAATATGTTTACATCTCAGAAGAGTGGAGTTAGTATATTGTTCTTACTCGCAATAAATATCGTCTTGAAGAACTAATGCGAAGTGTCCCCAATTCTTTACTTATCAAGACCGGGATAAGCATGTACGTCTACGTATAGCTTCTCCAAGTTACACTCATCTGTTCGCTTGTTCGACTGAATATAGAAATCGAGCTGTTTGTTCTTTTGCATTATTGCAAGAAAGTTATTTCTATTATTACGTCATGGTTAAGTTTTTTCATTTATTTTCAAGATTTCATTAAAAAGATGTATGAAAATACGAAAAATATAATTGCGAACATATTTTGATACAACTCATCTTTTAAACGGCTTAACACAACTTGTTATTAGTTTTATGTTCAATATAAAATGGAAATCTGTCTTTTTGTTGAAAAGTTTCCATTTCAGTGCCTTGTCCTATTTCTAATCTAATCTTATTATTAATACGTGCGCTATCGGGAGGTAAGCAGTTTTGGATATTTATGAGACTCCCAGACAAATTTCATATTATTACAAATTGAGGATCTCTATGGACAAAAAGTTATTAACAGTGATTCCAAAGCACGAACATTTTGCTTTAAAACAAAGTTGAAACGCGTTGTAAAAAGTAAAACATATCAGCAAAAAAAGGAGTTTACTGAAGACGACCCAAAGATAAATTCCCACACACGTACCTGTACCGCATGTATAGTATTTATAACATTTCGGAACCAAATTTCCGAATTTGGGAAACAAATTTTGAAATCATTGTATTCTCTGATAATATTACTTAGGCTAGTTCCATGGGCTTTTGTAATGTAAGTCATATAGGTGAAAACTGCTATGCTTGTTGGCCACCGTTGTTTTCGAAAAGTTTGCGTCGCTTTGTTCAATTAATGAAATTGAAGAATATGCACGAATGTACTGTAGAATATGCACGAGTGTCCTTAGTTACTTATACATAGCAAATTTTATTATAGATCGAAATTAGGTTAATAACTATTGGTGGCTTAAAACATAACATAACCATACAGAAGCAGCGTAGTGCTGCATAGCAACTGCACGTCGAGCCTGACTCCCGGAATGTCTCCCCTCTCGTGAGTCGAGACCGGTATCAGTTCATGAGGTGGCGCTTTAGTCCGTGGTTGGTACTGCCATCTATTGATGGCAATGTGAACTATGCTACAGGAGCCCCCCTAAATCCAGTCTTTGTGGTGCTTTCACAATTCGTCCGGCTCTAGTTCTAGTCACTGGTGGAGCAAATGTGACATGCCGGGATGGTTTGGGAACTGTGAGTCGTGGCTCTTCTTCTGGCAAAGGGAAAGTGTGAGATGTTAAAAAGTTTTCATTTAGCAAATGAGCAGGCTTTATTCTGTCAATTCCCACGGTTTTAAACTTACCTCCACAGGAAATAGTGAAAAAATTTTCTGTCCTGTGTATTACTAGGAATGGGCCGTCATACACAGGTTGAAGAGGTTTACGCACTGCATCGTGTCTGAGGAAAACATGGCTACAACTGAAGAGGTCCTGCGGGATGTAAAAGTTCCTTTGTAGTCCATGTCTTGATGTTGGGGTTGGCTTTACTTTTAGCATGGTATGGCGTAGCTTTCTGATGTAAGCATCTGGAGGTTCATCAGAGGTGTCGGACAAGATTTCATTCGGCAAGCGGGGTGTTTGTCCGAAAACCATTTCAGCTGTTGTGGCTTGGATGTCCTCACGGAAATAGCTGCGAAGACCTAACAAAATCGATGGTAAACACTCTACCCAATCATAAGTCAAACATGCACGTAAAGCTTGTTTTAATTGTCTATGCTGCCGTTCAATTAATCCGTTTGCTTTGGGATTATAGGCAGTTGTATGAATGTGAGTTATGCCAAAAAATGAATTAAAAGCATTAAAGAGATTTGATTCGAATTGTGGTCCTTGATCGGTTGTAATTTTAACTGGTACACCGTACCGCGAAATCCAATTTGAATAAATTGCACGAGCGCAAGTTTCAGCAGTTTGATCCTCTACGGGAATAGCTTCGAACCATCTTGAGAATCTGTCAATAATGGATAAAATGTATCTAAAACCTTGCGATAAAGGGAGAGGTCCTACAAGATCTACATTTATTTCGGAAAATTTTTTAGATGGCACTGAAATACTTTGAATAGGAGATCTAGTGTGCCTGTGAACTTTAGATTTTTGACACAAAATGCAAGCGTGAACGAAACTGGCTACATCTTTTTTAATGTTTTTCCAAAAAAATCTCTCAGTTAAGAGTTTTATTGAGGCTTTTACACCTGGATGGCATAACGAGTGAAAAGAGTTAAATATAGGTAACCGAAAAGGCTCAGGCACATAAATACGGTGCTTAGTGTTTGAAGTATCAACGTAAAGTTTTAGTCCTTGTTCGGGTATGAATATTTTCTCTATCTTCAAATTATCTGATTTAGGATTATTTAACAATTCTTTTAGTTTTAAGTCCTCATCTTGAAGTTTTACGAGAAGATTATAATCAATTTTCGATACATTTATGGGTTCTGAATAGATTTTTGATAATGAATCTGCAGGAGTGTTAAGACGACCAGGTAGGTAACGTATGTCAGTCGTATATTCACTAATATAGCAAAGGTGTCTTTGAATTATTGGAGCAGCTTTTTCTAGTTTCTGACTAAAAGCATGAGAGATCGGTTTATGATCTGTGATCACGGTTAAAGTACGCCCCTGGATAAAATGTCTAAAATACTTAATTGACAAGTAAATGGAGAGGAGTTCACGTTCATATGTGCTTTTTACCGTTTGGGCTTTGTTAAATGCTGTGCTGTAAAATGCTAATGGTTTTAACTTATCTAGTAAGTTTTTTGGATCTTTAATCTCATTTTCAGAACCGCCAAGTTCGCACAGTGAAGCACCTGCATGCGTAGCACTAGCATCGGTTAATAAAAATAAATGAGAATCTGGTCTGGGGTGTGCTAATAGAGTAGCATTTGCTAAGGCGTCCTTAACATTTTCGAATGTTTTAAGTTGTTCACTAGAAAATATTATGCGTTTAGACGGTTTATATTTGTCCTTAAGTAAGTTATTTAGAGGTGACAACATTGTTGCACAGTGTGGGATAAACCTCTTATAGAAAGTAATAAGGCCGATAAACCGTTTTAGCTGTTGAAGGGTACATAGGATTGGATAATTTTTGATAGCTTCTATTTTATCTGTTAGAGGCATAAGTCCTTCACATGTTATTTTATACCCTAAAAATGCTAATTCAGGAACACCCAAGACTGATTTTGTAGCATTTAAAACTAAGCCATATTTAGACAGCCTTTCGAAAATTATTCTTAAGTGTTCTTCGTGTTCGGCTTCTGATGTGCTGTAAACTAATAAATCGTCCAAGTAGCAAAATACAAAAGGAAGTCCACGTAAAATTGAATCCATAAATATTTGATAGGACGATGCGGCTCCTTGCATGCCGAAATTAAGTCGTGTAAATTCGTATTTACCTAAGGGACAAACAATTGCGGTTTTATGCTGATGCGCTTCATATATAGGAATTTGAAAATATGCCCGGGTCATGTCCAATTTGGAGAAAATTTTGCTACCCGAAATTTGATTATTTACATCTTGAATATGGGGAACAGGATATAATTGAGGTTTTGTGATTTTGTTCAGCATTCTATAGTCACAAGTCATGCGAAAAGTACCGGACTTATTCTTAACTACATGAATTGGCGAACTATAAGGAGAATTACTTGGTTTTATAATACCCAGTTCTAAAAGGTTCTCGATCTCTTTTTTAACAAATGAGTATTTTTCGGGATTTAGTCTACGTGATTTGCATTGCACGGGCGCATGATCTTCCGTTTCGATATAATGCAAAACATCATGCATCGGTGGGTCAATTTTAGGGTTGAAAGGTCTAGTTAATAAAGGAAATTTTTTCAAAATGTCACTATATTTGTTTTGATTAATAACTGTTGAGATAGAATGAAAAACTGAATCGCGAAAAATTCCTTTAGTGCTAAGTCTAGTAAGAGGATCTGTTATACAAAGTTTTTGAAAATCAATTAAAAGTTGAAAATTACTTAAAAAATCAGATCCTATAATCGCGTATTTTGTACGGGCTAAAATAAACTGCCATGTGAATTTCCGACGTAGGCCTAAATCTACAGAGGTCAACTTAGTGCCAGAATTTGGAATCAGCTCACCATTTGCGGCATATAAATTAAAATCGTTACAATCTTTGATTTTACTAGGCTTAGGATGAGGCAGAATACTAATTTGGCTTCCGCTATCAATTAAAAAATAATTGCCGCTAATAGAATCTTTTACAAAGAGACGACTTTTATCGTTTCGCAATTGCACAGTGTGCGTCTCATCAACTGTTTGCGTTACTCGTTTTTTTCATCGTTTGATTCCTTAAAATTACAAGGACTTCTACACCTGCGTGCATTACTCTTAAATTTTTCATGATAATAACACATGCCGGAAGTACTGGGTTCACGTCGGGGAGTAAAAGATCGCTTCCTAAAATGATTTCGAGATCGCGAATTGCTGCGTGATAATCTGTCAACTTTAATTGTTAGTTCATCTAACTTTTTGCTTAAAGCAGCAATAACAGCATCAGAATTTTTTGAAACGGCGTGAGTTTCGTATTGTTGCGGAACCGATAGCGAGATTATTTGGTCAGCTTGTTTTGCTAATGAGTCTAAAGGTTCGTTAGAAATCGCGAGTATGCTTTGAGCGAATTGAGGCAGTTGGTTAAGAAATAATGTTTTCAAAAACTCATCTGAAAGCGCGCCTTCCGCTAGTTCTCGCATACGCCGAAGTAAAGTTGTTGGCTGTTGGTTATCCAATTTAAGTTGAGACAACAATGTTTTGATTTTTGCCTGCTTACTTTGAGAAAATTCGTCTATTAGTGTTTGTTTTAGGTTGGCGTACGTACGATTAGTGTTAGCTGGATCCAAGAGCGGTCTAACTAATTTCAATTCTTCGGGACCGAGCGATCCTATCACAAGCTGAAATTTTGTTAAGTCATCGTCGATTTTATGCAAAAAAAATGTAGCCTCTACATTAGCGAAATAAAGATCTGGTTCCTTACTCCAGAAATGTGGCATTCGTATGTTCGCGGCCATTATAACTCACGTGCGAGATGACACGAAATTTCAGAAAAATTAAAAGCTAAAAATACACTAAAATAATACAAAATACTACGAAATGTGTGCTTTACGGCATGCCTAACAAACAACTAGATAGAATGAAAAACCACTGACCTGTTTATTTGGATTTTGTGCTGGATGATTTCCGATTATAGATGCTGCATAAAATGGCTGCATTAGAAATTCCACTCGCGGGTCACCACTGAAGAATATGCACGAATGTACTGTAGAATATGCACGAGTGTCCTTAGTTACTTATACATAGCAAATTTTATTATAGATCGGAATTAGGTTAATAACTATTGGTGGCTTAAAACATAACATAACAATACAGAAGCAGCGTAGTGCTGCATAGCAACTGCACGTCGAGCCTGACTCCCGGAATGTCTCCCCTCTCGTGAGTCGAGACCGGTATCAGTTCATGAGGTGACGCTTTAGTCCGTGGTTGGTACTGCCATCTATTGATGGCAATGTGAACTATGCTACAAAATAGCTCTGATAAAATAAGTCATATTTTTCCGTTCTAAAATACTAGTAGCCAAATATCGCAGTATGTGACTTACACTACAAGTACTCATGGAATTATTGATAATTATACATACCCTTAATGATAATATCACAATAATATACTAATAATAATAACAAATTTTGAAATCATTGTATTCTCTGATAAAATTACTTAAGCTAGTTCCATGAGCTTTTGTAGTGTAAGTCACATAGGTAAAAATTGCTATGCTTGTTGGCCACCGTTATTTTCGAAAAGTTTGCGTCGCTTTATTCAATTGATGAAATTGCTTCGATAAAATAAGTCATATTTTTCCGTTCTAAAGTACTGGTAGCCAAAAATTGCAGCATGTGACTTACACTAAAAGTACTCATGGAATTATTGATAATTATAAATACCCTTAATGATAATATCACAATAATATATCTTAAAATTTCCGAATTAACGAGCCAGTTTTGACATCAGTTAGAAAATCAGTTTTCAGTACCTTATGAGTAGTCCGAATTAACTAGTAAGTTTTGTAACAGTTCCTGAATAATTATTCATACAAATATAACAAATTATTATACATTCAATACAAATATAGCAAATTATTATATATAAAATATAAATTAGTACCACAAGTGAAACAAATATGTTTACATCTCAGAAGAGTGGAGTTAGTATATTGTTCTTACTTGCAATATCGTCTTGAAGAACTAATGTGAAGTGTCCCAAATTCTTTACTTTTCCAGACCGGGATAAGCATGTACGTCTACGTATAGCTTCTCCAAGTTACACTCATCTGTTCGCTTGTTCGACTGAATATGGAAATCGAGCTTCGTCTTTCTATGAAATATTCTTTCTTGTTGCTTTTTTACATTGTATTTTTATATTAAACACAAGTTAATTGTTACATAAGAAATAACAATAACCATTTCTTAGTTTAATCTGTTTGTTCTTTTGCATTATTGCAAGAAAGATATTTCTATTGTTACGTCATGGTTAAGCTTTTTCATTTTTTTTCAAGATTTCATTAAAAAGATATATGAAAATACGAAAAATATAATTTCGAGTATATTTTGATACAACTCATGTTTTAAACGGCTTAACACAACTTTATATTAGTTTTATGTTCAATATAAAATGGAAATCTGTCTTATTGTTGAAAGGTTTCTATTTCAGTGCCTTGTCCTATTTCTAATCTAATCTTATTATTAATACGTGCGCTATCGGGAGGTAAGCAGTTTTGGATATTTATGAGACTCCCAGACAAATTTCATATTATTACAAATTGAGGATCTCTATGGACAAAAAATTATTAACAATGATTCCAAAGCACAAACATTTTGCTTCAAAACAAAGTTGAAACACGTTATAAAAAGTAAAACATATCAGCAAAAAAAAGGAGTTTACCTGAAGACGACCCAAAGATAAATTCCCACACACGTATCTGTACCGCATGTGTAATATTTATAACATTTCGGAACCAAATTTCCGAATATGGGAAACAAATTTTGAAATCATTGTATTCTCTGATAATATTACTTAGGCTAGTTCCATGGGCTTTTGTAGTGTAAGTTACATAGGTGAAAACTGCTATGCTTGTTGGCCACCGTTATTTTCGAAAAGTTAGTGTCACTTTATTCAATTAATGAAATAGCTCTGATAAAATAAGTCATATTTTTCCGTTCTAAAATACTGGTAGCCAAAAATCGCAGCATGTGACTTACACTACAAGTACTCATGGAACTAGCCCTTAATGATGATATCACAATAACATATCTTAAAATTTCCGAATTAACGAGCTAGTTTTGACATCAGTTAGAAAATCAGTTTACAGTACCTTATGTAAATTAGTACCACAAATGAAACAAATATGTTTACATCTCAGAAGAGTAGAGTTAGTATACTGTTCTTACTCGCAATATCGTCTTGAAGAACTAATGCGAAGTGTCCTCAATTCTTTACTTTTCAAGGCCGGGATAAGCATGTACGTCTACGTATAGCATCTCCAAGCTACACTCATCTGTTCTCCTGTTCGACTGAACATGGAACTGGAACTTCGTCTTTCTATGAAATATTCTCTCTTGTTGCTTTTTTACATTGTATTTTTATATTAAACACAAGTTAATTGTTACGTAAAAAATGCCAATAACCATTTCTCAGTTTAATCTGTTTGTTCTTTTGCATTATTGCAAGAAAGATATTTCTATTGTTACGTCATGGTTAAGTTTTTTCATTTATTTTCAAGATTTCATTAAAAAGATCTATGAAAATACAAAAAATATAATTTTGAGCATATCTTGGATAAAACTTGTCTTTTAACCAACTTAACACAACTTGTTATTAGTTTTATGTTCAATATTTGATGGAAATCTGTCTTTTCGTTGATGGGTTTCTATTTCGGTGTCCTACCTTACTTTTAATCTGATCTTATGATTAATATGTAGGGGAAAGCAGGGTAATGCCGCTCAGCGGGTAATCCCACTCACTCAAATATCTCTAAATAGAATAGAATTGAAAGCGTGCGATCGGTACCGGCACCTACCGAACATCATCGTAAGTTACCAGTAAGGATATGGTAACCGTCGGAAAGAAAGTGTTTTTGTGTCCTCACGTTATTAGTTTTCATTTGTTTTATTATAAAATTCTACAACATCTAATTTGAAGGTAAGTGTACATTCTTATTTTCAAATGTTAATTCATTCATTATGTCTACAAAATATATACATTTAGCTGAACGTTCATGCTTTTGTTTATTTTTGTAGTGCGCTGTTACGCCAAATATAATGCATTAAAATCCAACATGACTATGAAGGGTAATGGCACTCACGTGGAATTCCAGAAGCAGTTTTTCCAGTGTGCTACTTTTTTAAAATTCAAATTTCTTGATTGACACCACTTTTTTAAAATGGTAAAATTCCCCTTGTTTTCCCCTTTATTAATATGTCATTAAAGAAGGCGAATTTTACGATTTCAAAAAAGTGGTGACAATAATAAAACCTGAATTTTAAAAAAGTAGCCCACTGGCAACACTGTCCTGAAGTGCTACAGGATGAAAACTGCAAACAAATGCTTACCCCTTTAACCCTTTCCGGCATGGTGGGTCGTGGTTTCGCTGCACAATATTTGGAAAATGGTTGCATAAAGTCTGCTGTGGTGTGACTAGCCCACACAACTTATCTGACTTTTCTCATTCTTAAATGTTGTATTCAAATTTTGAGCGCCATTATCCTACCATGCCGGGCATTACCGTTCAATCGACGGTTAATTAAACAAAACGAAAAAAAAAACCCAAAGCTTCTATGCAAATTAGTTGATTGCAAACTGTTCCTTATGCTTTGGACTTATGCTGCGTTAATAAAATATTGATTTTTTGTGTAAAGTTGACAAGCGATTCATGTTTTCTCTTAAGTGAGCGGCATTACCCTACTTTCTCCTACACTATCGCAAGACAAGCAGTTATGGATATTTATGAGGCACCTAGGCAGATTTCATGTTATTACAAAGTGAGGACCTCTAAGGACAAAAAATTATTAACGAAGATTACAAAGCTCAAACATTTTGCTTCAAAATAAGGATTTTTTTTTTTTTTCATTACATTTAACTAAAATAAAAAGTAAAATATCAAAACGAGTTGAAACACACTATAAAAAATAAAACATTTCATCAAATAAAATAGTTGGAAATTGCTCGTCAAACGTGGCAAATGAGGTGCGTTCGTACTATAACTAGTTTTAAAATTATTTTTTGCACCCCATATTGTACTGAATGTATAATTTTTTGCACTTCATAACGTGCATAGTCTGATACATCATTAAAATGCACTTCCAATAATTTTTTGGGAACACTTTTGACTGTCCCTGTAATTAAACTATACATCCGATTTTCCTAAAATTTGAAATAGCTCAACGAAATTTTGCAACAATTATATCTTTAAAATTTCAGACCATTCGGAAGGCTGTAATATCATTAAAATGCACTTGCAATAATTTTTCCCATTGGCCGTAATGTAAAGAAAAACTTTTGGCTGTCCCTGTAATTAAACTATACATCCGATTTTACTAAAATTTGAAATGGCTCGACAAAATTTTGCAACAATTATATCTTTAAAATTTCAGATCATTCGGAAGGCTCTAATATCATTAAAATCCACTTGCAATAATTTTTCCCATTGGCCGTAATGTAAAGAAAAACTTTTGACTGTCCCTGTAATTAAACTATACATCCGATTTTCATAAAATTTGAAATGGCTCGACAAAATTTTGCAACAATCACATATTTGAAATTTCAGACTATTCGGTTGGGTAGTTTTTGCTCTGTTACATGCGGACAGACGGACAAACGGACAGACGGACAGACGGACGGACTGAACGACGACTATAGGTGCTACGTATTTATATAATTACGAACGCACCTAAAAAGTAACTCGAGACGACCCAAAGACAAATTTCCACACACGTATCTGTACCACGTGTGCGGTATTTAGAAAATCTACTTTCGGAAACAAATTTTGAAATCATTGTATTCTCTGACAACATTACTTAATCATAATATCACGATAATATCACTTAAAATTTCCGAACTAATGAGCTATTTTTAACATCAGTTTTCAGTACTTTATGATTAGTTCGAATTAACTAGTAAGTTTTGCATGTTATTAATATATTAATCATACAAAAACAACAAATTATTATGCATTCAATACAAATCTAACAAATTATTACATGTAAAATATAAATTAGTACCACAAGTGAAACAAATATGTTTACATCTCAGACGAATGGAGGCATTGCTCTTATTTACAATACATTTGTCTTGAAGAATTAATGCGGAGTGCCCTCAATACTTCACTTTTCATGTACGTAGCTTCTTCAAGCAACATTTATCTGTTTGCTCGACTAAAGATGGAAAATAGAACTTCGACTTTCTATGAAATATTTTCCCTTGTTGCTTTTTTATATTATATTGTTATATATTAAACACAAGTTAATTGTTAGGTGAGAAATAACAATAACTATTTCTCAGTTTAAGCTGTTTGTTCTTTTGCATTATTGTAAGAAAGATATTTTTATTGTTACGTCATCGTTAAAGTTTTTCATCTGTGATAATACAAAAGAATACAATTTTGAGCATATTTTAGTACATTTTATCTTTTAACACAACTTTATTTTAGTCTTACGTTCAATATAAAATGAAAATCTGTCTTTTCGCTGATAGCTTTCTATTTCGGTATTTAGGCTCTTATTTTTAGGTTTTCGTTCATTTGACGAAACCCTATTCGTCTCACTCCTCTGTCTGTCTGTCCGTCTGCCACAGAGCCCGTTCTCAGAAATTATATATGTTGGAGACTTGAAATTTTGCATACTTATAGCTGAACACCTCATATCAAACGACAAATCATAAATTTGGAAAAAAGTCTTATATTTACCCCTCTGGTCTCTAACTTGTGTATTTTAAGTATTTTTTTTCTAATTGAGCCCCTAATTAATTTGGAGACTTGAAATTTTGCATACTTAGAGCTAAACATTTGTGATCATACGAGAAATCATAAAAATTTCAAAGAGTCTTATATTTACCCCTCCGATCTCTAACTAATGTATTTTACACATTTTTTCTAACTCAAACCCTAATTAAGTTGGAGACTTGAAATTTTGCATACTTATAGCTGAACATTTGTGATCATACGACAAATCATAAAAATTTCAAAGAGTCTTATATTTACCCCTCCGATCTCTAACTTGCGTATTTTAAGCAATTTTTCTAACTCAGCCCCTAATTAAGATGGAGACTTGAAATTTTGCATACTTATAGCAGAACACTTGCGATCACACGAAAAATCAGAAAATTTTCAAAACTTTTTATATTATTTACCCCTCTGGCCTCTAACTTGTGTATTTTAAGCAATATTTCTAACCTTCCCCCTTTTCACCCGGGGGGCACTTTTCTAACTTTTTCCGACACCCCTCACGTGATATATCATTGCACAGCCACTTGATCACTCCTTCATACTATGCACCATAGCCTTACATATTTTAGTTCCACTCTTTACCACCAGGGGGCGTCTACCTATCTCGGGTGCTATTTTCGTTCGGATAGAGGTTTATTTAGAATAGACTGCGCCCCCTGGTTGCGAAAAGTGGAACTAACAGATTTTGAAAAAGAATAAAGTGTTCTGATAGGAATGTTAAACGAAACCCCCTGTGCGATCTTTGATCACACTTACCCTCTTGTTTAACTGATCTTATGATTAATTTCAATTTTATTTTTTATTTTCATTTTTTTTTTTTTTTTTTTTTTTTTTTTTTTTTAGGAACAGTGACATGCAAACTATAAATTTTTCAAACATTATTTTGAACTCAGTAATACTGATTGATGAAGTTATTATACGAATTCAATTTTTCTAACTGAGCAAAAGCATGCCTAAGTCGGCACTCCAAGCCAGATCCCCAGACTTATATTGCCAATGCTTTGCCGTTGAGCTGTTTGGATGACAACTGTTCAGCATATTTCACTCAGATAACCTTATTGGCAATAACATCTGGTCTTCCATGTTGATAGCTCAACAGGATCAGTCGCAGGTAATGAGAAAAAAGTGGTGTTCCATCAAGTTTGTTCCATGTAGGGTCATTATCCCTACTTGTATTTTGTGCTCGACGAATCCTATTGGCTGCGTTTCTTCTCCGCCAAATCCGGTCAGTATAACCAAATTGCCTTGATGCACCCATTTCATTGTAAAATCTTTTATCCATCAAGCTGACATCACTTGCGGTATCAATTGTTATCTTCGTAAGCTTCTCATTTATTGGAACAACGCGTATCTCTGTTCTTGCCTTTGTATTGGCGTTGTTTACCGTTTTTGATAAATTCATAATGTTTCTTCTATGTTCGCCGTTCAGGTTTGTTTTTGTAATCAGGTTGCTGTGAGAACCTTGAGTGTTTTTGTTATTCCTATTCGTACATTTGTCGACGATACGACCTACTAATTTGTAATGATAACAGATAACTAGTAAATCAATAGCCCTTTCACCTCGTCTTATATTATTCCGCTATGTATTTTGTTGCTATTTGTTATCCTTTTCCTCCCTGTTCAGGTTATTTTGTGCCTTATGTAATTTGGCGTTTTCGCATCACCTCAACGCCGTATCAAAATCATCTAGTTTCTCAAGCAATACATTCACTTCCTTAATCCTTGCCAATTACTCAAAAAAGCATTTCTTAATTTTTGGTGATATTTTTCGCTTAATTTGATCTGTGTCTAATAATTCCGTCAATTGCTCAAAAAAATTTTTATTTTTCCCACGTACCCATTCATTAAAGTATGTTCTCAACTGGAAATCAAAATCACTCCAATTATCTGTTTGCTTTTTTCTGTGTGTCCTGAATGTTTGTCTAATAACTGCTGGTGATATTTTGAATCTTTTCAACAGCAAATTTTGTATATACTCGAAATTACTTATTTCCGGTTATTTTTTGCTTGTGATCATGCTAGCTATTTCTAAAGGTAATAAGCTTAATAAATATGATATCTATTCTTCCTTTGCCATTTTCATTTGAGATATTCGCCCTTCGTATATAATGTTAAAAACATATAGATATCACCACTTGCACTGTCATAACGATTAACAAATCAAAATTTATACCTGTTCCCGTTAGGAACGTAGCTTTAGGGGGGGGAGGGGGGAGCTTCCCCTCAATATGTTCAAATTAGTAGGGCGCCACAGAAGGTTTATGGGGGCCGTCAGGCGCCCGTAAAAAAGGGTTTTTTAGTAGTAAAAAGTAATTATAAAATAATTTTATTTTAAATGTGAAATTACAAAGTAAGTTACTTTTTACATACGAAACTTGTATAAGATTCTTAGAAACTTGTAAGACTTGTATTTTAGACCTGTTACTTCCACGCTGCAGATCGAGAGTTCGACTCCCGACTGGGCAAGGTTCACTCAGCTTTTCATCCCTTCAGGATCGATAAAATGAGAATACCAAGCTTGCTTGGGAATTAAACACCAAGGGTCCCGCGCTTGGCTGACCACCTGGTCGGGACATATATGCTGCACAGCACCTCGGGAGCTAGGGTCAAGAAAACAGGGATGGGCACTATCGGCTTTAATTACTACATCTATTTCCTAACAAAAACAATTTATATATATGGAAGAAAAAAATCCGAAAACGGCAGTTGTAATCAATTGCTGGACAGTAAGTGTAATTTGATCCTTAGAAGTACAATTATTTCCTTCTCATCCAAGTTGGTCATCCTTAGTTGTAGAAAGAAAGTGGAAACAACTGAAAGTGACTGGAGGGAAGTGAGAATAGTTCCCCAATACATTCAAGTAGTAGGGCGCCATAGAAGGTTTAAGGGTGCTTTCAGGCACCCACAAAAGAAGGGGTTTAAATTACTACCTCTATTCAGGAACAAAAACGATTTATACATGCGGAAGAGAAAATTATGAAAACATAGTAATTGTAATCAATTGCGGGACAGTAAGCGTAATTCGAATCTTAGAAGTACAATTATTTCCTTCTTATCTCAGTAGTTATTTGTCACCGTTGTTAGTAGAAAGAAAGTGAAAAGACGTGGAGGGGATTAGAACGGTTCGCAAATATGTTCAAGTAGAAGGACGCCACACAAGGTTTAAAGGCGCCCGTCAGACATCCATAAAGAAAAGATTTAAATAGCAGTTACAAATATTTGTACAAGCACTTTACTTTAAACGTTAAATTACAAAGTAAGTTACTTTTAACATACCATATTTGTATAAGACATTTAATTTTAGAATAGTTACTACCTCTATTCCCCAACAAAAGCAATTTATACATGCGGAAGAGATAATTCTGAAAACAGGAATTATAATTAATTTCGAGACAGTAAGTGTAATTCGATCCTTAGCAGTTCATTTTTATCCTTATCTCAGTAGTTGCGGGTCACTCTTATAGTAGAAAGAAAGTGGAAAGACGTTGAAACGACTAGCAGGGTTTAGAATGACTGAGATAGGGGCGCCATTTGAGGGTGGCTTGCCCACCACCTAAGTGGTGGGCAAGGAATTTCATATTTTAGAAAATGTATCTGTGAGCACAGGTCAGTCTCAATTTTTTTTCAATAATTGCACAAAAGCTAAAATAGCTTGTCAGATTTTATTAAAATAAAAACACATGCAAGAAATAAACACTTTAGGTAATAAATATCACAAATATTTTCTAAAGACTTCACTATCCCAACATTCTACAGGTGAGAAATTTATTATTAATGAATATTTTGGCTAATTTTAAAAAGATATGTGAGAAAAAATTCTGTTAGTTGCTTCTCAGTTGTGTATAAAATGATCAAATGAAAACTCGTCCCCCTAGGCCTAGAAACTTTCGAGATGAATTTCCCATTTTAGTCCAAATTTTAGAGGGGATTTGTAGTATTAGTGTCACATTATACTTACAGCATCATTTCAATGTTATCAAATCATTTGCTTCATTAAAACATATTATATACAGTACGTCCTTAATAATCTCCACAGCCTGATACTAGAGTTCTGCACGGATTGGGTTGTACCCGACAAAAGTTGTTAATCCAAAACCCAACTCTAGGTCCGACAAAATGCAACTCAAACCCGAAAAATTCAGACCCGAACACAAAATGAAAGAAAATGAATCTATATTTTATTACAATTGTGGAAAAGAGTAGCTTTCAAATTTATGGCTTATTTACAAAAATGAAAGCATATACCCCCATTAATATTCAGATACATAGTGTTAGGTAGATTTCGTATGAAATACTACACCAATTACATTCTCTCCTATGTTGGAATTTCTGAAAAGATTTTGTAGATCTACACCGATCATGACCCCTAGAACTCAAAACCACCCTCAGCAAAAAACTTTATACATCTATCTATCTCTCTCTCTCTCTCTCTCTCTCTATATATATATATATATATATATATATATATATATATATATATATATATATATCACTTTCTTCTGAACACGATAACTTCCACAATTCTGCACAAATCTCTTCCAAACTGATACATAAAATCAAGGGGCATAAAATCTCGGTCAAGTTCGTTAATGGGCAAAATCGGACCAAGGGGATGGAAATGGGGAGGGGTTTTGGGGAAAACGAAAAAACCCCATAACTTCTTACATTTTGTACATATCAAATCAGTTTAAAGTTTTTATTACTTCTAAAAATAGGGCAAAAAATTTATGTATCACAGGTTTTTGATAAAATAAAAAATGGGCTCTAGGAGCGCAAAAAATAGGGCTTTTGGGAGAGAAAAATTCATAACTTTGTCAATTCTCAAGATATCAAATCCAATGAATTTTACTATAAATCTCCTTAATATTATCTATAACTTTTATATTCACAAGTTTTTGATAGGACCAATTCGTACCGCAAAAAAATAAAAAATAAAATAAACACTTTAACAGTTTTATCTGTCTGCTTTTGACGAGTTTTTATTTCGTTTTTATAAAATAGCTGGTTTTATTAGAATCATGTTAAGGCGATATTAAAAAAATATTTTTCCATACTCAACAACTCGAAATTTTCTGGCACATTTTCAGATTCATTTTTAATTAAAAAAATATATATATATATATTTGAAATATGCTGACGTGATTTTTGAAAAGATTTATAAGCGACCTGTGTTTTTATTTTTCTTTCAATTAATTAAAACTTGATCTAACAAAGTCGCTTCGGGAAATTCTGTTCAAAATGCCCAATTTGACTTCATTTTTTGAAATATATTCTGTCTCTTTCAAAAAATCGATCATTACTGTACATTATATAGTTTCTGAATAAGAGAATCTAGCAACTGGGTGCGTTTGAGAGCAAAAATGAATTTAAAAATGAGTAAGAAAATAGACAGTTTGGATTTGAATGCACCCTTAATAAGATGATTTTTTTCTTCAACCGCTATGAATTTTTAATTTGTTTTTGCTGTAAGAATTGCCCCTATCAAAAACTTGTCTATAAAAATGTTGAAGGCAATATTAAGAAGATATATGATAAATTCATGGAGATTTTATATCTTGTGAATTGACGGAGTTATGAAATTTTTTCTTCTTCGACCCCCCTTTTTTGTTTTCGTTTTTAATTTTTTTTTTTTTTTTTGCGGTACGAATTGGTCCTATCAAAAACTTGTGAATATAAAAGTTGTAGATAATATTAAGGAGATCTATAATAAAATTATTGGATTTGATATCTTGAGAACTGACGAAGTAAGGAATTTTTCTCTCCCAAAAACCCTATTTTTTGCGCCTCTTGAACGTATTTTAAATTTTATCAAAAATCTGTGATGCATGAATTTTTGGCGCTATTTTTAGAAGTAATAAAAACTTTAAACTGATTTGATATGTACAAAAATTAAGAAGTTATGGGGTTTTTTCGGTTTTCACAAAAACCCTCCCTATTTCCATCCCCTTTGTCCGCTTTTGCCCATTAACGAACTTGACCGAGATTTTATGTCCCTTGATTTTATGTATCAGTTTGGAAGAGATTTGTGCAGAATTGCGGAAGTTATTGTGTCCAGAAGAAAGTGATAACACAATTGCTTCGGGAAATTCCGTTCAAAATGCCCACTTTGACATCTTTTTTTGAAATATATTCTGCCTCTATCAAAAAATCGATCGTTGCGGTACATTATATAGTTTTTGAATAAGCGAATCTACCAATTAAATGCGTTTGAGAGCAAAAATGAATTTAAAAATGAGTCAGAAAATAAGCAGTTTGGATTTGAGTGCATCCTTTATGCAATGATTTTTCCAACACAATCCGCTTCGGGAAATTCGGTTCAAAGTGCCCACTTTAACAGCATTTTTAAAAATATATTTTGCCTCTATCAAAAATCGACCATTACGGTACATTATATAGTTTCTGAGTAAGAAAACGTAGCAATTGGAAGCCTTTGAGAGCAAAAATGAATTGTAAAATGAGTAAAAAAAAAACGCAGTTTGGATTTGAATGCACCCTTACTTAGATGATTTTTTTCTTCAACCGCTATGTATTTTTAATTTCTTTTTGCTGTAAGAATTGGTCCTATCCAAAACTTTTCTATATAGATGTTGTAGACAATATTAAGAAGATATATGATAAATTCATGGGGATTTTATATCTTTTGAATTGACGGAGTTGTGGATTTTTTACTTCTTCAAACCCCCTTTTTCTTTTCGTTTTTAATTTTTTTTGCGGTACGAATTGGTCCTATCAAAAACTTGTGAATATAAAAGTTGTAGATAATATTAAGGAGATTTATAATAAAATTAATTGGAATCGATATCTTGAGAATTGACGAAGTTTTGAATTTTTTTTCTCCCAAAAACCCTATTTTTTGCGCCCCTTGAGCCCATTTTTAACTTTATCAAAAATCTGCGATACATAAAATTTTGGCCCTATTTTTAGAAGTAATAAAAACTTTAAACTGATTTGATATGTACAAAAATTAAGAAGTTATGGGGGGTTTTCGGTTTTCACAAAACCCTTCCCTATTTCCATCCCCTTGGTCCGATTTTGCCCATTAACGAACTTGACCGAGATTTTATGCCCTTTGATTTTATGTATCAGTTTGGAAGAGATTGGTGCAGAATTACGAAAGTTATCGTGCCCAGAAGAAAGTGATATATATAGGTAGATAGATAGATACATACATAGGTAGATAGATAGATAGATAGATAGATAGATAGATAGATAGATAGATAGATAGATAAAGTTTTTTAATGAGGGTGGTTTTGGATACTAGGGGTCATGATCGGTGTAGATCTGCAAAAAGTTTTCAGAAATTCCAACATGGGAACGATCCCAATAGGTAGTATTTCATACGAAATCTACCTAAAACGAAAACAAAAAGGGGGGGGGGGGGTGAAGGAGAAAAAAATCCATAACTCCGTCAATTTACAAGATATAAAATCCCCATGAATTTATCATAAATTTCTTAATATTGTCTAAAAAATTTGTCAATATATAGACAAATTTTTGATAGGACCAATTCTTACAGCAAAAACAAATTAAAAATACATAGCGGTTGAAGAAAAAAAATCATCTTATGGATCAATATCTGAAAACTGGACAATTTCATTCCAAAATTTTTATTTTTTTTTAAATTAATGTACCAACTACCACATACAGTTATATAACATGATGCATGTTTTGTCATTTAAATGCTGTAGTGTTTTGAGATCAAGGATGTATATTTTATGCGTAGGATAAACTTTTATGGAAGAAAGTGTCTTTTAACATCATCTCAGTCCCCATTCTTCTTTATTTTATTTTTTTATTAAAATTTTGTCAATATATAACTAACTGTGCTTCAAATGAAATGAGAAGAACTGGGCCTAACTAATAATAGTAAAAAAAAATAAAATATAGATATTATTAAGTGTTACTAAGTTCGTGGAAGTTCCATAGTGGCATAATACTGCAAAATTTTTATTCTATTTTTATAAGTTTTATTCAAATATATGCCAAAAAGCAAATAACTTTTTGTTACTGCACTATAAATTAATCATTTTTGGATTATATTTTCAACAGAATATTTTTGTTCTAGACATTTTTTGGAAGGGGGCTGAAATGATGTATCGGGGACTAAAATGATGCATCAGGGACTGAAATGATCAGTCATGATTCACAAGTAAACTTTATTGAATAAAATATTGCTTAAATATTTTTAACATAGGATTGTTAATTCATTTTGACATTAATAATATCATGCATCTTTAAATCGTCAGTTTGTTTATACCCGGGTACAGTGTAATGCCTTGAAGATATAGGATATGGCGCAACATTCAGTTTGCAGAGGATGTCTGTCAGCTCGATTTTGCCAGTAGAAATGTTTGCGACTCTTTGACATAAATCTGATTGTGAGTATGTGTGCTCTTACTTGTTCTACCAGACCTGGATACCAAAGATTATTGTATATGTCAGTTATCCAGTAGCCAACTTCCAAAGTGCCAGATTCAACCAAATCTATTGATTCTTCTTTCTTGTTGTTTTTGTCAGCAACAGCTAGTAATTTGCATTACGAAAATTTTAAAATTTAATGTGATGCATATTATACACAACTATTTAAAAAATTAAAATAAAATTACAGACATTTTTTACAAACATTTTTACAGAAAGAATACACGTTTCATTAGTAGGGTAAATTAGGCCTATATCTTTCTGGACAGTATAGTGTGAGCATACTGAACTTATGTCACAGATGAATCAGCTCAATTCTCTTGTTATTAATGATGATGGTGAATTTGCTGCCCATGTAATTTGATGTGTCTTCATGATCCCAGGGATGGCAGGGATACTGTTTGGTAGTTTACTTTTCACTTCCTCAAATGCGGAACTAGGAATGGCAATAAGTTTAACCCCAGGAGCAGCCTCTTGTAAATTATGCACAAATGCATCGATTGTTTCAAGATCCTTACCATGACGCACTAAGGCATCAGCAGTTCTCTTCAAGGTATTTCCAACACCATCCATTGGCTCCTTTCCATGGCCTGACTCTGAGAAGTTCCAAGTTGCACTTACAATTTTAGGGAAAAGCTTAGGAAGGAGATTTACAAAAAAGTAAAAGTTAGATCTGTTTTTATACTGGTTAGTGGGTCCGTTCGATTGAAATAATAATGTATCAATATAAGGAAGTTCTTTCATTATAAGGTGAAGGATCGGTGTCAGATGGGCCTAAGTAGCATAGGCACTGTTGTTTATGTTGTCTGATGCTGTGCAGAATGAAATACACTTGACTGTTTCTTTGACTCCAATATTTAGATCCTCTTCAGGCTTTATTTTATGATACATCACACCAGTATGTAAAGATATCTGCTTTTGAGATGCCCCAAAGTGTACTGATTGAATTTCTTTGTGATACTTCAATACATAATTCTCAGAATAGTCAATTTTTATTATTAAAGCATTATACGTCAAACTGTCTGGTAACTGCTTCATTTCTGAGTTTTGATGATACATGTTAAATACATGTCTCAGGAACTGCGGAAGTGACTTCTTCAATAGCTCTAAGATATCTGAAATACTGGCCTCCATCCTCTGTTTCTCAGTTAATCTAACATTTTTAACTTTCTTTTTCCCCATTCGTTCTTCAGTTCTACTTTTTCACTGGAAGAATAAAACAACCTCTTTCTGCTGTTCTGTTGTCCTTAAAACATTGAATTCTTTGTTTTGCAAACTGTATATTTGCGATACATGTAGTCCTTAAATTTAGTGTTGCAGCACATAGAGCTGCACAATTCACTGCTGGTTCTAATATCCAGAACTTTCAGCTAATGAAGTTTATTCACTAGTAAGTCCATATTAGCATGTGTAATGCATGCACATGTATCACGATCAGACAATCTAGGTTCAACAATCCAAAATGGACGAAGTCTTCAGAAAGAAGAGTAGGACAGTTTGATTTCATGGGACTCTGTATACTTTTGATGCAAGTTATGACGTTACAATACATTGGTTGAAGAATATTATTACTTAGTAATAACATGATTATGCTTATTTTAGATTTAATTTAAGAAAAATTCATTTGCAAAGTATTAATTGCTTATATTATATAATTGTTGCAAATTCAACATCACCTCAGTCCCTTTGCATCATTTCGGTCCCCGTAATCAGTGTATAATAATTAGGACTGAGATGATGTTTTCGTCTTAACAGCTGCACAGCCATTTTGTTGAATTCTTTTGCACACATGTAAATTATTAAATATTCCATGTGACATTTGTATGTTACATAAAAAAAGTTGCAATTAGCTTTTTTTTTTATAAATAAAAAAATAAATATGGGGACATGAATGATGCTATAAAAAAATACTCAACCCTATTCAAAACAAAAACTAAATATTTCTAAATATGAAACAAAGGGAAGAACAACTTATCTTCATCCATGGTGGCTAGTTGAACTTCAGTTGCTGTTGCAATGGAAATAATTCTGCCAGTCCCACCTAGTATCTGTTAACCAAAATGTGTGTTTAGGGAGATTTTCCCGTAGTGTATATATATAGGTAAAAATATATAATAGCAAAAATTAATAATATTTATAGAAATTTTTTCAGCATACATTCAATATTGGATATTTGTACCTGGGAATAGGGACTGAAATGATGATTTCGTTTGTTTAAAGCTTAAAATTAATTATTTATGCATCTTTATTTGTCCATTTATCATTGGCAATTGTTATAACAAATATTACAATATATTACATTTTTCAGTTTCTTGTTTTAGTATAAATAATGAAATATTATTGGCAGTGGACACAAATTGTCCAATTTTCAGATATTGACCCTTATTAGGTGTGTATTCAAATCCAAACTGCTTATTTTCTGACTCATTTTTAAATTCATTTTTGCTCTCAAACGCATCCAATTGGCATATTCTCTTATTCAGAAATTATATAATGTACCGCAATGATCGATTTTTTGATAAAGGCAGAATATATTTCAAAAAATTATGTCAAAGTGGGCATTTTGAACAGAATTCCCGAAGCGATTGTGTTAGAAACGAAAAATATTGTCCCACTGAGAAAATAATTGTTTATAAATCAAGTTTTAATTAATTGAACGAAAAATAAAAACACAGGTCGCTTATAAATCTCTTCAAAAATCACGTCAGCAAGTTTAATATTTTTTCTTTAAAAAATGAATCTGAAAATGTGCCATAAAATTTCGAGTTGTTGAGCATGGAAAAGTATTTTTTTGAATACCGCCTTAACATGATTCTGATAAAACCAGCTATTATATAAAAATGAAATAAAAACTCGTCAAAAGTGGCCAGATAAAATTGTTAAAATGGGTTTATCTCTAATCATGATTTAGTTTTTGTTGGTGAAATTAGTATACTTAACTTCGAAATCTACCTCCGCCTATAGGCCGGACCGGCAGGGATTTTTTTAATTTGAAAAATGTTCAGGACTTCCTTTTGAAAAATCGGTTCATCCCGAAAGGAAGTTTCTTTGGAAGAAAGGAAGGAAAGAAGTTTCTTTATGAGAAGACGTGGTTTTTTGTTGCTTTTTGGCATTGTTGTTGTGTCTACCCTATCTATATTATAAAGGACAAACATATCTGTGCGTAACGCATACGTCATTCTGCGAATGGCAACACCTTAACATTTGAAATAAAATTTTGTTTTTACAATTTTCTCTACTGCAAATTTTTAAACTTCTAAACATCGCACATTTTAAATTTTTGCACCGTCGTATAAGGAAAAAAATGCTCTTTTAAATGCAATTTGTTTGAAAGCTATATCTCAATTTATTTTTGAGATATTAATTTTTTTGTAGTTTTTAATACCATTTTTCCAATCGTGGGAACAGAAGTACCACATTTCTATTAAAAGTCATCGAAAGTAAACGTAAAATAGGAGATTACTGTATCTTTTTGTTGCCATTTTCTAATAAAACCTGAAAAAAAAAGTTGAAATTAAAATACGGGCTATGTCAAGAATATTGTCTGTTATTCCGCGATAATGATGTCATGTGCATACTTTTCTATACACGAAGTTTAAGATTGGATTGTAAAAGTGGATTGCTTTAGCGGATGCAAATAACGTCATTTTATAAAACAGCGTGTATTTCAATTCTTAAAACTGAATTATGTTTTGTAGAAGTGCGTCATTTTTACAGCCCAGCTGCTTTCAAATTCTTTACAGGTGAAAATGCTTCGCTTTTGAAGATAATGTAATCGAAATCACACATTGATAAAACGCGTTGTTTTACAAAAAATTAGAGTGTCTTTATAAAAGAGAGGTGACATGCAAATAATAACGATTTATATTACAGAAATTGATGATTCTCGCCTGGGTGGATTTGCTTCGTCGATTTAGACAAGCAAACAAATAACTCGAGGTTTAAAATAATATCATGTTCCTGAAGTTATTGTCCCAATTTCTCTTGAATAATAAAACTTTATCGCTATTCTTTAGGACATTCTACTATAATTTTATCAAAATAACATAATTTGCTTAATTTAACTTTTCACAATTTTATGTAATCTATTTATTTAAAACACAAGTGTGTTTTTTAGTCATCTGCCCTGATCTTTCTGCTGAACTAATTTTACTAATATTTTTTTTTTCAACTGAAAGCTGTTTGTTTGTAGATGTGATCGCACTATCTTTTTTTTTAATATCCCTACTTTTATATTTTAATTTTAGAAGAATTTTGTGAAATTTCTCTAAAATGATGAAAATTAGATAGCTTTCATTATTGCAGACAAGAGAGAAAAAAATGAGGTATTTTTATCTTTATTCACACCATTTTCTGATAAAAATTCAAAATTGTTGTATAGGGTTTAGTGGCGCAAAATCCCATGAGGAGTGTAATATTATATTAGGGGAATAATGACGGAAAATGACATACTGCTTTTGAAAACACGCATTTTTCCTCATAAATTTTCTATATTGTTTTTCCTTCAGCATGTGTACTGATACTAAGTTTCAGACACTAGGCGAAATGCTCATTTAAGTAAAAATGAAGTCATATTTAAAAGAAAACAATCATTTTCTTAGATAAACTAAACATTTTAACACAAATTCGTCTAAAAAACATAAATTACGGAAATTTTTACTCTCCGGAATTGAGATTAGAATCTCAAGTAAAGAGTGTGTCTATTCACATAAAATATGTTGCTGACAATGGTGACTTCAAGTTTTGAATTAAAATGATTTTAAAATGATCAAACAAAATACAATTTTTTTTAATGATGAATATGGATATGAAAAGTGCGTATGCAAATTTTGAGAAGGTGAAAATTGCTGTTTTTCCTTCCGGAATATCAAGCATAAGAGCTCCAATTGATAACCACATCGTAATAACTGATCTTTATTATATTTTACTGATTACGTATCTTCTATATTATAAAGAACACACGTATCTGTGCGTAACGCTGGCGTCATTTTGCAAATGGCAAAACTTCACGATCAAATTTCGGTCTTGAAATTTTCGCCACTGCATTTTTAAAATCTTCTGACCGTCGTACATTTTCAATTTTCGTCGCTTAGGGAAAAAATTTACTTTCAAATGCAATTAGTTTAAAAACTGTATCTTAATTGACTGATGTATTATGTTTTTAAAATAATTTTTAAGATGATTTTTTTTAAGTTTATCTTATCAAGCTTCAATAGATAATAATAATAAACATTTTGCACATAAAGCAACAAACATTTTTCAGCATTTGTTTCTGACTATTTTTGCATAACGAAATTAATACTTCCTTTATAAACAAATAAAAGAATAATATTAAAAAAACCCAATCTAACATATTTGTGAAAAACAAATTAACGAAATTAATACTTCTTTTATAAACAAATAAAAGCATAAAAGAATAATATTAAAAAAACCCAATCTAACATATTTGTGAAAGACAAATTAACGGAATTAATACTTCTTTTATTAAAAGAATAATATTAAAAAATAGCACAAATCTAACATACAGGGTGATTATAATTAAAGTCCGACTTTCAAAATGCAGTAAAAAAAGAACCACTGGTCAAAATGACTTCAAATTTGAAATGAATATACTGGAAGAGGGGGAAACGGTATGGCATAAGAAAAAAAAAGTTCCAAAGTGTCTCAATAGATGGCGCTGTAAGCGGCATAACGAAAGTGGATTCGGCGTCAACTGACATTTTTAATCAAAATACGACGGTTTTGTCATGAGTTGCTCAGTAAACCAACCTTACTGTTCAATGTGCATGAGTGTTTCGGTTGTTTTACGGAAAAAATAACTTCCAAATCAGTCAACAGTTGTGGTACTGTTAGTGGAAAGTCCATCCACCACGGCAAGGTCGTACCACATTGGATGGGAAAAATCGGCTTTTAATTGTCCTTGGGCCAAAAACCGCATAAAAAGATAATAATGATTCCTTTTTTAATTGTCCTTTGGCCAAAAACCGCATAAAAAGCACATAATGATTCGGTTTTTAATTGTCCTTGTGCCAAAAAACGCATAAAAATCACTTAATGATTCGATTTTTAATTGTCCTTGGGACAAAAACCGCATAAAGAGCGAATAATGATTCTGTTTTTGATTATTGCTAGACATGCGATGAGACAACCGATAACGATTATCGGTTTCAACTTGTGGCGGACAATGGTGGACAGCATATGGAACCTGTCTCCCGCATATCTAGCAATGATTAAAAACAGAATCATTATTCGCTTTTTATGCGGTTTTTGGCCCAAGGACAATTAAAAACTGATTTTTCCCATCCAATGTGGTACGACCTTGCCGTGATGAATGGACTTTCCATTAACAGTACCACAACTGTTGATTGATTTGGAAGCCATTTTTTCCGTGAAACAACCGAAACACTCATGCACATTGAACAGTACGGTTGGTTTACTGTGCAACTCATGACAAAACCGTCGTATTTCGATTAAAAATGTCAGTTGACGCCGAATCCACTTTCGTTATGCCGCTTACAGCGCCATCTATTGAGACACTTTGGAACTTTTTTTTTTCTTATGCCATACCGTTTCCCCCTTCTCCCAGTATATTCATTTCAAATTTGAAGTCATTCTGACCAGTGGTTCTTTTTTTACAGCATTTTGAAAGTCGGACTTTAATTATAATCACCCTGTATTTGTAATCATACAATTTAAATTTTTAGATCATCAAATAGGATTTTTTTTTCAAATGGAATTTGTTTGCAAAGTTCATCTCACTTTACTGATTATCTATGGTTTTAAAAACAATTTTAATGCATGAAATATTTTTTAATTTATCTATATTGCGCGGACAAAATAAAGAGTAATTGTAAAACAAAATAAAGAGTTCATCATTTTCTTACGGCTAATATCCATTTAAAAAAAACTTCCCTAAGAATAAATAAATAAAATAATATAAATAAAACAAATTTAATAGACATATATAAGCTCTGAAATTATCAGAATATAAAAGGATGCCGTAAGTAGCAAAATCTTGGTCAAATAACTCTTAGCATGCGACTAATAAGAAAATATCGCTTTTGATAAATTCCAAAAATTTATTTGATTATCGTAATTTTCATATGAAAAATGCTTTTTCAATGTAAGTGGGCAATCGAAAAAACTTATTGCATTTAAAAAAATTATTAGTTTTCAATTAAAAAAAAATGTTTTCACCTATATTCTGTAACACGGGAAGCCCGAGTACGATCCCCCTAGTATACAACCCTTGGCAAAAAGTTTCCGATCAATGTTATCAAGTTTATGATTTTTGCATTTCGAAGCATATATTTTGCGATTCATAAGCATAGGGGCGTTTTGCAATATGCCAAATAAAAGAACACATATTAAAATATAAATGAAAAGTGAATTCAATATAATAATCATATAATTTATAATTATACTGCAGGCGAAAAAGTTTTCTCGTGAGAAAAAAATATCCGATCAAGACGGAAGTTGGAAAATAGTAATCGATCACTGAGGAAGCAAGTTTTAAATTTGCATATTGAAGACAGATAAGAGTGCCTGCGCATGCGTACAATATCTGAATCCTATTTAACAGAAAAAATCTTCCAGCTCCGAGATCAAAAGCAACCCTGAAGTGCTGGACAATGACTCGTGTGATAAGCCGGTCTCACGATTTAAAAGTCCTTCCGGCCAGTGCCGGGGGGAAGAGGTAGCTTTCATATTCCTTATTTTAAAAAAGCCAACTTATATTATTCAAACACACGAAGCTCAATTAAGTGGAAACCGAATGTAGGAGATTCAATACTAATTTTTATCAATACTAAATCATTATGAATGAGAATTTCGCGAAATTAGTCAGCTTTATCCAAGCTGCTTTTATTTAAAGTAACTTATATTTGGCTGCCAAATTCGGCAATTTCTTAAAGAGCCTGCCATTTTAAGACAACATGGTGGATGAGGCTAACCAGTGAACTTGGTCGAGACCTTAGTAATTGCTGTGCACATGCTCACTCACATCGGAATCGGTTGATATATACGAGTGCTGTCGCAGGCAAAAAATCAGATTTTTCAAAATGTCACCCACGTTAGAAATTGAAACTGCTATATCTGAGCCATTTTTTAAGATAAAGACAAACAAAAAATGCTCCTGAATCCTTATATCAAGGTCAAATACTTAAGAAACCTTTTTCAATTTCTAATTTTTTTGCACCTCACTTTAAATATATATATTTTTTTATTTAATGGCCGCCATTTTGAAACAAGATGGCTGATGAAGCTGGCCAGCGAACTTGGTCGAGATATTGATGTATACTATCAACATGCCTTCTTCCATCGAAATATGCGAATACGTGTGGTATCGCGTGACAAATACAACATCGTTTCAAAGTGTTAGCCATGATAGAAATTCAAAGTGCTATAATTCAACCACTTTTTAAGATATAAACAAAAGAACAAATTTTCAGAAACAAAAACTGCTCCAGAATCTTTGTATCAAGGCCAAACACATAAAACAAATCTTTTTCATTTTCCAATTTTTTAATACCTCATTTTAAATTTTAAATTACATTTTTTTTAAAAATGGCAACCCTTTTGAAACAAGATGGCGAATGAAGCTGGCCAACGAATTCGGTCGAGACATTGGTATGTACTATGTACAGACCAAGTTACATTCAAATCGGTTCATAAATACGCCTGTGACAAAAGCGTGACAAAAATCAGGTCGTTTTAAAATGTCAGCCACAATAGAAATTCAAAATGTTATAACTCAGCCATTTTTTTAGATACAGACGAAACAAAACCTGTTCCGGAATCTTTGTATTAAGGTCAAAAACATACGAAAAAAATCTTTTTCAATTTCCAATTTTTTGGTATCTTATTTTAAATTTAAGTTTTTTTAAATTTTTTAAATGGCCGCCAATTTGAAACAAGATGGCGGATGAAGCTGGCCAACGAACTCGGTTGAGTTATTTGTATGTACTATGTACACACCAAGGTACATCTAAATCGGTTCATAAATACGTCTGTTATCACGTGGCAAAAATCAGGGCGTTTCAAAATGTCAGCCACGCTAGAAATTCAAAATACTATAACTCAGCCATTTTTTAAGATATAGACGAAACAAAAACTGCTCCCAAATCTTTTTATAAAGGTCAAACACATAAGAAAAAAATATTTTTTCAATTTTAAATTTTTTGGTACCACATTTCAAATTTAAATTTTTCTTAAAATTTTAAATGGCCGCCATTTTTAAACAAAATGGCGGATGAAGCTGGCCAACGAACTCGGTCGAGAGATTGTTCTGTACTATGTATAAACGAAGTTACATCCAAATCGGTTCATACATACGCATTTTATTGCGTGACAAAATTCCGGACGTTTCAAAATGTCAGCTTCGCTAGAAATTCAAAATGCTATAACTCAGCCATTTTTTAAGATATAGACGAAACAAAAACTGCTACAGAGTCTTTGTATAAAAATAAAATACATAAGAAAAAAATATTTTTCCATTTTCAATTTTTTGGTACCACATTTCAAATTTTAAATTTTTTTAAAAATTTTAAATGGCCGCCATTTTGAAAAAAAATGGCGGATTAAGCTGGCCAACGAACTCGGTCGAGACATTGGTATGTACTATGTACACATCGAATTACTTCCAAATCGGTTCATAAATACGAGAGTTACAGTGTGATAGGTATAGATATACATATCTATAGGTCAGATATATATAGATATATAAACTAACTAAACTAAACTCTGTGGCTATACAATGCAAGAAGGATCTGGGCCGACAGTGCCCATCTCTGTTTTCTTGACCCTGGGCCCCGAGGTGCTATGCAGCATACGTCCCGGCCAGGTGGTCAACCTAACGCGAGACGCTCGGTGTTTAGTTCCCAAGCAAGCTTGGTACTCATTTTATCGACCCCAAAGGGATGAAGGGCTGAGTGAACCTTGCCCAGTCGGGAGTTGAACTCTCGACCTGCGGTGCGGCAGACAGGCGTGCTGACCACTACACCGCTGGGCTTCTATATATATATATATATATATATATATATCAATTTTGAACGGAGGGTGGTTTCGGGGTCTTGGGGTCATGATCGATGAAAATATACCAAAATTTTTTGAAATCGCTCTCCTCCGAACGGCTGCAATAGGTAGCTTTTTGTAAAGAAAGCTACCTAAAAATCCGCATCATTAAATTATTGCAAGAGGGAAATTCACAAAGGAAAGTGACTGCTTTATTAAATTGTGCTCAAAGTACGGTATGCGATATTTGGAAAAAATATGAGTTGACTAACAGCGTGGAAAATTTACCTCGAAGTGGACGTCCGCGAATGACAAAGCCTAAGGAGGATAGAAAACTTGTGGAAAAAAACGAAAAGAAAGCGGCGAACAACCTCAAAACAACTCAATGTTGAATGGTCTAAGTATAACGTAAAGGTATGTGACCGCACAGTTCGTAATTGTCTAAATGCAATAGGATTTAAATTCTGTAAAGCTAAAACGAAACCTTACTTGACTAAGAAGCATAGAAAAGAGCGCTTGTAATGGTGTAAAAACGTGTACAGTGGCCACTTGATAAATGGAATAAAGTTATTTTTAGCGATGAATCTCACATATTTCTCGGAACAGGTGATGACTGTGGAACATTTGTTTGGAGGAGAGTTGATGAAAAGTTCAATGATAAGTGTGTCAATACGAGGACTAAATTTTCAGCTGCATTTACAGTTTGAAAATGTATGACATCACAAGGTGTCGGCAAGTTGTGTATTGTGTTACGTACAGTAAACTCTGAAGTTTACATTGACATTTTATAGAATTTTTTTATTCCCAGCGTCGATCAATGGTTCGGGGATTAAAATGACTTCGTATTTCAAGTTGACAGTGCAGCTCCCCGTCGCACCAAATCAGTGAAGAAATTTCTACAAAATGTAGGTAATAATCCAATTAAAACCATGACTTGGTCGCCCAATAGCCCGGATCTTAATCCCATCAAAAATCTGTGGAATATATTAAAAAGGTAAATTGATTTTCGAAGGATCACAAATGCCATAAAACTATGTAGAGCTATAAGGGAATGCTGGTGTGAAATTGCTCCCGAAGAGTGTAATAAGTTTATTGAGTCCATTCCACGAAGAATTTTGGCTGTCATCCGAGCTAAAGAGGGATTTACTAAATATTGATTACAATGATCGGTTATTTTTTTTTAAATCAAAGCGTGATCGGATAATTTTTTCTTTGGTGTTTAAATTTCAATCACCATTTTTCTGTTTGTAAATCGATGCATAATGATTTTTCTTTATTGCATATTGTTGTTCATTATATATAATACAAATGTATTATCGCTAATAATCGTTTAATTTTTAACCTTCCAGTGAGAACAAATAATCCTTTCTTACAAAAAATAGTCGTTGCTGGTGTAATGATCGGAAACTTTTTGCCAAGGGTTGTATATAAAATCCTAAAGAAACGAATTTATGAAACGGATATATGAATCGACTGATTAAACAACTGATTATGATTCAAGCGATTTCTCCTAAAATATGGAATACTTTGCGATGAAATGAACACCAAAAATCAGCATTGGTCCGCAGATCTCAGAACTGGTATTAGAATTTTTAAATTCGAATTAGTTTTCGAAATATTAATTTTTTTCTAATTTTATATACATTTTTCTAATGATGACACCTCAAATTCTAATCAAACAGATATTTTTTTCATATTTCAGAAAAGGTTGACATGGTAACCCGGCTATTGTTGTTTATTTGATAATAAATGTTTATTTACTTTTATTTCTTTTTATAAATTACTAGGGGGCTCTGCCCCCTGCAAGCTACGCTCGCCAACCCTCGTTCAGACACCGCAGAATCTAAAAGCACGCTAGTTTGATCGATATTAAAAAGATTAGAGAAGATTGTATTATAATGAAAAAACCTATAGCAATCTCCCTGTAAGTGGGTTTCCATTCAATTCCCTTTGATTGCGAAAATTTAAGGCCGAATCAATTGCTTTTAAGACATCCAATGGTTGTTTTCGTGTTTGATTAAAGAAGACCAGTTAAACATTTGAAAGGAAGCTAAAATAAAATGAACTAAGTAAACGGAGTCTTTGCCTCTCGGTATTTTTTAACAGCGTTATTAAACGATTGACATAATATAATTTACTACAATTACTACAATTTACTGCTTTAACCCCTTAAAGAGCGGTGGTTCATTTTTGGACCACTTAATTTTAATTCTTAAATGCCACATTGGCACCAGAATATTGGAATGAAAATTTTCCTTTTATTAAGTAAGTGAACAAAAGCCTTTTCGTATTTCGAAATTTGTTTGTAAATTCTGGTGCCATCAGTGGCGTAGCTAAGGGGGGGGGGGGGCGGGGGCAAGGGGGGCGACCGTCCCAGGCGCCGAGGCCAAGGGGCGCCAAATTGAGAGAGGTTTAAACCGAAATTGTCTCATATATTTTGACAATAAATAAAAATTGTTGATTTTTAAATATCTTTTTTTGTGTGTGTCTGTGTGTTAATGTTTTCTTTAGTAAGATATTTTATTATATCTAAATAATGAAGAAAGAAAACGCTTCTATAAATGTTTCTAGGGATGGCTCAACACACCTGGTGCCTAAGATAATTATGTACCTGAATTGAGGCGCAAAGCGATTAAATAGGGGGCGCCAAATCAAGAGGAGCTTTGAATAGAAATTATTTCACATACTTTGAAAATAAATAAGAATTGTTGACCTTTTCTGTTTATGTGTGCTTTTGTGTGTGAATGTTTCGAAGAAATTCAATGAAGGTGGGGGGAATGAAGAGATCCATAATTGTCGATCGCTGATGGAGGTTTCTAACTGTCTAGCCTCCAGTTTATAAATCAAAAGGCTTGTTGGCGACTTGCAGTCACATTTCTGGTATGAAAAGGACATTGTTCATTTATATACTAGTTGACCCGCCTGTAGATTTTTCCAAACGAACCTCGATTGATTAAAACTTCTATTCAAATTAAAATTTAAAAAATATATAACGAATCTCTCAAAATGAAACTCTGGGATGAGTCTCCACTGTCTTCGGTAGCGTAGACCGGACCTGCTACGCACGCATCTCTAACAACTAAAAACTTACATTCAAATTTATCTCTTTCAAAATTAATCTCCGAAACGGGTCCCCGCTTTTATCGTCTCCGTATAGCAGGCGTGCTGCGTACTCGCTGAAAATCTGAAGAAAATCGTGAGATGAGTTGAAAGAAAAAAATTCCGACGATATCGGGCCCATGAAACCTCAGATAAAAATGCCCCTGGCGGTGGAAGGTAGAACTAAAAACTGTAAGACAATCGAAAACCAAGTTGAAAGAGCAAAACCTAGTTGAAATCGAGTCCATAGAACCCGAGATAAGAATACGCGCACTGGAAGGTGGAGCTAAAAACTGCATGAAAATCGTAAGCTAAGTTGAACGATCTCCGTTGAAATCTGGACCATAGAATCCGAAAAAAGAATGCGCCGTTAATGTTCGATAATGTCGGTAAAAGAAGTCCATGTTTTGGAAAACATACTTTTAAATGTAAATAAAGAGGAGAAACCCTTGTACACGAACTCTTAACTCATATCACGGGACTCTTGCCACATAACACATTAATAATATTCGAACAAATTTATAAAATGCTTTTAAATTATGTTTTTAATATTTGGCAACGGTTAATAATTAAGTCGATTGTCTAGTGTTATGACATGTCATATAATCTCTGATCCATCGATTTTCGGAAATTAAATGGTGGGGTCGACCTAAAAAAATCACTTTTTAGTTCGGTTTTTAATGAATATTCGTCCCTGTATGGTTCTTTCTCCGAACTTTTCTGTCGTCGGCCGTCAATTTTTTGAAAAAAATTAAGAAAAATGATCTACCCAAAAATTTTATACACAGGTGTAAAAAATTTTCTACACGTGCTCTAAAAGTTTCAAATCGATATCATAAGTAGTTTTCTTAATTTTCGCTGATTAGTGAAAATTCTTAATTTCTTTCATTTCGGCTGTGAAATCAGGTTCAGATGTGTGCGCGATTTTGCATTTCATGAAAAAATTCGCCTTTTTGATGAGTTTTTAATTAATATTTTCGGCTAATTATCAAAAAATTAGAAATCTGAGCCTCATGTGCATCAGGACCTGCCTTGGACTATCCTCACTCAAATTTTCCGACTTCACGTACGGCACACATTTCTAGCCATCTCCGTTACACACACACATAGATTAGTTTTCACGCTGATTTTTGTGTTCTTAGTGTTCCATATGAATATTTTCATGTAATGGGGGCTTCTGTGAACCAATGCAAAATTAATTTAGCTTGAAGAACAACAAGTAAAGATATTATTTCTTCTTTATTGGAAATTCCATTTTTCTATCGAAATGGTATTGCGAAAAGCTAAATAATAAAATGTGGGCGACTTACGACCTGCCCACTCATTTTCCCTTCTTAAATCGTATAAAAACAAAGCTGTACTTTTCGGTCTTCCTAGTATGACCAGTACAAATGGCTGTTTTTATTGTTTTAAAAGTTAAATATATTTCATATATACTTAAATTCAACGCATATGCATTAGAGAAAGTTTTATCTATATCTACCTATGTAAGGAATAACTGGGAGATTAATGGGAGAAAAGAATGTGACTCGGGAACTTCTTTGTGAACCGAACTCGTTTATTTCGTTGCTGCATCTTACAATCATCTTCGTTTCGTGAGCGTTCTTGCTAACATGTTGGATTGTGGCTAATATTTTCCTGCAGCGGACGAAGGTATCAGTTTGGAGAAACATTTAGTTTAATTAATTAGTTCTTGATTGACCTGTGGTCAAGACCCGCACAATTCCAGGGTCTCTGACGTTCAAGGCTAAAACCACAAACGAAAGAGAATTGTCCAAACGTCAGCATTTTCTATTTTAAGTTATACTCTGATTTTAATGGCGAACGTAATAAATGTTATGCTGAGAAACAAAGTTACAAGGGGCTAAAAATATTTTAGAAGATTTTAAGTTAGGAAAAAATTTACTGATTTTAATTTAAATTTTTTAAATTTAATTTAAATTTTGAATTTTAATCCCTATCCAGTTCATATATATATATAGTGTATATCTTTCTCTATAGATATCTGATCATTGTCATGCGACTGCGCTCATATTTATAAACCGATTTGAATGTGATTGAGCATATGCTATTAATATCTCGACCAAATTCGTTGGACATCTTGATCCGCCATCCTGTTTCAAATTGGCGGCCCTTTAAGGACTTCAGATTAAAAAATATATATACAAAAATGCAACTTTATTTATTGCATAATCGTTTTAGTTCTTGATTTAAAGATTCAAGAACCTTTTTTGGTTTCCCCTCTATCTTAAAAAAATGGATCAGTAGAGCAATTTAAAATTCGATAGTGGCTGCCGTTTTGAAACAGGAGATTAATTTAGGAGTTTTTGCAAATGTGGTTTTTTGAAAATTTATTTTCCTTGTTGCTACTCCCATATGCTTAAAACAACAGTTATATCCGTGAAAGATCCGAAATTTTTTTGGAAATTTCTATTCAAATCCAGTATTGACGAAACTAGAAATCTCCTATACTGTTCCACGAATTTTAGTTTCGTGTGTTCAGTAAAATTAGCTGGATCTTTAAAAACAAGGAAGAATGTAGTTGCTTTTTCCTCCCGGTACAAGTCAAAAAGGCTTTTCTTTCATCTTGAAGCGAAACAATACAGACATTTTTTTATTTAGGGGGTGGGGAGGGGGGCCGCAGAATTTCTTCCTGCCCGGGCACCAAAACACGTAGCTACGCCACTGGGTGCCATTCACTGATTTCAACATTTTATGAATAGAAGTACCTTGCCCTGAAAGGGTTAAACGCATATTAATGTGTTTATTATTTTAAAGTTTCCTTTCTCTTTTAATATTCACGTGTAAATACAATTTTCAAGACATAATTTTCAATATTTTCCTGCTTTTAACACTTACACATTTAATAGTAATTTTAAAAGGGTTTTTTTCTGTTTTTAATAGTCACGTGTAAATAAAATTTTAATCGTTAGGAAATATTATTCTTTGCGCTGTTTTTAGAATTGAAAACAATCTCTATAATAATTAAACAAAAACATAATTTGAAGAACAAATTAAAAAAACAAAATTTATTTCCTACATTGTTTAAGCCCGAGAAGGGACATATATTAAATTATTTCATTCAATTAGTTCTACATTTAATGTTAAATTTTTGTAACAAATTAGTTAAGCCAATTGAAGATTAAAAAATAAAAATAAAATTCATTCAATATGATACTTAAAACACCCTAAAAAAATAGATTCCGCTCAAATGAAATTGAAATAAATCTTAGACTTCTTCCATTTTTAATTGAAAAAATTTGTATTGCAGATTTTGTATTATACTTATGACAATTGTGCATAAAATGATAAGATGCATGCAAAATACAAAACTTAAAAAAAAGTCTAAGATTTATTTCGATTTCATTTGATCGGAATCTATTTTTTTAGGGTGTTTTAAGTATCATATTGTATGAATTTTATTTTTATTTTTTAATGTTCAATTGGCTTAACTAATTTGTTATAAAAATTTAACATTAAATGTAGAACTAATTGAATGAAATAATTTAATATATGTCCCTTCTCGGGCTTAAACAATGTAGGAAATAAATTTTGTTTTTTAAATTTGTTCTTCAAATTATGTTTTTGTTTAATATGTCAAGTTTTTTAATAACTACAGCACTCAGACGAACGCATTTCAAAATTAATAGAGAGTATCATCATCAGGCTTTGATGTATGCGGTATTGCATCACAATGTGGGATGCAGTTTATCAATGTGTAATTCAAAATATTTCACCACTGTAGTAATGGAGGTTGCGGTAGCTTGGACAAAAACTTCCAATCTGAATGTAAAAAATCTATAATCAAAACATAAAAAATTAACTTAACTTAAATTTAGATACCCTATTTCCCGCACAGGAACGCTATGAATGTAAATGTAAATTGGGGTTGAATCCTTACTGCTAATATTTAACAATATTATAGCTGTGATACAGTAAAAAATAAAAAATAAAAGTTTTACTTACATTTTTAAACCTTATTCTCTCCCAAGGGGTGATGCAAACACAACAGAAAATTATTACCTAAGTTTAACTTGGGGTATAAATAGTTCTCATCTCGGGAAAAAAATACATTTTAAAATTTAAGTTATGTAATTCCCCACTAAGTTCGCTACATGCGTAAAAATAGGTATCCATTAGAAACTTTTTACTAAAATATAAACTTGACCAAAGCAAAAACTTATTCTGAAAATATCCTTTTTATTTCCACTATGACGCCATATTCACCTTTTTAATTTTTGAAAAAAAAAAAAAAAAAAACTAGCTCAATTTAATATTTCACGTGAAAATCTTTCAACTAAAAAGAAATAAATTATTATTGCGGCTTTTGAAATTTTTGCAACAATGAAGTAAAAATGTTACATTTTCTATGAAAAATGCCCATTGATTTTCAATGAAAAAAGCGAAAATTGGAATTATTAAGGAAAATATTTGAATAATATACAAAAAAATTGGCCCTTGTTTCTCTCTGGGTTATAATTCACCCATATGCAAAGGTATTTTGCCATTCGTTTCGACCCTGACGTCAGGCAAGCGTTTCTAAACTTTAAATTTATAATATTATTAGAATTGGTAAAGAATAAAAAATGAGTGGCATCAGGGACAAAAAGGTGGGAAGAAAAAATGAAAAAGTTACCATCTCCATAGGCTTTTCTATGTTAAATTAACATTGAGAAGTGAGACTGGAAATAAATAAGTATTGCGCTGCCGCGCAATACTTAAATAGCCTAAGTCATGTGACTATTATCAACAGTTCCAGGATGATCCCTTCGCTTTTTATATTCCAGGCGGCCATTTTTGTACTTTAACGTTAGCCAGCCACAGGCGATAAGTCGCCAAATATTATTCTATCGCCATGATTTCACTTATATTATAATAGTCCAAGTCATGTAACTGCCACAATCAATTACAACCCTTCACTTTTCATAAGAAAGGTTTCCATTTTGATTAAAGAATCAAAGTTATTTTTTCGAATAAAACTACATAAAAGTTGCCATGATCGCAAGGAATTCTTGGAACTTCTATGTTAGCCGGGTGCAAATCTCGCCAATAGCTTTTTTTTTACTCGCCAACTAGCATTTTTTTATTTTTCGTGTGGTAAATTAAAACGGTACTACTTGGTTATCCCATCGACCAAAAATCTATCGCCAGACTATAAGATTAAATGCCAATAATGGTTGATCGTAAATGTCACATTCACTTGACTTTAAGGAAGTTACACGTGTTTACGCCATCAAGCGATTTTTATTTCGACGTTTTATTTTTATTTTTATTAATGTTATACTAATTTATTTGTTTTTTCGTTAATTAAAATAAAAATTACGTCAATTTGTATAATTTGGTGAGTGGTTTGGTGATTTATATAATTTGGCGAAATTGGTCTACAGGAAGTAGTACCATTAAAACATTGCTTTGAATATGAAATTAAATGTCAGGATTTGTTGCATTATTTAATCGCGTTTGGCGTGATTTTTTTTTACGACAATTTGGCGAAAACGTCATTTTCGAATACCAGTTACATATTTATTTCTATTATTCTTAAGATGAAATAACAATAAATAAAATAATTAATTAATAACTATAGAGCAAAACAATTTATAACTTTTTTTTAAATAAAAAGAAAATAAATGTAAATAAACATTTATTAATAATTAAGCAACAATAACCGGATTACCATGTCAGGCAAAATAACACAATTTTAGCGCCATTTAGGTATCCTGGTGCGTATATGACATCTGCGTCTAATATTTTTCTTTTCGTTTCGTTTATAAAAAAAAGGGAAGAAGTGAAAGCCATTAATTTAAAATTTTCAGTTTTAAATTACAGTTTTATATTAAATAAAATGATAATGAAATACAAAAAAAAAAAAAAAGCATTGTTCTTAGCATACATTTAAGGGAGGCCAAACTGGTCGCCAAATTAGTTTAAAATAATAATATTTACTAAAATATGAAAAAAAAATATCCGTTATGATTAAAATTTGAGTTACCATCTTTAGAAAAAAGTATTTAAAATTAGAAGAAAATTAATATTTCGAAAACTATTTCGAATTTAAAAATTCTAATACCAGTTTTGAGATCTGCGGATCAATACCGATTTTTGGTGTTAGTTTCATCACAAAGTATTCCGTATTTTAGGAGAAATCGCCGCGAAACATAATCGGTTCATCAGTCGTACATCATCAGTCGTTTCATAGAATCGTTTCATAAATTCGTTACATTTCAGTCGTTTCATATATCCGTTTCATAAATTCGTTTCATTAGGATTTTATATATAGGGTACTAGGGGGCTCTGCCCCCTGCAAGCTACGCTCGCCAACCTCCGTTCAGACACCGCAGAATCTAAAAACACGCTAATCTGATGGTTTTTAAAAATATTAGAGAAGATTGAATTATACTGAAAAAAGCTATCAAAATAAAAATCACGCCAAACCTGCGGTGCATATCTGCCCAAATATTACCACTCGAAAAAAAAAAATGCTAACTGGCGAGTTGAAAAAAAGCTATTGGCGAGATTTGCATCCTGCTAGCGTAACAGTACTTAGAATTCTTTGCGACCATGGCAACTTTTATGTAGTTTTATTCGAAAAAAAATTTCGATTTTTTAATCAAAATGGAAAACTTACGGTCCCATATTGGCGCGATTTTTTTCTAACGCCATGTCATATACGGAACGGGCACTTAAATGGCGCCAATGTATCGTTATTTTACTTGATATGGTAAGCCGGATGTTGTTGTTTATGCTGTTGATGCGTTCCCCAAATTGACGTCGTTAAAAAATTGCGCCAATATGGGACGTATATGACATCTGTGCCAAACTTTCATATGAACGGCGAAGGAATCAAACCGTATTTGTTTATGGCAGTTGACGACTTGAACTATTATAATATAGATGAAATGATGGCGATAGAATAATATTTGGCGACTTATCACCTGTGCCTGGCTAACATTAAAGTACCAAAATGGCACCTAGAGTATAAAAAAATCCCTGTCGGCCCGGCCTACAGGCAGAGGTAGATTTCGAAGTCAAATACACTAATTTCACAAACAAAAACTAAATCATGAGTAGAGATAAATCCACTTTAACAATTTTATCTGGTCGCTTTTGACGAGTTTTTATTTCATTTTTATATAATAGCTGGTTTTATCAGGATCATGTTAGGGCGGTATTAAAAAAAATACTTTTCCATGCTCAACAACTCGAAATTTTCTGGCATAATTCCAGATTCATTTTTAATAAAAAAAAAAAAAAAAATATGAAACTTGCTGACGTGATTTTTGAAGAGATTTATAAGGGACCTGTGTTTTTATTTTTTGTTCAATTAATTAAAACTTGATATATAAACAATTATTTTCTCAGAAGGACAATATTTTTCGTTTCTAACACAATCGCTTCGGGAAATCCCGTTCAAAATGTCCACTTTTACATCATTTTTTGAAATATATTCTGCCTCTATCAAAAAATCGATCATTACGGTACATTATATAGTTTCTGAATAAGCGAATCTACCAATTAAATGCGTTTGAGAGCAAAAATGAATTTAAAAATGATTCAGATAATAAGCAGTTTTGATTTTGAGTGCATCCTTAATACAATGATTTTTCCAACACAATCCGCTTCGGTAAATTCGGTTCAAAATACCCTTTTTAACAGCATTTTTAAAAATATATTCTGCCTCTATCAAAAAATCGACCATTACGGTACATTGTATAGTTTCTGAGTAAGAAAACGTACCAATTGGAAGCCTTTGAGAGCAAAAAGGAATTGTAAAATGAGTCAGAAAATAAGCAGTTTGGATTTGAATACATAGCCGCTATGTATTTTTAATTTGTTTTTGCTGTAAGAATTGGTCCTATCCAAAACTTGTCTATATAGATGTTGTAGACAATATTAAGAAGATATATGATAAATTCGTGAAGATTTTATATCTTTTGAATTGACGGAGTTATGGATTTTTTTTCTTCTTCAAACCCCCTTTTTGTTTCCGTTTTTAATTTTTTTTTTGCGGTACGAATGGATCCTATCAAAAACTTGTGAATATAAAAGTTGTAGATAATGTTAAGGAAATAATATTAAAATTAATTGGATTTGATATCTTGAGAATTGACGAAGTTATGATTTTTTTTTCTCTCAAAAACCCTATTTTTTGCGCTCCTTCAGCCCATTTTTAACTTTATGAAAAATCTGTGATACATAAATTTTTGGCCCTATTTTTAGAAGTAATAAAAACTTTAAACTGATTTGATATGTGCAAAAATTGAGAAGTTATGGGGGGTTTTCTGTTTTCACAAAACCCCTCTATATTTCCATCCCCTTGGTCCGATTTTGCCCATTAACGAACTTGACCGAGATTTTATGTCCGTTGATTTTATGTATCAGTTTGGAAGAGATTGGTGCAGAATTACGAAAGCTATCGTGTCCAGAAGAAAGTGGTATATATATATATATATAGATAGATAGATAAAGTTTTTTACTGAGGGTGGTTTTGGATGCTAGGGGTCATGATCGGTGTAGATCTGCAAAAATTTTTCAGAAATTCCAACGTAGGAACGATCCCAATAGGTAGTATTTCATACGAAATCTACCTAAAAGCGAAGTGGTCCGCCTGGAACTGTTGATGATAGTCACATGACTTAGGCTATTGTTGTAGAGATTGTTTTAAAATACCGAGAGAAAAGACTCTGTATACTTAATTTATTTTATTTTAGCTTCTTTTCAAATGTTTAACTGATCCTCTTTAATCAAAAACAACCATTGGATGTCTTAACAGCAACTTATTCGCCCTTAAATTTTTGCAATCAAAGGGAATTGAATAGAAACCCGTTTACAGGGAGATCTGCACAGCTTTTTTCAGTATAATTCAATCTTCTCTAATATTTTTAAAACCCATCATATTAGCGTGTTTTTAGATTCTGCGGTGTCTGAACGGGGGTTGGCGAGCGTAGCTTGCAGGGGGTAGAGCCCCTTAGTTTAAATATAATTTTTTTGTGACTCAATGAATTGTTGAATTAAAACTAAACAGGGCTTACTTGTTTAACAAAGGTCAGAGGTTAGTGTTAAACTATGTATTAATTTAAATAGTTTAGTTTTTAATGTAATAAAAAAAACATTAAATGCGTAAAAGGGTTTTTTTTAAAACGTTTTTGACGCTAATTTAAACATATCAAAACCTTTTTAAATATGTGCTGGGCTTTGCCGGACCATGTTTGAATTATAATCGTATTAGTTATAGTCTTGAGTGCCAATTTCTGCAAAAAAAATTTCCGCATATTGTTGCCATTTTTAATATAATTTTTTTTCGGGGGGACTACTTAAATCCCATTTTTTGCGGCAACCGAATTGAAGAGATAAAAACTATATTTTTACTCTTGTATTGCAGGTTTTTAGCTTACAGGATATTGCCTGAGAGCTTTTGCCCTTACAGATTCTGTATATATGCATGTACGTAAGTATGTAAGTACGTACCATGCGTACGCAACTCGATATCTCTTGATAGAAATTTCATCGGCTTCAAATTGTAAATATTTACTGAAAAAAGTTTCTCCAATTAGTTTCGGGGGCTCATAGATAGAAAATAAGGGGAGAAAGGAGGGAATTAAAGAAATCTGAAGTATGTGAACATTTACAATTGGCACCCCATGATTCCAACAATGCACAAGGTTTTGATTCCTGGTGACACTGTAGTTAACAAAGCAGTCGTACCCATTGGCCAACGGTCAGAAGAAGTTGCCGAGGCCAGAAACAAACACCTTAGACAGTACCGTACAAAGTACTCAAGAAAGTACAATAGAGAAGTTCGCAATAGAGAAGTTTGCAATAGAGATGTCCCAAATTGGCTTCTTTTAAGCAGTGATCCTTTTATAAACTGCTTTACACAAAGACCAAGGGAAAAGAGCAAGCCATACAGTAGCGAGACCCTGCAACTTCTTCTTCCAGCTAGGTCTGATGGTAGTCCTGATAAAAGCCAAGAATAGTGTGATAAAGAAGATGAAAAACAGAGTTCTGAAGAATCAGATTGAAACTGGTAATCTATTAAATACACTGAAAAACCAGCATCTCTATACTGTAGAGACTCCACCTTATTAAATGTATTATTAAATGTAACTATATCAAATGTAAATAATCTTTATTAAATGCAATAATTATTATTAAAGTAAATTAATTGTAAATAATAAATTTTATCGATAGTACAATTAAATAAATTTAATTAAACATTACTAGTAAAAAAAATCTATCAACAATTACTTTTCTCTTATAAACAGTAAACATTTAAGGCTGCTAGTCGCTCAACTTCCAACCTCCCTTTGTAGTCCAGGCAATAGGAAATTTTACCTGGCAAAATTAATGGTAGTACTGGAAATCGGCTTTCTAGATGTTTTTTGGGTCGCTGAATCCGAATTTGTAACTTCCCACCAAAATTTCCCCGGCAACCTCCCCAAATTTTGGTAAAAAGCCCCCAAAAAAAGATTTTTATTAAAAAAAATCAATTTTTTTATTGTTTTAGAGAAAAAGTATCTAGAAATTCAGAAAGTAGACAAAATTTCCAACAAATTAGATATATGACATTATGACTTAGGATGAAGGGGAAATCTGCCTCGGAACATGCGCGCGGTGCTGCGTAAACTAAGTTGCGCAATTCCACTTAACCACTCACACGTTTACATTCGCCCTCCCATCTCCCCTCCGAACTTTCTCTATAACGTTTACTTTAAGATTTTTGGGTAGCTGAATCCGAATTTATAACTTTCCCCCCAAAATTTCCCCCCGAACCCCCCCCCCCCAAAAAAAAATAGTTGTTTTTAACCTAAATTTCTTATTGTTTTAGGGGAAAGCATTACGAAATTCAGAAACTAGACAAAATTTGCAACAAATAGGATATATGACATTATGAATTAGGATGAACGGGGAGGGTGAGGGCTGCCTCTGAACATGCACTGCGGCGCTACGTGCACTAAATTATGAAGTCCAGGCAATAGGGGATTTTATATGGCAAAATTAATACTAGTTCTGAATTTCGACTCACTTTATGTTTTTTGGGTCGCTGAATCCGAATTTGTAACTTCCCACCAAAATTTCACCCGGCAACCCCCCCAAAAATTGATTTTTTGAAAAAAACGCGCGGGGAATGTTTCGAGGCAGCCCCCTCTCTCCCCGTTTATCCTACGTCATAATGTCATATATCCTATTTGTTGCAAATTTTGTCTAGTTTCTGAATTTCGTAATGCTTTTCCCCTAAAACAATAAGAAATTTAAGTTAAAAACAACTATTTGGGGGGGGGGGGTCTTCGGGGGGAAAATTTTGGGGGTAAGTTAAAAATTCGGATTCAGCGACCCAAAAAACTTAAAGTAAACCTTATAGAGAAAGTTCGGAGGGAAGATGGGAGGGCTAATGTAAACGTGTGAGTGGTTAAGTGGAATTGCGCAACTTAGTCCACGCGGCACTGCGGCGCATGTTCCGAGGCAGATCCCCCCTTCCCCTTGATCCTAAGTCATAATGTCATATATCTAATTTGATGGAAATTTTGTCTATTTTCTGAATTTCTAGATACTTTTTCTCTAAAACAAAAAAAAATGATTTTTTTAATAAAAACCTTTTTTGGGGGGCTTTTTACCAAAATTTGAGGGGGTTGCCGGGGGAAATTTTGGTGGGAAGTTACAAATTCGGATTCAGCGACCCGAAAAACATCTAGAAAGCCAATTTTCAGTACTACCATTAATTTTGCTAGGTAGAGTCCCTATACGGTCTCTATTGCCTGGACTATTGGTAATGTTATGGCGCGTAGCGCCATTTATACTAGCATGATCTTTATACAGTTTTTACGTTATCCTTGTCTTGCAAGCCCCGATCGTCCACAGAAAAGGTACAAATATGAAACTTATCTTACATGTAGGTAAGACACGCAGTATGAATGATCTATAAAACAATTTTGCTAAATGTAAACACAAAAATCCTATTCGTAGCCGCCTTTTCAAACAGTTTGTCATAAGTACAAAACTGGGGGATGTCGAAATTTCTCCAAAATTTATTCCTGGAGTACTTTAACTTTCGTAAAACAGTTTTTCTTGGTATGCAGGTTACCTTATAAAATATTTAAACTATGAAACTTCAACAATAACATACCTGGAGAAGATGAATGTGGTGAATAATGGAACGAATGAGGAGCATATTCAAATCCATTTTCTCCACGACGCAAAATGCAGGAAATTAATTCATTTAATCTTCTAACGCAGTGTAAGTATAGCCAAGAGGATGCTTATCCAACAATTGAAATAAAAAAAACCCACAAATGATAGTAAATAAAAAAAGATATTGATTTAAATCACAAAATTCTCCTGGAATACTATAACTTTCATAAGACTATGCTTAATTAAACATAGGCTATTTAGGAGATGGGCAGAATTCCCAAATAGGCTATATTTTAAGTAAAATTTGCAAAGAAGAGTGGGGGATGGCTATAAAAAAGTTCACAAAAGTTTGTTCCTGGAACTAGCAAACATTTGACTATGGAAAATTAAATGTTCTTCATATTGTTTACAATTTGTACAATATCGACAATTCGAATTTGACATACGTTTGAACTTATTCAATCTGTCCTTAGTTAATACTGTTCTTGTTAAGAATCTGCTGTTAAATAATGCCATTGCTTCTAGGTAAATTATATAAATCAAACAAACAGCTGAAAAAGATAAATAATTAAATATATGGTTCGCTTCTGGAAAAAAGTAGTACTTTTGAAACAAAAAAGTTCGAAAAACGAAAATCAACTTTGATTTACAAAAAAAAAGAGGAAAAAGCTAAACTGTTCTTGAACTATCTGCCTGATTTTCTGCCACGTCCGCTATTCGAGCCTTTTATGTGGGAACATAGTATACGAAGTATGTTTGTTATCCTTGTTTATCTCTTCTCGATCCGTTGTCTTTTTTTCTAAACATATTTTTTTTATATCATGCTGTATTTCTAAAGAATCTGCTCTCATATTATTATTCTGTGAAGTTTCTTTCCCAGATCACGTGATACTTTTCATGAATGTTTTGGATTTTGCCTGAGTGCATATAGACATGTATTTCTATCACAAGAGACATTATTTGGAAAAGTTAAAAGATTTAGTCATTGGTTTCACCTGTTTTGAACCATAAAATTACGAAATAATTAATTATTCCGAAATTCCTTACTTCTTTATAACCTACTCCATGGGGAATATCTCCCTGCTTCCGCTGGTCCTGCGTTCACGGATCTTCATCCGTTAAAAGGCCCCACTTCTTGAGTGTGTTCAGAAGTGCACTTCGCGCAGCGCGCGCGCTCAGAAGTTTATGCCATGGAGTAGGTCTTATCGAAGAAAAGAAATTTTAACATAATTCAATTATTTCATTATTTTTATGGTTCAAAAAAGGTAAAACAAACGACTATATTTCTTTGTCCTTCCAAAACATGGTTTTCGTAACAGGACTACATGCCTATGTTCACTCAGATAAAATCTAAAATAGTCGGGGAAAACATCACGTGACCTTCTTTATCTACTTTAGCCCATTTAGCATTTAAAATTAGTTAACCAACCGCACACAGACTCGCTCAAGCTGCTCAAAAAAATTGTGTGGGCGATTTGATCACGTGATTGAGCGTTTTCTGCTTATGTGTTATTGGTTGATACAATTTAAGAATTCAACTGGTGATCTAAAAATTTTAACTTTTAACAATTTTCTTTTTATTTATTTAAAAATGATTTATCAGTTGATTTATAACTTCTGTGATAAATAGAATGCTGTTAGTGAACCAAGATTGTGATATCAACATATGAGATTTGTTTGTAATCTACTATACTGGATGGATTTTAATGGAATTTGCACTGTTAGTTAGACAGTTTTTCAGAGAAGGTTTCAATATATATGTTTCTTATTTTATGATTGCATATTTTAATACCGTGTGGATAACAGACCAAAATACATCATAAAACATGAGAAATAAATGGCCTTCAAAATTCTGTTAGTATAAACAAAATACTTACTTATACTTTCTGTAGAAAATTTATAAACATTCTAATCATACTTTATCATACTTTATTCACTATAAAACTAGGCAGCAGACCTATATATTTTATCTCTAGTTAAAATAATCTACAACTATTACATTTTATTTTTATAATGTTCAAAGTAAATATGATTTCCAGCCTAGTCTCGATAAAAATTCACTCGTAAAGTATTCAAAAAAAAAAAAAAAAAAAGAAAATCAAGGAATTATCCTACGTGCAAAAGGATATTTTTGCACAATATATATTATTTTTTCATTCGGATTTGCTTAATGTTTATATCATTATACATATACATATATAATCACATAGAAACGAAACTTTGAATATTTAAAAGGCGTTCAGATGCAAAACTTTCAGCTCGAAATACCTCATTTTCTCACATTTAAATAAGTATTTTATTATTATAATAAAAATACACGTGCCTCTGTATAATAAAAATAAAAAGTATATCTTCATCAAAAATATCTTATTCATTATGAAAAATATAAAACAACCAATAAACAAAACAAAAAAAAATTGTGACACGCTGTGCGACTGGAAGGATTCGAACCCAGACCCCCTAGTCTCGAGTTCACTGCCTTATCCATTCGGCCATCTAGCACACGATCCTTTTGCAACAAAATATCTTTATAATTAGCACCTTAATTAATCAAATCCATGATCTGTTCCTGAACACACTACGTGTTATTCCCTCCATGATATAGACCCACTCCATGTTCCTGCCTCCTGAGCTCGCGCGCGTGCTTCTTGAACACACTCCTTGTAAACAACATTATTGCGTTACACGCATGAACATGGAATAGAGAAGGACTTCTCACGAAATAGGTTTTAGAAGAAGAAAACCGTTCCTTGAAAATTTGTCTAATAGATGGCGCTATGTCGCACGGTTGTACTTGGTTTCGTCTGCTTCAATTTGCTCTACCAATAACTTCTTTGATCAATGAGATCCAGCCAATGAGCGTTGTCCGCTAGAGGCGCTGGTATGTACACGGTTGTATTCTAACCGTTGCCATCCCTTCATTCAAGACCAAAATCGCGACACGATATTCACACTATTTCGTGTGAAGTCCTTCTCTATTCTATGTTCATGATTACACGAATCCAGGGGGGTACCATTCGTGCGATGCGCCAACTGTAAAGATTCCTTAGCTGCTCGCGCATTACGTCACGTGGCGGACAGATTCGCCTCGCTTCGCTCGTTTCAATAGTATATTCTGTATGCTGTTCTTCGTTAGATTTTTTTTCTGTGAATGATTTTAATTTTTATATTATTTTAACAGCCTTTTTTTAAAAAAAACCTAGTGAATGCACTATATCAACGTGTTCTAATAACTGTCGGAGAACACGTATACATATTTAACAATACAGTACAGAGTCTCAAATCCGGAAGTCGAAATTCCGAATTCTTCAAATTCCGGACATTTTATTAACTGGCGATTATTATTCTGGAAAATCGCAAAGGACAAATTTTACTATACTAAGCTACAATTTCAAAACCGAATTCCTTTTACGAGCGTCAAAAAATTCCCGCAGAACGCGAAAATCTCTAAGAACTGCATAAAAGAATCGCGAGAAATTCAGAATAAACTTTAATGAAAGAAAAAAAAAAAAAGAGGACAGCATTTACTATATTAGAATAAATGATTAAAACCAGATTTCTTTCACAAATGCAGACAAATCTCCATGAAGTGGGGGGGGGGAGGAAGTTCGAAACTCGCAGAGGAGAAAATTTATTATATATCGCTAAAAGTTGGCAACCGAGTTCCTTTTACAAATCTCAAAATTCTAAAAATCGCATAAAAAATTCTACAAAAATGCGAAAATCTCTGTACGAACTCCGAATAAACTTTATTGAAAAAAAATGACAAGGTTTAATACAATAGTGGGCTAAAAAATGAAGCCGGATTCCTTTTACTCATATGGAAAAATCGCCGCAAAAATTTAAAAAAGAAAACGTCAAAAACTGCATAAAAAATTTAAACATTTTCTTTTGTTATAGGGATTTTTTTTGCCTTTAAAAAAAAAATTCCTCTATTAAAATATATGCTTTAGCATTATCTTTTTTTACTTTTTTTATCTATAACAGCAGAACGTATTATAGTCGAATTTTTGTTCGACTTCCAGTTTTCGACGGATTTACACGTTTTAAATGTCAGAGATCCCGAAAAACATGTTTTTACAAAATATCTGTCTGTCCATATGTATGTATGTCTCATTATATCATCGGAAAGTATACGAAATTATGTATTTTTGACTATGGCCAGCATGTCAAGGTTAAATTTGGGGTTATTCCGCCGGGAAGGGGCGCTGTAATACGATTTTTGTTCCATTTTCATTATGGATTCACCGGAAAGCATACAAAGTTAGTCATACATTTGAACCAAACTTCATACGTATATTTTTGACTATTGACGCGAGATCCCAGTTGAAAATGGATATGTAACCCTGGAAGGGGGCGCTGTGATAACGATTTTTGTGCGATTTTCTCGATTTTTCGTATTTATGTTGTACATCAGCTGCTGATGCAGCGACATGCACCTTGTATCTAGCTAACCCGGCGATTCGCAAACAGAATAACGATGATATTTATTTTATTAAATATTATATTCGTGTTACTCTGATTAATAAAATGAAGCAGAAATTCAAGATGAAAATTAATGTAGGGTTGAAGTATTAGCCTATAAGCAGTGCTTAATTTGCGTTGGATATTATCATTAATATATTCTGTTTGATTCTCAGCTCCGCTACTTCTTTGTTTTTAGTGGAAATTTAAATATTGCTCTGAATTCACCGGCGCTCACTCCGGAATTTAGCGGAAAAGGTGTTTCTAAAAAATCAAAGCCTAATTTTTTATTTTTTCCCTCCCATCTCAAATCTTTTGCGTTCTTTCCTACCAAAGTGCTTACGTATGTGACATAGTGTGTCCTGTGTAGGGTTTTTTTTTTTTTTTTCAATGGTTTCAGAATGGCGATGAGGAATGTCAGAATTAGTCGCAACTGTTTCTGCCGATTTTACTCGCAGCTTTTTGTTCGTGTTTTTAAAATATTCTCTCTGATTAACTTTCTAGCTCTGAATGGTGCTTAATTTGCTCCGAATATCACAGGAGCGCAGCTCCAGTACTTCTTTATTTTTAGTGAATATTTAAATATTAGTCAGAACAGACCAGAGTTTATAAATACTGAGCACCAATACAAAGAATTCCGTGACGAGTAGGATTTGCTGAAATTCCCCACTCCTGATTTTAATGTTTTTGCCGTGTCCATTTATTAGAATTTATTATATATTAATGCCTAAAGATATGTCAAAAATATAAGATTTCCTTTTGATGAAGACGAAATTACTTTAAAATTTGCAAATAGTGTATGAAATATAAATATGCGTGTAGGGGGGGGGGGGGGGTACACACTTTGCTGTTATTACTGCAGAATATTAGAGCTCCGGTACTTTTTTTTTTTTTTTTTTTGCTAGAAACTAAGCTTTGTGTATATATATTGTTACAGATATTTGAATCATATTTATTTTGATCCTGAATAAGCATAGTGACATTCGAAATTTTTTGAAAACTTATATCTAGTAGTCAGACAATGGATTATTGTTAAAGGTGAGTTTTGTTTAATTTATTCTGTTTGATAATTCTAATCTTTTTATTATTACTGCTGTGTTATCATATTCATATAATTCATCCATTCATTTCATTTTACAATAGTTTAAAAGTTTTCATTTGTACTTTTACGCATTAAAAATTTAATTTTTTTCGCGATTTTACTGAAGTATTTGAGTGTAAACAAATGTATCGCGATATTATTTAACCATTATGTACTTTATATTTAATTAACTCCAATCAGTGTTTGAACAAATTATTTTAAGGAAAAGGGGATTCCGTACAATTTACTTTCGAGGATTTGCTTTTAAAAAAATTATTTAATTCATATTCCGTTCTTTTACTCATCTATTTACTTTCTTACGGCCGGTTGATCTCCGATCTTGTCCGCCACGTGACGTTTCAGTCCTGCTCTACTCTGATTGGCTATCCTTCAAATGGAACAACAAGTGTGTTCAAGCTGCACGCGCACGAGCTCAGGAGACAGGAACATGGAGTGGGTAAATATCATGGATGGAATAACACGTAGTGTGTTCAGGAACAGATCATGGATTTGATTAATTATGGTGCTAATTATAAAGATATTTTGTTGCAAAACGCGCGTGTGCTAGATGGCTGAATGGATAAGGCAGTGAACCCGAGACTAGGGGTTCTCGGTTCGAATCCTTCCAGTAATCATAATTTTTTTTTTTTTTTTGTTTATTGGTTGTTTTATATTTTTCATAATGAATAAGATATTTTTGAAGAAGATATATATTTTTTATTTTTATTATACAGAGGCACGTGTATTTTTATTATAATAATAAAATATTTATTTAAATGTGAGAAAATTAGGTATTTCGAGATGAAAGTTTTACATCTGAACGCCTTTTAAATATTTAAAGTTTCGTTTCTAAGTGATTATATATGTATATGTATAATGATATAAACATTAAGCAAATCCAAATGAAAAAATAATATATATTGGGCAAAAATATCCTTTTGCACGTAGGATAATTCCTTGATTTTTTTTTTTTTTTTTTTGAATACTTTACGAGTGAATTTTTATCGAGACTAGGCTGGAAATCATATTTTACTTTGAACATTATAAAAATAAAATGTAATAGTTGTAGATTATTTTAACTAAAAATATCTGTAGATATATTTTTTAAAGAGATAAAATATATAGGTCTGCTGTCTAGTTTTGTAGTGAATAAAGTATGATTAGAATGTTTATAAATTTTCTACTGAAAGTATAAGTAAGTATTTTGCTTATACTAACAGAATTTTGAATGTCATTTATTTCTCATGTTTTATGATGTATTTTGGTCTGTTATCCACACGGTATTAAAATATGCAATCATAAAATAAGAAATATATATATTAAAACCTTCTCTGAAAAACTGTCTAACTAACAGTGCAAATTCCATTGAAATCCATCCAGTATAGTAGATTACAAACAAATCTCATATGTTGATATCACAATCTTGGTTTACTAACAGCATTCTATTTATCACAGAAGTTATAAATCAACTGATAAATCATTTTTAAAAGACCCCATCTTGAGCGGAGTTTGTGTGCGGTTGGTTAACTAATTTTAAATGCTAAATGGGCTAAAGTAGATAAAGAAGGTCACGTGATGTTTTTCCCAAATATTTTAGATTTTATCTGAGTGAACATAGGCATGTAGTCCTGTTACGAAAACCATGTTTTGGAAGGATAAAGAAATATAGTCGTTGGTTTTAAGACCTACTCCATAACATAAGCTTCTGAGCGCGCGCGCGGCGCGAAATGCACTTCTGAACACACTCAGCCTTATGTAGAAGAACCTTGCACGAATCAATCATCCAATCAATCAATAGCAAATGTAAACAAAAGTACTCTGCCTCCGATAAGAAATTTATTACTACCATAAAATTAATGTATGGGCGGATCTGCAAGTACTTCAGTAAGAACTATGTCGTGTATTGAAGATCCAACAAAATATAAAATAGCAACTTTTGCTATGGGATGCTTTTGGCATCCAGATGCACTATTTGGATGTCAAAAAGGTGTTTATAGAACTCGAGTGGGTTATACATCGGGGCAGAAATTGAATCCTACATACCGAGATTTGTAAGTATACGAATTCAAACTGTCAGCTAATAATAAAAATGCAGTTTGAATTTTATTTAATTGTCTTCAACATCTCAGTAATATTATCAAACTTTTATCCAATTTACTGGGGAGAATGTAACGAACAGTGATATGTTAAATTTTGGGCCAATACCATTTTTTTTCTTTATTAAGTAGATACCTACTGATTATAATTTCTTGATACTAATTTTGGGAACAAGTGTGTTTCTGATCCTTATAGAAAAATTAAAAATTAAGCTGCGAAAAAAGGGGCAAAATTTTGGCGATGAATTGCTAATTGTGGCAACTATAGCTCGCTGCAGAGTCATTCCACGTCAAATCAACACAGTTTCAGACCATAATCTCCCTTGACCCCTCGGATTTTGATGAAACTTGGTTTATCAAGTGTCTTTATACATAGTTATGAAAGAAAACACTAAAATTGTTTTTTTTTTAATAAATTTAGTTTTAATTTTATTAACAATTAAATACAGCATTTTTCATTAAAATTTGCTGCATCTTGAATCACTTAATTGCCATTTTCTTAAAAACTAAATGTGATACAACCTTTGTTTATGTATCATTTTAAAGCTCTTTTTATGATCTTTAATTTGATATGCAACATGATAAAAAAATTTTAATTTAACTTTTAAAAATTTTAAATTTCTCAAAAAGTGACATTTTTAAAATTCTCAAATTTACTTCATATTGTGTTCGGGGCCGTTCAAATATTACGTAAGCACCTAGGACGGGGGAGGGGGTTAGCGATTTGCTTATTTTTGCTGACAAAGGGGAGGTGGGGGTTTGAATGATGCTTACGTCAAGACATTTTCAAAATGTCTTCACTTGTAAAAAAAAAAAAAACTATTAAAAATTTTGAAATTGAAAAAAAGAAATAGCAAAAGAATATTAAACTTGAAGTTCTGATGTCAGCTATTTTGACCGCACAAGGAAAACATAAACGATCTCTTTTATCTAGAGGTGATTGTTCATGTTTGATGCACGAGGGCTTATTATCTCTGAGAACTTACTATTTCCAATTGTGAGACTAGAATAGATTAGAATTGAATGGAGGGATGCGATATGTTGTATTGTGACAATACGAGTTTTCCGGGAAAGTTTCCAAAACGTAAGTAAAATTCCATCTTTTTTGCTTCCACCACTTCTCTGTTAAGTGGTTGAACCCCATAACTAGTGACCAACTGCTCTACTGTCTGACGTCTCGTGAGTTTTGAAAACTTCTCAGTACTGTAGTGTAGTGGTGTTAAAAATAAATGAAATCGGAAATATGTCTTCATTTCGAGAAATCTTGTGTAAAAAACTTTTTGAAAGTTTCAAAATGTCTGCATTAGATAAACCTTTGAAGGATATCGAATGTAAAATTAATGATGTGTGATGGCAGTATAAAAAGTCTTCTAAAACTGACAAAGAGTTAGAGGTATTGGTGCTAAAAAGAATTGAGGGCGAACTGTGTAAGGCAACCAAAAAGAAATCAGTCTTTCTTGATTATTTTATAAAGGTAATTATAATAAATTTATACTTAAAATTTTAAATATATTTTATCATATTTTTAAGTTTACATAATTACTTGTAAAAATTGGAAAAAAGATAAGATAAAATGACCTTGTATCCTTGGCGAAACATGGTCACTATGGCAATAAATAAAGACCAAGGTAATGCCAAAAAACGAGTTATTACTTTTTAAACCTTATTTTTTCTTTTCAAATAACTCGAAAATTAATGCATCCATGGGGGAAAAATTAAAAAATATCTAAGTTTTGTAGCAGATAATCTTCTAACTGTTTTCAAATTTTGTACCTTACTAAAAATGAAATGTAATCCAATTGAATTGAAGATGCCGTATGACTATTTTTGCCCTTCCATAAAGTCGCAATTATCCGCAAGAATTTATGGTAGTTGTGGCTAATACCATGCATCTCAGAAGTCAGCAAACAGACACAAAAAAAAAAAATTCAATACAGTGAAATAAAAAGAAAATTGACCAGTTAAACTGATGGCATTGAGCTCAAAGGTTATTCACACTAATTGTATATTATACTCTTATTTCAAAGGATAATTACCCTCGAAAAATAAAAGAAGGTATTAGTCCCCGTTGTCCCCTTTATACTTAACCAAAGAACCTCCAAATTTAATCAGGGAAGTTCCTTAACATAATAAACTGGTATACCAAATTTGAAGCAAATCAGATAATTCTGCATGAAAAAAACATTTCTCTAAATTAAGTGGGGGGGGGGGGGTATTAGCTCCCCCATTTCTCTCTTTATGCTGAACCAATGAACCTTCAAATCTAATCAAAAAAGCTCCTTATCAGAATGAACATAGAAAAAATAATTAAACTAAATTAGATAAATCTGCATGAAAAGCCAGTTATCTAAATTAAGGGGAGGGGCAATTTCCCCCCTTTCCCCCTTTTATACATAACCAATGAACCTCTAAATCAGATGAAGGAAGCCATATCGCAATAAACTGGTATATCAAATTTGAAGCAAATCGAATAATTCTGTATGAAAAACCCATTTATCTAAATTAAGGGGAGACCAGCCCCGTCCCTCCTTTATACTTAACCAATAAATCTCCAAATCTAATCAAGGCAGCTCCTTAACATAATAAACCGGTATATGAAATTTGGAGAAAATCAAATAACTCTGCATGAAAAATCCATTTATCTAAATTAAGAGGGGGGAGTCTAGCCCTCCTTTCCTCCCTTTATACTTAACTAATGAAATCTAATTAGGGAAGATCCTTAACATAATAAACCAGTATACCAAATTTGGAGCAAATCGAATAATTCTGCATGAAAAACCCATTTATCTAAATTAAGTGGGGGGAGGGCTAGCCCCACTTTTCCTCCCTTTATATGTAACTAATGAACCTCCAAATCTAATCAAGGCAGCTCCTTAACATAATAAACCGGTATACCAAATTTGGGGCAAATCGAATATTTCTACATGAAAAACCCATTTATCTAAATTAATGGGGGGTAGCCTTCTTTCCCCCTTTATAGTTAAGTAATGAGCTTCCAAATCTAATCAGAAAAGCTTCTTAACATAATAAACCGGTATACCAAATTTGGAGCAAATCGAATATTTCTGCATGAAAAACCCATTTATCTAAATTAAGGGGGGGAGGACGAACTCCCCTTTTCCCCCTTTATTCTTAACCAATGAACCCAAAAAACTAATCAGGGAAGCGCCTTATCAGAATGAACCTAGAAAAAAAATTTGAAGCAAATCGGATATTTCTATCAAGAGTTATCGCGTTACGTACATACGTACCTACATACAGAACCGGCAGGCACATAAGCTCTCAGGCTTTGATAGCCTGTGAGCTAAAAAGCGAGAAGGCCTGTCTTATACGACCATTGAGAATTGCTACTCGTCGAGCAAATTAACTTATGTGCCTCATAAAATTCATGGAAGATGTTGAGTAGATCAATGAATATGAAGTTGATCAAGGTTGCATCTGAAAAGAAAGCGACGAAGAAGAAGATACTATAAGCCAATATCATAACAGATATGGAAAAATGGCTTGAGCAGTCGTGGTCAGCATCGGAACAGATATGAGCATGTTTAAATTTAAATTTTACAAATGGCTAAGTTCTTCTAAAATTGTGATTGTGAAAAAGGGCTAAGAAATTTTCTTAACCCTTTAAGACCGGACTGCTTTTTGAGTTTTTTTTTAAACAATGATATAACTGAAATTTGTAACTGATAATTCCCTATCTGTTGACCAAATTCATATAATATAGTTTCTGTTAACCAGCACAATCACTCGATTCCGGGATTTATGGAATAGATAACATAGGAAGGTAGAATTTATTTAATGATTAACCTGCACGATCGTGCGGGTCCGGTCTTAAAGGGTTAACTAGAATTGTAAGGAAATAAAACAAGCATTTTTAAAATTATTTTTTAAGTCGAGTAGAGTTTTTTTTAATTTGAATTAAGTCCTATTCTTTTTCAAATTAAATTATTAGCATTAAAGAAAAGAGGGGGGAGGGGGGGGGGTTGCAATTTTCTTACGTAATTATTAAGGGGGGGGGGTTGCGATTTGCTTATTTTTTCTGACAAGGGGGAGGGAGGGGTCAAAAATTGCCAAAGACATGCTTACGTAATATTTGAATAGCCCCTTCTTACATTTCCCCAAGTTTCACAATGGGATCTTTATGGGATTAAAAGATATGTGAAATTTAAGTTTATATATGTACAGTGATAATTTTAAATTTCTTTTCAATACCATATTAGTTTTTTAGAAAATATTTTCTATAATTTGTTAGATACAATATAGTATCCAATTATACATAGGGTAGATGTGCCAGTAATGGACACCCTTCCAGTAGTGACACCCCTTGATGTTTTTGGTTCATAAAAAAAATAATCTAATAAGTATTTAGCTTTAATTATTTTTTCTATAATTTCCCCTTGCATGTTTTATAAAACTGGGTTATTGTTGACACTTTTAATCAAACCAATCGGGAAGCAGAAAATAATGTTTCAAAGTTTCACTGTTTTTCTGTGAAAATCTTAATGAAGAGGCTAAGAGAGCTGTCTTTGTTTAATTAATTTATATATTATTTATTTTTTTGCAAAATTTGAATGTTTTTGTTTGAGTAGCAATAAAAAACTTAGAATTTTATATACTAACGGCCATTTACAAAATTTCATTTTTTTTTAAGGTTTTAAGAGGGGGTGTCCATTATTGGGATGGTTAATTAGTCATTTTCCAGTAATGGACACCTCATGTAGATATTGCTAAAAATGCAATTCAGTAGGGGAAGACTGGGTACAATGAAACAAAATTTACTATTTTTTTTTTCCTATCCAAAATTTTGCATGCACAAAAATATAATTAATGCATATTTTTAATCTTGTATTTTCCCCATCTAAATAAATTTTTATTAGGTTCTAAACAATATCTTTATGCTTGAAAAATAACAAAAAATAAATGTATTGCAGTGTTTCATTGTGCCCCGTATGCCAGGGTACAATGAAACACATACTGGGGTACAATGAAACACTCCAAATGATGGAAGCAATTTTCACCCGATATAGTTTATTTTATTAAAAATGAGATAAATACAAAAACAAAACTTGATTAATATGGAACTTGATAAAAATATTATAGTCTAAGATGAAAAATAAGATAATTCTATTAGTTATATGGAATGTTCTATTCTATTAGTTATATGGGGAATTTATAAAGTTCCTTGTAATGGTTGTGATTTATCTTATATTGGTCAAACTAAAAGGAATCTCGAAATCCGCTTAAAAGAACACTCGCGTTATGTAATCAATCAAGAATTTTCTAAATCTTCTATTGCCAAGCACTCTTGGGATTCCGGCCATAGTTTTAATTTTCAAAATGCTAAAATTATCTCTAATGCCAATAGTATCTCTGAATTGGACTTTCTTGAAAATTTAGCTATTTATCTTAATCATGATGTTATTGTTAATGATAAATCTGATTCCACAATGCTTTCTGCAGCTTGGAAAAACCTTTTCAGTACTACCATTTAATTTATTTTTGTATTATTATTAGTCTGTTTTTTTTTTTTTTTTAAATATATATTATTCATTTATTTATTCATTTTTAATTTCATGTGTTCCCATATTGGATTATATGTATTTTTCCCCCTCCCATTTTTTGCCCCTCCTACTTTGTGTTCTTTTGTTTTAATTATTCTCTTCTGTGATAGGCTGTTGTCTTTTACTTTCCTATTGGCTGTTGATTTCTAACTTCCTATTGGCTGTTTCTTCAGCTTGTTTCCTTTCCCTTGTTTCTCATTTCAGTCTTGCCTCTGCTTTCATAGTAGAAGGATGTCTTTTTTGCGCCTGACGAAGAAAGACTCAGATCTTTCGAAAGGCCTAGCGCATTTACAAATTTTGATGGTGTTTCAAGAAGATTGTTTGTTCTTATATTTCAGTTGCTCCTGAAGGAATATGGGGTGGTAGTTTCAACACAATGAGTTTTTTTTTTTTTAATGTAAATTTCTAAAAAATAAATAAATAAAATTGGGTTGGAGTCTTTTTATATCAAGTACTTCACATTTGACTTCATTTAAATGTATGATTTCTCCAACGGTATATATTTCCTTATGTTTCCATTTATATGGATACTGCTTGTGTCATACATGTTGTGTGTGGATATCTCATTCTTAGTACCTCGATGGCCAGCTGGGTCTAGAAAAAAAATCTGGATCATCATCAGAGTCTGTAGCAGGCAGAGTTTATTTTCAAAACAATTCCTTCTTAGCTTTTTTTTCTCTTTCTATTTTTTAATTGGTTAACAAGAGCATTTTTTACTGACCTGGTTAGAACAAAACTCTTTTTTTTTTTCTGTTTTCCTACTCTTACTTCTAATATATTATATTTACTACTTTTATTACTATAATAAAACATGTTTCATTGTACCCCGTCTGCAAGTGTTTCATTGTACCCCACACTGAGGTTACTAAGTAAAAATTTATTTTCAAACTTCTAATATTTATTTTTTTTAGTTTGGTTTTGGAGGTATGAAGACAACAACTCAAAGATAACAATGCATAGAAAAAATAATTATTACATATAAAAACAAGGAAAAAGAAACAAAATTACTTTTAGTAAAGAAAGTTACTTTCAATGGTGTAAAGGCAATAATCTTCTATTGCTACTGTTGTAGAAGTGTGAATGTATCCAAATCACATCAGTAATTGGAACATATAGTTGTGTAACATATATATAAACTGCAACTCTCTATGACAAATTTGATTGATTTTACAAGTACTGTTTCATTGTACCCCTTGTTTCATTGTACCCTGTCTTCCCCTAATGTTTATAGTGCATAAAATATTTTGACTTAACTGCAAACTTAAATAATCAAATTTAATTTTTTAATTATACTTACCGAAATGTAATAACACCAAAACTTTTATAAATAGCTGCTTTTAAGTTATTGTATGTCACCCAGTGGCAGAAACACCGCAACACGGCGACATAGTCGCGGACACAAAAAATCTTTTGCAGACAATCATTGTCTGCACTAATGAAGTCAATTTCAAAAATTGTTTGCAACTTTTGGACAATTTTTCCAGCGTAAAAAGCGCGAGTTTCGGCAAAAAATCGCGTAAAAAGTGTGAATTTTGGCAGAAGATCGCGTAAAAGCATTAATTTTGACAAAAGATCGCGTAAAAGTGTGAATTTTGGCAAAAAATTGGGTAAAAATCGTGAAATTTGGTAAAAGATCGCGTAAAAAGTGCGAATTTCAGCAAAAGATCTCATAAAAAGCGCGAATTTCGGAAAAAGTTTGCGTAAAAAGCGTGAATTTCAGCAAAAGATCGCGTAAAAAGCACTAATTTCAGCAAAAAATCGTGTTCATGGTGTGAATTTCGGCAAAAGATCGTATTAATGGCGTGAATTTTGGCAAAAGATTGTGTAAAAAGTGTGAATTTCAGCAAAAGATCACGTTAAAAGCTTTAATTTCGACAAAAGATTCGGTCAAAAGCGCGAATTTCGGCAAAATATCACATAAAAAGTGCAAATTTTGGCAAAATATTGCATAAAAAGCTCGAATTTCGGCAAAATATTGCGTAAAAAGCACGAATTACAGCAAAAAATTGCATAAAAAGCACAAATTTCGGTAAAAGATCGCGTAAAAAGTGTGAATTTCGGCAAAAGATTGTGTTAAGAGCAGGGTTCGCAAAGCTGGGCCCAGTTTGAAAAAACCCAGTGGGTTTTTTCAGAATGGGCCCACTTGAAAAAGCCCACTGAAAAACCCATAATGTGGGTTTTTTCAATTTTCAGAAATATTTAAAATTTTAAACAACATAAACATTTAATAAATTTAAGTCATTTCAGTGAATTTTGAAAAAAAATTAATACATAAAAGCCATTACATAAACACATGAGGTAAAATAAAAATGTATTTTAGCACATTGAAATACTTTACTAACATAGAACATAGTAGGCAACATACGTAGTACATAATTATAGGTAAAGGCATATCATAAGAATGTCTTTATATAAAAAATTCAAATGAACTATATTCATGAAAATAAAAGATATGTATTTTTACTTTCTTCTATCTTTACAAGAAGAAAGTATTTAATTTGTGAAAAATTTCAACTTCCAGTTTACGACGGATTTATACGTTTTAAAAATGTCCTGAAGACGATTTGATGGTTTTTAGAAAATGTCTGTATGTGACAAAAATTTTGTGGGGCTCTATCTCAAGAACTAATGCACAGAATTTCACAAAACTTAGATTCAGTTAGACCTTGATGTAAACTGATGCTGATTAGTTTTTGGTGTATATTGCCCAACAGATGGTGCTGCTATGATGCATTTATCTAAATTTTTGCAATAGCTTTATCTCAAGAACTAATGCACGGATTTTCATCAAACTTCAGATTCAGTTACAAGTTAGGTTGTTGCTTATCAAGTTTTGGTGTATATCGCCCAACAGGTAGCGCTGTTATGCTACATTTTTTCACGATTTCAGCAATAACTCTTATCTCAAGAACTAATGTACGGAATTGAATAAAAATTTAGATACAGTTAGACCTTGATATAAACTGGTGGTGATTAGTTTTTGATGAATATCACCCAACAGTGGCTCTGTTGTGCTGCATTTTGTATCATTTCTGCAATATCTCAAGAATTAATGCATGGATTTTCATCAAACTTCAGATTCAATTAGACATTGACATAAGCTGTTACTGAATAGGTTCAGGTGTAAATTGTGCAGCAGGTAGTGTTGGTATGCTGCATTTTTCACGATTTTTGCAAAATCTATATCTCAAAAACTAAACACGTAATTTAATCAAACTTATTCTGTTTCATTTTCATGCATTATTAGACTTGGATGTAAATTGAATAACAGGTGTTGATTTTATACTGTTTGGGTTGGAAATTTTGGTTGTGGACATCTAACAGGGTGGGTTCCAAAATTCAATGATTTGTTTGAAACAGTGTGATACTTACATCTCCTTGTTAAATGCATCCAATTGAACGAACTTATATTTTACAATCCTCGTGATGGGCGTGGCACTGTGATAGCGAATTTTGAATTAACATGCATAAGATAGAGGAAAGTTTTTGGATAGGCACATCCGACTAGTTTACCCCTTTTTTCTTCCTACTTATATATTTTAAATATTAATATTCTATTCATCATTTGATTTTAAAGCAAATTAACAATTTTATATCTTCTATTATATTTAAAACTAATTTGTGAGAAACACTGACACTTAATTTAAATTCATATAACTTATACAATTTATAACTTGTAAAATAGCATTACAATTATATTGTATACATAAGGGAATAATGTATTTTTTTATGTATAGTATATATAATATAGTATACAATAATGTAATATCGCATATATTGTACTTTTGAAAAAACCCGATTTTCCCCGGGGAAAATTGGGTTTTTCATGAAAAAACCCATGTGGGTTGGGTTTTTTCAAAAAAACCCGGGTTTTTGCGAACCCTGGTTAAGAGCGTTAATTTCGGTTAAAGATCGGGTAAAACCATGAATTTTGGCAAAAAATTGCTTAAAAAGCACAAATTTCGGCAAAAGATCGCGTATAAAGTGCAAATTTCGGCAAAAGATCGTGTTAATGGCGTGAATTTTGGCAAAAAATCGTGTAAAAAGCGCAAATTTTGGCAAAAGGTCGTGTATAAAGTGCAAATTTCGGCAAAAGATCGTGTTAATGGCTTGAATTTTGGCAAAAAATCGGGTAAAAACATCAATTTTGGCAAAAGGTCACATAAAAAGCGCGAATTTTGGCTAAAGATCGCATAAAAAGCGCGAATTTTGGCAAAAGATCGCTTAAAAAGCATGAATTTTGGCAAAAGATCGCTTAAAAAGCGCGAATTTCAGCAAAAGATCGCGTAAAATACACGGATTTTGGAAAAGGATTGTGAAATAAACACAAATTTCGTCAAAGGATCGTGAAATAAATGCAAATTTCATCAAAGGATCGTAAAGCAAATGCGAATTTTGTCAAAGGATTGCGAACAAAACGCAAATTTCTTGAAAGGATCGCGAACAAAATGCAATTTTCATCAAAGGATCGCGGATACAATGCAAATTTCATCAAAAGATCGTGGAAAATGCGAATTACGTCAGAGGATCATGAAAAAACGCAAATTTCATCAAAGGATTGCGGAAAAGTACGAATTCGTCAAAGGATCGCGGAACAAACGCGAATTTCGTCATAGGATTGTGGGAAAAACGCAAATACTGTCAAAAAATCGAAAAAAAAAAAACTGCAAATTTTGTCCAAAAATTGTGGGGAAAACGCGAAATTTATCAAAAGCCATGGAGAAAATGTGAATTTCACCGAAGAATTACAAAAAAAATAGTTTCCCCAAAAGCACGCAGAAAAGAAAAATTCGAATTTTGTCAAGGGATCACGAAAAAAACGCAAATTTCGTCCAAAAATTGCAGAAAAAACGATAAACTCGTCAAAAAGCCATGGAAAAAACGTGAATTTCACGAAAGAATTACAAAAAAATAATTTCCTCAAAAGGCTGCAGATTTCATTCAAGGGTTTTAGAAAAAACTCATGCTTTTCACGCTTGAGGCCTGAAGCTTCCGAAGGTTTTTAAAAGCATCATTATTGCCTATGTGTGGTTCTGCTTATCCTTCACACTTTAGAAATTCTACAAGAAGTTAGATGATGAAATGTTATAAGCAAAATTAATGAGAATACATCATGCTTACCATGTTTTAAATAGAATGATAAAAAATTCCTACTTTAATTTATTATTTATTCATTAAAATGACATGCAAAATTTGCAGACAGATCATGAAATTTTAAAAGCTTGTCGCAGACAGCTACAAAACTTTCTGCCACTGGGGTATGTCAGTAATAAAATTTCAATATTTTATTTTATTTTTAATGTATATGTACCTTGCATATTTTATAATCTGGCAATCAAATCAACCAGGAAGCAGAAAATATTGTTTAAGAGCACAGTCAAAGAGGGGCTCATGGGGCTTAATCCCTCTCCATTTAAATAAAATTACAGAAGCTATTAAAAATCTATTTTCTGTCTTATAAATGTTTCCTTATTCACCTCTGACAGAGAAAAAAAAAAAAAAAAAGTAATATTAATGAAAGTTATAGGTAATATTCATGAAACTAATAAATCTGCAGTTCAGTGGCCTCAAACATCAGTTCTACAGTTTTATTTTGAAATTATTTTATTTAGTATTTAAAATATTCAACTTACAATATCATTTCTTTCATATTTGTAATATTAATTATTATAAATGATATATCAAGTAGTCTCTGGAAGATTAATTGTTAAAAATAGCGAGACAAAACTAAACACTAATATTCCAAAACTTTTTTTTTTTAATTACCTTTTAAATCCCCCTCTGTTTCAATAATTTGATAGTGTAATTGCCTGATATTTAATATTCTAAACTATCCATCTAAAATAATTAAAACATCAATCTTATAATTAATTGATGCAAACAGATTATCACAAATATTTTATCAATTACTGGTATCCTAATTGTTAAATTTATTTGAAAATAACTATTTTGTTTCATTAGTATGTATTCATTAAATTCTGGTTCTAAATACAGTCATAAAAACAATGATATTTATTACTTTTTATGGGGTGTCCATTACTGGAACAGAGGGTGTCCATTATTGGGCCAGAGGGTGTTCATTACTGGGCTTTTGGGTGTTTTGATTAGGGATTGACCGAAGCAGCAATTTTGCCGAATACCGAAGCTTTGGTCGAAGTGTATACCGAATATTCGGTATTCGGCAACCGAATACTTGAAAATTTTTCATACGCATTTTTGCATAGAGCTCTTTTAACCTTCCCACTGCCGTGAACTGACATATCCGTTCACTAAGCTGTGGGTTTCACTGCGATAGAAGTATTTTTTTAATTAATATAATTCTACAGATATCCAGTTTGGGAAGATTAAGTTATGATTAATACCTACAAGGATTATATTCCTAGACATAATTAAATTTTTTATATCATGTTGAAAAAATTATCATTTTATAACATTTTAAAAAAATTACAGAGAAAACAACATTACAATTTTGCCCTTTTGCTTGGCGATCAGGGGGTTAATAAATTTTAATTGAAATTAAATTCTCAATAATTTAATTCAGTTACATTTTTATTCTTAAATCTAATTAACAAGAAAATTAAATGACTTCTTTCCACTCACAAATTCATTAACCCATCACTTATTTTTTATTATTTTATGACTAGTCAATACCCAAAAATAACCTATGAAAGTATTAAACTATACAGGCTATTATTAAGGATAAGGATTGTCAGAAAAACAAAAGTTCATTTAAATAAAAAGAAACAATGTTGTCATTAAACTGATTTACTGATTGTCTAAATCTAATTATAAATATATTGAATAGGAATGTTCTCAAAATATGAAAGGTATCATATCAGTTTGTACATTTAACTATTTTTTGTCAAATTATTGATAGATATTTATATTTTGATTAATATTTTAACACGGTGGTGATGAAGATAACAAATTTGAGCGATTTTGATATAATGGTTATAAAAGCTATAGGGTAGGCATAAGGGTATACTTATTTGATGTATTTACTTTAATAACCTTAGATATACAGATATGAACTCTGATATACTTATTTGATGTGTATATTAAAGAAAATACACATTAAATAAATTTAAAATAAAAAAAACTAATGTAGAAGTAATTAAAATTAAATGATAAGGGAAGTGCTTTTTTTTCTCTGTTGTAGACAGTTGTTTTTATTTCACCCCTATGTAGACTATTTTAGGCAGGAAAAAGTTTTTTTTTTAAATTAAAAATGGCCTTTGACTTGTTTTTTGTAGTGCAGCTGAACTCTGAACTCATGCACATAATATTGAAACTCATTGTTTAGCCTATTCTACTGCTAAGTAAAAGAGAATTCTTCTAATTCTAAAAAAATACTTATCTGTAATTATTCGGCCGAATATTTGGTTTACATGCCGAACCACCGAATACCGAATCAACTATTCGGTATTCGGCCGATCCCTAGTTTTGATATATTTCTGTTATTTAAAATTAAATTTCGATTCGTATTGGGAAATGAGACTATAAGAATGGTTAAATATTGTTGATAGGTTAATATAATATTGAAAAAACTGTAATATAATAATTGTAACTATTAATAAAAAAATAATTTTAAAAGAAATTCCTTAAGGGTGTCCATTACTGGCACATCTACCCTATATATATTTTAAATAAACTTTTGGAATTGTAAATTATCACATAAATTAACATATTGATCCCTTATTTGGTTTTAATAATGCAGAACAAATTATTTCTTTTAGAATTAGCATAATAAATGTTCTAGAAAGTAGGTACTTCAAAAGAGTGTTTGTGGGTGTATAGGGGAGACTTGGGAGACTTGATCCCTTTTTCAGTTTTTAATTTTTATTTTGGAAAAAACAAAAATTTTTAAAAATGTTTCCAGTTATTATTAAAGGCTCATGTGTCTTTCTTGATGTAGTATTTTTTTATTTTGGAAAAACCATTTTTAAAATAAAAATAAATTGTTTTCCAAAAAATAAAAAAAGGATCAAGTCTCCCCAGTTGTGGGGAGACTTGATCCCTTTCCAAGGAAGACTTAATCCTTGAAACAGATGCACTGAAATGATTCAAATTAAGTAGTAGAAATCAAATTTATTGTTGACTAACATGTAAAAAGGGAGAGAAACACAATTAATGATCAAAAAACATTTTCAAAGCTTTAAAAATCAAATGTAAATATTAAAATTATTGCAGTTCGAAAAATTCTACCAAACATGGTTGGTTTGGGTAGTTTTTTGACAATGTCATCATTGTCCACAACACTATTGTCAACATTTTCTGGATAAATAAATTGGTTGAAATTAAGTCCTCGTTTTCTCAGAAAACTGATTTCGCATTCAGATGATAAAATCTTACTGTAATTTTTCCCTACGAAATGACTAATTTTCTTCTTTCCCAGAAATCGCATAATGACAAAGTCATTTTCATCAATCGACAAATTTTTTGGATTGTCTATGATTTCATCAGAATGTTCATCAAGTGGATCTGAGTGCATTCATCTACATGTGCTTGCTAATCCAACCATCTACAATCAAGGTGATCATATTCTAACTAATACAGATAATATCTAAATGTCACAATGAGAAGTAGGGGTTAATAAAATTTAACATTAATTTAGCTTAACTTTGGTTTGGGGACACTCGATCCCCAGGATCAAGTCTCCCCATAGAACAGGGATCAAGTGTCCCTAATGTGCATGTTTGGATAAAAAAATTGCTAAATCAAAAATAAAGAAGTTGTATTGGAATTAAATAACAACATTTAAGCATTAAGGAATGTTAGTATATTATATCAATAAAATTAAGTAATTTAGTTATACAGTCGAACTTGGATAATTCGAACGTCTTTAATTCGAATTCGTGGATAATTCGAAGTTTTTTGTCGGTCCCTTGAAACTTGTATTCAGTTAATGCTAAAAAATCTTGATTATTTCAAAGTCCAACTTCTTTAATTCGAAGTTTTTAAAATTTCAAAAATGACGAAATCTAGTTTCAATGCAGTTTATTTGAAAAGTGGACGGGTTATTTTTAGCCATTGTGGAAAATTCTTTAGGAAAGAGAAGAGGGTGGGAGAATATTCTTATCTGTTCTAGGAAACAGAGCAGAGATAAAGTGAGGAGGAACGTACGCCTTTTCCCTTGTAAGTGACACATGCTACTCTCGCCAATACGATAAATCATAGATGACGGGCGTTGCAATTCCTTCGAAACCATGACTGTAGTCGCTTGAGTTTTCTTCATTGTGCTTTTAGATTTTGCGGCGAGAGTTCAGTGCAAGCATGTCATTGAGTAAGCCCCGTGTCCCGTATAAAATCTTATCTTTCGGTGAAAAAATTGCTATGATTCGTGGGATAGAAAAGGGTGTAAAGAAGAAATGCATCATCGCAAAAGAGTATGGAATAGCACCTAACACTCTTTCGAACTCTTTGAAAAACAAAGATATTTTTTTGAAATCTAATCGAAATCGCAAACGAGTTAGAGAACCCAATAATCCTGATGCGAACTAGTGTGTCTTGAAGTGGTTTAAGCAAGCGCGGGACAAAAACATCCCTCTCAGTCGAACTCTAAGGCGCATCCCACACTGAGACGACAAGTGACATGTAGCGCAAAAACCGGTTGAAACAAAGAACGAAGTTGTTTCAAACCTGTTTTTCCAGCGAATTCAAGCGACATGTCTTCTGTGTCGCCTTAGTGTGGGATGCGCCTTATTCATGCAAAAGCAGAAGAATTTGCAGTCAGCTTAGGAAACAACAACCTCAAAGCAAGCTCCAGATGGTTAGACGGATTTAAGGAAAGAAATGAAATTTCCTTTAAGTCTGTGTGTGGTGAAAGTTCAAGTGTGGACCAAGATGCAGCAAAGGAGTGGAAAGAAAAAGTTGTTCAAACCATTGAGCATACAGAGGACAGAGACATTTTTAATGTCGACGAAACTGGACTTTTTTTCAATTGTACCCCTGCAAAGACTTTGGATTTTAAAGGTGAAAATGTAGTGGAGGAAAACACAGTAAAGACCGAATAACCCTACTTGTGGGAGCAAGCATGGATGACACTAAGAATTTACCTTTACTGAAGATTGGAAAATAAAGAAATCCAAGGTGTTTTAATAATGTCTAAACAAAGCCTATAGAATACCGTTCTAACACGAAAGCATGGATGACGGCGAATCTTTTTGAAGAATGGCTGCTAGATCTCAATCGCACGTACAAAAAACAGAAGATCCATCCTGTTTATTGATAACTACACGGCTCATAAATCGATACCTGCTATGGAAAATGTCACGGTTGAATTTTTTCCGCCAAACATGACCTCAGTGGTTCAACCAATGGATCAAGGCATCATTAAAAATCTGAAGCATTTCTACGGATGCCTAGTCGTTCTACCCCTGCTTACAGAATCTTCCCAAAAGCTTCCCATTACCCTCCTCCATGCATCAAGAATGTGTTTAAATGCACGGTCCAAAGTGAGCCAAAAAACAATAGCAAATTGTTTCTGGAAAGCAGAATTCATCAGGGAACAGGTACCTAGCGAGCCTTTTGATGAAGAAAATTTACCTCCCCCAGTTTCATGGGAAGACAACATACCATTTGATGATTACGTCGACATTGATAAAAACCTAGACATTTATGCAGGGCTTATCTGAAACAGATATTCTATACGAAGTTCTAAACAATAAAAACATTGCAACAGAAGACGATAAAGATATTGAAGATGAGGTAGAACAACAGTGGCCGATTCCAATTTCAAGTGAGGCAGTCTTTCATCTAGCGGAATATCGTCGTTATGTAGAAGGACAATCTAACGTGAGTAAAGCTGTGTTTCGAGCTGTAGATATCCTTGAAGATTTTGTTTTAAAAAAGATCAAGTAAGCTCGTTAAAGCAATCTGTAATATCTCAATATTTTAAAAAACTGTAGTTTTTTGATTTAAAATTAATAAACATATTTTTCTTTCACAATTTCTGTTGCGATTGATTATTTTACGACATAAAAATAAATTTTTCTTTGGATAATTCGAAGTTTTGCAGTAGTCCCTTGCACTTCGAATTATCCAAGTTCGACTGTATTTAGCAAAAAATATGAAACACAAACTATCTATTCAAAAAGAAGTTTGATTGTAAGAAAACAGATATTCCTTTCTTACAACAAAAATAAAAATGGCTGAATGAAATTATGTTACTAGATCTGTTGATAAGGAATCATTTTATTAATGTTTCCAGTTTCAGAGTTTTAACTGCATTTTTTCTCTGTTTTTAGACCTAGGGATCAACTCTCCCTAGGGATCAACTCTCCCAAGTCTCCCCTACTATGCTTGTGGGTGGATCCTTTAGATTGATTGGATGAAATGTGTATAGGGGCGGATCTTAGTAGACGTATTACTTGGCCATATCTACATCTTTGTATTGTAAGAGTTCATTGTCACATATTTTTACTTTCTTCTATCTTTACAAGAAGTATTGGATTCATGAAAATTTTCGAATTCCGGTTTTCGACGGATTTACACGTTTTAGGGGTCAGAGATTCCAAAAAACATGTTTTTACAAAATGTCTGTCTGTGACTCTGTGAGTCTGTCTGTGTGTATGTGACACAAATTTTGTGGGCGCTCTATCTCAAGAACTAATGCACGGAATTTAATAAAAATTGATATTCAGTTAGTGCCTAATACAAATTGATGCTGATTAGTTTTTGGTGTAAATCGCTCAACAGGTGGCGCTGCAATGCTGCATTTTTCACGATTTTCGCAATAGCTCTATCTCAAGAACTAATGCACGGATTTTGATCAAACTTCAGATGTAGTTAGTCCTTGATATGAATTGATGATGATTACGTTTTGGTGTAAATCGCCCAACAGGTGGCGCTGTTATGATGAATTTTGCAGGATTTACACGATTTCCTCAATAGCTCTATCTTAAGAACTAACGCACGGATTTTCATCAAACTTCAGATTAAGTTAGTCCTTGATATGACTTGCTACTGATTAGGTGTTGGTGTAAATCGCCCAACAGGTGGCGCTTCTCTGCTGCCTTTTCCACGATTGCCTCAGTAGCTCTATCAATAGAACTAATGGACCAATTTTCATCTAACTTCAGATTTAGTTGTATGTTGACACAAGTTGTTGTTAATTAGGTTTTGGTGTTAATCACCCAATAGGTGGCACTGCTATGCAGAAATTTTCCCGATTTTCGCTATTGCTCTATCTCAAAAACTAATGTATGGATTTTCTCCAAACTTCAGATTCAGTCAGACGTTGACATAAATTGTTGCTGATTAGGATTTGGTATAAATTACCCAATAGGTGGCGCTGCTAGGCAGCATTTTGCTGAATTTAGACGATTTCAGCGATAGTCATATCTCAAGAACTAATGCACGGAATTTCATATCGTTAGAATCCTCATGAGATGCATAGATTGCCATTTAATTTTGGCAGTGTGATAGCGAATTTTGAAGTATTAACGTGTATGAGATAGAAGAAAGTTTTGGGATTGGTACATCCGACTAGTTGTTGTTGTTCTGGTGCTTAAATATTCATAATAGTAATTTTGTCTGAACAATCTGCAAATTTTATTTTTTAATGCAGTAGAAGTTTGTTAATTACAAACCTTATTTGTTGTTAGCATATTATTTAATATTCACAATGGGTTCTAGAGGAGTTGGGACTTTAAATTGTTTTAATCCCTTCAAAAAACCTCATCATTCCCATGTAAGAAAAGGACTAAGAACTGTTACGCCATGGATGTGTGCATTAATTCCAGAAATGCCTGCAAACTCAAAAGTATTTACTAACTGCAGAAAGAACTTGTCGGAAAGATTGAATGATAGCAGTGCAAATGATCTTCCCAGTACCAGCTACTGTGATTTGAAACCTAAAAGTAATATATCTGAAGACAGAGATCCTGAAACTTTAAATGAATCTTTGAACGTATTTAATTCGTCACTTGTGGAACTAGGTGAATCACCAGTTAATAGAAAAAAAAGCGAAGTATAGGAAGTATTCTAGTCAAAAAATGAAAAATATAACATCAGCAGTCAAAAGAAAATTTCTAAGAAATGCCACTTCATCTGATGAAGATCAAAACAGTGATTCAAAAAAATGAAATATTGAATCATTTAAAGAATGTGTACCAAAACTGTGAAAGCAGGGAAAAGAAAGTTATGATACTTACTTTATTGCCAGAAAATTGGAGCATAAGAAAAAATATGAAAGAATTCAAAGCTCCAGGTTTTCAGGTTAGGCAAGCCAAAAAATTCAGCAGAAGGGTATTTTGTCTACAACAAATCCAAAACCAGGAGAAAACTTGCCAAAAGAGACTTGGAATAAAATTATAGAGTTTTATGAGAATGATGTAGTGAGTCGACCAATGCCAGGCATTAAAGACTGTGTTTCAATTAGTGATGGGCGATAACGAGATGTTTTTCTCGATTCTCTCGATTGTATGGACATCTCGATAGTTTTCGATTGTGTAAATATTTTCTCGATGACTCCAGTTTGCCAACTGCTTTTATACTTCATAAATTTATCAAGAATCGTCTGCAGGTAAACTGGAATGAGTCGGCGTTAATAAGGACTAAGTGGTTTCGCCCGCTAGCGGGCCCTTCCTTTAGTCGAAGCCTCTAATTTATACGTAATCTTGTAATATGACATCTCGAACTGGCTTCCCGCTATATAAGGCACTGTATAGCAGGCGTGGTGTGCACGGACTATAAAATGTTGTAAAAAAATAATCTCGAGCCGGATCCCTGGGGGGGGGGGTCAAGGTGAGGGGAGGAGCACAGCAGCAGCATAATAGGAATAAGTCGTCATGGGACATTAGGCCTTTCCAACTATATGTCACATGGCACATGAGGGATCTCGATCTGAATTTATAAAAATGCCCTCCCAGTGGGGGCAAAGGGGGGGAGGGGTGCGGGAGGTGCATAACGTGGGTAAGTGGTCGCAGACCTTTCCGACAATATATCACAAGGGGGGTCTCTGGTAAATGTAGAAAAGTCACATGAAAGTTCCCGGCTAAATTTATAAAAATGGCCCCCGTGGGACAAAGTTGGGGGGAGAGGACCACGGGAGGTGCATAAAATGAGTAAGTGGTTACAGACCTTTCCAACAATATGTCACATGAGGGGTCTCGGCTAAATTTAGAAAAATATCCCCATGGAGGCAAAGTGTGTGGGGGGGGGGGGGGGGCGGTTACCGGAGGTGCATAACATCAATAAGTAGTCTCAGACCTTTTCAACGATATGTCACATGAGGGGTCTTGGCTAAATATAGAAAAGTACATCCGTGGGGGCAAAATGGGAAGGGTGGACACCGGAGGTGCATAATATCAATAAGTAGTCACAGACCTTTCCAACGATATGTCACATGAGGGGTCATGGCTAAATTTAGAAAAGTTTCCCGTGGGAGGCAAAGTGGGGGGGGGGGGGGGCATAACATGAATAAGTGGTCACAGGCCTTTCCAATAGGGATGCAACGGATATCCGGCAAATATCCGATATCCGGCACATCCGGCTGATTTTTCAATATCCGAAATACCGTCGGATATCCGAATCACAATCACCGGATATCCGACTTCTCTGCCGGATATCCGGCAATGCGTAACAAAGCAAATATATAAGGATAAGAGAAATCGTTTGACCCAAACAATGCCGAACGACTTTTGTTTATAATGCAAAATATGAAAGTAAGTCCACTATTTATGAGTAAAAGGTAATTCCCAAAAGTTTAAAGAATTACCAGCTTTCCTAACATTGGTATTTGAACTCTCTATAATAAATTTAAGAATTTATGTTTACATCTTTTAGAAAATTGTACCTTTACTTTCAGAATGTGAAACAAAATCTGAAGTTGTTTATTAAAGTATGACTTTATTAATTTTCTTTCTCTCTTTTAAGTTTAACAATTAAACAGGCCTATTTTTACTTTCTTCTATCTTCAATAGAAGAAAGTATTGTAACTGAGATTTTTTTCGATTTCTGGTTTTCGGTGGGCTTAGACGTTTTAGGGGTCAGAGATCCCAAAACATGCTTATACAAAATGTCTGTTTGTCTGTCATCATACCATTAAAAAGTGTATGAAGTTATGCATAGAATTGAACCAAATTTTTTGTGAATATTTTTGGCTATAGCCAGCTGGCCCTTTTTCAATATTGGAACATTCCACTGGAAGGGGGCGCTGTAATCGTGATTTTTGTGCCATCAAAAAGTGTATGAAGTTATGCATAGAATTGAACCAAATTTTTGTGTATGTTTTTGGCTGTGGCCAGCAGGTCCTTCTTCAATATGGAAGCATTCTGTCAGAAAGGAGTGCTGCTGTAATTGCAATTTTTGTGCCATTTTCATTATTGTACTGTCGAAAAATGTCTGTTAAATATGTAATAAGTTATCCATATAATCGAACAAAATGTTTTGTATATGTTTTTGGCTATGTCTAGCAGGTTCTCCTTTAAATTAGAAATATTCCACCAGAAGGATGCGCTGTAACAGTGATTTTTGTGCCATTTTCATTCTTGTATGTACCATCGAAAATTGTATGAAGTTATGCATAGAATTGAACCAATTTTTAGGGGTATGTTTTTGGCTATGGCCAACGGGTCCTCCTTGAATTTGAAAATAGTCTGCTGGAAGAGGGCGCTATAATAATGATTTTTGTGTTATTTCCATTATTTTACCATCGAAAAGTGTATGAAACTAAGCATAGAACTGAACCAATTTTTTGTGTATATTTTTGGCTATGGCCATCAGTTTTTCCTTGAATTTGGAAATATTCTGCCAGAAGGTGTCACTGTGACAGTGTTTTTTGTAAAATTTTCTCAATTTTTTGCAGTTTTTGTACTGTATATTGGTGGCTCGTGAAGTCATGGGAACTTCGCATCCTGCTAAGCTGTCTACTCACAATCAGCTGATGTACAACAGAATAACGAAAAAAATTATTGATTTTAATAAATATCATGATTGAGATTAACTTATTCTTATTTTGATTAATTGACGAGCAGAAATCTTAGATCAAAATCAAAGTTGGTATAATATTGAACTAATAATATCGAAGTATTAACATTTAAAATTACTTTTATAAATATTAAGACGTATGAGATAGAAGAAAGTTTTGGGATTGGCACATCCAATTAGTTATATTTGTAACCAGAGTTGTATAATATAGACGCACTCCCGCACGCGGAAAATTTTCCGCAAAATTCAGAACTCTGCGGAAAATTTCTTAGAAAAGAAAAGTAGTTTTCGTTCTTGTATTTTTTTTTTAAATACCGAAAAATTAAAAATATTACCAATTTTATGTACGATTTATTTATTGTTTGATAGGGGTGATTCTGTTCCGAATTTTCTGAAAATTTAAGGCACTCGGTTCCGAAAATTAAAAAAAATCGCCCATCAGTCCGAAAATTCAGACACAAAAAAAATCACTGAAATATATTGCGGATTTCAACAAATGATCGCTGAAAATAAACCAATTCCGTCAATCGTTCGCAGAAAAAATACCCAATTTTGTCAAAGCATCACGGGAAAAATGAAAATTTCGTTAAAGGACCGCGGAAAAACGCTAATTTCTTTAAAGAATAATCGTGGACAAAAAAAATTTCTTGTCAAAGAATAGCAGAAAAAACGCAAATTACGTCAAAGAAGTGCAGGAAAAAAATGAATTTCGTAAAACATAGCAGAAAAAGCGCGAATTTCGTCAAAGGATCGTGAAAAAAATCCCGCAAATTTCATAAAAGAATCGCGGAAAAAAACTAATTTCGTTAAAGGATCGCGAAAGAAACACAAATTTGGTTAAAGGGCCGCGGAAAAAGCACGCATTTAGTCAAGGGATCGCGAAAAAAAATGAATTTTCTGAAAAGGCCACAGAAAAAACACGAATATCGTCAAAGGAATGCGAAAAAAAAGCGAATTTCATCAAAGAATCACAGAAAAAAGCAAATTTTGTGTAAAAGCGCAGGAAAAAAACTAATTTCGTAAAAGCATAGCGGAAAAAGCACGAATTTTATCAAAAGATCATGAAAAAAATGAAAATTTCGGCAAAGAACCGCGGAAAAAACTAATTTCATCAAAGGATTGCGAATTTCGTCAAAACGCCGTATAAAAAGCTTGAATTTCGTCAAAAGATCGCGGAAAAATGCAAATTTCGTCTAAGGATAGGAGAAAAAAGCGCATTTTGTCAAAGGATCTCTAAAAAAACGTGAATTTTGTCAAAAAAATGCAAATGTCGTCAAAATATCGCGGAAAAACGGAAATTTCACCAAATGATCGTGGAAAAAAATGAGAATTTCGTCAAAGGGCTGCAATAAAAACTCATCGGTCTCTTTAATGATGATACCTAAGAATGGACCTCTCCTTACAAAATGTGATTCCGTTGTTTCAGAAGCAATGTCCATTATTGCATTTTGTGAGAAGAGGTCACAATATTAAGGATTGGGCTGTTTCTAAATGCATTGACAAAATAACTGATAAGAATTCACCCCTTCATATCATGGATTTTTAGTTTTATTATTTTTTTTAGCCAACATAATTATTCTGTAATTAATATTAATTAATTTTTAAATTAAACAGTAATTATTTTAAAACTACTATTTAAAATTCATACAGTCAAAGTAATATAACACGTCATTTTATTAAACATTAAATTTGCAGAAAGTTTTTGACCCAATATTTATGTGCGCAGAAAGTTTTTGGTTTTATGCGAGTCTGTAAGTTCATTATAAATAAAATATTTAAAATTAAAAGTAATTTTCTTTTTACTTATAAATATCACAGTAATTTAACTTAAAATAAAACTAAATGTGATTCAAAGCAAAACACTATTAAATAATTAAAACAGAAAAAAGGCATCAACTAAACCTTTATTTGGAGAAAATCACTCTTTAATCATGGGTATATTAGTAGATATTTTATGTTTAAATTATAAAAAGAATGTATGTATTTCTTTGTGAAAATACTCTACAATTATAGGCATATTTAATTGGTTAAAATTTGTTACACAAATTATCAGCATTTCATTGTACAAATTAATTATTAGCAATTATCAATATACTCAATCCCATATCCAAATCCAGTAGCAATTATCAGCATTTCATTGTACAAATAAACAGAATATTTTAATGTTTAAATAACATTTTTTATACAACATTATTAATATACATTACATGGCTTGAATGGCAGATACATGTCTTGAATTTCGAGATGGGATGGTAGGATTCGTGCCCTAAAGAATATTGGGGGCGGGAGACTCCTGTTTCCAAAAAAATCATTTTCCGAAAATGTTTCTTTGTAAAACGACGATGAAGTCTCAGGACCGGTTGACAAACTTCGTGATATTTTCCACTATCAATTGGCAGATTTCACAGTTTCTTCTTACAACAAATTGACAAAATTCATGTTTGTTTTTCTGCATCTGACAAAAAAATTTTGCGATTTTTCTCCGCGACCGACTGTACGAATTTCTTGATTTTTTTCTGGAGACAGATTGGTGAATTTCATAATTTTTTTTTTCGCAATCAATTGACAAATTTAGAAATTTTATTCTGTGACCGATTGGCAAATTTCCCTGCTTGTTCTTGTGACATACTGATGAAAGTAACGATTGTTTTTCTGTCTCCGATTGAAAAATTTTGCATTTTTTTTCTGCGACCAGCTGAGGAATTTCACAGTATTTGCTCGTGACGGACTGGTAAATTTCACGATAGTTTTCCATGATCGATTGACGAATTTTGTGATATTTTCAAACTGTCGATTTCCCATGAACTTCAGTTTTTTCAACCAATCGACAAATTATTTTATTTATTTTCACCATGATTGATGAAATCAGCAATGTTTTTTCTATGACCGTTTTACATATTTTGCGATGTTTTACCTGTCTGCCCAAAATAGGAAATAACTAAAAGGGCAGCAACGGCCACTGGAGACTAAGCTCTATCAAATTGGCCAATAGTCAGCACTAAACAAAATGAGATTACACTTGTGATGCACATGAAAAAAAATAACTTTGTTGAACTTAAAAAAAACATAATTAGAAACAACAAACTAGTTGTTTCTCGCAATTAACAGAAATTAGGACATGACTTTTTTAAATCAACCTTTTCTCGTGTAATAGAAGAAATCAATTGACTATTCCCTTTTCAAACTTTGGATATGGATTTCATAGCGTAGATTCCAATGCGTAGAACATAGTTCAATTAACGAAAATACCAGTGATTACAGTTTTGACTATAATTCCATTAAGGATATAATAAAAAAATTTGTTCAGAAGTGACATACCATCACAGATGTGCATTATTCATGTAAGTTAAAAATTAATGCACATCAGATTTTACAAAGTTTTCTAAAACTTTTTAAGAGAGCATAACCATGTGTTTCCGATAATTTCTAAAGTTATAAAATCGCTCTGTACTGTTTGTCAAAAGTGTAACTTCTGAAAGAGGCTAAAGTATGCAAAATGAAATAAAATCTAAATTAAGAAATTCATTTAGCAACCCGATTGTTAATTGCCCATAACATTGGGTGAAAATTGAAAAATAGACATGGTATATATAAAGCTTGATTCTGTTCCTTTGTTTTAATAAAATAAAAATTTTGAATAATTATCTTGAGTTGTTAATTTAAATTGTTTCAATGGTATTTTGTCATGTCTGTATAAATGTAATTCTTTAAGTAGCACATAAAAAATAACAGGGTGTAAAGATTTTTTTTCCCTTTCTAACAGTTCAACTCACCTGCATTTATAAATTTTGGGTACGAAACTCCCCTCTTGTTTTTGTAAATTATATTTCAATACATTTAAAATGTTTCAATGATGTGTGAAACATGTTTGTAATGTATTGTTTTGAAATGACATTATATAGAGAAATAATTCAATATATAACTAAAAACATATCTAGGGCCGGATATCCGATCGGATATCCGGCCGGATATCCGAATCCGGCAGACGAAGGAGCTTCGGATATCCGGTATCCGATATCCGGCAAAATCAATATCCGGTGCATCCCTACTTTCCAATATGTAACATGAGGAGTGTCAGCAAAATTTAGAACAAGTGGGTAAGTGTGATCACAGATCGCACAAAGATTTTCGTTTAATATTCCTTTCAAAACACTTTTTCTTTTTGAAAAATCTGTTAGTTCCACATTTCGCAACCAGGGGGCACACTCGATTCTAAACAAACATCTTTCCGAACGAAAACCCGTTTTACATACTATCAGTAGATATTAGTCGAGGGGATTGGGCCCATAGCACCCGAGATCAGTAGGCGCACCTGGCAGTAAAAAATGGAACTAAAATATGTAAGGCTATGGTGCATAATATGAAAGAAGGTTCAAGTGTCAGCAAAAGTTGAAAAACTTCTCCCCGGGTTAAAAGGGCGGAGGTTAGAAAAATTACTTAAAATACACAAGTTAGAGCCCGGAGGGGTTAATTATTATATAAAACTTTTTAAAGATTTTATGATTTGTCGTGTGGTCTGAGGTATTCAACTATACGTGTGTAAAATTTCATGTCTCCAACTTAATTAGGGGCTCTCTTAGAAAGAATTGCTTCAAATACATGTGTGGTAGTTCAAAGGGTTAAACGTAAGACTTTTTCAAGATTTTATGATTTGTCGCTTGACCTCGGGTGTTCTGCTATAAGTATGCAAAATTTAAAATCTCCAATTTAATTGGGGGCTCAGTTAGAAAGAAATTGCTTAAAATACACGAGCTGGAGTTGAAAGGGTTAAACATAAAACTTTTTCAAAATTTATTATTTGATGCGTAATCTGGGATGTTGAGCTATAAGTATGCAAAATTTCACGCCTCCAATCTAAATAGGGGCTCACTTAGAAAGAATTGTTTAAAGTACACATGTGGGAGCCCAAAAGGTTAAATGTACGACTTTTTCAAAATTTTATGATTTGTCGTTTGATGTGAGGTATTCAGCTATATGCAAAATTTCACGCCTCAGACCTAATTAGAGGCTTACATAGAAAGAACTGTTTAAAATATACATGTGGGAGCCCAAAGGGTTAAATGTACGACTTTTTCAAAATTTTACGATTTGTCGTATGATGTGTGGTGTTCATCTATAAGTATTCAAAATTTCAAGTCTCCAACATGTATAGTTTCTGAGAACGGGCTTTGTGACAGACAGGCGGACGGACAGACAGACAGACCGACAGAGGAGCGAGACGAATAGTGTTTCGTCAGATGAACGAAACCCTAAAAATGCCCCGATGGCAAAGTGGGGAAAGTGGCAGGTAGGTGCATAATATGAATAAGTGGATTTTCTAATGATGTATCACATGAAGAGTGTCGACAAAAGTTAGGAAAGCGCTCCCCCCCCCCCCTCACTCCAAGGGGCCAACTACCGCACTCCCCGGAATACAACCCAACTTTTTGAAATTTCATGTATTATAAATAATGCCGGGTGGCTCCGTAAAAAAATCCGATCTAAAATGATGAGAATGCAAAAAAGGTTGAAAACGACCCCCCCCCCCCCCACAGTGAGAGCAAAATTGGGGAGGGGGAGACGAAAGTCTCATAATATGAAAGAGTTATCCAAGAGCTTTCCTATGATATGTCACATGACGGGTTCAAAAAATGTCTGAAAATTGCTTCCTCGACCCATCTCCCCAGTGGGTCCACTCTTTCGCGCCGGAATTGATGCAGCCCCCACTTTCAAAATTTTTATGTTTAATAAATAATAAATACCGGAAGACACCCATAAAAAAAATTCACATCTAAAATGCTATTTATCATAGAAATCGCTACGGTTTTAAAAATTTGTTCGCCCCTCCCCACCCCAAAATTCAATTTTGGGGGGAAGAAAGGTTCATAATATGAAAGAGTAGTCAGAAAGATTTTCGAAGATATATCACATGAGAGGTTTCATAAAAGTTTGAAAATTGCACCCCTGTGGGTCCACTCTCACGCCCCTTGAATACTCCCGGAATTCCCCCAACTCTTAATATTTTTATATTTAATAAGTATTATTTTTCTGAAGGCTCCGACAAAAAACCCATTTAAATGATAATTATTCTAGATATCGCTACAGTTTTAAAGATTTGTCCGCGCACGCCCTCACCCCCCGCATCCTGAAATTCAACTGTGAATGCGAGAAAGGTTCATAATATGAAAGTGTTGTCAAATTCCGATGATGTATCACATGACGTGTTCGGTAAAAATTTGAAAATCCCCCCCCCCGTGTGTCCACTCTTGCGCCCCCCGAAACTCACCAATCTCTGTCTTTGAATTTTTTTTATTTAATACATAATATTTATCGGAAGGCTCCATCATTTCACTGCTCATTGTCATACCTATCTCTCTTTCCAGCTCTCCCCTCGATATCTCTTCTCGGCTCTTCTTGACCGAGAACTAGAAATCAGTTTTCTTGACAATCATCAAGAGTAACATGTCGAGAATGGAAGAAAAGTGATTTCCCATTCTCGGCCTTAGTTAGAACCGAGAAGACATATCTCGAGGTAAGCGAGAGGTTTTCATGGAGGTCTATCTCTCGAGATAAACGAAAGGTTTGCATCGAGCAGACTTTAGTTGAGGTGCGAGAGAGAGAGAGAGCGAGAGAGAAATGAATGAGCATATTCCATCTACGTCATGATTACGTAGGCTGGGTTGGCTAGCGTAAAGGAGGGAAGTCACCGAAATGAATGTGATGTAAATCCCAGCTTAGAAAAACAGTAATAGAGCCCTTTCTTATGAGTTAGAAGTTCTTTGGGTATTTATTTAGCTTTTACAGTCAGATTGACACTTGGTGCGTTTTTGGTTTAAGTCATAGTTTCTCAAAGAAGGATACAGATTAGGAGGCGTGTGATTTTGTTACATATATGTATACATATATGTGTATATGTATACATATGCATGTACATATGTATACATGTATGTATACATGTATACATATGTACATATGTAATATATATGTATACATATATGTTACATATATGTATACATATGTTACATGTATTCGAAAAATTATTTTTCCACCCTCAACAGCTTGAAATTTTCTGAGACATTTTCAGACTCATTTTTAAAAGTAAAAACATGAAACTTGCTGGGGTGATTTCTGAAGACATGTTTAACATGCCGTGTGATTTCATTTTCAGCTCAATTAATTAGAATTTGATTTTTAAACAATTATTTTCTCAGTATGACCATTTTTTTCATTCCCTGATCGCCCGCTTCGGAAAATTCGGTTCAAAATACCAACTTTGACAGCGTTTTTTACAGTGTTTTCTGCATTTATCAAAAAATTAAGAAGCACCGCACATTATATAGTTTCTAAATAAGAGAATTTCCAAGTTTGATGCGTTTGAGAGCAAAAATGAATTTTAAAATGAATCAGAAAATAAGCAGTTTGGATCGGAATACACCCTTAAGTTGAAAAGGGTTTAATTCAGTTTGTGTGGGGCATTTTTCCATTTTTACGTTCATCTATCTTTACAAGAAGGAAGTATTGGATTCATGATAAATTGGTCAGTTTTTAGAAAATATCTGTCTTTTATGTGACAAAAATTTTGATAACGCTCTATCTCAAGAAGTAATACGCAAAATTTAATAATACTTCATATTCAGTTAGACCTAGATGTAAAATGGTGTTGATTTGTTTGTTGTGCAAATAGCCCAACAGGTAACGCTGCTATATTTCAAAAACTAATGCACGGAATTTAATCAAACTTCATTAGCTACTGCTAGAGATTGGAACCAATTCCTTGTTAGACAGGTTCACTCTTAGCAAATATATTTGTCTGGTTCCCTTTCCGATAAAGCTCTTTTGTTTTCGATCAACTTTGAAATTCTACAGCATTAGACATTTAGGGTAACTTTGATCTGTATTAAATCATTTGCCTTTACCGAAAAAAGGAAAATGCTATTCGATTCTAATGAGTTCGTGAATGTCTCAAAAAGATACTACTTTGGATTTAGGTACAGATGGGCAACAGTCATGTTAGGGGCCCATTTAGAACCTGGAAATCAATTCCGTTTTAGACAGATGCCGTCTTAGCTGGTTTGTCTAGTTATCCTCCCATTTTTTGATAAAGCTCTTTTTCTTTTGACCAACCAGAAAATTCCACAGAATTAGACACGCATTCAACATTTAGGAACTTTTCCTCAATCAAACCTTTTACTTTTATCGAAAATGTGAAAATGCAAATCGATTCTAGCTAATGCACCTAAGAATAAAAATGAGTTAGAAAGGCGCTACTTTAGATTTGGGTACAGACAACGAAGAGTTATGTTTCAATCGCTAGGGACCAAAGACCAATTCCGTTTTAGACAGTTTCCCTCTTAGTTGGTATCTTTATGCGATTATCCTTCCATTTTTGGATACAATGCACCTGAGAATAAAATTGAGTTTTTAAATGAATCAAAAAGTAACTACTTTGGATTTAAGTACAAGTACAAACAGAAAAAAATATTTTGGAATCATTAGGGAATGGAAGCCGGTTTCCGTCTTAGGTAGGTTCCCACTTAGCTGGTATATGAGTCCGGTTATCCTTCTGTTTTTCGGTAAAGTTCTTTTGTTTTCGATTAATGGTGAAATTCCCCAATATTAGGCTCGCATTTACGAAAATTTGAAACATTTGCCTTTAGCGAAAAAGGAAAAAATTCGATCCTAGCTAATACGCTTGAGAATAAAAATAAGTTCGTTAATGTGTCAGAAAGTAACTATTTTTAATTGGAATGCAAATTTAAAGAATCATTTTGGCATCGATAGGGAGTGGTAAGCAGTTTCCGGTTTACACAGGTTCCCTTTTTAGCAAATATATTTGTCTGGTTTTTCTTCCCCTTTTTCGATAAAGATCTTTTTTTTTCGATCAACGGGAAATCTTACAGCATTAGATATTTAGGGGAACTTTAACTTGTATCAAATTTTTGCCTTTATCGAAAATGTGAAAAAGCTATTCAATTCTATCGAATGCGCCATAATTACGCGATTTAGACATCGCACTTTCATTAAAAATAAAAGGGAACTTATAACAAAACAAAATTAGCAAAAAGATATTACAATCCTTGAATAATTTAAATAATATTTTTAAAAGTAGGTAAATGAACTGAAAGTATTTTCTTAAGTTATTTAGCGTTCCAAAATAGCGTTGTTCTTACCATTAAAACTTTGAACATATTTCTTGATAACATATTGATCTTATATTTGAAAAACTTGTTTGAAAAGAGTGTTTTGAAAAATTCTGAGGGGTTGGGATTAACATGTTCAACTCATTTTGCTGGCATCTGGTTCATCTGTAGTACTCTCAATTTACTAGACTTTCATACATAATACACATTGCCATACATAAAATAAAATTTGATATGAAAATCCATGATACTTATTATTAATATGCTCAAACATTACAAACTTAAAATGTTTTACAGTATTTTATCGAAACATTAGTATGCACACTTTATTAAAGAAATTTATACGGAACATATCTTAAAGATATTAATCATTTAGAGTTTATTGGCCTGTATTAAAATATAGAATGGCACATAATATTCGAAAGATAAATACTATAGCGGAGATGTTGTAACATTAAAGTTAATTTCTTAAACGCATTTCTAACAATTTGTTAATTGTCATAAACCATTAGTACAGAAAAGGGGGTAGGTTTAGGGATTAACATTTCTTTCAGAAGGCTTAAAAACTGATAAGATGTATTACATAACAAGTTGTATTAAGATTATTAACAAATGTTAGAATACAGCTTTCTAAAGGCTTCATATCAGGTGCCCCTCCATCAATTGAAGTTGAATGAAAGAGTTAATGAAAACGATAGCAGCAAACTACATTACTGCTTCTGTTTTTTCACAATCTTTCATTTAGCTTCAAAGGAAGATCTTTTTTCAGAGCATCTCCGTGTTAAATTTACATCGATTTCTTGGTATGTTGTTTTACTCCATCTATCTTTAGTTGCCACGTATTTACTAAAAACTTAAAAATTACTCTATAAGCCTGTAAAATAATAATCAATAAGCGATTGTAAAAACGTCTCGATTGTAGATTCCGGGAAGTAATCGATGACTTATCGATTGTATTTTTTTACGATGACGATTTTTCTCGATTGGTAAAATCTCGAGAATCGCCCATCACTAGTTTCAATGATGGACAATGACGGTAAAAAAGTGAAAGTTTCAAAAATATTATTGCTCTGCAATTTGAAAGAAGCATACAAGCTCTTCCAAGAAAAATTTTCAAACATCACAGGATTTTCAAAATTTGCTGAGCTGCATCCCAAAAACTGTGTCCTAGCTGGTCAAAGTGGAACACATGCCAACTGTATATGCACTATCCACCAGAACATAAAGCTAATGATAGAAAACTGCAAGATAAATTCCATCACAAAAGGTCAGATTAAAAGCTATAAGGATTGTTTAACGAAAATGGTATGCAATCCAGCATCTATTGATTGCTATTTTTCAAATTGTGTCTCTTGTCCTGGTGTTAATGGCATTAGAAAAATCTTAGAAGATGGATTTCTAGAAAATTTGATTGAAACACTAACTTTTCGCCAATGGATTTCGATTGATCGCTGTAACTTAGAAACAGTTCAGAAGCCTGTGCAAGAATTTGTTAACATATTCTGTGAAAAACTCCAGGTTCTTCTTCGTCATGATTTCATTAGTAAACAACAAAGTGCTTTTATGAGTTACACTAAGGAAAATTTATTAACTTCTGAAATGGCTGTAGTTTGTGACTTTTCCGAAAATTGTAGCTTTATCTTACAGGACGAAGCACAATCGTACCACTGGAACAAATCGCAAGCCACTATACATCCATTTGTAGTATATTTTAAAGAAGAAAATGAGATTAAGCATTGTAGTTTTGTCATAATCTCAGAATGTCTTGAACATAATACCATATCTGTATATATAGATTTCAGAAAAAACTTATTCAGTTTTTAAAATCTAAATTTAATGATGTGAAGAAACTTTACTATTTTTCAGATGACAGTGCAGCCCAGTACAAGAATAAAAAAAATTTCACAAATCTTCGCTATCACAAAACTGATTTTGGAATTGAAGCAGAATGGCACTTTTCTGCTGCAGCACACGGCAAAGGACCGTGTGATGGAGTAGGAGGTACGGGGAAAAGGGAAGCAACAAGAGCAAGCCTACAAAGGCCTTATCAAGACCAAATAACTACACGATTTCAGTTATATGAGTGGTTAAAATTTCACTTATCTAAGACAATGCAATTTTCTTATATTACCCAGGAGGAGAATATTAAAACTGAGCAGCACCTTGAACACAGACTTAGCCAGGCTGTGGCACTACCTAATACTAGAAAATTTCATCCTTTTATCCCTTCAACATGTGGGACAAAAATGAAAACAAAGTTATTTTCATTTTCACAATTATCAGAAACCCATGCAATTATTCCTGTTGGAGAAAAAATAAATTTTGAGAAATTAACTGGCTACCTTGTTTCTTACTACAATGATGAATGCTGGCTGTGTTATATTTTAGATAAAAATGCAGATGAAAATGAAATAAAGGTCTTTCTTCATCCACCCGGACCAGCGCATTCTTTCTTTTACCCTTCCATACCTGATGTTCTGTGGATTTCATCAACTGATGTCATTTGCAAAGTAAACCCTACTACATCAACTGGTCATACATATACTCTGCTACCGGATGAAACAAACAAGATTGGAAAATGTTTGCAGATTTCTTGCAGTCAAGAAAAGATCAAGACTAATTTATTTTCGAATAAATGAATTGAAAATTTATTTTACATTGTGAGATTGACACAAATAGCTTTCATATAAATCAGAAAATCATTTTGCATAAAATGTGATATGCATATGTATGTAAAAATGACATTGCCAATGTAACTTAACCTTTTCATACCATATTTTCATGTGCTATTTACATTAAATTATTACATAAATTATTGCAAACAAAGTATAATATTTATATTTTATCAGCATTTTAAAAGTTATCTATATTAAGTATTTAGTATAAAGTGATATTAGTAGAAATATTAAGTATATATAAGAAAGATTAAACATGTATAATATAAAGGTAGCCATCTGGAATCAAAAATGAATCAGTTCATATATGAGATGTTTGTGTCAGATATACTTCACAAAGTAAAATAAATTTTCAATTTATATAATAAAATAAATTAGAAGACAATCTTGTAATATAAAAGGATCTATAGTGTTTATAAGGTATATATATTTGTGAATTATCAAATAATAATATCCAGCTTTTCATTTCTTATTGTTTATGTTCTAATATATTTAGAAAATGGAAATATATATTTAAAATGTGAAAAATGTTAGTTTATGGCATTTATATAATTTTTTCATTACTTGTCATCAGTTGAAAATGAAGATATTGAAATACAAGTTAAAATTTTCACTTTACATGTGAACTTCAACTTCATGTATCTTCTAATCCCATAGAGATCCCATCATAAAACTTGGGGAAATGTATAAGGAGAATATGAAGTCAATTTGAGAATTTTTTGAAAATTTTCAAAATGTCACTTTTTAAGAAATTAAAAATTTAAATTTGAATTAAAAAAAATTAAATTTTAAACTTTTTTATCATGCTGCATATCAAATTAAAGGTCATAAAAAGAGCTTTAACATGATACATAAACCAAGTTTGCATCACATTTAGTTTTTGAGAAAATGGCAATTAAGTAATTCAAGATGTAGCAAATTTGAATGAAAAATGCTTTAATTAATTGTTAATAAAATTAAAATGAAATACATTTAAAAAATAATTTTAGTGTTTTCTTTCATAACTATGTAAGGACAGTTGATAAACCAAGTTTCATTAAAATCTGAGGGGTCAAGGGAGAAAAGGTGTGTTGATGTGACATGGAATAACTCTGCATTGTTTCCAGAGGCTTTTTTATTTTTTCAATCTTGTTTTGTAATACTTGTTCGCTTTATTCATATCCTGTATATAAATAGTTTTACGTTTGATTCTTTAAAATCAGAATTGTTCCATTTCTGTTTTAAATCTGGTTCTCATATGTAAAAATATGTCTGCATAATGTATAAGTAATATTTCTGTATTATTTCTTATTAACTTTATGATTCAGTTTTGTATATTTAGATGATAAATTATTGAAATCGAAGCCTACTTTTGTATTTTCAATATTTCTTTAATTTTTAATTGTTTTTGTATGTTAATGTGCTGAAGATGTCGTATTTGAAATTTATCGTAATTACGCAACTACCAGGGACAGATCCAGACAATCTTTATGCAAGTGTGTGTGTGTGTGTGACGGGGGGGGGGGGGGGGGCTGATACCAAGTTATGCATTTTAATCAACATAATTTTTGTTGTTAAATCATTCTTTGCAGTTAATCCTTAAATGAATATGAAATAATTTATGTCTTTTGAAAATACTATAGATTCTCAATTATCTGACATTCAATTAACCGAAACATTTGGTTAACCAATCCTCTTATTACATAATCTATCCTCTCCTCAAGATATAGCTTATTGTTATTGCACTGGCGTACCAAAGGGGGGGGGGGGGTCGGGGTTAAAACCCCTCCCAGAGCTAAAATAATTAGTATAATTGCCGCTTATATGAATCACTAGTTAAGGAAGTTAGCCGCTTTTATGAATTCCCGAGGTGGTCATCGCTGTCATCGCTTTTATGAATCAAAACCAAAGTTAATATTAAATTTTTTGGCTTATTCGGAATTCGCGGCTTTGTTGAATAAAATTCTACTCAACAAAATGATTCAATTAAACGGCGAATATAGCATTTAAAATTGTGAAAGCACACATTACATGCATCAGTTAAGTGAAAACAGATCATTTGTTTTGAAAAAGAGCAGAGCTGTCACATTTTCGAGACGTCTTAGGCTAAAAGGGCAGTCATTTCCTGCCACACAGACGCTTAGAGTTTGAGTATTATACACTGGACAGTTTTTTAATTGCATCTCTGCTCTTTGTTCGATGTTCGGAATTATAAAGGACCATTAAATTCCAGAGAAAAATGTAATACACAAGCTTTCGAGATTGTTCTCAGTTTCAAACTCCCGTTTTGCGTTTTTCTTCTGTTATCTCTAAAGCCCAAATTATGTGCATAAAAACTTGAAAAGTAAGAATGAAAAAACAGTACTATAAAGATATTAACATAAAAAGCTGTTTTTGATTATGATTGAACAGATTATTGGAATCAGTGTTTCTTTTTGATCATTTGTTCCAGGGTGGGGGTTACTACTGAGCTCCGTATATAACTGGAGATCTGTCTTTCTATTTTCCAACATGATTTCCAGCGGTCAGTGCGGAAGGATATAGTGATGATAATTTGAATTTATGGCAAAAAATGGTGTTTATCGCATTCCCTTACATGATTACAGAATCATTTATTAATTTGATAAGTATAACTTATTTAAAGAAGCATAAATTAAGATAATAGTAATTGATAACACTAATATCTGACATTGATAATGCCAACTATTTTTTACCTTTGTATTGCATGCTTCATTTGCCTTGCAAGCTTCTGACCGCTGACTCTAAGAACTCCTTTTTATATACAGTAGGGACTATGCTCAGTGGGGGAAGGGGGGGGGACCTTCATAAATTTAAAGATTGCAGTTTATTAGTTGGTAATGTAGCTTGAAATTTTTTCCAGGAGATCTTGCTCTTGGGGAGGCTCTGCCGCCCGTTCCCTGTAAGAAAGAAGCAGTGATTGACATTGCATGGACTTATAGATACATGCTTGTGAGAAGTTTTTTCAAAAGACAGACATGTGTGAAGCATTTTTTTAGAGTTAATCAAAATTACTATCTATATCTTACACTTACACAAAGTTATGCATCAACTTAAATTAATAAACAGCAAATTAGTTATACCTTGATTTACTCTTATTAATCTTAAATGATACTACCTGCATATTGTTAAAATTATGACCTATTATCTTTTTCACGAGGATAAAACTACAATCTCTGTTTAAATTATTATAGATATAAGATGTAAAAACTACAAAATATCATTGGGAGGAGGGGGGGGGGGATTTCTTATTGGTATTTAGTTGCAATGCCTTTCATTTAACTAAAAGTATATATAAGTATATCCTTTCCTACATATTTCGTGGAAGTGAAAGAGAAAGTACACCTCCCCTTTTTTCGAAAATGTTATTGGATTGTTTCTCCTGGTTATTTTTGTGGCTGGGAAGTAGGTACCATCTGTCTTTCATTCTGCCATAGGTATATATCTAACAGAAAATTAAATATATCTAAATATTTCATAAAAAAAGAAAAAATGTAACATAGACTGGGTATTTAAAAAAAGGTAGGACAATGTTGAAGACGTGGTAGAGATTAACAACATTTGTGTTGGAAACCAGGCCTCAATCCATTTATCCATCGAAAAATGTAGGGTACTAGCAAAACTTGCGGCTTTGCTCATGTAATAATTCAAATATGCCAAGTGGTATTTATGCCCCTATTTTTATTAGGGTCAGGTGGGGTAAAATGGGTATAAAATTCACTATTTTTAGATGTTCAGTTAAAATTTTTTGGCAAATGTTAAATAATTAAAACTTTTTTTGGTATTTTCTTTACATTGCACATTTTTGGAATGAAAATACACAATTTTTATCTATTAGGCTGCAAAAGTATGTCTACAACAAAACATTTAATAGGTATATGTTTGCTATACCCATTTTACCCCATGCAGGTGAAAATGGGTATAGTGTGGGGTAAAATGGGTATATAAAAGTTTAATAATAAATACTGCATAAATAGATTAGCCAGAGATTATATAAATAAGTAATAGGGAAAACAATGTTATATCAGTCTTAAAACAAGTCAACATTTTTTTTTACATGAAATTTAAGTTAATTGATAAATGAGAAACTTTACTATTAATCAAGCTTAGGTGAAAATGAAAACATTTTATGGCTACATTTTTTTTTAATTGTTATTCTCACCCTGTTACATTATATGTGTTAAAAGTCTATCAAAAGCATAATGACCCAGAGTATTAAATGTTGGTTCATTTAATGTTTCTATTATCTGCTTTTTTTACCAATATGATCTGCAAGAATGTCCATTGTTACTCTTGTGTGAATGTTAAAGCAAAGTTTTGGAAAAACTTCCAATTATTTATTATAAAATATAATTAGGATAAAATTGATATAACCAGTTAAATACCATAGTGTTCCACTCACATAAAATATATCTAATTTGTGACAAAATTTTGATTTATTATATAGACAAGTAAAATGCTTTTGGTTTGAAATTAGATATATTTTATATGAATAAAACACAATAATATTTAACTAGCTGGCTTTGCCCACTAGCGGGTCCCTCCTTTTTTTATTAAATGTCGAAAGAACGAACCCCTCCTTTTATCGGAGCCTCTAACATATTGGAGTTCCTCATTTTTATGAACCTCTAATAATATGAAATCTCGAAGTGAACGAACCTTGAACCGGGTCCACGCTGCCTATGGCACCGTATAGCAGGCATGCTGCACACGCACTGCAAAATCTTTTTAAAAAGCCTTTCGCTATAACGGAAGCCGAACCTGGTCCTTGCTGCCTACGGCACCGTATAGAAGGCATGCACACACTGCAAACTCTTTTTAAAAAGCCTATCGCACTCGAACGAAAGTCGAAAGGGATCCCCACTGCCTACGGCACCATCGCATGCCTGCAAAATCTTGTAAAAAAGGCAACCTTGCTTGAATGAACCTCGAACCGGGACCCCGCTGTCTACGGCACAGTATAGCAGGCGTGCTGCGCACGCCTGCAGAATCTTGTAAAAAAGGCAATCTCGCTCGAACGAACCTCGAAAGCTTCAGTCCCCGCTTCCTACGGCACCGTATAGCAGGCGTGCTGCGCACGCGCTGCAAAGTCTTTTGAAAAAGGCAATCTCACTCGAAAGAACCTCGAACTGGGTCCCCGCTTCCTACGGCACCGTATATCAGGTGTGCTACGCACGCACTGCAAAAGCTTGTATTTCATCTCACCCCCTACCCCCGCATGCCTGAAATTTCACACGCCCTTTTTTTATAAAATTTATCTTATGTGTTATAAAATATCTTAAAGTGTTAAACAGATCGTTTTGTTGTATTTCCTAATTTTAAAAAAATTGCGTTGTGTTAGTTCCACATGTTAGGTAAACAGACCCTTTCTCATCCCTGTACATATCCCTATCATAACAGTTCACTTTTACTTTTTATTTACAAGTATAATTAATTCATTATCTTTATTTAAATACACTTTATTTAGTTCCACTTACCTTTATTCTATTGTTATTTCCAAGCTTTAGTTCCAGGCTTTGAGTTTCTTTCGTTACTCCATATACTTTATTTATGTTTCACTTTGCTATCGTAAGAGCCGGCATTTAGCACACGTTTTCGTCCGTGACGCAATACATCCGAAATCTTCTGATCCAACTGAGGAGTTTTTACGAATGAACACGAGATGGCGTTAGTCATCCGGTCGTTTGTTTTGCATATGACGTTTCGTCCTTTCTTCCATTAGCGTTTCAGGGATCGAGGATGTAACTTCCGGGCTGCGTCACAGTTGCTTTTCCTGTGTGGTTGGATGATATAAATATGCTCTCATTCAACGTGATAGATATGCGTTTTCAGTCCGTGCTGTTATGTGGTAAAGTGTCTCTTTATGTTTTTAGTTTTAGGCGAGTTGAAAAGATGGTGCATGTTTTTCCTTTTAGTCTTAAGTCTCCTTGGAGTTTTTAATGCTGAATGAGATTATTTTTTATTGTCAACCTGGAATTTGACTTTTAATCAAGAGAACATTTTTCACGGGCTGCCTTTTTGATTCTCTCATCGATGGTGTCATGTGTGATTCTTCGCTCTAGAAAGAAGCCGGTTTATTTTTCAACGTGGTTTTAGATGTGAATCGGCTTTACAAGTGTAAGAGGGATCCGTATTAGTAATGACGTTTCCAGAAGATGTTATTTACAGTTATAGGTACTTTATTCGTATTGCATCGGTTGATCTTCGACTGTCTGAATATCGAGATGGTTTGTGAAAAGTGGTTTTTCGTTTTTCAAGTGAATGTGTTTAAGCAATTCAGCGTAGTGCACGTGAGTTTTTGATCGCTAAATATGAAGGACTCTGGTTCACTGGTATAATCATTTGATAGTGTCATGAAGTGTTTTTGTTTTTAAGAGTATAATGTTAGTTTCATTTATGAGAATAATATATAAGAATTATGAGTATGTAATTGTTTTATCATTCTATTTTTAAAGTATATTTAATCGAATAATAAACGTTAGTTGTATTTTAAATCTAGTTTGTTTATTTCTTTAACCACCACAAATGCTTTTCTATTTCAGCTGTTTAAATTTTCTTTTAAAGTTAAATAGTAATTGAATCTTTATTAATATAATTTGTTTTAAAGAGGTTTAGGGATTCTTTCAGCTTTCGCGTTTCCATTTGCTAACGCAGCTCTGCTACTCGTGTTAGACTTTACTTTTGTAATTTCAACACCACATTCCAACACCAGGGGGCGCAGTGTAATTTTAACAAAACTGTATCTAACTGAAAGTCCGCTAAACAACCTATCAGTAGATATGTTATTCGTGTTTGCGATCTTAAGCAAGAATTTAGTATATTTGCTGAAATTGCAATTCGGAAATAGTGGTAACTTAACTTTAGACATTTTTATATGTAATAAGTAGCAGTTATCTGAAGACTCCATCAGAAAACCGAACTTGAAACGTTTAGAAACGCAAAGGTAAAAAAAAATAAATATTTCCGTCCCTACCCCTCCCCCCACCTGCCTGAAATTTCATGCGCCATTTTTTATAAACTTTTTCTTATGTGTTATAAACTATCATGAAGTTTCAAACAGATCACCTTGTTAGATTTCCTACTTTAAATGAAATTGCAGTATGTTAGTTCCACATTCCACCACCTGGGAGCACACTCAAGAGAACTGCTAATTTTAATTAGCTAGGGTCAGGTGGGGGAAAGTGGTCATAAAAACAGGCTTTTCAAACTTTCAGGGGATATAAACATCAGAATTTCTGTGATGTTTTCTAAAATTTTGGGTGTTATTTTACATTACATAACTCTAGAGTACATCCATATCCATTTCAGAAATATTTTTGGGGAATAACACCTTTTTATAACATATTTTTCCATGCATGTTTTTATGACCACTTTACACCAGGGGGTGGGGTAAAGTGAGTAGTGCATGGGGTAAAGTGGTCACATTGAAAAAGTGTAATAATAAAAAAAAAAACTAATGAATAAAAAGTGGCATTTTATTATTTACAAACATTTTAAACAACCTTTATAATAAGTTATCTGCCATTTTATTTTATTAAAGTGTAAATGTGTAATGTTAAAATTTGATTCTTCAAGGATTTTGATCACATCTGATTCTGGAAAAGTATAATGATTGCCGAATTTGGATTTTTTTTAACATACTTTAAGAAAAATAATCGTGTTTTTTCCCAATAAATTGCTTTATTGATTTATTCATTTCATATCTTAGCAACACTCAAGGTCCTATAGATATGGTTTGAGATGTCATCTTTAGGGATTACAAATGGTTTCAAAAGAGAATGTTGACTAGGGATATTTTGTTGTCATTTTTTTCCTCTTGGAAATTTAAGCAACTTTTAAGTATTCCATTCCTTTTGTTATTTTTGCAGATATAATGCAAATGTTTTTTCTGTCAATGCTACCCTGATCTTGTACTGGACACACTTCCCTTTCCTTTAAAACTATGTCTAACAATTCTGTTCACATCTGAAATGAGTGTAGATAATGTTGCCAATGTAGCTTATTTTAATTTTTTTTTTACATATTTTGTAGTCGGCTTTCTTGATACTGTTTCTTTAAAATTCCTTTCCAGACTTATTTTAATGGGGGATAATACACCTAGATCTAATGGTTGTAGACTATGACTAGTATGAGGTAGCAGGCAGAGTATTAGAATGTGATTGTCGATAGCTATTTTTCACAGCGTCATAATTCATTTATGTCCATCACAATCATAAATAAAAGGGCAGGCTTTTGTAAGCTTTCGGTGTACTATCTACTTAATAAAATGATCCATCCAAGATTCAAGTACAGAATTCTGCATCTATCCAGATTCGAGGATTCATACAATGCTCCTGCACGACCACCCTTTATCCATAATTTATATATACTCACTCATAAACTGTGAATGGAAGAATGTAATAACCACTAGCTGATATACCAAAAGGGTATCTAAACATTATCTTTCCTTTGGTTTCAGAATTTTATATAATGCATTGCATTGCGTAAAATTTTTTAAACAGAACTATTTTGGCTATCCATATCCATTCCAGCCTCATCAACATTAAAAATTCTTTCAGGACTTTCTTGTGGACCATTTTTCTATATAATACAAGTATAAGTAGAAAAAGTAGTTAATGTGTTGGTTGTTAAATTAGTTGATGTAACCTTTGCAAGCAATTCAGGTTTACACTTAGTTAATTCATTCCCTATTCTGAGCCTATTAAAAATTAAACCTAATCTTTTTTAACCCCCCATATTATAAACTATTATAAAATAATAACTGTTTGCTGTTAGTTTTTAATAATTATTAGTATTTAATAAACTGGCATTGTATATAATGAATAATTTAACTCAGATCAAATATCTATAAGTTAAGCCTAACCCTATGACCACTTTACCCCATGTAACTAAAACTATTATGAAATAAAATCTGTGATAAATATAACTTAGCTATATATAAAAATATGTTCTTGAGATATGTGAAAAGCTTTCTGAACTGCCAATTTAACAAAATCTGGGATACACAAAATGCAGCAGAAAAGTTAATTAAAGAGTTAAAAGAACAAGGTGTAACAAAGACAGACAAAATGAGTGCTCAGTGGCTCAAACATGCTACTAAAAGTATTTTTTTGAGTGAGAAACTTTGATCAATGCTTAATAAATCTAAAATGAAAAGAAAATTATTCAAATTTCTATATTAGTCAGGATTTTAGCCCTTTTTATGAATTATGACCACTTTACCCCACCTGACCCTAATAACTTCGGTAATTACCGTGTGATTTCCTGGAAACCACAAACTCCGTTTTTCTCGGAAAACGGCAGCCCGAATCTACATATTATAAGACCCTCGGCGTGGCCTGTGAAAAGAGTAGTTCCGGCTTCAAGGGCGAATTTTACCAACATACATACAGACGTTTACGGACATTCATAGTAGTAGAGACTAGTCATATCAATTTTTATCTTAATAATAAAAAAATTGGAAGTAGTTCTAAAAATTTGCACTAATGGTCACAAGAGTAATGAATGGACGTATACTCCTGTACCTTCAGCATCAGGGAAAACATAAAATGCAACCAATCTTGAACTTTTCCAAGAATTTTACTTCATATTCATATTTCATCTTCAATATTACTAATTTTGCCAATGAATTCTTTGTTTGTCTTTTTCCCAAATACTGGACCTTCAATCATGCACCTACAGATACGTTTATTTTTACTTCAGGGATATCTTCCCCACATTATAGTCTAATTTGAGCCTCATTTAACAATTTCTCTTCTTGTCTATTTTAACTATTTTGGTGTTCCAGTTACCAGAATCATTTTGTTAGTGTTTCATAATGTCTTCATTTGTTAGAACTTCATCTGCTTTTGCTTGGGCATGCTTGTGTTTCAGCTTTGAAGTTTTTACTAAGATTATTTGGAGATGTGGCAGATTGATATTTGTCGAGAAAGTGAGGATGTGTCAAAGCCACACTGCTCTTACTTTTGTCAACAATTCTGGTTTTTAATTTTCTAACTCTTTCGATTACCTCTTAAAATTTCAAATCCAATCAGCACCTAATATGCCATCTAGAAATGGGCAATGATCTGACTAAATTATGTACAGAGAATTTCAAGTCTTTCCAATCTTGAGAATAACATACTGCGAATTATATAAACATTTTAAAGTATTTTTAAAACTTATTGTATTCTAATTCCAGTAAAATAAAAAATTTTATTCAGAAAAGTTCTATATAACACTTTAAAAATACTACAAACGTTAAGCTTAACACTATACCCATTTTACTCCAATTATAAGATTTAAGATAAAAGGACAAAAACAAAAGACTATTTATTGTTTGTAATTTAGAAAAGTATTAGAAGTGCTTAATGAACAAAATGTGATCAAACAAATGAGTTTATATCAAATATTATGAGCTGCAGGAAGAAGTTTAATCAGACCACATGTGGCATGAAATTGTACTCAAACAGTTTTACTGTTGCCACTCAAATAGAACAAACTATAAAAACAAAAATAAAGTAGGAGAAAAAAGTTTAAACATCAAGCAATCATATATAATTTTGAAAACTATAAATATGTTAAGAAAATTGAAAAAAAATTATACAATATTTTCTAACTACCCATTTTACCCCGCCTGACCCTAGACAAAAATATAATGCTACGGATAATTCAAAAGTTACTGACAAAGCCACAGTTTGAATGAACTTCATTATTTCACTCCATTAGGTGAAAATGAGACTTAATTTAATGAGAAGGACTAAAACTAATTCTAAATAAATGAAATTTAGAATGTATTTCAAAGCTTTTAAGCTCATTTCCATTTGAAGATTTGAATTTTTTAGACCCAATTCTTAGCAAGCATTTACATCTTAAAAGTAACCATCATGATATATTCCAAGCTTCCAGCCTAACGATCTACCACCCCCTAGTGGTAGTGGAACCAACATAAAATATAGCTTATGTTGGAACAGGGATTGTCCCCTTCAATTTGCCATTATTACTTTTGAAATCGGTTTGGTATTTCCTGAGATTCCATAAAAATAATAATTTAGAAAGTTTTATGATTGCTTTCGCTCATTTTACCCTTTTAAATTTTGAATATTTTAGAAACTGTTCTTAGAGAGCATTTACATCTTATAAGTAACTACCATGCCAATTTTCCAGTTTCTAGCCCCTTCAATATCACAAAAATTGTAAGCTTACAAAGTTTTTCGCTCCTCCATCTCCCTCCCCCCTCCTTTGGTAGTGGCACTGACATAAAATGTAGCTTATGTTGGAGCAGGGGCTGTTTTCATCTATTTGCCACTATTACTTTTGAAATAAGTTTGGTATTTCCTGAGATTCCATAGAAGTCGTAATTTAGAAACTTTTTAGAACGCTTTTCGCTCATTTCACCCATTTAAATTTCAAAATTTTTTGTAACTGTTCTTAGAGATCATTTACATTTTATAAGTACCTACCATGCCAAATTTCAATTATCTATCTTTAACAATTCCATAAAAATTGTAATTTAGACCATTTTTAGAACGCTTTTCGCTCCTTTCACCCTTTTAAATTTTGATTTTTTTTTTTCGATTTTCCTTCTGCTGTTCTTAGAGAGTGCTCCTGCAACCTCTTGGTGGTAGTGGCACCGACATAAAATATAGCCTACGTTGGAGCAGGGCCCCGATCATGACTAATTGGGGCTCTAGGCAAAGATAAATTAGGAGGCCCCATTTAAATCGGTCCAACATTTTCTGTTATTCAAACAGAATTGATGGTCAGTCATATGTGTATGTGTAATATATAAACAATATTTTCGCACCTTGGAATTTAAATAAAAAAAAATCTTAGCTCCGTCAATTCTAAATTAAGTACCTTAATTAATAAAATTACTCTCTTTTTTCTGAGTGTAGAACAAAACTCTTTTATATAACTTTAGCAACTTGTGATAAAAACTTTAAGATGAATTTAATAACTTCAATTTATGCTAGAGTTGGAATTGGGAGAAAAAAAGTAAATATTTTATAATTTAATATATGGATTTGGGGGCCACTGTGAAAAGTCCTGATTTGATAATAAGGCCCTGGCAGGGAGCATCTTGAAATCTGTTAGGTATTTCCATATAAATCATAATTTATAAACTTTGTAGAACGCTTTTCGCTCATTTCGCCCTTTTAAATTTCAAAATTTTTAGTAACTGGTCTTAAAGATCATTTACATCTTGTAAGTAATCTACTATGTCAAATTTTAAGTTTCTATCTTTAACCTTTAACTGATGTGACAGAAATTGTTACATAACTAGTGTGAAGTGGTCTGTGAGACCGCTCAATTGAAATATGAATAAAAAGCGCAATTAACACATAGGATGGTGTTTTTGTACTACACTTTCTGTACACAGTTGTTATAATTAAAATTCAGCTATTGAAAATTCTCTGGTGTTAGTACTAAAGTTCCAAATGAAACAAATTTCAGTAGTGTTTGTAGTTAAACTGAAAGTTACAAGTTAAACTATAAAAATTGGAAAAAGCTCCGGTCTGTGAGACCGGTAACATCAGTTAAAGGTTAAGAATTCAATAGAAATCACAATTTAGAAAGTTTTTGGAACTCTTTTAGCGCATTTTTACCCCTTTTAAATTTTGATTTTTTACAAACTGTTCTCAGAGAGCATTTACATCCTATAAATAACTACCATTTCAAATTTCGAGCGATTTCAGTATAACAAAAATCGCAATTGTAGAACATTTTTGCTCCTGTATCCCCCTAGTAGTAGTGGCGCTGACAAAAAATATTAGCCTATGTTTGGAGCAGGGAATGTAACCATCAATTTACTAACATTACTTTTGAAATCGATTAGGTATTTCCTGAGATTCTATAGAAATTGTAATTAAAAACATTTTTGGAACGCTTTTCGTTCATGTCACCCTTTTAAATTTGAAATTTTTTAGAAACTGTCTTTAGAGAGCATTTACATCTTATAACTATCATGCCAAATTTATAGTTTCTAGCCCCTTCAGTAACACAAAAAATGATTGCATTTTTAGAACGTTTTCTGCTTCTGCACACTCTTGGGTGTAGTGCCACCAACATAAAATATAACCTTGGTTGAAACAGGAACTGTCACCATCAATTTGCCATCATTACTTTTGAAATCGGTCTCTGTAGCTCCAGAGATTATCCCCTCCTACAAACACACAAACTAGCAAACAAATGTAGCTTCTTTATAATATTAGTATTAGGTAACCCTTCAAGCCGAACCCAGATATGTTTTGAGAACTATAACAGATATTTTAGCGAAATTTCAATAAATTTACATTGCTTTCCCTTTATGCGAAATTCGAAGTCACTGAGAGTGTTGCTAGTGCACAGCAATTCAGTCAACTATACCGTGTTTAATGTTAACTTCATTCCAAAATATAGAATACCTAATTCAGCGCTGTTTGATGTGAATAATTACAAATTTAACCAATTCTTGCGATATTATTACATTGAGACAAAGCAAGATAAGTCTCTTGAAAATTTTGCTAAAATTGCTTCATCATTAAACTTAGAAACAGGAATTTCAGGATTGTCTTGGAGTGAAATCCTGAGTAATTTTGACTGAAAAATTGGATTGCAACCCTCATTTTCGATACAAAAAAAAAATGTTTTTTTGCACTGTGCTCTTCCATCTTTTAAAATTACCAATGATTTTTTTTTAAATACTTTATATGAGCTAAAATAGTTTTGTGTTATTTCATTGATGCATTTTAAGTTTTGTAACTCTAATATTGTAAACGCTGTTTAAATGAATCATAACCAGCGTAACTGCTGATATCCAAGAGAGAAGCGTTATGATTACATTCATTAAATAGACTGATTTGATTAGCCAGTGATTCAATTAACTGGTGATATCCGTTTCTACAACTCCCCCTCCCCCCCTACTAGAGCCGAATTCTGGCTGTGCCACTGGTTATTGTGTTGAAAAATTATAAACGTTATAACATACTAATTTATTTATAAAATGTATTATTTTTATTCTTTTTATTTTTACTCTTTTACTATAGTAATTATTTTTCTTATTTTTAATATTTTTTATTATAGTTTTAACACTTATGTTACTGTTAATGTGTTCCCCCAGTTATTCGACAATAGGGGAGACTGGGGCACAGTTGAATACTTTTGTAGTTCACTTTTTTTTATCTCTTTTATGGAAATTCCAATCTGCCTGAAAATTTTTTTGATCATTCCTTAAACATTTTTACGTGCCTCAGAATTTTTTCAGAACATAGTTTCAAGTACATTTTTCAAAAAAAAAAAAAAAAAAAAATCATAAAGTGGAAGAGTGTGCTATACAATATGAATTTATTTTTCGTTAATCTAATTCCACTTTATTTCCCCTTTACTTTCAAAATAAGATAATAATGCAAATTTGAAAGTGTAACATTTTCCAAAAAAAAAAAAAAAAAAAACAAAAAAAAAACATACAAAACAAAACAGATAAATTAGTTTACAAAAATTATATTTTTAAAATAGTAATAGATTAAGATACAGGAACAATTGCAAATAAGGTGAAGTTATTAAGTAAAAAAATAAAGTCATCCCACATTAAAATTTGCAAATAAAAATTCAAAATACTTATGACAGCTGAAATTTCCTGAAATACTTTTGGATCTGAGGACAACATTACGATAACACTGATATAAACAACAGTTTAATACCCATAAAGTTTTGATTCCAAATTTGTTTTATGTTACGTCTAAAATGAGTAATAAAATTTCAGAACCTGCCAGAAATTCTTTTAGTAATAACAGACTACAATCAATAGGCTACTTTTACATTTTTCAAAAGCAGTAAATACAAACCAAAATATTTCTTACTGTGATAAACAAATTTCCATTTTTCTTTGTTTACTTTATTTTACAATTAAATATTTACTTTAAAACAACATTTCTTTATGGAGAATAAGCAATTATTAAATATTTTGAAAATTCTGCATTACAGGAGCAGAGTGGATTGTGGACCACTGTACCTACCCCAGCAATAGGTGGTCTATTGTGCCCCATGTTGAAGTTCAATACATCCTCATAAAAATATTATTTAAAGCTTTCTTTTAAGCATATTAACTTTAAAATTAAGTAAAAACAGGTATCTTACCTCTACAAAAAAGTTGTTTCATATTACTTATCTGTAACCTTTAATTTCTAAATAAAGAAAAGTATGATGAGAAAAAATTTTACTTTTAGAATCTCAAAACAACCAGTCGGGATAAAATGGTTCATTCTGAGCTGAAGAATGTGTTCTGAAAGCTATAAGTAATCAGTCCAATGGTGTAATCAATTAGACTAAAAGAAAAGCTTTAAAAAATTAAAAATAAATAAAATATTAGGGGTGGTCCACTGTATCCCACTCTCCCCTATATCTTTGCCAACTAAATCTGTGATATCAATCTTTTGAGAATTGAATGGTTGGAAGTGTTCTGTAGCAACATTTTATTTCCATTAAAGAGCGTTTAAAAAATAATGCATTTATAATTTTTTAAAAAGAAAAAACTTATGCTGCAAACTAAAGATAAAATAAAGCTAATCTAATATAGCTTGAACTATTTAAAAACAAGCATTTAGATTATTCAAATTTTCAAAGCAATTTCAATCAATAGTAATAAAACCTGAAAATCTCCATGATGAAATGTATGTTTTCATCTAAAAAAAAAACCCACAAGAATAAGCAGTTTATCAGAATTTTAGAATATCATTGTGTAATATTGTGTTTAATTCAGTGCTTTTCATTTTCAGAACTTCCGAAGAATTTTATATGCTTATAAATATTTATGTAATGTATAAAATTCAAATTGCAGATTATAGTATGTTAAACATTATGCAAATTGATAATGAAAAAATATTGACTTATTGAGCTGACATTGAGATCCCTAATCTGCAGATTTACTAGTTTATTACTTGTGGCCTTGTAGGTTGGTTTCAGGACTTTAAATTTTGCATTATTTTAACACTCGTTTTATCCAAAATGAAATTAAATTTCATTCAATTCATTTTAGATAGTAAAAATTTTCTAAATTTTTCCCCTGATATCTTTCAGTGAAAAACAAGAATGGAAAATCATGTATGAAGCTTAAATTATGTAACGCTTTTCAACACTTCCAAAATTTTTTACAAATCTTTACCATTTAATAAGGTGAAAGATGATGTTTAACTAAATGATTTGCAAAACGCATAACACACTTAAAAACCCAACTTCAGGAATTACCAAGGATATTCATAAAAATATCCGAATTCTTTTGTGCAGCTTGCAGGGGCGTCGCGATGGGGGGTTATGGGGGGAGCCTCCCCCCCCCCCCCAATATATGTGAACTTGGAAAATTTGAGCTTAGAGTTGGAAATTCTGGATTTTTGAAAACCTTTTCTTTTTTTAATAATAGTAAAAAAATATGATATTTTTATTGTGTTGCTAAGTACCTTCCTGAGTTCTGTAACAGTAAACAAGTTAAATTATCAAAAGAAGTACAAAAAACAGCCAGACTCAATTTGTCATTGTGTTTCTCTGTGCTACGAAAATATCATACATCTACCAGACCTGAATTTCTCTATTGTTGTTCATCAACAGTGTCTCTAGTCTATTCCTTTTATTTCTTCCAACTTCCAAATCTTTGTTCCTTTCTCCAAATAACATGACAGTATTTTCATATGAAGTACAATTATGATTCGTACCTAATAGAAGACAAAAAATTTGCAAAGCTTAAACTATAGTTGGTTTTCTCTAAATATATGCAATTTTTCTAGGTTTAAATCAAACATTTACTGTATTGTTTGAAATTGCTTTCTTAGCTATTCATTTAGCAATTGGATATCTTATTATTTTCATGCTCAATGATCCTAAGATAGGAAAATAGAAATTAATCTAGTTTTGATTTTAATTATTTAAATGAAGAAAGTGTACTTAAACTTTGATTAAAAAACCAATAATTATAATTTTTATGTTTTTAGTTTCAGTATTTTTCTTTGGAAGGGATGTTTTACATATAAGTATCATTATCATTACACTCATTGCACATATCATTTCGGTTGGAAAATAAAGCAATTTGTTTCAAGTTGGGAAATTTTTGAGTTCTGCCCCGACACCCCCCCCCCTCCCCCCCCGAAAAAATATTTGTAGCTTGTATATGATTTATAGATTTGTTTATACAGTACAGTATACTCTAGGACTGGGCAATATAGAAATTTCTTAAATTGATTTATCCTCCATCTAACATTGCGATTTAGCTCTAAATCATGATTTAACACGAATTTTACCTTTAGAATATGGAAGCTAAATATTATATATTTAGAATATTTAATTTTTAGTAACAAAATACAGTCTTTATGCACTCCCCCCCCCCTTCTATACTATATAGTATATTTAGCTTTTTATTTTTCAAATATCTTTGTAAAGAGGTATATTTTACACATAAAAAAGTATGAAAGCCCAAAAACACCTGTTTTTTTTTTTTTTCTATTTAAAAAATTAGTGAATTACTTTAATAAATTTGATACATTCTTTAAGAAATAATATAAAAGAAAATGATTTTTTTTTTGTGTGTGTCAGACTTGTTATGGCTGCTACTATCTAAATTCAATAAGGAAGGGGGTGTCTTCCCACTCAAATACCACTACATTGCTAATAATATTAAAAAAAAAAAAAAAAAAAAAAAAAAAAAAAAAAAAAAACTTTTTTTTTTTTTTACTGACACAGAATTAAAAAATTATTGGGGTAAAACTGAAGCAGATTTAATGAATTCAATGATGAATGTAAGCTTTCATTTATTATAATGAGAATAGTAGTAAAACAAAAGGGAAAAGGAAGATATATCAGAAATGAGGTGCAATTTTGTTTCTTTTTAACTTTTAGATAATAATAAAATTTGTTTAACATAAATGCATAATGCTGACATTCATATAGCAGATGGAGAAGGATTGAAAGTGTGAGCCTCGAAGCACATTACTGAAATTGTTTTTTTCACGATTGTTGACACGCTATAAGATTAGTAATAACATATATATTTTTAATGATCACAAAACGTAAAAAATCACAGATCTGCAGAAATATCTAATCAATGCCCCCCTTCCTCATTCTCACTTCATTCTACTGTAAAAATCAAGTTATCTGACTCATTATAGAACTCTATTAAAGTATTTTTAATTAATTAAAAGATAATGATTTTTAACATTACCCAAACATATGAAGATTAATTTTTCATTAAAATAATGCATAAAAATACAAACTAAAATTAGATGAATTTGGAGTTTAATTTTCGGACTTGCTTTTTTTCTGTCATAATTATATCAATTTCAGCAAAGTACTCCATCCAGTTGCCAGTGTTGAAATTGAATGTTAAACCTGATGTACGACGCTCTATTTTAAAATATTTTAATTAATTACAGAATAATAGAAAATAAAGAATATATATTTAAATATATTACCCAAGCATGTGAAAAATGCATTTTTCATCAAAAGTATGCATAAAAATAAAAACTGAAATTCGATGAATTTGGATTTTAAATATGAAACTTTATTCTTTTTTTTTTCAATCTTAAATACTCACTCAATTTCAGGAAAAAGATCTTATGTGAAAAATAAACATATTTCATGCAGATCACAATCAAATCAGGACACACAAAACAATGCAGGACTCAACTTTCAAATATTTTCATTAATTACAAAATAATAGAAAATAAAAAATATATGTTAAAATGTTACTAAAGCATGTAAAAAATGAATTTTTCATCAAAAGAATGCATAAAAATGTAAACTGAAAGTCGATGAATTTGGATTTTAAATATAAAACTTTATTATTATTTTTAATCATATAAATACTGAATCAATTTCAGGAAAGCAATCTTGAAACAATCCAGGATTCAACTTCAAAATACTTTAATTAATTACGGAATAATAGAAAAAATATATTACATTAAAATGTTACCTAAGGATGTGAAACTTAATTTTACATCAAAAGATTGCATTAGCATATAAACAGAAATTCGATGAATTTGGTTTTTAAGAATTGAACTTTACCTTTTCTTTTCAGCTTTCAACCATATGAGTGCTTAATTTCCAAAAAATACATATTCCAATTTCATAAATTCTGAATCTCCTCCCCCCCCCCCCCCCCTGCACAAAAAAAAAAAAAAAAAAAAAAAAAATCAATTTTTACTTAAATTGCCCTTTTTTAAAAAAATCAGATCCTGCTAAATCAATTTGACACCCATGTGGCAGATATCAGTGTAGATAAATCAGTTTTCCCATTTAGCTCTAAATTGCTATTTTGTTTTAAATCAATTTAAAGTCAATAGATAAATGGTTTTTCCTGATGTTAATGTTAAATCGATTTAAGACCAATGGTTGAATCGACTTTGCGATTTAAGACAATGGCTAAATTGCGATTTAAGGTATTGGCTAAATCTCATTTTAAGACACTGGCTAAATCGTGATTTCTGCTGTTAGCTTAAATCGATTTAAGACCAATGATTAAATCAGATTTCCGATGTTACCTTTAAATCTATTTAAGGCCCTGGACTACTATCCAGGTTCAAGTCCTGATCTGGACATTTTTCACTCAATTGGAATTAGGGTGTAAAAAAATCAGATTTTTTAAAATTTAAATCGGATTTTTATTTTTTCCCAGCGTTCAAATACTGAATAGTTACCAAGAGTTTTAGGTTTCCAAAACAATTAAACCACTAATTGCTAAACATGATTTATGTTTTTACACTTTAATTAATAAAATTATAATTATTAGCTAGTAATTGCAGAAATTATAAATCTTCAAATTAGTAGTTTCATTAGTTGGTATCATACAATAATGTTATTTGTATTAATATTATAATAATTATGTAAAACTTTATTAATTACTAGTGATATTTAACATTCATTAAAATTATTACTAACTGCATTTAATATGAAATAGTTGAAACTACTACAAATTAATAATTATTGAGCAATTAACTCTCTAAATAGGAACATTATACATTTTTAAGCTTTAATTATTAAAATGATAATTAATAATGTAGTAATCATTTTAGAAAGGAAAAGTGGCAGGATGCTTCCAAAAAAGGGCACTATTTCATGAGGAAATATATTAGTAATGTATAAAAAAATAGCAAATAAAGCCTTTGTGCAACAGTATTAAAAGCAGAAAAATCAACATTTAAAAATGCACAAATAATACATGAAAAGCAGCAAACAGCTGTTTCGAATCTACTAGCGAGATTCTTCTTCAGTGCAAGATAAGGAAAAAGGAACAGCGTGCTAGAAAAAGCAAGGCTGAGCTAAAACAAGCTAGCTCAGCCTTGCTTTTTCTAGCATGCTGTTCCTTTTTCCCTATCTTGCACTGAAGAAGAATCTCGCTAGTAGATTCGAAACAGCTGTTTGCTGCTTTTCATGTATTATTTGTGCATTTTTAAACTTTGGTTTTTCTGCTTTTTAATACATTAGTAATGATATAGGGGAAAAAAAGAATTTAGTATGATAAATAAATTGTCCTTAATTTTTAATAATATCCTGTTTTTTCTAAAGAAATAAAGTTTTATTATTTCTGCAAGATCTTGGGCACATGAGTTTAGAAATACTGTTGAATGAGAAAGTTTTTTACAAGAAATCTCTGGCTACAACTACAGGTGAATTTTACTAATTTTTTTTAAGGCATTTTGCCAATTACAAAAGGACCAGAATGCGGCACCCTTAAAAAAAAATGGTCTGCGAGAAACAGTAAGTAATTACAGAATTAATAATAACCGCAAATAAGTAATTTCATTAGTTAGTCACAAATAACAAAACTAACAAATATTATTTGCAGCTCGTTTTGCATTTGTATTTAGAAAAATTATTGTTAATCACCAAAATCTAAACTTACACAAATGTATGTGTATGCTAACAAAAAAAAAATTATGAAAATGAGTTAAAGCTATTCATACACACATACACAGGGGCGTGCCGAAGGCTGTTTTAGTGGGGGGGTGTGAACTGAATTTTGCCGACTGCAAGATCGGGGTTGAGAAAGGCTTTGTGATAGCCCTCCACCCCTCAGCAACGGAGTCAACTGTTCTACAATACTGTGAATTTATAAAAATCACTAAAAGTCTTAAGTGTTCACCTGCATTCTCATTAACCACAGTCGAAATTAAATGCTGTTATTCAGTATATGTAATTTTTTTAAAATTATTTTACTATATAAGTAGAGTTGAGAATTCTGTTATTAATTCGGATTCTGCTTACTATTTAAAAGGAAATGTGTACAGATATACCGTACATTAACCAGTTCTCAAAAGTAACAATTTAAGAATTTTGAAGTACTTCGGAATTTATGTTTCTATAAATAAAACCGCATGCTGTTGTGTAATGTCAGTGTATAAATTTTAAAATACATAAAAAAGACAAATCTTGCTTGCTAAAAATATGATATATATTAGTATAAGAGACTAAAATTATCCTTCTACATTTTAAAATTATCACCCGCCTATCCTTCAGAATAGCCCATTTTCAAGCTACACTGTCTAAATCCAACATGTCAGTTATGTCTATTTCACAGGTTAATAGCATTAGTTCGTCCAGTCGCTCTTCCGACATGGTGGTACGCAAGTAATTTTTTACTAACTTTAACCTGCTGAAACTTCTTTCATTACTTGCCACAGTTATTGGAATAATTAAGGCCAACTTGTAGGCCAAAGAAAGGTTAGGATACAAATGAGCCTTCCCCACAAGTTTTTGCACTGCTGCGCCAATTGTATCCGATTCAGAACTAGCTATTTCTGAGGACATGAGATCAATTTCACATTCCAAGTTATCTACATCTTTGAGATCATTAGGGAATAATTGACATAGTTTAGAAATGTTCTCGGTAGAGCTATACTTGATCCTAGATGGAAAGAGACAGGCCAGTGGTTTAACTTTCTCAAATACCAACTTCCAAATGCAATTGTACATCTACCACCTTCAAAATTTCTGCTTTAAACTAATTCTCTCGTGTAAATAGAGCTGCAGTTTAAGGATTTTCGTCGATCTTCGATGGAGGCCTCTGTCGCCTGTGCCGTAAATTGAACTCATAATCTTGATTTATTCCATGTGTCTCGCAGATATTGTCAGCTTCCTTAATGATGTTCATTATTGCCGGCGCGTCATCATTCTGGAGTTTCTGAATGCTTTCGTAAGTTTTCTGCATTATGTCGGTTCCCTCTAAAATGTTCAGGTCTTCACGTTGCAATTGCTCTGTTGCTAACCTTGTCTTATAGTCCAGGCCGTAGGGGACTATATAGAGACCGTATAGGGACTCTACCTAGCAAAATTAATGGTAGTACTGGAAATCGGCTTTCTAGATGTTTTTTGGGTCGCTGAATCCGAATTTGAAACTTCCCATCAAAATTTCCCCCGGCAACCCCCAAATTTTTGTAAAAAGCCCCCACCAAAAAAGGTTTTTATTAAAAAAATCAATTTTTTTATTATTTTAGAGAAAAAGTATCTAGAAATTCAGAAAGTAGACAAAATTTCCAACAAATCAGATATATGACATTATGACTTAGGATGAAGGGGAAGGGGGATCTGCCTCGGAACATACGCCGCAGTGCTGCGTGGACTAAGTTGCGCAATTCCACTTAACCACTCACACGTTTACATTAGCCCTCCCATCTTCCCACTTTCTCTATAAGGTTTACTTTAAGTTTTTTGGGTCGCTGAATCCGAATTTTTAACTTACTCCCAAAAATCCCCCCCCCCCCCGAACCCCTCCCCCAAATAGTCGTTTTTAACTTAAATTTCTTATTGTTTTAGGGGAAAATCATTGAGAAATTTAGAAACTAGACAAAATTTGCAACAAATAGGATACATGACATTATGACATAGGATAAACGGGGAGAGAGGGGACTGCCTCGGAACATTCCCCGCGCGCTTTTCTCAAAAACCAAAATTTTTCAAAAAATCAATTCTTGGGGGGGTTGCCGGGTGAAATTTTGGTGGGAAGTTACAAATTCAGATTCAGCGACCCAAAAAACATAAAGTGGGTTGAAATCCAGAACTAGTATTAATTTTGCCAGATAAAATCCCCTATTGCCTGGACTTCATAATTTAGTGCACGTAGCGCCGCAGTGCATGTTCAGGGGCAGCCCTCACCCTCCTCGTTCATCCTAATTCATAATGTCATATATCCTATTTGTTGCAAATTTTATCTAGTTTCTGAATTTCGTAATGCTTTTCCCTTAAAACAATAAGATTTTTGGGTCGCTGAATCCGAATTTTTAACTTCCCCCAAAAATGTCCCCCCCCAAATAGTTGTTTTTAACCTAAATTTCTTAAAGTAAACGTTATAGAGAAAGTTCGGAGGGGAGATGGGAGGGCTAATGTAAACGTGTGAGTGGTTAAGTGGAATTGCGCAACTTAGTTTACGAGGCACTGTTCCGAGGCAGATCCCCTCTTCCTCTTCATCCTAAGTCATAATGTCATATATCTAATTTGTTGGAAATTTTGTCTACTTTCTGAATTTCTAGATACTTTTTCTCTAAAACAATAAAAAAATTGATTTTTTTAATAAAAACCTTTTTTGGTGGGGGCTTTTTACAAAAATTTGGGGGTTGCCGGGGGAAATTTTGATGGGAAGTTTCAAATTCGGATTCAGCGACCCAAAAAACATCTATAAAGCCGATTTTCAGTACTACCATTAATTTTGCTAGGTAAAATTCCCTATTGCCTGGACTATTAAACATAATTGTTTTCGTTGCAAGTAAAGAAACAATGAAATCGTATGACATCAATTTGCTTCTTAACCTTGCCGCCTTAGCTCGAGCATCCTTGTCAACCTTCATGTCTTCAGAAATAATTTGCAGAGTATGGATGAGGGCATCATAGGACGATAAAATAGCTCTGACTGAATCCACTCGCATAGTCCATCTTGTCTTCGACAAAGATTTCAAGGTAAGACTCTTCTGAAGAACTTCCATTTTCTCTCTCAGTATGCCGAATTGCTTTCTCAGTGAAAAGAAGTTATAGAGATCTTGAATACTGTCGTAGAGCAATTTTATTATATTGCTTTCTTCGCACGCATGTTCAACACATAAATTCACTTTATGCACGAGGTAGGGTATGTATAAAATAGATCTACCAGCTATTTCTGAAAGTTTTGATTGACAGCCTAAAATGCGGCCGGACATAGATGACGTGATGTCGTAAGACTGTTCACGAGCTTGGGAAAGCGATATTCCAACTGACTGTAGAATTTCAGAAATAAGCTTAGCCATTCCTTCGCCTGTTTTATCCAGATAATCTTTTAGTTTTAACAACCTTTCTTTTGGCTGAAACTTTGGGGTCACGTATCGAATTGCAATTGAGAGCTGGTCAAGATGAGAAAGATCGGGTGTGCTATCAGCCATAACGCTAAAAAATCCACCATTTTTGACATTTGCAACTATTTTTTCACGGACACATGATCCAAGAACCCGAATAAAGTCATTTTGCGACTTATTACTAAGATAGTTGGCATGGTATGGGCGAAGATGATTATCATCAATCCAGTTTTTTAAAGTTGGAATCCACCTGGCCATTAATAGGGGACTTTTTGCAGGGTGTGTTCTTAACTTTCCAACTATTCTAAATTTTACCAACTCTTCCAAATAAGTGTGTGTGTGTGTGTGTGTGGGGGGGGGGGTGTTACACCCCCAACACCCCCCCACTAGGCACGCCCCTGCACATACATAATAAATGTATGTTTCCATGAGTAGAATATTCGAAAAATGGAGTTATTTTAATCAGATTATTTTATGATATTCTTAAAAATACAGCACAATTTCAGTTTACCTTGATAATATAAGCCAGTGAATCCAGAGTGTGCCTCCTCCCCCCGCCCCCTCCTCCTCAAAATGCTCTCAGGAAATTTAGGACTTAGTACTAGTATTAATTAAAGGTTAGAGATTAAATTCCCACTCCTCAGAACTGACAAATGATAATCCAACGAGAGTGTCCTTTTACTCAACAAGATGTACCCCTTTATTCGATATAAGCATCCTTTTGGGTCATTCCATGTCAGTTCAGGCAGGCATGTAACCCACCATCACAGATTTTGATGAAACTGCGTGTGTTTGTTCCTATTATTAAGATATGATCAACAGTATTTTTTTTTTTACTCCTTGGTCAAATAGTTTCTGAGAAAAAAATTGTCAAAATTTTGAAAAACTGCCGTTAGTTGGCACTCTTGACTGCTCGGTTTTCAAATGTAGCATGACATAAATATGATCATATTTCAATATCTACTCTAAAAATCATCTTCAAATAATTTATGCATAATATATAGGGTACGCAGTTTATGAAAAAAAAAAAATACTGCTACGCTTATAACATTTTAAGTGTATCTAAAAAAATGTTTAAACTTTGAAGTCATGAATTTTTTATGAAAAATAATGCATTAATTAAAAAAGCATTATCAACAAAAGGCGGTATTTTTATTAAATTTATTTTTTGTGGGGGATGTACTTAAAGGTGTCCTTTACCTGATTCTGAAATAAAAATAGTGGGATTTTGGGTGTTTTTAGTAGTATTTCCTATTTTAAAATATTTTGAGGCGTATTTCAAATCAAATCAAGCAGAGTCATTCCATGTCAGTTCACCTAAGACATTTAATTCAGTGTCACAAATTTCAAAGAAACTGGGAATGTTTATAGCTCATTTTCAGACGTAATCACCTTTAATTTCCTTAATCATAAGTAAAATATTTTTTAAGATAAATAAATATCTAAATTTTGAATTTTTTTTAAAAAATGTTTTTAATGACAGATCTATATTCAAAGACTGCATAAAAAAAAGTCATTTCAATATAAAATCATTAAATAAGTTTCAAATAATGTATATGTAACAAATAATGTAGACAGATTATTATTTATTGTTGTTTGTCATGTTTAAACACTAAGAGTGTGTTTAATCGTGTGAATTTTTAAAATCAAGAATTTTGTGAAAAATAATGTGTTAATCAAAAATTTATTATTAACCGACGGCAGGCTGTTATTACTTTTTTTAATTGTTCGTAAAAATATCTTTTCAATAGTTATAAAATAAAAAATAGTGAAAATATGAGCAATTTTAACAAAATTTTCATAAAATGTGAATGTTTAATGATAAATATTGAAGCTTTTCATGCTAAGATGTACTATAATGACTATGATATAGAGTATTGCTACTCTTGCTTAAATATAACACATACAATAATAAAATAACAAACATTATTTAGAGCAATAAAAATTAAATTAAATAGTACCAGTTCCTTTACCAACAGTAGTCTGATCAACAGCCGACTTAAAATCAACAGCCCACTCTTATTGAAAAATACTTTCAAATGTTCGAATAATAAATAAACTACATTTAAAAATCTTAATACCAACTTATTATCTTAAGACGATAATAATAACTAAACAACATAATGAATTTATAAATCATCTTTTAATTGAAAATTCATGAAACGGTCGTTTTAAATGTTGTTGTTCATCGAGTTAATCAAAATAAATTAAAAAAAAAAAATAGTGAACCTAATATGCTGACTGCAATGACACTTCTAACGAAACTAATTAATTCATTACCATCTGAAATCAAACCCGAAAGATCAAAAAGAAAAAATCAGCTGTAGTGTGAATGTGACATACTCAGTTGTTGTTGAGATAGGAATGTCTTTGTGACATTTTCACCTGTACTTCAATAAAATATAAACATGTACGCTTTTTTCATTCATCCAAATTAAGTAAAACAATTATAAAATTTTGTTGTCATTACACCAGATGTTAAATTTTTCGTTACATACTATTAGATAAATTCTTTACTTTTAGATATTATTGCCCTATCATAAAATTTACCATGTGTACTTTCTATAAGTGTATAAACAATATATATGCTTTATTAAACATAAATGAATAATTTTAAAATAATTTGTTTGAGAACAGGGATATATATACACACATATATATACATACATATATATGTTGAAAATCCATCTTTCAGCAATTTGAAAGATATAAATATAATATTCATTTTTTGCATATATTTATCTGTCATTTTTGCACAATCTGTCAAAATTTTCTTCAAAAGAGTGAAATTCGGTATTTTTTTCAATATTAGCAGCTCAATGCTAAATTTTCAATATTAGTAATTTGTATTTATGTCGGCCAATTATCAACACGAGGGATATAGGCCCTAAGGTGGGGAGTGCCCTTCGTGGGGGTCTTTCTAAGGGAACCTAACCCGTATTAACGCTTGGAGAACCAAGGTTCGAAGAAAACCACAAAAACTCCGAACGATTAGGCCGACGCGCGCGATTGGGATCGAACCCAACACCTCCCGTATACCAGCTTCGAGAGCAGAACCTCTCGGCCACTGGTGGGGCTTTCAATATTAGCAGCCAAATATGAGTTTAAAGATTAGGGGTGTCATTTTGAAATTTTATATTGGGCGGAGAGGATGTAGTGATTTTTTTCTTTTTTGGAAAAGGATAATTGCACTTCGCCCTAGAAGTTTTACTAAAAAACAATATTGTTTATTTTTTCCTTAAGAAACGAACATAAAAGATAATTTGAAAAATAAAATAAATCTATAAATAAAAATATTTCCAGGGATGATACATTGGATAGATTTTACATCTAAAAATATTGATAATTTAAAATATGATTTAAATACTACTCAAAATCCCACTATTTTTATTTCAGATCCAGTTATAATGTAGTATTATGTACAACTTAAAATTAAAAAATTAGTCATAGAAACTCCGCCTCTGATTGATAAAGCTTTTTTAATAATTTCATTATTTTTTGTAAAATATTTTTGATTTCAAAGATTATACAATTTTTTAGACACATTTAAATATTTTTTAACATTACAGCAATATTTTTTTCATAATCTACATACTTTATTTACCTTGCTTAAATTATTTGAAGAATATTTCTTTATTAGTTATTGAAATATGATTTTATATATAAAATGAGGCCTTTGAAAATTGAACAATCATTAATGGCAACTCGTGGCAATTTTCCAAAACTTTGATAATTTTTTTCTCATATTTTCACTATTTATATTTTATAACCATTTAAAAGATATTTTTACGTACAATTAAAAAAAAGCAATAACACCCTGCGTTCGGTTAATAATAATTTTTTATTAACACATTATTTTTGACAAAATTCTTGATTTTAAAAATTCACAAGATAAAAGACACTCTTAGTGTTTAAACATGACAAAAAATAAGAAATAATAATCTGCCTACATTATTTGTCATGTATACATTATTTGAAACTTATTTAGTGATTTTATATTGAAATGACTTTTTTTTTTTTTTTTTTTATGCAGTCTTTGAATATAGAACTGTCATTAAAAAAATTAAAAGAATTTTTCAAAATTTTGATATTTTCTTAATCTTAAAAACTATTTTACTTAGGATCAAGAAAATTAAAGGTGATTATGTCTTAAAATGGGCTATAAAGAAACCTAGTTTCATTGAAATTTGTGACAGTGATTAAATGGCTTAGGGGAACTGACATGGAATGACTCTGCTTGATGTGATCTGAAATGAACCCCAAAATATTTTTAATTAGAAAATACTACTAAAAACACCCAAAATCCCACTATTTTTATTTCAGAATCAGGTAAAGAACACCTTTAAGTATATCTCCCACAAAAAATAAATTTAATAAAAATACCGCCTTTTGTTGATAATGCTTTTTTTGTTAATGCATTATTTTTCATAAAAAATTCACGACTTCAAAGTTTGAACATTCTTTTAGACACACTTAAAATGTTATAAGCGTAACAATCTTTTTTTTTTCATAAACTGCGTACCCTAAATATTATGCATAAATTATTTGAAGAGGATTTGTAGAGTAGATATTGAAATATGATTATATATATGGCATGCTACATTTGAAAACCGAGCAGTCAAGAATGCCAACTGACGGCAGTTTTTCAAAATTTTGACAATTTTTTTCTCAGAAACTATTTCACCAAGGAGCAAAAAAAATTACTGGTGATCATATCTTAATAGTAAGAACAAACACACTCAGTTTCATTAAAATCTGTGATGGTGGGCTACATATACATATTTTACGGCCTGATTTGATGCGGAATGCCCCTTTTATCAGACAAAAATGGCCTTTTTCAGCAAATCCGCCCTGCCCTTTTTAAAAGAAATGTGAACACTAGTTTATCGACATTAAAGTATGTGTGTTAAATATTATGTAAAATCGTTTTAAAATTTTAACATTTTAATACTTTTAATATCTGAAATTTAAAAGTATTTGGCTAGTCGAATATTTGGTATTCAGCCAAAATCACTATTTGGTGTATCCCTACTTATAAGCGATAATTTCTGAAATTGTGTTTTCATTTGTGGTATGTTTTTTTTAAGTTTAGCTAAATGTTTGAATGTTACATGATGCATATAAATTCTATAGATCATATACTGGGCCACACAAAAGAACTTGTAAGCATTCTTATCTGTGGGCATGAATTGCTTAAGAGTGGTTTAATTGTTTTACTCATCTCCCAGACAGTGTTGTAATAATAAATAAACCAGAGGGTATACGCTACAGTCATGAATAATTATGAGTATAGTATACTCTGTAGCTTTATTTGAGAAACAGAGGGTATACGCAACTTCTTAATAAAATCCATAAGATTTTACTGCATATACCGCTGTATACTCTCCAGTACACCCCTGGTCCCAGATGAATTACATTTAGTATGCTAAGAGATATTTGAAGAATATGAATAAATTCATATATAAGGATATGCAAATAGCTTCATACAGTGTCATCTGTGGATGTTAATTGCCTGAAGTGCATTTTCAGTTATTATGCTTGTTTTACCTCAATTAAATTTTAGTTTAATATGTCCTGTATATAAAAATCTGTAGATAATACAAAGTGCTTACAAAAGAATTCAAGTAATTTCTGCTTACTGGCAGAAATTGCTGAAGCGGAATTTTCAACTGTGTTATGCATTTCCTAACTGAACTAAATTTCAGCATACTATGTAGCAGGGGAGACTGGGGATACTTGATGCCTGATCATAAAGTATACTAAAATCAATGTGTAGAGTTTTGAAATCTGGCAACACATTTTAAGATGCATTATTTCAGATAATCTAGCAACATGAAATCATTTACAGCCATTTTGTTTCAGCATGAAAAGGAAATATTTAATTGTTGCAAGTTCAACTTTTTAAAAAGTTTTTAAAGTTTTGTTTTTATTTTCTATTGTTGGAAATTTGATAAATTGAATTGCGTATCATTTTAAAGTATAAACTTTACTATTCTCGATATAACTTCTTTAGCAAATTAGTTTTGTTTATTTACCACCTAAAATATACATTTATGTCTAAACACAAAATGGGTATACTTGATCCCCCTTCATCTAGAGATCATGTATCCCCAAATAGCTAAACTTTTAATACAAAAAGAAATACTTCAGTTTTGTTATTAAGTACAGAACATTAGCATCAATTTAGCAAAAGGTGTTTGTGACGCTTTAATTTTATTTAAAATACTACCCAGAAAATCTTGCATTACATAGGTCAAGTAGAACATTAAAGTGGGACTTTTTGAATATGAGATCAATTTTTTATGAAGAAAAGGCACGCTTAATCAATTCTATTTCCCGAAAAAATTGATAAAAGCATAGTTGATGAGTCAGATTGCATTATTAAGTTGCCTAATCCACTTATGGTAGGAGGAACCTTAAGAACTGCTACAACTATAACCTTTCACTTTGACTGTTCAAAGTTTCAAAATACCTGCTGATAATGAGGCTGTGTCCTTATTTTTTGAAAGCTTTATTCATTAAAATAAAGTTTAACTATTTGTTGATTTCTTTCTGGCCTTTGTTTCTAAAGTTTTCATTTTAGCTTAAAAAAAAAAAAATTAAATTGTGTTTTTATAAATATCTACACATCAAGTCATCAACAAAGTGTTTAAATATTCATCTTGTAGTCATAAATGAAAGAAATAAAAGTTAAATGTTTATTACTAACTTATAATATTGTGATGTATGCATATTGAAACAATATTAGCTTGATTTTTGACAAGGATCAAGTATCCCTTTAAGTGGGGATACATGATCCCCCTTTTGAAAAATGCAATTTTCTGAAATTAATTTTTTTTTTATACCAAGAAAAAAATTATATTGTATAAGAAACAGACACATGATTATTTTGGTAAAAATATTTCTTAAAAATGTCAAATGACAACTGTGAAAAAATAAAAATAGAAAGTGGGGGTCAAGGATCCCCAGTCTCCCCTATATTTCAAATCTGTTGATTATATACAGAGCTGCACAAAAGAATTTGGATACCTTTTCAGTTATAGATGTTAATTGCTGAAATTTGTTTCTCAAATGTGTTGTGTATTACATAGCTTCCAACTTTTACGCTTTTTTCTTGCCACTAAAATTTTATAGTGAATATTTTCTTATTTAATCGTCAAAATCTCATGATTAAACAAGGCGAAAATCTCTATTAAATTTTAGTGGTTGCAAAAAAGCGTAAAAGTTGGCAGCTATGGTATTAGCATTTTCCAAATTGTTTTAGACATCTTTCTCTTTATTTAACGGTGATTTTTTTTACAGTATTCTGAATGTTTTGGGAAATGTTTCATAATCTATGCTTGAAGCATGATTTTTCTGTTTAACATTTTTGTAATGAAATTTTTTTCCATGTTTTCTATATTTTATTTATCTTATGTTCATCAGCAACTAATGAATTAGATAGCAGATGAATGAGACTGAAACTGAGTTTAATCTTTAAGAATCGCAATTATTGATAAATCTGAAATAATGTTTTTATAATTAAGTTAGATTTTTATTTTATTTATTTAGTTGTTTTTTTTTTTTTTGTTTTTTTTTGTTTTTTTTTTCAGAGGAGACCACACAGAAGCTGTAGAAATTGATTATAATGAGGAAATTCTTAAATATGAAGATTTATTAAAAATGTTTTGGAAGAATATTGATTCTACTGGAAATTATAAAAGACAGTACCGGACTGCAATTTTCTATAGAGATGAAGATGAAAAAAAATTAGCTACAGAAAGTAAGAGTAAAATTGAAGAAACTATGAGTAGAAATGTAACAACAGCAATAGAACCTTTCCAGAAGTTCTACCCTGCAGAAGAGTAAGATTTTTGTTTTTATTTGTTATTTTATGCTATAACTATTTTATACCATAGCTATTTTATGCTATGGCATAAAATGCTTTATTTTATATATGTAGGAAGATAATATGTAAAAAAGTTAATTTACTGGATTATTTGAATGACTAAACATTGAAATAATATCACATGAACTTTAATATAATTTCTTAAAGATAATTTTACAATGTTTCATTGGTAGCTTCTTCAACTACATTACATTTCTCACAAAACATATACAGTATGGAACCATTTATCCGGAAACCAGTTAACCGGAAAACCAGTTATCCGGAATGATATTTCTGATAGACTGATTTCAGAATCTTTGCAGAAAAAGGTGTCATACGCTGCCAGTTTGACATAGGCATTGCTTGAAACAATTGTATAATTTGATGACAACATCTAGTATTTGAAATGAAAACATATTTAGTTGTATTTTAGATGTTTTAATTTTTATGCAGAGGAAACACAAGATTTTTTGTTCCTAAGGGATTCCATAAATTACCTTCTTTTAAACTCTGGTTAACTTTTGATCTTTCTTGCATTGATTTTTAATCCAAGTAATCTAATAATTTAAAATCAGAAATAATGCCACAACCACACATATTCCACAAAACTTATCAAATGGATGCTGCTTTAATGCACAACCAGTTAACCAGAAAAACCAGTTATCCGGAATACATTTGACCCCAAGCATTCCGGATAAATGGTTTTGTACTGTAATACACTTTCTTTCGAACAGTCCGATTAGACCTAACAGTGCTTTTATTGGCATTTCATATGTCGACACTTCATGAATGGTAAAAATTAATAGACTGACTCTTTTCTAATTTTGAAGGTTTCCAAACCTTGTGCTCATGATCATGAATTTTCATAACTCATGCTTTCAAATCATGGATAATAAAAAATACCAGAGCATCAGTTAATTTGATGGTCACACATGTCATAAGGAAAATAAATGATGTTTAAATTCAAATCCTACTTACATATATATAAATAATTTTTTTAGAAGCTTTTATTGAAAAAATATTCTATGATGTAAACAGTGTTATGTATATGTGTACATGCACATTTAGAATTTATATAAAGGGGATATATGTTATATCTTATTTGTATCTATCATTACATTGAGCGTCAAAGATATTTAATTTAACGTTTTCTGCGTTTTCTTTTTTTAAAATGTTGGTGCTAGGCATTCTGTCCGCCATTGATAAAAGGTTGCGTATCTGCACCATTTTTTTCGTACAACTTGGTGCCGTCGCGAGACGCCCACGCGCAAAGTTCATTCAACTGAGTTCGTGCCCGGATGAAGTGAGGAGTTTGAATGCTTCGGATTGGTTATTTTCAAAATCTTGAACCTTTTTCCAGGCTGAGGACATTACTTGAATATCAAGTGATAGTTTTGTGAAAGAAAAAAAAAAAATCAACCTTAAAAGACATGCAATAAATGTAAGTTAAAGAAATAACATGGTTTTGATTTATTTTAGTGGATAAATTATTTTAGTTTGTTTTATCAATTTTAATGTTCAGAAACATAATCATTGATCAAACCCCCTCCAAATTTTTATAAACATATAGTTATTTATAAAAAGTTAATTATTTCATTTCTAAGGACCTTTGTTCTCGATAAGAAAGAGTGTATTAACATATTGTTTATAAATTATGTAATTCCAGGAAAACAATACATTCCAGGGTACATCTATAAGGTATATTAAAATTTAAAACTGATGCCGAAACCTCTTGCAGAATGTTTTTCTAGCTACGGCACTGTCATAGATGTTAGCTCAATGACTAGCAAATCCTTACCAGTTTTATTGGAAGACTAACAAATAATTAACAAATGCAATCATCATAAGTTGATGAAACATATTGTATAATATTTCAGGTTTGTAATATTGCATTATACAATTCATTACATAAGTAATCTAACATATGAGGCGGTACGATAAGGAGAGCTATTGCCATTGAAATTTAATTACTAGCTACATTTTCTTTATCTCATATAATTTTGGAAAATATACTAAAATTTAGTCTTCCCAGGTAATTTAAAACAATTAAACAATAAATAAATTAAAACAAACTTAATAATGAAAAATATTTAAAAAGGAAAAGGTGTGTCTGTGTGAAATAAATTAAACTAAGAATTTTTTTTTTTTATTAAAAACTATTTCAATTCTTAATTTTGAAAAATGACAGAATTTTTTATAATTATATTTTAATATTTATATTTAAAATATCAATAATATAAAATGTTAATTTAATAATAATATTTATTAATAGTTAAATTTCCTTATTGCTTTTAGGTTTTTTTAGGAATTATAAAAAAAAAAATCTTAATTTAGCCTATTTCATGTTTACATGTTCCATTTAAAAAAACATAGGTTTAAGAGAGTTTTAAAAGAGATTGCCATTTTGGAAACTGCAGGTTACCCAGACTTCTAGCTTGTGGATCAATTACAGAAATGATGTTTCAATGTGCTTTCTTCTAAAAACAGTTGGCAAGGTTTCCCTGAACTGCTCTAAAATCTTGCTACATTTCATTCTGCCATCTCCCATTGTTACTTAAACAATATAGTTGAAAAAATATATTGTATTAATATTTTTAAAAACGTCTTATCTATTTTTCAGTTACCATCAGAAGTACTATTTGCAAACCCATCATAAAACATTATTCAAGAGTCTTGGCATTGGACAAAAGGATTTAATGAATTCACAGATTGCTGCTAAATTAAATGGCTATGTAGTTGGAGAAAACACATTAGAAGCTTTCAATGCTGAATGTGAAAACTTTGGCTTGTCTGAAGAAAGTTTGAATTATGTCCGTAAAATGATTGCCAGAGGAAAACAGGCTCATTGTTAGAAAAAGAATTATTGAAGAAAAATATTTTTCAATTGTTATAAGTAAATACATATTATTGTTTTGCTATACCTATTGTTATAAAATATTGTTTGTAAGTGCATAAATCTTATTATGTTTAATAAATAAGTACATATATGGTTGTTTTGTGTTCTGATTTTATTTTTATTTAACATAAAAGTTTTTAATATTCATTTTATCAAACATGTATAATTTTGACTTATAAATATATGTATATTTATTTATTGATATTTGCTGATGTAAGATATAAATACACATTTCATAAAGATTGTAAAATATAGGGTAAAATCTTATTTAATAAATATTTGAATTAAATTTAAAGAAATCCACGCTGCTAGAGATACAATAAATTTCAACAGAATTTGTATAAAATTTGTTAATCTATATAGATATATATATATTTTTCTTGGTGCATTTTTTTTCTACTCAATTCTTTATGAATAACAAGAACAGTATCTTATTGACCTGATATATGCTGTTTATAAGAGAAAATAAGGTCCAGATTTGATGCTTTATGCTTATCAGGGCTGTAGAAAGGGGTTCTGAGCCCCCCCCCCCCCCCCCCCCAAATATTTTTTGGGCCCCTTATCAGATTTCGGAGAAACATTATATTGAATTTTTCATATGAATTATATCTCATGACAATACTAGCAGGACCTCAACTGATTTGCTGATCATTTTTTTCTAACCCACTGCTCTTGACGATAAAAACCTATGTGTGATGCACTATGCTCACTCTGGTTCGGATCAAATAAACCTTGAATTATTGTGATTTTCTTTATTTAAAAAAAAAAAAAATTAAATTCATATTTCCAACATCTCATTCACATTTCTATTGGGAAAAAATCAGTATTTTTCCAACATAAATTTATCATGGCAGTTCAAAATTTTATGAAGCGTTCTTCCGTCTCAGAAAACAATTGCCGAAGAACACAAAAAAATGCTAAAGATCACATGAAAAATTTGAGAAAATCTCAAAAATCGCAGAAAACAAAATTTATTATATTAGGCTAAAAGATTGAAACTGGATTAATTTTATAAGTATTAAAAAATCACTGCTAAATGCAAACAATTTTTGGTAAAATCACATTAAAAGTTAAATAAAATAAAATGACTTCAATATAAAAGAAAAAAAACTTCAAATATACAGGTAACTTCCTCTCAAATTGTGTAGCTCTGTGCACAACAGTCTCTTTGGGAGAATTCTGGACAGACAGGACCTATTTTCCCACATTTATGGCAGGAGTCTGATTTCAACCATTTAGCCTAACATTGCAAATTTTCCCTTTTTTTTTTTTTTTAAATAAAGTTTATTTGGAATTTGTAAAGCAATTTTTAAAGTTTTCACAAATTAAGCAATATTTTGATATTGGTAAAAATAATCTGGTTTAAATTTTTTAATGATTTTGTAATGAAAATTAATGACCTATTTTTGGCGCATCTCTGAGCCAGTTAAAATAACAGCAATTGCAATAAACTAAAAATTCAATAAAATTATCTGAAGTACCTGTAATCTCATGGTGAGAAATGCTGCATGGTATATTTCACTGTGGATTTAATTGTACTTTTCTATGTGTGCATTTTAACATAAAAATTAAACATTGAATTCAGTGTGACTGGCAAGCAAAGCTTGTTTTATTTGACACAAATTAAACCTTAGTTTAATTTTGGTCTTATAGTGATTTTGATGTCGTCACAAAATAAATGTGCTATTACGTTTTTATGTTAACAATGATCGAAAAAGCCATTTCACATAAATATGTAATGCAAATGGTGAGAGAATTATTTTTTCTAATTCAGAGAGTAGTAGATAGTCTTTCATTATACTAAGCCAAAAAGAATTTTAAGTTTATTTACCAAACTTAATTTCTAGTTTTGTATCACTACAATATTCGTAAATTTTCTCTTGGGCATTTAATTGAAGATGTTTCACATGTCTCATTTCTACATGTAATAGTTTTAGAACCCAGGAAAACTGTTCAGTATTAAAATCTGTCCGATAATATTTCTCAAAGTTTTCTTGCAAATATGACAAATGCTCAAAAATAATTTTCTTAATTAAAATATCAAAATTATTTTCATAGGTAAAATCATTTATATTTGAAGAAAATTCGAAAGTTACTTCTAAATTTAACACTGAAAAAGACTGTTGATTCTGCTCTTTTTTTCAGTATATGATACACCCTATTTTAATGTTATTGTTACAAATGTGATATTTTTCTGAAACGAGACTCAAGCCTGTCAAGATAAGCTACTGAGCTCATACATTTATGATACTACTGATTATAATCCATGTTGTAGACATGTGACTTGAATAAGAGTTTCAGTAAGAATTTGTGAATCAGGTGCTATTGATGAATTTGAATAAATGGCAACTAATATTTGAATGATTATTTGTAGAGTTTGACCGAATATTCAGTTTCGCCAGAAAATCTTAATTTTTGGTAAAAATATTGTCGAATATTCAGCTGGAACCAAAACTAACTGTATTCCCAAAATTTCATTTCTTCCTTTGGGAATTTTCAACATTACTCAGCAGTTTGTGCTGTATTGGCTTAAATGAGAGCCTGTTTATTTATTGCTGTGAACTTCACAGTTTATAATGACTTAATTAAGACTTAATTTTATAATGACTTAATTAATGACTTACTACAGTAAACATCCTCTAATCTGGCACGTTCGGGACTTGAAGCATGCCAGATTACGAAATTTTCCGGATTACAGGATGAATGTCGGGAAAAGTGTGTGTAAGTTATCTTTAAACAGCTTGAATAGGATAAAAAAATACTCAATAATGTAAAGTACAAAATATGAAATGAGCTGTAAAATATACTATAAAATGTACTGTAGAAGGAAAATGTGCACTGTAGGCCTACTACTAGAAGCCATCTTAAACAAATCTCGAATACTAGTTTGTTTTGTATAATAGTCTTCTCTATCTTTTTTTTAAGAAGTCATTTCTTATGATGTGGAATTTCATAATTTCCACATGGTTGAAAAAAATTACGACATTCAGAAAACTTGATAAATGTATTCAAGGCATCAGCTGCTTGATTCCAACTGATGTTGTTTGACTCGTCCGTATCATCTTCATCAGAACTAAAATTTTTGGCGTCTGTTGGGTTGATAACACTCTGAATAATGGCCATTACTGTCAAAATTTACTCTGTCAGCTCATCAAAATCTGCTTCAAACCACTCTTTTATTTCTCGATTAAGTTGTGTTTCTGAAAGTTGTGTCGTATTATCCAGCTTGCCGGACCTTAAGATGCCAGAGTAGAGGATGTTTACTGTATGACTAAATTTTCAAAACTTGTTCCATGTGTTCATTAAAATCTGCAGTCTTAATAGCAATAGAAAAATTTTAGTTTGACTACTGCAGTTTTGAATGTGATCTAAGAAAGACGTAGAATAAAGATACAGAGTAAAACAGCTGAGGATCATTTACAAAAGTCATTATAAAAGGTAAAACGAGATATGTATACCCAGAACATTTTTAAATTAGATGAAATTCGTATAATTAAGAAAGAGTTCTGTTTTATTGATGAATTGCACCTTATTTCATACTAAAATTAGAAGTTTTGATCAGAGGTAGAGAAAGCCAACTTTGAGATAAAGTTTCCAAATAGCGGTACATAATGTATAAGTGTGTGCTAGTTAGAAATGTGTTTCTTTATACGTATAATTAATTAATAATTATATACATATACAGGGTGTATCTAAACTCTTGGGCAAAACTTTAAGGGGTGATAGTACACATAAAGACAAACAAAATTAAATAGGAAACGCAGGGTCCCAAACGTCTTCCGAAGGAGATAGGCGCCTTTAAAGTTTAGGGTGCAAAATTTCAAATGATTATAAAAACCGGAAAAATTGGTCGATTCGTTTGCGGTTTTCACTAAAACTATTCTTTATGTCAGTATTTTCTTGAAAATAAATTTTAAAGATACAGTTCCAAAAATGCCGATAAAGGGCGCTTTAGACTTTGGAGTAACCAACAACTATTTTTTACCGTTAATTTTTCTATCTCATTACATGCTTTCAAAAGCTTAGACTTAAATTTTGAGCTCAAAATCTGAATCGCTGGGAGTGGTTAAGTAGCGCAAACTGAACTGTGTTCAGGAGTTAAAATTTCAAATGATTATAAAAAACGGAAAAATTGGTCGATTCGTTTGTGGTTTTCACTAAAACTATTCTTTATGTCAGTATTGTCTTGAAAATAAATTTTAAAGATAAAGTTAAAAAAATACCGATAGAGGGCGCTTTAGACTTTGGAGTAAAGAACAACTATTTTTTACCGTTATTTTTTGTATCTCATTACATGCTTTCAAAAGCTTAGACTTAAATTTTGAGCTCAAAATCTGAATCGGTGGGAGTGGTTAAGTAGCGCAAACTGAACTGTGTTCATGAGTTGAAATTTGAACCCCCCTCCTGAACACAGTTCAGTTTGCGCTACTTAACCACTCCCAACGATTCAGATTTTGAGTTCAAAATTTAAGTTTAAGTCTAAGCTTTTGAAAGCATTCAATGAGATACAAAAAATAACGGTAAAAAATAGTTTTTCGTTACTCCAAAGTCTAAAGTGCCCTCTATTGGTATTTTTTTTAACTTTACCTTTAAAATTTATTTTCAAGACAATACTGACATAAAGAAAAGTTTTAGTGAAAACCGCAAACGAATCGACCAATTTTTCCGTTTTTTATAATCATTTGAAATTTTAACTCCTGAACACAGTTCAGTTTGCGCTACTTAACCACTCCCAACGATTCAGATTTTGAGCTCAAAATTTAAGTCTAAGCTTTTGAAAGCATGTAATGAGATACAAAAAATAACGGTAAAAAATAGTTGTTGGTTACTCCAAAGTCTAAAGCGCCCTCTATCAGCATTTTTGGAACTGTATCTTTAAAATTTATTTTCAAGAAAATACTGACATAAAGAATAGTTTTAGTGAAAACCGCAAACGAATCGACCAATTTTTCTGTTTTTTATAATCATTTGAAATTTTAACTCCTGAACACGGTTCAGTTTGCGCTACTTAACCACTCCCAACGATTCAGATTTTGAGCTCAAAATTTAAGTCTAAGCTTTTGAAAGCATGTAATGAGATACAAAAAATAACGGTAAAAAATAGTTGTTGGTTACTCCAAAGTCTAAAGCGCCCTCTGTCGGCACTTTTTGAACTGTATCTTTAAAATTTATTTTCAAGAAAATACTGACATAAAGAATAGTTTTCGTGAAAACCGCAAACGAATCGACCAATATTTCTGTTTTTTATAATCATTTGAAACTTTGGTCCCTAAACTTTAAAGGCGCCTATCTCCTTCAGAAGACGTTTGGGACCCTTAGTTTCCTATTTAATATTGTTTGTCTTGATGTGTACTATCACCCCTTAAAGTTTTGCCCAAGAATTTAGGTACACCCTGTATATGCATTCATTAATTACTTTAAATTTATTTTTAAGACATTTTTGTTTTGGCCGAATCTAAGAGGATAATCAAAATTCTGTCTTAAAAACTTTTTCGGTCAAATGCTAATTATTTGTAATCCAATAACACATTTATTTCTATTAAAGTTATTATAAAGTTACATATCTTAGTGTTTAATGAAGTTTCCCTTTTTATTATGCAAATATTCCTGTTACTGTCCACACCTGTATGTATGTCATCATGCAAGGTTTTTTTTTTCTAGTTTAATACGATTGCATTATAGGAAGTAGGGGCAGGGCTGTAGCTAGAAGTGAATAATAGAGGGGGCTCAAGAAAATGCAGGGGAGCCTCATATTTTTTTTTCTCTCTCTGACACATGCATGCAGACATATATGAGACATATCAAATACTATATAGAAACATAAATTAGTACATATTCATATTCTAGGCACTATGTTTTTTATTAAATTGTTTATAATAACTTCATTTTATGCTAAGAAAAGGAAAGGCTGCAGAATGAAAATTTCCATTGTGTATCTAGTGTATAATTATACTGGTGACATAAGCAGTGATGATGTCAACAAGAAAATAAAAAGCTTGCAATTCACCTGTTTCAAAAGTGTTGCAACCTTTAATTTTTTTCTGAATATTCCCTGCCCTTAAGGATTCTAAAGTTGTGTTTTTATATGATAAAAACATTAACAAAATCAAGGATGTATTTTGCATTTTAAAATTATTGTGTCCATTCAAATGCTAAAAACATTTGCATCAGTGTGACTCAAATACGAAACAGAATGTTTATCACAAGCATCATATTTACTATTAAACTCATTATAATAACTTTTTTTTATCCTAGTAATAGAAAATGCTGCAGAATGAACATTTTTGGTATATATAACTAATGCTGATAAATAATAAATGATATGTCAAAAAGTGCAGTTTTTATACTAATACTACAAACGTCAAAAGTAAGTTTGATTTTTGAACAGAGTTTCATTTGGTGAGCCCAGGGTCACCAGGGGCATTCAAAAATTTTTAGGGCAGGCTGAGCTTTCCCTGGCACCCCTCTAGCTATGGCCCTGAGTAGGGGGGATTGACTAATTTGGCACGAAAATACCTCGCAAAAGTTCTTCCACTGGGCTTCTCTCACGAAGCATGGCTCTGATTAATGTACTTGTACACCCTCCAAAGTTTTTGATTTATAAAAAAATAAAAAAAAATTCAGCTTTATTTTTTAAAACTCCTCCTTGCACATTTAATGATCTAGGTCAGCGGTTCATAACCTATGGGTCGTGGAGGGTGTTTTCGTGGGTCGCGAAACAGTCGAGGTTTGCTGCAAAAATATCTTTTATGTGATCTGTTAAAAAATATATAAAAATTACAATATTTTACAACTGCACTAATCATGATAGCTATTAGTTTAAACTGAAACTTCGTGAGAAGATGGTGTTTTCTTAAACAGTCAGTCAGTATTATGTCATGACCATGTTCTGAGATATGGCAGCAGTTGGTATGGACCCCTGATATCGAGCGGGGATGCATGTGGTCACACTACTTGCATTTTTACTTTCTCCCATTTCTTCCCTGATATAATGCCCTCATCGGTAAACACCGGTGCCAGAAATCTCCCTGATTGTAAAGTTATGTTTCGATAATAATTAAACATATTTTTCATTATCTTTGCAGTTTGCGTGTTGTTTTAATTATTATTCTGCTTACACAGATTGGGATTACACATTCTTTCTTTGTTGATAATGTATCTTTTGTACAGAAATTTGCCTTTTTCATATGAAGGATAGCTGATACCTTATAGAGGTCATACAACAATTTCCATACTGGTATTAGATAAACCCTCATATGAGGTGGGTTGTGAGACACTTATTTACTTAAAGTTGGGTTGCATACCAATAAAAGTTGGGAACCGCTGATCTAGGTTATTGTTGACACTTTTAATCAAACCAATCAAGAAGCAGAAAATAATGTTTCACAGTTCTACTGTTTTCAGAGAAAATCTTATTGAACATACTTTTCACTTAATTTGTATCTTCTTTATTTTTTTGCAAAACTTGCATGTTTTTGTTTTGATAGTAATAGAAAATTTTGAATTTTATATACTAATGGTCACTTACCAAAATTTCAATTATTTTTCAAGGTTTTTGGACCAGTGTCCATTGCTGGAATGCTTAATTAGTCAATCTCTAGTAATAGACATCCTGTATGACCAGGAGTGGGGAGTTTTTCAGAAAATCTTACCAGCCAGCAAAATGCAATGTACAACTGAAAATTGTAATGACAAAATGTACACAACTGCAAAAATAATTACTATTACTACAATGCATTTTCATCAAAGCTAATTAATCAAATTTAATTTTTACATTGCACTTACCAGGATTTAATAAGAACAAATTTTTATAAATAGCTGTTTTTAATTAATTTCATATGAATATTATTTTTTTTATATTAAATCACATTATTATTTTTTTTAAACTCTGCCTTGCATATTTTATAATCTAGCAATCAGCCAAATAAATCAGGAAGCAGAAATAATTTTCAAGAGCATAGGAAAATGAGGAGCTCAAGCCCACCTTTTTTTAAATGAATTTTTTTTTTTTTTCAATTGCACAACTTGCTAAGAACTTTCTGCTTTCTGTTTTCAATGTTTGCTTACTAATCTCTGACAAAACAACTCTGTATGTAAAAGAATATTATAAATATTAATTACATTTATAGTAGTAATGAAACTAGTAGAAACTGTTCAGATCAGGGGCCTAAAACTTAAACCCACAGTTTCATTTCTTTCATATTCTTATCACTAATTATTACAAGTAATATATCAAGTACTTCAGAAAATTTAATTAATGTGAAATATGACTCTGTGCACTGATGTTCAAGACACTTTTTTTTTTACTATCTCCCCTAAATGCCTAAAACCTCCTTTGCTTTAATAATTTAATAATCATTTCTCTGGAATTCAGTATTTTAAATCTTCTGTCTAATTAAAATATTGATCTTGTGATAAGGACAATAATTAATTGAACAGTTAATTATTCTTATAAATATATTATTAGTTATTGATATCCTAATTGCAAGGCTGCCATTCCAAAAATTATTCGAAATAGTTGCTTTAGTTTTGTAGCCTTCGAAGCCAAAAATAGTGGTATATCATGGCTGATTTAGTAGCAAAATAGTTGCATATAATGTACAATGTCTCAAAGTAAAACTCACATACCCATTATGACTTGATTTATAATAAAAAGAAAATAATATTAAACTAAACTAAATTATTAGTTATTTATTTTTCTTCATTTAGAATACATATAAATTTTATAAAAAACATGAAATCAAAATCTTTTTGCATTAAGTTTGAAAAAAAAAAAAAGTTAAATAAAGAATAAAAAGTAATCTCAAATTAAATTTAGACATAATTATTGTTCTAATTAATTTGAATTATTTAGTTGCAGCTTAATATTTTTGATATATTAGCTTAATATTTTTGATAATTCGATTAGTGGGTCATAATGGGTCAGGGTCAAGCTAATTATATCTAAAAAAGTGGTTCAATCAATCTTGACTAAATTTTATATCCAACCATTTTTGGCGCATGGGAAAACTATTGGGCTAGATCACATGTTCGAGAAATTTCAAATAGTGGGTCACTACGGATAAAGTTAATTTTATCTAAAAAACGGCTCTAACGATTTTGACTAAATTTTGTAATCTACTGTTCTGGATTGCAAGAAGACCAGTGGACTAAGTCACATGTTAGAGAAAATTCGATTAGTGGGTCATTTTTGGGTCAAGATAAATTTATCTAGAAAACAGCTCTAACGATTTTGACGAAATTTTGCTTTCTATCATTTTCAGGCATGAGAATACCATTAAGCTAGGTCCCATGTTCAAGAAAATTCGATTAGTGGGTCATTTTGGGTCACAAGTCAAGCTAACTGAATTTAAAAAGGCTCAAAACATTTTGACAAAATTTTGTAATACACCGCTTCTGAGCATGAGATGACCATAGGGCTAAGTCACATATTCGAGAAAAATCGATTAGTGGGTCATGTTTGGTCAAGCTAATTGTATCTGAAAAACGAATCAAACTATTTTGACAAAATTTTGTATTATACCGTTTTTAGGCATGAGAAGACTATTGAGCTAAGTCACATGTTTGAGAAAATTCGATTTGTGGGTCACGCTAATTGTATCTAAAAAACGACTCAAACAATTTTGACAAAATTTTGTGTTAACCATTTCTGGGCATGAGAAAATGTGTAGGTCAAGTTACATGTTCCGAGAAAATTCGATTACTGGGTCATTTTTGGGTCACTGTGTGTCAAGCTAATTGTATCTAAACAACGGCTCAAAACATTTTGACAAAATTTTGTATTATATCTTTTCTGAGCATGAGAAGACCATTGGGCTAAGTCGCATGTTCGAGAAAATTCGATTAGTGAGTCATTTCTGGGTCACTGTGAGTCAAACTAATTGTACCTATAAAAAAAGGGCTCAAAACATTTTGACGAAATTTTGTATAATACCGTTTCTGAACATGAGAAGACCATTGGGCTAAGTCGCATGTTCGAGAAAATTTGATTAGTGGGTTATTTTTGGGTCACTGTGGGTCAAGCTAGTTGTATCTGAAAAACAGCTCAAACGATTTTGACAAAATATTTTATTGCATCGTTTCCCAGCACAAGAAGACCATTGGGATAGGTTCGATAAATTTAGATTAGTGGGTCACTTTTGGGTTACCGTGGGTCAAGTTAATTCTATCAATAAAACGACTGTAACGATTTTGATTAAATTTTGTATTCTATCATTTTCGGGTTCGAGAAGAGTATTGGTTAGGTCCCATGTTCGAAAAAATTCGGTTTGTGAGTCATTATGAGTCACTATGTCTCAGGATCATGCCAATTCTATCTAAACAGAAAGAATGATACAGTGAGAATAAAATATCGAATTGAACACAGGGCTAATTTTGATTGAGCTTAGCTCGGTTACCCCTGCTAATGTTTTCATATTTACACAGTAAAACTTTTTCATTTGACAATTTATTTTCATCATGTATAATGAAAATTTTATTTAAAATTAACTAACAGTTTTTCCCTTAACTTTCATACCCTGAATAGGTTTTATCTACCCATTTTTATATAAGAGAGTAATTTAGGAGTAATGTTAAAATTTTTATGCTTTATCAATAAGTACAAAAAGTATCTATAATAGGCTAATGTAATCTATTAAATTTAAAACTAATCTATAAAAATTTTCCTAATAGAGCAATACAAGCAAATTCTAATTTTTAAAGCCTAATGGGAAGTTTAATATTTATCCCTTCTTACATAAAAAAATATTTATTTCAATGATATTTTTAATTAGACAAGAACATAAATATATACAGTAGATTAACTTTAGGTGTATTGTATGTTTAACATAAATATTTAAGTCGTATATGCTTCAATACTTAAGTTTCTTTTGTGGGGTTTTTTTAGTAAAATGTGCTTAAAAGTTAAACATAATTTAAGTATAATTTCATTAACTATGTTACTATTTCTTATTAAATAATGAAAGAAATATAAGTACTAAATTCTTTTAATTAGTATGTATGTTTTACATCACTGATTTTCTTTCATGTGAAACTTGAAATTTAGTATGTGGTCTAGTATTTTTAAAATTTTGTGATTATTTAAAAATGTGACAACAACAACATACACAATATCTATTAAATTGTAACACTACCAAGGGTCTGTCCAGGCTTTTTTCACAGGGTCCTGTTTTTGTGAAATTGTGAAGTTTTTATTATATTTGTGAATTCTAGTCATAATTTTGTGAATTTTAAATTATCGATGTATTCAGGTTCTATCCTTCATATATAAAAAAGCTAAATAATATGCTCTTTGGCGAGTTCAACTGTTTATTTACAGGCCAGATTTTATTTTGAAATGATTAAATTTGTGAAAAGTTCAATTTGAAGGTGAAAAAATTCTGTGAAAGGTCTGTTTAAGAGACAAATAATTTTGTGAAGGGTCCTGTTTTGGGATAAAATGTTTTGTGAAGGGTCCTGTTTGGGGGTAAAATATTTTGTGAAGGGTCCTTTAAAGGACCTAAAATTTTCTTAAACATAGCCCTGACTACAGTATCTAAGATACTACATAGTCAATATTTTGAAATTTATTTTCCTTACAGATATTTCCTTCTTCTAAATCTGAAATTATTCACAATACACTTCTTAATAGTGCTGTTGGCATAGCAAAAACAAAACTGTCTTTTTTGTTAATAGTGAGCTTTATAAAATAAAGTCTACAGTGATTTATCTTCACCATGTTAGAGGATATTCCTTTCTATCAGGGATTTTTCTTAAGATATTAAGATTTCTTATTCTTTATTTTCTTTCATCTGAAAGTTGAAATTTATATTTTCTAGTATTTTTAAAATTTTGACATTTTAAAATGTAACAACAGCATTCATAATATCTACTAAAATGTAACTAGACAGTAACTGATGCAGAATTTTTTTTAGAAAGATGGGGAATTATATTATTGAGGCAATTTTTAGACTGAACATAGTCTAATATTTTTTCAGAATAAAATAATGCTTTAAAAAATTAAATTTGCATATAAATTTTAAAAAAGGAAATAATATATTTTAATTGCGAAATATACAAGAATTATGCATACAGTGCATACTATATTTTGATTTTAGACAAAAATGAGTTCATTATTCAGTGGTCGAACAGGCCAAATATTCGGCCATAACTAGGATGAATAATTGGTATTCAGTTATTTGGCCAAACTATTATTCATTGTATCACTACATATATGTGTGTATAAATATATATATATATAAACACTGGTGCCCGGCTAACCGAAAATTACCAAAAAATGTAAACAAAAGGTAAACCGTGTTTTACATCAAAAACACAAATATGCAAGTACACTCAGAGCGAAACAGAAAAAAATAGTGTTAATATAGCATTGTTTTTGTTTAATGATAGTGTGACTTTAGTATACATTAAATTGTAATGAAATATGAAATTATAATTTATTTCTTCATTTTTGACTAAATTTCCAAGTTATGGGGATTTCTAGTGTGGCTTTTTTGCATACTTGATTGAATACCTTATTTTTAAATATATATATATCCTCCTAAGACCCAAGCAAAATGTAATGCATAAATTTTTTTAAATATGAATTTTTTTCAACAAATAGGCATCAAAAATGACGTTTATAAAGAAATTAATAAATTTCGATTTTTTTATTTTGTTTTACAGCACATCCATCTAAATGGATGTTCAGGCCATAACTTGCTTTAAAGTAATTAAAAAAATGCGAGAAGTATGGGAAAGAATAGAATTTATTATAAAGAACATAAGGCAAGCATTAACATCTGATTTAAAATTGCAAAATAAAAATAGTTTAAACAAATTAAAATAACATAAAAACGAAAATTACCAGCAGAACGTAGAATTCCAACTTGACTCATTTATTACGCCATTTTGTAAACAAAGCAGTTACCGTTATCAAAATTCAAAAGCTGAATGTTGATTTTTGATTCATACATTACCAAAACCAACTGGTCTTAGATTGCTACAATGAAATTTAGTGCAACAGAAGGAGAAAGAAAATCATCCATTTAAATGGATGCCAGGTTTCAGGAGGATATATATATATATATATAGCTTTTAATGAATATTTTCTCTGCAGCATTAATTGTTTTATTTATTTTTGAATTTAGTACAAACACAGAAAATAAAAATAACATTTATTTTATTAAAGTGAAAATAATTAAATGTAGGGATAAAATGATTAAAATATGATATAGTAAACCTTTTATTCCAAAATTAATTTGTTAGTGACTGATAATCTGAAATTAGGGACAAATTAATAATTCACCATACCAGTAGGAAAAAAAAATTACTTAGTTTGAAACCTGTTCCAAAAGTGAAAGAATCCTAATAATAATAATAAAACTGCTAGCGAAATAAGAAAATAAAAAATGGCCTTTGTAGAGATCGATATTTGCAATCCAATACCAAAAAAAAAAAAAATATAGAAATGCAAACTAAATTTAAAAAAAAAAAATCGGCTATAGAATTAACATTATTAAATTGATGTTTTCATTTTTACTTAAAAAAAAAAAATCATTTAAATGTATGAAATTTCAAACAAGTTATTAAAAAAATCTCCTATAGGATTAACATTAGCGGGTGTGTGTTTTCACGAAGAACATAGTAAGGGAAAGCAAGAAAACTGGTTTTGTAGCAATAGCAATACTGTTTTGTACTGGAAGGGAAATATCTTTGAATTTGCTCTATCTTAAGGAAAGTAAATATGCTCATTAAATACCAATTATTGATTAGTTTCACATCTAACCATAAAAAAAAGAAAAAATCTAAACAATTTATTTAAATCTGCAAAATTTATATTAAACCTACATAATTTTAATGATTACAAATAATTAAGGATTTATTAACTATTCATCATAAAAGTATGCAGTATTCAAATAATTAAATAATATATACAGTCAACTCTGTGAAATCTGCACACTTAGGGACCAAGAGTTTTGTGGATTATACATTTTAGCGGATTATAGATCATGCCTTTGTTTACATTTTATTTTTTTAAAGTCTGACTATAAATTAGGAACAACTGTACAAAAATTACAATTACAATGGAAGAGAAAAACATAATGCATAATGATTTAATAACAAAAATTAAAGAAAGTTTAAATTATATTAAATATAAATTTTACTGATTATTCATTATTTTAAACATTGACACAACACAGTCGTAGTTTCAGTTTTAGTTTGTTGCCAATTATTTTTTTCTGTAATCTGTGAATACTGATTATTTCTTGCTCCAAGATAAAATTTTGTTACCCAAGGAATTTTTTAAATATTTGTATCCTTTTTATATTTAAATATTTATTCATTAGAAAATTTATACCTGAAAAAAATATGTACTAAATTTAGCTGTTAATGACAATTTTCATTATTTACATACCAACGTGTAGTGCGGATAACAGACATTTGCAGATTATACATTGGCGGATTTCACAGAGTTCACTGTATATACAACAATCTATTTGCAGTTTACCATATCCTATGCAAATAGGTTTCAACAGTGTATTTGTGCAGAACCCACAGTTTTAATGTATTTATGCAGTTTTATTTAAATTTTAGGTTTAGATGTATTATAATCCCGGATCCACCATCTCGGATTTTTTCTTGCATGAAAACTTCTTTTTCGCCAAATAGTGAATGTCGCCAATGGTTAAATATTGTTGATAGATTAATATAATATCGAAAAAACTGGAATATAATAATTATAACTATTAATTAAAAAACAATTTTTAATTCACGCCAAGAAAAAAATCCAAGATGGCGGATGCGGGATTATAATACATCTGCTGAAAAGTTAAATAATTAAATTTAATTTTTAAATTGCACTTACCAGAATGCACTAAGAACAAAGTTTTTATAAATAACTGCTTTTAATTAATTTCATGATTAAAAAATCTTTAATATTGTTATGAAATTATTTTTTTATAATGCTGCCTTGCATATTTTATAATCTGGCAATCAATCAGGAAAATATTCCTTAAGGGCATAGGTAAAGGAGGAGCTCAAGCAATCTCCCATTTAAAGACAATTTTTAGGGTTTCGTTCATCTGACGAAACCCTATTCGTCTCACTCCTTTGTCTGTCTGTCCGTCACAGAGCCCGTTCTCAGAAACTATACATGTTAGAGACTTGAAATTTTGGGTACTTATAGCTGAACACCTCACATCAAACAACAAATCATAAAATTTTGAAAAAGTCGGTAATTAACTGAATTACGGGCTAATTAACTTCTAAAATTAACCAATCAATCTTTTGAACGCAGCTACGAACGCACCTTCTCCAAATCAGCGAAGTTTCTCCTAAGGGTTGCCAGTAAAATCAGCGGATGCATGGTTACCACGGAGAAAATTAAGCAATAAATGAAGAGGACATTTAAAAAACGAAATCGCATCTCCCAAAGTATTGGTCCTACAAATTCGTAAAAGGTATAGAAAGACGCGGAAAAAATTCTACTTTATTTTGGTATAAAGTTCAAATTTCTGCATTGGGTATAACACAAAAAATCCACTAAAAATCGATCGATAAAAATTTAATTTCTGTATTTGAAAAGACAATGAAAAGAGATTTCATTTCAGCGGAAAGCAGGTGTCATCTTTCAGACATATTGGCGCTGGAGAAATTTAAGCAGAGGATATTTTAATACGAAATTTAAACTTTTTAAATATTAAATTTTTAGATTCTTTTTTTTTACATCCCAACGTAAAAATTTTCGCTGATTTCATACATACCCAGTTCAAACTCCTAGCTTAATTACAAGCTGAGATATTATTATTTCATTAATTGGATCATTGCTTTAAAACTTTCCTTTCAACGGGTTTTTTATCTCAGACATGACGACGCACTTGCAGTTTTTATTTTAATATGAAATTTAAACTTTTTAAATATTAAATATTTTGACATCTGGATGTGAAATCTCTCGCAGATTTCATACATATCCAGTTCAAAGAGCTAGCTTAATTAGAAGCTGAGATATTAATTATTATTTAATAAATCCGTTTCATTTCTATATAATGCATAGATTAAAATGGAGGCACGTGCTTTTTTAACCACATTTGAAAGGAATATTAAATGAAACCCTTTGTGCGATCTATGATCACACTTACCCACTTGTTTAAGATACACGCAAATTGTAAAAAAAAAAAAAAAAAAGATCTGTCTTAAATGTTTGATCATTTATCTCTGACAAAACTACTCTGTAGATGAAAAAAAAAAAAAAAAAATACTATATTAAATTGATAGAAGTAATCCAGTAATGTAACTAGTAAATCTGCAGATCAGTGGTCTCAAACTTCAGTTCTGTAGTTTTACTTTGAAATAATGTTATTTAGTATTTAAAACATTCAATCCGTAAATATATGAAGTAGTTTTCGGAAGTTTAACTGTTAAAAGTAATGTGAAATATAAGATTCCATGGACTATATACTGCAAGACATTTTTATTTGATTATTCACTAACCCCTCTAACCTTCCTCCAATCCATTGCCTAAATAATTAGATAACTGTAATTCTGTGACCTTTAGTATTTTAAATCATCTATCTTAAATAATTAAAATATTGATCTAGTGATAATGACACTTAATTTAAACAATGAATTCCCACATATTTTATTAATTGATATCTTAATTGTTAAATTTATTTGAAAATTACTACTTTGTTTCATTAGTGTATGTGCAGCGCAGCGCGCCTGCTATATGGTACCGTGGGCAGAAGGGACCAGGTTTGAGTTCGCAATTTCATATTACAAGATTCCACATAAATAAGAGGCTCCAATGAAAAGAGGGAAGCCAGCTAGTATCTATTACTTTTTGTAGGGTGTCCATTACTAGAATTTTGATTTATTTCTGTTATTTATAATTAAATTTAGATTTACATGGAGAAATAAGACTATGAGAATGGTTAACTATTGGTGATAGATAATAAATATAATCAGAGATCTGTTTAGGAAGAAATTGGGTCCTTTAAAGGAACCTTCACAAAATTTTTCATTTCAAAACAGAACCCTTCACAAAATTGTTAGTCTTAAAAATAGGTCTTTTGCAAAACGTTTCCATCTCCAAACTGAACCTTTCACAAATTTAATCATTTGAAAGTAAAATCTGACCTGTCACTTTTACATATATAAAGAAAATATATGTATTTTATGTACATATACCTCCTTACAGGGGTGATTGTGACTCAGAGTGAAAAACCCTGAAAATTAACTGATACAAAGTGAAAACCCCCGAAAATTATCGACACAAAATACACCAATATCAATTTATATAGCAACTGATGCTGCAACAGCATGGCAATCAAATGACATATTTCAGCTATTGTTTGAAATATACAATTGCAGAAAAACATAATTTGTTAAACATGCATTAATTTCACTGAAAGCTAAATGACTTCATCAAATGAAGAGTGCAATTTATCTTGCTAAATATGCAAAATTCAAATTCTATAATCAATAAATAAATTTATTCCAAGTACTCATGAAACAAGTACAAATTATGTGTAAAGAGTGGGATCTCTTAGTAGATTTAATGCAAGTGGCATGGCACCGAGTTATTTGAAAACAGTAAAAAATATGTCAAAACCAATCCAATTTTACTTTTAAGTGGAGAAGAGAGAAAAAAAGAAAAAGAAATATATAAAAATAGAAATTTTGTTTTTTTTAGCTTTGCTTTTACACAAGGTAAATTTCTTTTCCTGCCTTCTTCCTGGGTATTACACATTACAGATATGCAATTCTGGACATTTTTGTACAGAAATTGAGATGGATGACACAATTCCAAGGGAGATTCAGAGTAAAAAAAAAGTATCTGAAATTCACAGCAACTTTTCTGAAAGGTTACAGCAGAGGGGAGGAGGGGAAATCACTCCTGGTTCTAATTATGTGTTTTTTCTGCGATCTTTTCACGAAATTCACGTTTTTTTTTTTTCCGCGTAATTCGTGGGTTTTTTTTCGTGATTCTTTAAAGAAATTCATGTTTTTTTCACGTGATCCTTTAACAAAATTTCCATTTTTTTTTTGCGATCCTTGACGATATTTCTGTTTTTCCAGCGATCCTTTTACAAAAATCGCGTTTTCTTCTTGCGATCTTTTGATGGGAATCTCGTTTTTCTCGCACTTCCGAAGTAGGGGGGGGGGGGGGGGGGTATTCCCTGCTAATTTTAATTATGTGTTTTTTCTGCAGTCATTTGACGAAATTAGCGTTTCTTTAAAGAAATTGATTTTTTTTGTGATCTTTTGAAATTTGCGTTTCCCCTGCTATCTTTGGACGAAAATGGTGCTTTTTCCCACGATCTTTTAACAAAATTTGTGTTTATTTCGCGATCATTAGACGAAATTTGTTTTATTTCGAGATCCTTTGGCAAAATTAGCGTTTTTTCCACAATACTTTTGTAAAATTTGTGTTTTTTTCCATTTCTTTAACGAAATTTGTGCTTTGTCTGCGATCCTCTGACGATATTTCCGTTTTTCCTGCGATCTTTTGACGAAAATCACGATTTTTCTGCGATGGGGAAAATCCTTCCCAGTTCTAATTATGAGTTTTTTCTGCGGTCCTTTGACGAAATTCACGTTTTTCTGCAATTCTTTAAAGAAATTCATGGTTTTTTTCCGTGATCCTTTAATGAAATTTGCATTTTTCGAGCGACCCTTTGACGATATTTCAGTTTTTTCAGCGATCTTTTGACGAAAATCGCGTTTTTTCGCGATCCTTTGCACTTTTTTTCGAGATCCGTTGACGAAATTCACATTTTATCCGCAATCCTATGACGAAATTGCCGAATTTTTTGAGCAAACAATTGAGGAATTGATTTGTTTCGACGACCATTTGTCGCAATTCGCGATATTTTTTAATATCCGAATTTTCCACTAAACGTAACGATCTCATAAACCCAGAAGGATCGATCGAAAAACCCGGGGTACACCCGGAACACAATCACCCCTGTCCTTAAAAAATGTATAAACAAGAACATGAATATAACGATAATTTCAAACTCACAAAATTAGAACTACATTTTTCACAAATGTAAAAAGCTGTTCACAATTTCATAAAAAACAGGACCCTGGGAGAAAAGTCTGGACAGACTGCTGATAATATCGAAAAAACTGAAATATAATAATTATAACTATTAATTAAAAAACAACTTTTAAAGAAATTCCTTAAGGGTGTCCATTACTGGCACATCTGCCCTACATATGCATTAGGGATGGGATGAATATTCAGCCTTTTTGGCGAATATTGAAGGCTTGTTTGTCGAATATTTCAAGATGTCTCGTGAAATATTGCTAAAATCTTTCTGAATATTGCAAGATATCTTGCCAAATAAATTCATGAAGAATTTTTTTTTTTCATTTTTTTCTTTAATCAACACTAATGACTTTCTAACACATTCATGAAGTCATTTTCATTCTTAATTGCTTAACTGAAATAAACATTTTCTTGTAAAATTCTAATTAAATAAATTCATCTAGTGGTAACTTAGATGCTTATTTTTATTTTGGAGTCAATTTATTTACCACTAATAAACCAAAAACATATTTAATGAGGAAGAAAATTTAGAGAACACAAAAAGTACCATTTTGAGGCATCCATCTTATTTCTTACCTGACACTATTTGTCAGATTACAGGTTCATAAATGTCAGTTATTAGATATTTGCATTACTAATAATTTAAAGCATTAAAAGAGAGACATCTGTAGTATGATATCATTTATAAATAAGGTTTAAGTAATTTATTTTGGTACTTTTCGGTTAGCCGGGCACCAGTGTTATATATACATATTTATATACATACATATATAGCTAGCCAAAAAGTACCTTTGTTTTTATAATGAAGATTAAAGCATTTCTAAAGCATAAATTCATTGAAATAAAAAATAACCTTTAGTAAAGTGTCAAACACCGGTTCACTTAGTGTATTGGTTTTCCAAAATGCAGATGGTGTCAATTACTGGAGTTATTCACCATATTTATGAAAAAAAAAATTATTTTTAATAATACAATACATAATTTCTGATAATTTTGTCAACAGTAATTTTTAAATGTATCTCTACTACACCTCCAAAATTAAAAATAAAATGGATTTAACATTTTGTACTGGTGATTTGAAGAAGAAAGAATCTTTAACGTGTCAGTTATTGGGGGTTTCACCCTACATCAAGTTCGGCCAAATCACTATTTGTCACATCCCTAATATGCATGCACGTTAATATTGTAATAATTTTGTATTTGCGTGGGATTTAGCTTTTGGTAAGACTTCCACAATGGTATGCTTGTTGACCAGTTACTAAATTCAATTTTGTTTATCTCACCACTTTAAAAGCAAAGAGATATAGGGTAGATGTGCCAGTAATGGACACCCTTAAGGAATTTCGATACTTGTAAGTTATCCCGTCGACCAATTTCGCCAAACTATATAAATCGCCAAACCACCTGCCAAATTATACAAATTGACGTAATTTTTTATTTTAAATAACGAAAGGACAAATAAATTAGTAAAACATTAATAAAAATACAAATAAAACATCGAATGAATGGTTTTATTGGCCATTATTGGCATTTAATCTTACAATTTATTAATTAATGGCAAACCATTATTGACATTTAATCTTACAATTTGGCGACAGTAATTTGGTCGACAAGATAACTAACAAGTACTGGAATTTCTTTTTAAATTATTTTTTTATTAATAGTTATAATTATTATATTCCAGTTTTTTCAATATTATACTAACCTATCAACAATATTTAACTGTTCTTATAGTCTCATTTCTCAATATGAATTGAAATTTAATTTTAAATAACAGAAATATATCAAAACACCCAAAAGCACAGCAATGGACATCCTCTTGCCCAGTAATGGACACCCTCTGTTTTAGTAATGGACACCCCACAAAAAGTAATAAATATAATTGTTTTTATGACTATATTTAGAACCAGAATTTTATGAATACATACTAATGAAACAAAATAGTTATTTTCAAATAAATTTCACAATTAGGATACCAGTAATTAATAAAATATTTGTGATAACCATTTATTGTTTGCATCAGGGTTGGAAAAAAACGGGGTTTTTTGTAAAAAAAACCCCAAAAAACCGGTTTATTTGGTTTAAACCGGGTTTTTTAAAATATAATTTCCTATTGCATACAGATGCATATCTGTTGATAAAATAAACATTTTTGGATATTGTATAAGTATCATTTAAATTAAACAGTTGCAGTCAATTATATAGAAAATTGAAATCATTTCTAATTTAAACATTATTAGTAACAGCTGTGTCTTATGTTCAAAGTAAACTGCTCAACACAGTGAAACATTGATACCATGAAAATCGTATGAAGAATCCTTTAATAAAATAATCAATCAATAAATATTTGATGCAGTTTCATGAATATAATATATTATTCTGTGGTTGTTATTATTATTATTATTTTAATATCCAAATACTTCTGGTTATTTTGTTTTCTGTGTGATAACTCCAAGTGTCCAAGTCAACATTTTTGGCCATAAGATTCAGCAACTAACAGTAAAGATTGATTGGTATTATTGAAATGCTATAACTTGCACTCAAATTTTGCAAGCTGTGTTATTCAACTTCATATCTTAAGTTATTCTTTTAAATTCTTTAAGGATAATCTTCCCAAATCCGGAAAATTTTCTTTTACAACATGACCAAAATCTTATATTTTGTTATATTATCTTATATATATATCATTATATTTTGTTTTTAACTACTGTAAATAATCTGCATTTTTTAAATGAAAGTATTTTATACTAAATATTGAATATTATTTATCTATTTTATCTTTTCTAATTTCACGTTTTAAGATAAATTTTTAGGGTACCAGACATGTTCATCACCACATGCTAATTTTCATTCTACATGCATAGAAACCAGGGTTTTTTGTTAAAAACCCAGCCCGGGCGGGTTTTATTAAAAAACCCGGGTTAAATGGGCAATTTTCCCTGGGGAAATTGGGTTAAAATGCTAAAATGTGGAATATGATTCCACCTTCCTCCCAAATAATAATCTTCAGGGTTGCCACTGTATAGGGAAAACCGGAAAAAGTGAGGGAATTTAAAAATGAATATTAAAAACAAGAAATGTTACTAAATTTTGGTACTTTGCAAAATTTATCCGTTGAAATTTTGAAAATTCTCAGAGGAATTACTCAGGGAAAATTTAATTTTTTGCTTCGGAAAGCACAAGGAATTTGATTGCCGAAATAAGTGGCAATCCTGATCTCAAATACAATCTTTGTGAACACTTCATAGTCTAATAGATGGGAATGACTTCATAGTCTTAATAAAAATCTCAATATTTTTTCTGTGCTTAAAATACATATATATATATATATATATATATAATCCCTTTAATTTAAATAACAAACAAATTTTAAGTTGGAAAGCTATCAATTGTGTGTTATTTAATAATAAAATATAACTTAAAAAAAACCTGCTCCTTTGAAATTATCATCAGACTTGTATAAAACCAAAAACTTTCTGCGCACGCAAATATTGGGTCAAAAACTTTCTGCAAATTAATTTAATGTTTAATTTAAAGAAAAAAAATGTGTTATATTATTTTGACGATATTAATTAAAGAATAATTATTTTAGTTAAAAAAACAATAAAGCTAAAAATCCATGATAAGAAAAGGTGAATTCTTATCAATTATTTTGTCAATGCATTTAGAAACAGCCCAATCCTTAACATTGTAAACTCTTCGCACAAAATGCCAGTCACTCTGTTCACAGAAATAATACAGCATTGCTTCTGAAACAACTGAATCACATTTTATAGGGAGAGGTCTATTCATAGGTATCATCATTAAAGAGACTGATGCAGAGATGAAAGTGCACTAAAGCCATTTTGGAACAGCAAAAATCTGATTTTGGAGCAGTAAAATCCATTTTTGTAGCAATAAAATTAAAATTCTGTTTTTAGAGCAGACTGAAATTCTAATGCTAATAAACTCCTAAAAATTAAAATGATTGCTATCTTGAAAATATTTTCACATTTGAAAGAATAATTACTCAGATAAAATTTCTCCACACATTTTGCTAACTCTGAGCATTCTAAACAACAATTGGGTACAGATTGCAATAATGAAAAATTAGCATCAGGAAGAAAAAAAAATCAGTTTAGAGCAGTAATTTTAACAAATCAAAGAAAAGCCTATGAATACAACATACAGGACTCCCACAAATTTTGTAGTAAAAAAGGGTAAAAGGGAACCATTTTTTTTTTCCCCAAAAAAGGGCCAAAAAAGACCATATATTTTGCATAAAAAGGAACCCTTTAGGGACCTAAATTTAGCAAATCACAAAATAAAATAAACAAAATCTCTTCAACCATTTCTCCAAATTAGCGTGTTTTTCACGATCCGTTGACAAAATTCATGTGATTTCACGATCTCTTATCAAAATTTGACTCTTTTTTGCGAACTTTTACCGAAATTCGAGTGCCTTTCGCAATCTTTTGAAGAAATTTGCTTATTTTTCGCGATCTTTTGTCTAAGTTTACCTATTTTTCGCTATCTCTTGACGAAATTCGCGTATTTTTTCGATCTTTTGACGAAATTCGTGTATTTTTGTGGTCTTTTGACGAAATTCACGTATGTTTGTGATCTTTTGACGAAATTCGCGTGTTTTTCGGGATCTTTTGACTAAATTCGAATATTTTTCTGAATCTTTTGGCGAAATTCGCGTGTTTTTTGCGTTTTTAATATCTCGGTATTAAAAAAAAAAAAAAGACAAAAATTACGTTTTTTTTTTTTTTACAAAATAATTTTCCGCAAAGTTCCGAATTTTACAGAAAATTTTCCACGCACGGCGTGCACGTGTGCGTCTATATTATACAACTCTGATTATCATAAGATTAGCAAATGTTGATAAAAAATATCTTATAACAAAAATTTTTCTTACATGTATATACAGGGTGTCCACTGGCTAATTCCTAAACCGTTAGTCATAGACATGTAGTTCCAATTACAAAAATGCTTTAATTTGAGGCACAGAAATATTTTAAAAGCGATTTGGGTCAATAAAAACATTTCTTAAAAAATTAAGAAATTTAAGTTTAAGTCCTATAAGTTATATTTAGTAAAATTTTCCTATTACACTAACAAGACAGATAAAAAAAAGTCCATTCATATAACACAAAAATTGACTGAGTTATGAAACTTTAAAAATGCATGACTTATACCACTTTTCTGCATCTGAACACAAATGAGTTTGGCCATGCTTTGAGGGGTCATATCCTAAGTGCTTAAAGTATTTGAAGAACTTTTCATGTGTATCTGCACTTTGAAAAAAAATAGTACAAGTGTTACGATTGAGTTAACTTTTGTTAAGTTTAAGATTGGCTAAAATTATTGTATTTTAACATATGTTTTATTTTGTAAGGATTTGAGACTATTTCTTTTAACAAATATTATGTTATTTTATTTAACTTCAACGATCGTATGTATGTTTTCCCAGTTCAAAATTTGTACTCAAAATTTAACTCACTTTCAAATATCTGATCAAGATTAAATTTTACATGTATACTGACGTAAATCCAATGGCAATCTAATATTATTATGATTTTCAGTGGTTACCATTCATACTTATTTTACAGGATAACACAAAAAATTTCGGATAGATTACTGCCACGAAGTTTAAAAAAAAGTTTAAGATTAGATAACACAAGACTGCGATGGTTGTGTTTTTTAACTTTTATGTATTTTTTAGACAAAAAAACCAATTGGTTTAAACCGTGCCAACCCTGGTTTGCATCAATTATTGTAATTATCAGAAGATCAATATTTTATATTATTTTAGATGGATAGTTTAAAATACTAATATCAGGCAATTACAGCTCTATCAAATTATTGAAAAAGTGGGGGATTTAAAAGATAATTAAAAAAAAAAAAGGATTTTGGGAATATTAGTGTTTAATTGTTAAAAATTATAGTGAGACAAAACTAATCTTCCAGAGACTACTTGATGTATCATTTACAATAATTAATATTACAAATAACAAATATGAAAAATGATATTGTGAGTTGAATAGGTATTTTAAATACTAAATAAAATAATTTCAAAATAAAACTGTAGAACTGATGTTTGAGGCCACTGATCTGCTTGTTACATTAATATTACTTGTAACTTTCATTAATATTATTATTACCTATTATTTTTTTTGTCAGAGGTGAATAAGGAAACATTCAAGACAGAAAATAGATTTTTAATAGCTTCTGTAACTTAATTGTTTTTATTTAAACAGAGAGGTATTAAGCCCTATGAACCCCTCTTTGACTATGCTCTTAAACAATATTTTCTGCTTCCTTTCTGGTTTGATTGCCAAATTATAAAATATGCAAGGTAGAGGTACATTATAACATTTAAAAAAAAAAAAAAGAATCGAATATTGAAATTTTATTAATCACATGAAATAAATTAAAAGCAGCTATTTATAAAAGATTTGGTGCTATTACAGTTTGGTAAGTATAATTTAAAAATTAAATCTGATTATTTAGGTTTGCAGTTAAGTCAAATATTTTATGCACACTATAAACATTACTGAAATTGCATTTTTAGCATTGTCTACATGGGGTGTCCATTACTGGAAAATGTCTAATTAAACATCCCAGTAATGGACACCCCCTCTTAAAACCTTAAAAATAAATGAAATTTTGTAAATGGCTGTTAATATATAAAATTCTAAGATTTCTATTGCTACTCAAACAAAAAAATTCAAATTTTGAAAGAAAATAAATAATATATATATTAATTCAATGAAGCCAGCTCTTAGCCCCTTCATTAAGATTTTCACAGAAAAACAACGAAACTTTGAAACATTATTTTCTGCTTCCTGATTGGTTTGATTACAAGTGTCAACAATAACCCAGTTTTATAAAACATGCAAAGGGGAATTATAAAAAAAATAATTAAAACTAAATATTTATTAGTTATTTTTTTATTAACCAAAAACATCCAGGGGTGTCCATTACTGGCACATCTACCCTATAATCCCAAGGTGCCTACTATTTAAAGGTTTTACAGTATACGATTTAATTTTATTATCAAACCCATTAAAACTTGTATGCAAATGTTATATGAAATTTAGTATAACTTGTAGCAATGACTTTATTTTATTGGATTAAGCACAATAATTAAAACACACATGAATCCAGTTAAAATACAAAGCTTGGTCAAGTTTTATTTTCAGCATCACAATTTTATAAAAACATGTCTATAACTTGACAACAAAGATATAGTGACTAATAAGATGAATTATTTTTTTTTTTTTTTACAATAGTTCTGAAAAAGAATTGTGAGATAATTCAAACAGTAAACCATTTAAAATAGAAAAAGTTATAATAATCAAAACCATACAAGATATCAATGTGGCTGACACAATAAAAGCTTTAAGCAATGCAGAGAAAATAAGTTCCTATTTCATACAATTGTAAAATTAATAGAAAGCTCCAGCTTATTACTGCAATCGACAGAGTATTAAAAAAAAAAAAAAAAAAAAAAAAAAAAAAAAAAACTTTAACGATATGATATGCAAATGTAATTTCATGCAAATTATTCTTTTTTGATGCCTTTTAATTGCGTTTCCGCAAATTCTTTTTGAAGACGTTGTAATGCTTCTTGTTGCTTGTCTTGTTTGCTGCCGAAGTCTTTTACCATTTCATCATTGCGTTTGAGTTCTTGTTTAATAAACAAAATTCTTTTCTCTACGTTTTGTTTAGCTTCCTCGATAGACTGAACAACTAATACAGGTCCGGTCATTTTATAAACTTTATTTTCAGGAGTTAAAAACTCCAGCTCTTTTTGAACGATTTCGTTTTCAGACAGCTGCCCCTCTAAAGTTTGCTTAGCAGTAATTGCTTTCTGCAATTCTTTTTGGATAGTTTTCATTTTATCAAACTCTTGAGAGAGTTTCTTTTGTAATTCTTCCGAAGATCCCATGGCAAGAATTTAATAAATGTACGCTTAGTTAATTTATCACAAATTTACGACAGAAAATGACTACCGAAAGTTTACTAAAAATAAAAATGTGAGCTCTCTCTAATTTAACCAACATTCCGGCAAAAGTAGTTCGTTTGTTTAGCCAAGTATATTTTATTTCGTGAGGCTGTTTAGCCGAAATCAGCGTTGGAAAATGACTGATTAGTAACGAAAGAAGTGAATAATGGCACATATTTGGATCAATATTTATATTTAATTTTTTTCTGATATTAATATGTTGTGTAACTTTTTAAATTAGGAAAAAAATAGCTTTTGGTTGTGTTGTGACGTCAGGTGTGTCTGCGCATGCGATTTGACGTTGACATTTTGATAACTTGGGATTTATATATTATATAATTCATTTAGTTAAATTTTCGAATCGATTTTTGTTGAGAATCGACGTGAAAAATTGTAAACCTGGTTGATTTCAAAACTGCTTTAATTTTGAATACTTTTACTGTGCAGCATTCATAAATGTGCATGATTTTGTTTCTGCATTCTTTATAAGCCATATCTATTCATTGTTTATGTTTCCTGTTTTTAGATACATTATAAGCGGTTTGTTTATATTTTGCATTTCAGTTCCAAAGTGACTAAATTGTGTTTAAAAAAAAATAATAAAAAAAAAAATGGCAGATGCCACAGTAAAATGTAAGAGTTTTGTTTCTGAAGCTGAACTGGAAGCTCTTCGTAAAAAACGCCAAGAAGAATGGGAGAAAGTGCGAAAACCGGATGATCCATTAGGTAAACAGAGTGGACACAAAAATCTGCGAGTCAGATTGATTCACTTTCAGTAAACTGAGAATATGACTTTCAAAAACATGACAAATACATAAAACAATAGCATTCTGTACGCAGTAACAGATCAACTATAATAAATGTTAGATTATCACACACTCACACATATATGACATAGTAACAAATATTCAAAATGATTAGATATAAATGTAACAAATATTCAAAATGATTATATAAATGGTGCTGCGTCTGTAAATAGTATTAATAATGTTGTAATAATAGAAACCATAAAATGGTACTTTTCGGTTAGCCGGGTGCCAGTGTAATGTATACACACATATATATTTATACACATACGTATGTATATATATGTGTGTGTATAATATGTATCATATATGTGTATATCTAACACTGGTGCCCGGCTAACCGAAAAGTACCCATAAAATCATTTGAGTACTGTAATAAGTAACACATTTAGTTTTAGTTCTGCATAAATACATCCTTATGTGCAAACCAGCTGTTAAATTTTAAAAAAAAAAGTAATATCTGAGGGGCCATAGACCAGTGACAATCAGTTAAAATTCTGAAATAGCCAATTCTATTATAGTACAAGTAAGCTCTAGAGCTGCATATACGGATTTCTAGTCTAATATGCATGTTATAATGAACAACTGTTACATAGTATTCTAATAAAAGGCTGTACATACCGGGTGTCCCAAAAATGACTGATTATATTAAAATTTAATAACTTGTAAATGGTGACAGATATTTAAAAAATTCTTGTCTGAGTGTTATGCAAGATGTCAGGAGTTTGTATGCTGTGATTCTGAGTTTTAGTTACAAATAGCATCGATAAATGGTGCTGCAAGCAATAATTGTTAAATCCAGGCTTGATTTTTTGGCCTCACTTTTCTTCCATGCGAAAAAAGGTGATTGAAATCAAAATGTATTGAATGGATCCCGAAGTACCAAAAATTGGGTCTGGACTAGGGATGCACCGAATATTCGGTATCTATTCAGTATTCGGCCATGTTACTGAATATTCGGTTTGGCCAAATATCAAACTATTTAGTATGCCGAATACCAAACTATTCGGTATGCCAAACATTCGGTTTGGCCGAATATCGAAATATTCAGCCGAACCGAATAGTACTTTAAAAAAACTTTTTAAGTACCTATTATTTAAGAAAATTAACCAAACACGAGGATTTTCATAAGAATTAATTATGTACAAATGCAAGTTCCTGAACATTGTGCAGTAAATAATGTTTCTTGCTAATGTTTTAAGAATAATGTTTACAATCTCTGAAAATGGTCATCCACTCCAGACACCGATCCAGGATGCATTTAAAAACTTCCCTGCTTAATCAAGGGAGTAGAACCGTTATTCTTGCTAAGTTACCACCATTATAAAATTTGAATCGATTGTATTACTTATTTATTTTTACTTTAGTCTCTTCTTGACAAACAAATAATATATGATCCTGTACAATTTTTCCTCCGATTTTCTCACAATTTCTCTTTGATTTTAAAATGTTTGTTTTAGAATTTAAGAAAATTTTCATTTGTTTTAATTCTCAGAAAGAAGCCGGGAAATTAAAAATTTTATTAATTGAAAAAAAATTTATAACTATCCTCTTCCTAAATAACTCAAAACAGATTTTTTTCAGCATAAAGTTTATTTGAAAAAAGCTCTTGTTTATTAGAATAAAAGTTTCTGTTTTAAATATTATGTAAAATTGTTTTTAAATTTAACATTTTAATGCCTTTAAACTTTGAAATATAAAAGTATTTGACAAGCCGAATATTTGGTATTCGGTTTACCTATTGGCTGAATATTCTGTATTCGGCTAAAGTCACTATTCGGTGCATCCCTAGTCTGGACTGAGCACCTATTGCACTCTGCGTCATCTATTGTTTAAAATTCAAACTAAAATAAAGAATCACAGTAAAAAAACTTCTGACATCATACATAACCCTCCTGCAAGAATTTTAGGTAGCTTTCATTATAAAAAGCTACCTATTGCAGCCGTTCGGAGGAAAGCGATTTCAAAAAATTTTGGTATATTTTCACCGATCATGACCCCCAGACCCCGAAACCACCCTCCGTTCAAAATTGATATATATATATATATATATATCCATATATATATATATATCTGACCTATGTCACACTGTAACTCTCGTATTTATGAACCGATTTGGATGTAATTTGGTGTGTACATAGTACGCACCAATATCTAAACCGAGTTCGTTGGCCAGCTTCATCCGCCATTTTGTTTCAAAATGGCGGCCATTTAAAAAAAATTTAAAAATTTAAAATTTGAAATGTGGTACCAAAAAATTAAAAATGGAAAAATATTTTTTTCTTATGTAATTGACCTTTATACAAAGACTCCGGGGCAGTTTTTGTTTCGTCTATATCTTAAAAAATGGCTGAGTTATAGCATTTTGAATTTCTAGCGTGGCTGACATTTTGAAACGTCCTGAATTTTGTCACGCGATAAAAGGAGTATTTATGAACCGATTTGGATGTAACTTAGTTTATCCATAGTACGTACCAATGTCTCGACCGAGTTCGTTGGCTAGCTTCATCCGCCATCTTGTTTTAAAATGGCGGCCATTTAAATTTTTAAGAAAAATTTAAATTTGAAATGTGGTACCAAAAAATTGTAAATTGAAAAAATATTTTTTTCTTATGTGTTTGATCTTGATAAAAAGATTCGGTAGCAGTTTTTGTTTCGTCTATATCTTAAAAAATGGCTGAGTTATAGCATTTTGAATTTCTAGCGTGGCTGACATTTTGAAACGTCCTGATATTTGTCACGTGATAACAGACGTATTTATGAACCGATTTCCATGTACCTCGGTGTGTACATAATATATACAAATATCTCGAACGAGTTCGTTGGCCAGCTTCATCCGCCATATTGTTTCAAAATGGCGGCCATTTAAAAAAATTTAAAAAAATTAAAATTTAAAATGAGATACAAAAAAATTGGAAAATGAAAAAGATTTTTTTTGTATGTGTTTGACCTTAACACAAAGATTCCGGAACAGGTTTTCTTTTGTCTATATCTAAAAAAATGGCTGAGTTATAGCATTTTGAATTTCTATTGTGGCTGACATTTTAAAATGACCTGATTTTTGTCACGCGATAACAGGCGTATTTATGAACCGATTTGGATGTAACTTGGTCTGTACATAGTACATACCAATGTCTCGACCGAGTTCGTTGGCCAGCTTCATTCGCCATCTTGTTTCAAAAGGGTTGCCATTTAAAAATAAATTAAATTTAAAATTTAAAATGAGGTATTAAAAAATTGGAAAATGAAAAATATTTTTTTTATGTGTTTGGCCTTGATAGAAAGATTCTGGAGCACTTTTTGTTTCTGAAAGTTTGTTCTTTTGTTTATGTATCTTAAAAAATAGTTGAATTATAGCACTTTGAATTTCTAGCATGGCTAACACTTTGAAACAATCTTGCATTTGTCACGTGATAACACACGTATTCGCCTATTTCGATGGAAGAAGGCATGTGGATAGTATGCATCAATATCTCGACCAAGTTCGTTGGCCAGCTTCATCAGCCATCTTGTTTCAAAATGGCGGCCATTAAATTAAAAAAAATTATATTTAAAGTGAGGTGCAAAAAAATTAGAAATTGAAAAAGGTTTCTTTCTTAAGTATTTGACCTTGATATAAGGGTTCAAGAGCATTTTTTGTTTGTCTTTATCTTAAAAAATGGCTCAGATATAGCAGTTTCAATTTCTAATGTGGGTGACATTTTGAAAAATCTTATTTTTTGCCTGCGACAACACTCGTATATATCAACCGATTCCGATGTGAGTGAGCATGTGCACAGCAATTACTAAGGTCTCAACCAAGTTCACTGGTTAGCCTCATCCACCGTGTTGTCTTAAAATGGCAGGCACTTTAAGAAATCGCCGAATTTGGCAGCCAAATATAAGTTATTTTAAATAAAAGCAGCTTGGATAAAGCTGACTAATTTCGCGAAATTCTCGTTCATAATGATTTAGTATTGATAAAAATTAGTATTGAATCTCCTATATTCGGTTTCCACTAAATTGAGCTTCGTGTGTTTGAATAATATAAGTTGGCTTTTTTAAAATAAGGAATATGAAAGCTACCTCTTCCTCCCGGCACTGGCCGGAAGGACTTTTTTTAATATCTGTCACCATTTGAAAGAGTAATTGAATTTTAAAATCATCGGCTTAGATGCCTTATGTTCCCTCAGCCGTTGTTTTGAATTGTTTGGCGATTTTTTGTTGCCGTGTTGGCGGTGTTTATAGTTATGGCAACCTCGATATGTGGAACCCCGTGTGATGTGAGTATTCTGACGTGTTGTGTTTTGGTAACCCTGAGAAATGGTGGTTTTTGTGGATGTATTTTGATATTGTGTTGTATCGTCCTGTCTTTTTATTTTTATGTTAAATTTATTGGATGTATTTGACTGACTACGGTTTCTGTAATCCGTTTAAACGCTTTTGCTGAAGTAATTAAGAAATATGAGGCAATTTTGAGAAGAAAAGTAGGTTTGTTTATTATGTCTCAATGCGTATTCATAAGCCTATTTTGGAAAATGACGGTGTTGTTATGAGAGAGATTTCGTGCTGGAGCTTTCAAGAAAGCAGATATCTGTTAAGGTATGTTGATAATTTTCTGTATATTTTGCTGCTTTAAGAGTTACATTATGAGATTGCTAGAAAGCGAGAACTGCTGAATTTTAAGAATGCTACACCGGGAGAACTGCTGAATGCAGTGATGTTTTTTTTTTTTTTTTCGGTTAATGTGTGCGAAGCGCTCATACAAGATTATTGATTGCCACTTTAGCAAATTTTGTTTATTATTTACATTTTATTTTCGTTAAGCGAAACATGCGTATAAACCGGTGCTTGGTGACATTTACTACTTGGCGGAAAAGGGGTTTTCACGCCAAGAAAAATTCCAAGATGGTGGCTGTGGGAACTTATGACATCTGTTCCCTTTTTGGAAAGATTTTGGACCCCCCTCCCCTAGTAATATTTTTATCGGTGTCTAAAAATTCTTTTTAGTTTTACATTTTTCTTACCTTTCCTTTTTATACGTTTACATATACAGGTATGGTGGTTATACATTTATTATTCACATACTTTACTAATTTAAATAAGTTAATAAAATATCACCAGGGCTTGAAATTCAATTTCTCCCAGGAGGGGAGTCTCCCATCTCCCTCCCAACATTTGTAAATGGAGGGGAGTTGAGCTGTTTCGGAGGGAGGAAAAAAAATCTTTAAAACCTACTGTTATTTTACGAGTCATTTAAAGAATTACTGATATTAACCTTTTACAAGCCAATGTTCCATAAATGGAACATCAATTTCAAAATTCTGTGAAAAATACAATTTTATTCGCATTGCTCTATAAAAATTATTATGTAAAAAGAATGTGTGGATTGATTTTTTGGCGTCGATATTGCGTTAATAAAATAAATAGTGTGTACGGGAGAAAATCACAATTTCGGTCTTTTTTTAGACTTTTCCTCGGACAAAATTCAAAAATTCATATAAAATTCAAAATTTAACATGTTTTTTATAACAAAGTGAGAGTAATTAAAAATGATCATTTTATTCATATAACATAAGTTCTAACAAATAAAAAATATTTTTGTTGTTTCTTTTATTATCACAAATTTGCATGTTCCAGATATGGAACATTGGTGTGTAAAGGTTTATTTTTTAACATGATAAAGTTCTTTGATTACAGTGCATATAAATATTGATATAAAATTTTCGAATACGAGAATTTTGGTAAGTGTCAATGAAAGAGGTTTACAACTTTCATCTACTTTCTATTTCCTTGCACACCTCCCCTCCTGACACCCCCCTGCGCCCATTTTTCACACAAGTTCTCCGGTCTGAAGGATTGCCGCTGAAAAACACTTGTGTTTGTTGATAGTTTTAGACATTGTTTATGGCTCAAATTGAGAGCCAAGATAAGATTGGAGAGGTAATATCAGAAAATAAGGACTTCTTATTCTTTTTACTTCCCTCTGTAACTGTTTTTCAGTTAGTTAGGATACGTCGCACAGAAAGAGATGTCTCATTTAAAACCATTTTGTACATCAGAAGAACGCACTTGAATACTTTTATGAATTATCGGGTGATTCTGATGATGAATGCATTGATATTTGTAAATTACCTCCAGAAGAAAGTGGATGTTTAATAGATGAGGAAAATATAAATGACATTTTTTTAGTCTGTTCTGCCAGCAGATGTTTATGGTGAAATTGAAATAGCTCTAGAAAAGTAGATGACATTGAAATTTCTAATGAAGACGGATTTGATCCTAAAGTACTTTCAACGTCAAAGGGAAGGCTGAATTTGAAGCGAAAAATTATGTAGAAAGAGAACAATATCCAACATCGCTGTGAAAAAAAACGCAAAATTTAAAAAAATTCTAAAAACTAAAAACATTGCAAATATTTCTGAAATGCTTACTGAGTTGGTTACCTTACCTCTAGTTGAAATACAAGTTCTTTCTAATCGAATATCTACCGCGTGTAGCAAATATGACGGCATTTTATGCATTTTAAAAAGGAAAAGTTATAGCTGTAGATGAAAATAATATGTCAATATTTTGGATTATTGTTGTTTAGTGGATGTCACCAAGTACTCGGAGAAAACTTATATTGGAACACTCAAGAAGATCTATTGGTTGCAATTGATTCTTCAGTAATGCCTAGAAATAAATTTAGAAAGCTAAAAAAAATATTGTTATAGATAATCGCACCTTTAAATTAGGGAGAATATTTATTTATCCTTGTATTTTTTACACTTTCATTTTTATGATTACTGCGCTGTGAATTTTAGTACAGGCATTATTATTATTTTCTTATGCTGTTTTTATAATTTTTTTACTGTTCTGATAAATAATTGTAAATTTTTTTATACAGTAATTCCTGATCATCATCTACATAATAAATACATTTTTAATTTAGTGGCAAAGCTTTTTCTGTGAAAACTTTCTACCGCTTCTTGACAATTTTCCTGGAATCTTGACCACAATGAAGGCTCGACGGGCGAAGCCCGGCTATTTTTCTGCTTAATCTGTGTTATTCCTGAATAAATTTTATAACTTAACATGTAGTTATTAAAAATAATGGGCATTGAAATAGAAATTTTAATTTAAATATCGTTAATCATATTTTATAAAAACATGTGAAAAAACTAAGTGTTTCCTGCCAATGTTCCATTTCTGGAACATGTTATAAATCCTATACAAAAAATTTTTTTTGAAAAAAAAAATTACTCATAGTGCTTATGTTTGAGTTTTAATGTGATTTTTACGAATAAATAGTTTGTGTTATCTTTCAATCATAGTGCAGCGTTTAAAAAGTTAATACAGAAATGACAAAATAGCATTGAAGCGATTTAAATCAACATCTCCTCCCAGTGCTAGTTATTTTTGTTGCAGGTCGAATTAACTCTGTTTTGGGTTTGTGTCAATTTCAGGCTGAGTGTAGATTCCTGGAAGTTGGGTTCTGGTTACACCTAATTTTTCAAAAGCTAATTCAGTATATTATTTCAGATTAAAAACTAACCTATAATAATAAACATAGATATTTGTGTGTGTGTGTGCTGTTTTCTAAAGAGACCGCTGTGTTTTTTCCATGACCCTTTGACAAAATTCCCGTTTTCCCCCGCGATCCTTGATGAAATTCGCATGGGTTTTTTTTTTTTTGCGTTCCTTGGTTGAAATTCACATTTTCTCAGTGCCACTTTCACTAAATTTGTGTTTATTCCACGATCCTTTGACTAAATTCGCATTTTTTCGCGATCCATTGATGAAATGCATGTTTTATTCGCGATACTTTGATGAAATTCGTGTTTTATACCTGATCCTTTGACGGGATTCATGTTTCTTCCTCGATTCCTTGACGAAATTCGCGTTTTTCCGCGATCCTTTCACAAAATTCACGTTTTTTCTGCGATCCTTTGACGCAAACGAAATTTAAGTTTTTTTTTCCTACAATCCTTTGAAATGTGTGTTTTTTTTTTTTTTTCGTAATCCTTTAACGAAATTTACATTTTTTCCATGATCCTTTGACTGAATTTACGTTTTTTCCGCGATTCTTCGGCAGAATTCGCTTTTTTCTGCAATCCTTTGACGAAATTCGCATTTTCTCCACAATCTCTTGATGAGATTCGTGTTTTTTCCACAACCTTTTGAAGAAATTTGTGTTTTTTCATCATCCTTTGACGAAATTTGTATTTTTTCGTCATTACTTAACGAAATTTGCAGTTTTTTCGCGATCCTTTGAGGAAATTTGCATTTTTCTTTTTGCCATCTTAAGACAAAATTCGCGTTTTATCTGCGATCTTTTGACAAAATTGATTTTTTTTGGACTCGATTGACGAAATTGATTTTCTCAGCGCTCATTTGTCGAAATTCACAATATTTTTCCGTTGTATGTTTCCATTTTCGAACTTATGACCATTTTTTCGTAATTTTTGGAACTGAATGCCTTAAATTTTTGGGGATTTCGGAACAGAATAACCCTTGATTCGCTAATCGGCCGCGGTAAATAACGCAAAAAAGCTTGTCAATCGAATGCGTGATAAAAATTGGTCGATTGGTTGCAGGAAAAAATAGTTAATTTCAACGATCTTTCGCGGTAAAAAACTTGTGAAATGTGTCAAACGGTCATGCGAAAATATCCGAAATTCGCAGGGTGGACACGAAAGTTGATCTTAGTTCGAAATGCAAGATTTTCTGGAAAATGGTGAAGTTTTTGGGGCGGGAGTCTCCCGTCCATGATATTTTTTTAGGGCGGGATTTCAAAATTTTGGGTATGAATCCCATCATCCGCCCTGAAATTCAAACCCTGATCACTATATTATATGAAATAACATTTTAAAGAAATAATATTTAAAAGTATTTACTAATATCTTTTTGTTGCATAATGCATGCATTGAACCATAATATATTGTCTTCTTTCACTTTCCCCTTGAATGGGCGGGGGGTAAGCAGAAGTTCTTATAAACAAAACAGGTGGACAACATTCTTCCCCATTTTTTACTAGTAAACATGGCAAGTATCCTTTCGAGGCTCATTTTTCTATCAACGAATTATATCTGCATATGGCAGAAGAATAGGAATGGAGAATATTGGGATATCAAATATTTTGGAATGAAATGATTTTATAATCCTTTAATGGTTTTAATAATAACTTTGTATTTTCATAAAATTAGATAACATACCAAAAAAAAAAAAAAAAAAAGATAACAGAATATATTGATATAAAAAAAGTTAAAAAATAAATAAATTGGTTGGATCAAAAATGATAACGATATCAAAAGACAAACACCTCTTCCTCCCAAGGGATATTTTACCATATCAAGTGCCAGAACCCCCTCCCCTTCCACCTAAAGTGATAATGTTATATATATATGTATTATAATAATTAATTATTAATGAAAATATTGATTTTAAGCTATGTTGACAATTTAATACTAACCGTGTTATTGATAAGGCTCATTATCTAATAGGGGAGATTCCTAAGGATGAGAAAGCACCCTATAGACTAGATTTGCAATATTGCTACTCCAGTATTTGTGTTATTAATTAGATTTTTTTTTCTTTTGCAAAAACTTTGTTTATTGTTGCCTTTTTTATTCTGATAGTTTCAGTGGTCTAAAAGCGTAGTTCGATTACATGTCTATTAGGGCTGGGTTGATATCAGAATTTTAATATCATAATATATCGCTGACCAAATATTGGTATTTTTGATATATCGATTAATGCAATTTTCCTGGCATGTCACACTGTGATGTGTGCAAAGTAAAAGGCTTTCTGCTGTCATGTACAAATATCTTTTCTAGTTTTTTAAACTTCTAATTAATAATTATGCCTTATATAACGCATGTATGTGGAAGGTAACAAGTTCTGTATTTTACAAATAATTTTCTATAATTAAAATATGATTGTTACTGAAAATGAATGTCATTGTCCTGGCCTGCTCATTTTAGTTCTTTATGAGGTATAAAGATTGCGCTGCAGAGTAATTCTTCTTGTTCTTGACACAGTTCAAGTCAGAGGTAGTAAAATCATTGCTACCAGCAAGATCTTTTAGATATTTCTTTGAAAATAATGTGTTTAAAGGCTTTGTAAAAATTGAATAGACTTTTATTATGTCATATTCCTGGCTTCTATAAATTGCAAATAAAACTGAACATTACAGTGAATTTGAGGTACTATAGAAGAAACATGTTCCTTTAAACAAAATTAAAATATTAGATCTAAAAATAAAAAAACAAGAATGTGAAAAATGTTTTAGAATGAAATTGTCATTAACCGGGCATACTTATGCAGGGTGTCTACAAAATCTGGAAATCAGGGAATCATGGAAAAATCAGGGAGGTTTATCAATCAGGGAAAACTCAGGGAACTTTGTAAAAATACTCGAAAATCAGGGAAATTTGTCTATATTCAAAAATATTTGCATTTTCACCTTTCCAATGAGACAGATTCATCTGTTACATACCATATTTTTTCACATGCTGAATTGAATAGTCTTTCCCAATATTTAAAAAAAGATTCACATGGTATGAGTTTTGATATTTAATGCAAATTAAGGTGATCAGATGTCCTCATTTTCTGTAGATAGCGCTTATATTGAATGCAATTTACCCATTTTTAAAAATTTTAAATGATACATTAGCATAACCTGAGCAGGTGGCCAGCTTAATCCAATTAGCTATCCCATCAGATGTAGATAAATCTTAAAATTGAATATTTTTCAGAAGATAAGGAAATTTTCTGGTCACTCTATATCCATTGGACTTAATGTGAAATTCTTGGACTAAATTTTGAGTTCGGATTTGGATTTATAAAACTATCAACCAATAATTAATGAATATTAGGCAATTTTTATGTTTTTTCTCCCGAATGAGATATTAGCAAGCTGAATAAGTCAGAATCGGCATATATTAAAAAAATACCGTATGTGTATTGTTAATAATGGAAATCAGGGAAGTGTGATAAAGATAGTCAGGGAAATCAGGGAACTTTTTTTTACGGTTTCTGTAGACATCCTGTTATGCCAAGAAAATGATACATAATTACAATTACATAAAAATGAACTTAAGCTCTTCAAACTTTAACAGTTTTACACATAAATTTCTTTATTCAGCTGTTCAACAAACATTTAAAAAAAAAATTAGAAGCTTTGAAACAATTTAAATTTTCAAAGTTTTTGTTTTCAAAATCTCACATTTTGTGATATTGTTCCATATGTGTGTGTGCATTGATTATCTAGAAAAAACAAAAATTCAATGTCTTAATTTATAATATTGAAAGGCTACATAAATTTAAATTTTTATATATTGCTTTAAAAAGTGCAAATATTTTTCCTGCAGATCTGATCTAAAATGTGTGTTATTGAAAACTTTTGGAAAGTTAAGCATTATAAATTATTCAAATGAAACAAGAAAATGTACATAAGACAATAGATGTTAAATAAAAATAACTTTACCTATAAATTAAAAAAAAAAAAATTATTATAATGAAAAAAAATCTGTATTTTTGGGCAGTAAGGAACACCTTCTTTTAGTTATTACATTGCCCCCTATACTGAAAACTCTTTCTCACGGCGCACTCGATCCTTGACTGTTTGCCCATATCCCGGTATGTGTGCGACACCTGCAAAAAACTGCAAATATCACGCAAGTGTGGATATTGGCACGGTATTTCCAAAAGCAACCAACTTTCGCTCTGATATTCGGTAAATCTGAAATTTTGTAACTCCATAATTTTCGAAACTTTGGAAGTAAGATGAAATACTGTTTGAAATAATATATCGGAAGGATTTAAATCTCAATATCGTTATCTCGATCTTAAATAAATATCGATATACTACAGTATATCGCCAGCCCTAATGTCACTTACTATTAATGTACGTAAAAGTCTGTCTGTTGGTAACAAAAGCCTGTGTCGCCAGAACTACTTTCCTCACAGGCGATGCAGAGAGTCTTATAATATGTCGATTCAGGCCGCCGTTTTCTCAGAAAAACCGACTTTGCGGTTTTGAGAAAATCCCGCGGTAATTACGGACATCATTAGCTAATTAACAACTCATTATCGAAGAAAAATTGAATCTTTTTATCAAAAGCATCAATCTGACTACAATTGGACCCTTCCGCGAGGCTAACTTTGGAGTAGCATTGGAGGATGAAACGGGACCCCGATTTTATTTGACGAGGCTAGCTACTGGGAGATAAAGCGAAATCGCATTAGATTTCCTACGCACCCTCTCAATATACACCTTAAAATAAAGGTAAAGTAAATCCCGGACTGAATAACATGCAAGCTTAGACTTACAAGGCACAACCATGAAGTTATGGCTGTTTTTATTGACCTTTTTAAGTTAAGCAAATACCCCCCCCCCCCCCCCCACACACACACACACACACACATTATACACCTTAAATTAAAGGTATTAAAATTTCCGAACTGAAAATCATAATAACTAAGCTTTACAAAGTCTCTCCAGAAAGTTATGGCCGAAAAAAGCAAATTTCTGCAAAATTTTTCTTTCAAAAGACAATAACTCGGTAATTTGTGCCCCTATAAGTAGGAAGTTCCGCCTTGGAAAATGTTTGTCCTATGCAGATTTTTTCCATATTTTCTGTCTATGATATCAGCTAAACTCTATTTCCTAAGGGGGAGAAGTTAGGGGGCCCGGGGGGGGGGGGGCACCAAAAATATTTTTAGCATCATTTTGATTGCATTTTTGGTTATAGCTCTTCAAAACAATTCTACTACACACATCATTTCATTTTTCGGGTGCTGGCCCTTAAAGGGTTAACTTTTTCATCTTCTCTTGTTTCTTAAATATTATAGTCATGTTGCATATCAATCTGTTGGGCATCACGAGCCCTGTTTGTCCCCACCTTTCTCTTCCCCCTCCCCCCCTCTCTCGATTTTTTGCCGCGACTGACGGACGAAATCGCGATGTTTTACCGCGACTTGCAGACGAAAATCGCGATGTTTTGCCGCGACTGACGGACGAAAATCGCGATGTTTTGCCGCGACTGACAGACGCAAATCGCAATGTTTTGCCGCGACTGACGGACGAAAACCGCTGTTTTGCCGCGACTGACGGACGAAAATCGCGATGTTTTGCCGCGACTGATGCACGAAAATCGCGATGTTTTGCCGCGACTAACTGACGGAAATCGCGATTTTTTTTGCCGCAACTCACTCACCACGGGTTATTCTGAGAAAAAAAAATTCTGAAATTCACAGCAAATTTTCTAAAAGGTTACAGCAGAGGGGTGAGGGGGGAATACACTCCCGACACTAACTATATGTTGACAAAATTATTGTTCTTTCGCGATCGTTTGACGAAATTTGCGCTATTCATTATATCTTTGATGAAATTTGCTGTTTTTCGCAATCATTTTGATGAAATTTGCTGTTTTTCGCAATCATTTTGACAAAATTTGTGGGGGTTTTGCGATCTTTTGACGAAATTTGCGGGGATTTTTTTCGCGATCGTTTGACAAAATTTGCGAGGATTTTTTTCGCGATCATTTGACGAAATTCGCGTTTTCCCCTTGATCCTTTGGCTAAATTGGCGATTTGTTTTACGAACAATTGACGAAATTGATTATTTTGACGGAAATGATTATTGTCGAAATTCGCGCTATTTTTTATGTCCAAATTTTCGGATTGATGACCGATTTTTTTAATTTTAGGAACCGAAGGCCTTATATTTTCGAAACAGCGATTTTTTTTTGCCTGGACTGTAGATTCCCGATGTTTTGCCGCGACTGACTGACGAAAAGCGCGATTTGTTGCCGCAACTGACTGACGATAACAGCGATTTTTAGCCGCGACTGACTGACGAAAACAGCGATTTTTTGCTGCGACTGATTGATCAGAACAGCAATTTTTCGCCACGACTCATTGACGAAAACAGCCATTTTTTGCAGCAAATGACTAACGGAATTCGTGATTTTTTTTTTTTTTTTTTTCAGAGCAGAGAGTGATTGACAAAATTCGCGATTTTTATCATTGCCGATCACCGGATTTCAGGATATTTTTTCCTCAACTGATTAACGCAATTCGCGATATTTTGTCGCGACTAACAGCCGAAATTAAGAGTTTTTTGCAGAATGAAAAAAATTGCGTTTTTTATCAACGATCTAGATGAATTTCACGATTATTTGCAGCGACTGATTGACAAAAAATGAAACTTTTTTCAATGATCGTTTGGCGAAATTTGCGATTTTCTGCCGCGAGCGATTGTAGAAATTCGTGGTTTTATCGACTAATAGACAATTTTCGCGATATACTTCAACGACTGATTGACGAAATTCGTGATTTTTTGCCTCGATCGATCGAAGAAATTCGCGATATTTTTGCCTTAAATTTCCGTATTTTCTACCTTATTACCGTACTTCCATATTTTATCCTACATTTCCAGAGAAACTCCGGAATTTCCGGAGATATTGGCATCTATGCATACGGTGCCGTAGGCATCGAGGACCAGGTTCGACTTTCGTTATAGCGAATTCTTTTTAAAAAGAGTTTGCAGTGCGTGTGCAGCACGCCTGCTATACGGTGCTGAATGCAGCGGGGACCCGGTTCGAGGTTCGTTCGAGCGAGATTGCCTTTTTTACAATATTTTTCAGGCATGCGCAGCACGCCTGCTATATGGTGCCGTAGGCAGCGGGGACCCGGGTCGAGGTTCGTTCGCTTCGAGATTTTATAAAAAAGGAGGGGTTCATGAAAAGGAGGGGCCCGCTAGCAGGCGAAGCCAGCTAGTCTATTAATAAATTTGTGTTTATTATTTTTTGGTACTTCTCCATTATCTTGCCAACCACTTTCCATTGCCAAACTGTAGCGCCCAATAAACAAATGGAAGAATGTTGCCATTGGAATCTAAATAATGGTAATCTAAATCTATATTGGAATCTAAATAATTGGAATAAAATAATTGGAATCTAAATAATAAAAGCACTTTTAATTTATTAAAATATCGCTGTTTGCTGTCCATCTTAAAAAAAAAAAAAAAAAACCTTAAGAAAACTTTAGAAAAATCTGGTAAAAAGGAATTATGAACGTAAAAGTTTGTGGAAATTAGGCTATTTTGTGTATGCATCATAAAATATTTAAGTTTTCTGAATAAAAATTTATGTTTCGTTTTAAATATGATGACATTTTTACTTGTGAAAGCTTTAAAATTCATGATTTATAAATATAAATGCATGGAATCTGCTACTTATTGTGTGACTTTCACATATAAAAATCATACGTTAAATGACTATTGTTATTGATACCATTGATGTCAAAATATTTTTAATCATGTTCAGTTTCTTTTAATACAGTCACAACAACAAAAAAATTTGATTAATTATGCTAAAAACATATATTTTAAATAATCTTAAAAATTAAAATTAAATTTAAAAAAAGAAGCATTCATTGTGATGATCCATGAGTGCTTGAATTATTATATAAGGCAAAACTGTTAGCGCAGCATACAAGATCATCTTGTATCTTGTTGATGATCATTGACCCATAGTATTGGCGACAATTCTGATTACAAAAGATTAAATGTAAAAAATATGCTGTAATCTATCAAAACAAATTTGACTTTACAAAAAATACAATTGAATGATTTTCCCGTATATTCAAATAAGCCTTATTTCATAATAATCAATAGAATTGCTTTTGATTAATTACCATAATTTAGAGTAATGAGTTTGTTATAACTATGTAGATTTTTTTTTTTCACGAATTAGAGACCTAGCTAGATAGTTTTCTTGTGCCCAAACTAATATAAGAGCCAAATTTTGTGAAAATAGTTATAGCCGCTTTTGATATATGGCAGTATTTTCAATGCTGAGTTTGTTTTCTGAATTCGAGACCTTGCTAGTTCGTTTTTTCATGCTCAAATCAGTATAAGAGTGTATAATTTCATGTAAATCGCATGAGAAATTTTCGATTTATAACAAGCAGAATTTTCAGCACCGAGTTTGTTTTAAACTGTCAAAGTGTCAAAACAAATTTTCTTGAATTTGCAACCTAGCTAGACCATTTTCTCATGCTTGATTTAGAGTAAGAGGCCAGTTTTGTGAAAATCTTCTCAGCCGTTTACAATATTATTCATAATCTGGAAAGTCGTTTTCTTGTTTAATATATATGATTAAAAAAACTGGAATATAATAATTCTAACTACTGATTAAAAAATAATTCAAAAAGAAATTCTGTTACTTACTTATTATCTGGGACTGGTAGATAGATCATAAAAATGTTTGCCAATCGCCAATTTTGTTTATTGTTGTTAATTACCAGTCATATTCAAAATGTTATCAATAAACGGTAATTGGCAAAATTTCCTGTGGTTTGAGTGTCTATCGGAATGGATATAATATATATATTATGTAATGTAGAGATACTTTATCAATGAATATATCTATAATATGTGCTATTATATCATATATTATTAGTTATACATGTATAAATACTTCCGCCTTTGCCTTTAATATAGCAAGAGCAAGTATATAATGTTAACTTGTTAACTCTGCAGTCAAAAGGAAGAAAGCAAATAATATAAAATAATGGTTACAGTAATTAATATTTTCGGGAGCATTGTTGGTGCAGTGAATATAACCTGGCCCAGATAATACATAAGTACCGAAATTCCTTAAGAGGCTACTTCAGTCAGGCGAAAACACCCATTCGCTAATGTTAATCCTATGGATGAAATTTTTTAAGATATCTCATTAATTCTTTTTTGCATTGGCTAGCTAAGATCGATCTGTACAAAGACCGTTTTTTACTTTTTTGATTTTGTGTACAGAGTTTTTTTATTAGGATGCTTTTATTTTCGAAACTGGTTTCAAAAGTGAAAGTATCTGAATAAAAAGAACTGCAAAAAAAAAAATCGAAAAAGTAAAAAAAGGGCCTTCATAAAGATCGGCCTCAGCTACTCAATGAAAAAAAAAAAAAAAAAAAAAAAATTAAAAATATTGAAATGCAAGCAAGCTTTCTTAAAAAAAAAAAAAAAAAAAAATCCATAGGATTAACATTAGCGAACGGGTTTTTTTGTATGACTGAAGTAGCCTCTTAAGGATGTTCATTACTGGCACATCTACCCTATATAAAATTGAGTGATGATAGTGCTTATTTTAATTAATATGTATCTCACATATAGTCGAACTCAATTAATACAAGATGCAAGGGAATATTAAAAGTCCTTGTATCAATCATTACTCGTAATAACCATGAAGATGAAAAATAATCTTAAAACCATGTACATAATTAAACTTATTAATACCATTCATTCTTTAATTATCTCATATTAAAATTAACCTTATAAAGTTAACGTGGAATATTCAATCTTATCTTTGTAAGTCAGAGTTTCTAAAGAACTTTAGCTATTCCAAACACATAAATGATGTGCAGTACTGGTAACATTGCAATTGTCATTACAATTTTCGAGTTATTGATTTCACATTTCCATTTCATTTTAACAGTGCAATAAGATATGAAAAGGCTGGTTAATATGTCCCAGATTCCATATATAAAAAAAGAAACAAGGATTTTCTTCCATGGCTCACCTGTAAGTCTACAAAGGGGCAGTGTTTGAAGCATTCTTATCTCTCCCTTATTCTTTCATTCTTTTAAGACCTCGGGACATTTCATTACATTTTCTTGGTTAAAGGGTTTACTTGAACTTTTAATTTCTGTCAATTAAAACTGATAAATTACTACTTTTTGACAGACAGTTGTAAAATGTAGAAATATTATCACTAAGAGTGAATAGCGTTTGGTAAGAAAAGGATTTCATATTTAGTATTTCCCCTAGGCATTTTCGTGAGGATGCGGCACCCTGCCTGTTTTTATATAGCTGCAAACGCGACCTGCCCATTTTGGGTTTGCAAAATTTTGCTATCGGCATATTTCAACTAACGACTTTTAACAATAGGTTGCGAAAAATTCCGGAAATTTGCAATCAGTCGTTGGATTTGAAATTCTAGTATTGATTGCGGGAAAATATATCCAAATTAATCTATCGATCGTGAAAAATATTGTGAAATTCGTCTGTCAGTCACGGAAAAATATTGCAAAAAAGTCTATCAATCGCGGGAAAATATTATGAAATTCGTCAGTCGGTCGTAAAAAGCTTACTCTTTTAGCCGGTTGCTGGAAAAAAGTCATGAATTTCGTTAATCCAACGCACGAAAATCTAAAAAAATAAAATCTCCAATCGTTCACGGGGAAAAAATAGCAAAATCTGTCGATCGTTCGTGGAAAAAGATCGTGTAATTCGCTTACGTTAGCATGAAAAAAAAAAACGCGAGTTCCACCAGTAAGCCTCAGAACTTACCCAATCGGTCCCAAGAATAAAATGCGCAAAATTCGGTAATATATAGCAGGAAAATATTGCCAATTATGTTAATCGATCACAGGAAAACAATCACGGAATTCTCCTGTAGGTCACGGGGAAAAACCTCAAAAATAGTCGATTGGTCGCGGTCCCTCCTCCCGGCACTAATTATGGATTTTTTCTGTGGCTCTTAGACAAAATTCGCGATTTTTCATCGATCTTTCGACGAAATTTGCGTTTCCCCCCCCCCCCCCCCCCCCAAACAAAATCCGTCTTTCACGACCTTTCGACAAAATTCACATTTTTTCTGCGATCTTTTGATGAAATTCGTGTTTTTTACATGATCATTTGATGAAATTCGTGCTTTTTCGCAATCTTTTGACAAAATTCATACTGTTTCCAAGATATTTTAACGAAATTCGCATTTTTTCTGTGATCATTTGACGAAATTCGTGCTTTTTCCACAATTTTTTGACGAAATTTGCATTTTTTCCGCGAACTTTTGACGAAATTTGCATTCTTTCCGCAATCTTTTGATGAAATTCACGGCAATGAAAAGAAAAATTTCAAAAACCCTTTTCTTAAAAAGTGCCTTCTTTATTCTGCTGAAGTGCCCTTTTTTGATGGAGCACCCTGCCCTTTTTTATTCTGGGGGAAACACTAATATTAAATGAGTTCGACTCTATATCAATATTCTAAACTACATATATATAAATAATACATATATATATATATATATTATATACCCTTTATTTTGAGATTACTGCTATCTAAAAAGTTTCAATGTCTCATCTAACATTTGTAGCAACCTGATGATATAGTTTATTATCTTGAACCATAAATATCAATTTTTCTGTGACTTTTCAAATTTTAATCATATTGTTTAAAATATTAGAGGCTCCCGAAGAAGAATATGATCCCAGATCTTTATTTGAAAGATTACAAGAACAAAAGGATCTCAGACAATCTGAGCTTGAAGAAAGCCGTCGACTGAAAAATCTTATTAAAGGGTTAGATGATGATGAGGTATCTTTCTTAGAATTGGTTGATCAAACCAAGATTGAAATGGAAACTAAACTATACCAAGAAGAAAAGAAAGAACTGCAAGAATTCAGGTAAGATTTTGTTTTTTAAATATTAAACGAAATCATTGTGATTGATTATCATATAAAAATTTGTTTATTGAAAATTTTGTTAATATTAATTTATTGCAAGCTTAAAGAAAGTGATTTCTTAATAATATATCAAATTTAATTTTATATTATTATTATTGCATTTTTTTATTGGGGTGGGGGTAGTAGTAATTGTGTACATTTGTTAAAAGAATGTTTGGCAATTTTCTTTGGTTTAATAAATTACAGCGAAATAGTTTTTAATTATTATAGAACTTCAAAATTATGATATTTTTTAAGCTGTCTTTTCTTTTTATTCTAAATTACATTATTTTTACATGAGTCTTTATTTGTATGGATCATTAATTTTATTATTCTAGATTCCATGGCTTGCAAACACGTAATCTGAAATATGCTGTAAAAGTTTTTCAAAAATATGTAGACAGTATTTTTTTAAAGAACCTTAATTGCAAGTTAAGAGGCTACTTCAATCACCTGAAAAGACCTGCTAAGTAATGCTAATCCTATGGAAGAAATTTTTAAAGATAATCTCTTTTGCATGTCAATATTTTTAAACAATTCTTTTTGCATTGGCTAACTGAGATCGATCAGTACAAAGGGCGTTTTTTACTTTTTCGATTTTGTTTACAGATATTTTTAATTAGGACACTTTCATTTTTGGAACCGGTTTCGAAAGTGAAAGCATCCTCTTGAAAAAAATCTGCAAACAAAATCGAAAAAGTAAAAGGGCAGATGTAGAGATCGATTTCAGCTATCCAGTGAAAAAAAAAAAAAAATCATTTAAAAATATTAAAATGCAAATGATCTTAAAAAATTTCTTCTATAGGATTAGCATTAGCGAGCAAGTCTTTCCAGGTGACTGAAGTAGCCCCTTAAGAAATGTCACCCTTTCTAATTAAGCTGGGGCGGGTTATGAACTGGAAAAATATAAATAGGCTAGATGCACGCCTGCATCTTTCCCCTATATTACTGCACACTTGTATGTTACTATCTTCCCTGTTCTGATGTCACATTTTTTGCACACACAAAAAATTTATTTAATAACTATTACTTACTGAAATAAATATCGTAAAACTATCAAGATCTTGCATGCATTATTTCAAGCTATTGCAGTTTAAAAGCAAAGAAAAAATTTATCTAATACCTGAGTAAAATACATATTTTTTATGAATTCTATTATGCAGTTTGGAAATAATGTGTACCATTGTTTTTACATGTGATGTCACAATATGGTTAACATGCTCTCCCTGTCAGATTTAATAAGAGTTTTCTCTCCTGCTTCTGAATGTGTTAATTTATCAACCCATTTGTTTCGAGAATTATTTCTTGAGATTATTTGAATTTTAAACATATAACAATTTCTTTTGTCATCTCTTATTTTACAGTTACTGACATATTTTACATTTATTGCTGAATTATTGGTTGTTTTTTGCCTTGCAGTGGGAAAGAGCACTTAGGCAAACAAGTGAAAATTCATTGGATAACACCAAATCTAATAATTATACTTTACACAAAAAAAAAAAAAACTAAGTGTAAAAGTGGATTGTCAATACTAATATTATAAAGAAGTAATGTTTGTTTGTTTCTAGGATATGTAATTTCTTGAACTACCAAACCAATTTCAAAAGTAATGATGGCAAATTGATGGCGACAGTCCCTGCTCCAACATAAGCTATATTTTATGTCGGTACCACTACCCCCAAGCCATGCAGGAGCAAAAAAAATTCTAAAATTGTAAAATACTTTTAAGACACAAATGCACATACAGGACAGTTTTTTTTTTAAATTAAAAGGGTTTAGAAAAAAAATTTCAATTTTGTGATACTGAAAAACTAGAAACTCGGAATTTTGCATGGCGGTTACTTTAAAAATATAAACTCTTACTAAGAAAGGTTTCTAAAAAAATGTTTTTATTAAAAGGGTGAAATGAGCAGAAAATGTTCTAAATTCTGATTTCTATGAAATTGTTAGAAATAGAAACTTGAAATTTATCATGGTTGTTACTTTTAAGATATAAATGATAACACATACAGTTAAAAAAAAACTGAAATTTAAAGTTACGAAATGCACAAAAAGCATTCTAAATTACGATTTTTATGTTATTGTTAAGGATAGAGACTTGAAATTTGTCATGGTTGCTACTTTTAAGACATAAGTACTCACACAAAACAGTATTGAGAAAAACGAAATTTAAAAGTGTGAAGTGCATGCAAAAAGTGTTCTAAATTAAATTTTCTATTTAATTTTTAAGGATAGAAACTTAAAATTTGACATGGCTGCTACTTTTAAGATGCAAATGCATGCACAGAACATTTTTTTTTTAATTCAAAATTTTAAATTGTGCAGGGAAAAAAAAATTCAAAACTTATGATTTTTGTGTTACTGAAGGTACTAAAAACTTAAAATTTGGCATGGCAGTTAGTTTTAAGATATAAATGCTTGCTAAGAATAGTTTTATAATATATATTTGGAATTTAAAAGGATGAAATGAATGGGGAGCTTTCTAATTTACTATTTCTGTGGAATTGTTAAGGATAGAAACTTGAAATTAGATGTGGCTATTACTTTTAAGACATAAATAGTCGCACAAAAAAGCAAAAAAAAAAAATTAAATTTAAAAGAGTGAAATTCTTAGTTTATTTATTAAATTCTAACTAAATTGGATGTCTTTAAAACTAATTAAAAAATGTGCAGTTTATAATTAAAATGCTTCATTATATAAATCAAATTTTGACCATAAAAAAGGTGGTTAAAACAAATGTAAGCTACCAGCATAACTTTTTAAAATTTTAGCCAGCTTTTTTTGAAACCCTGCAATATAGCAAATTTTGTCCTCTGCTATTTATTTAGTTAGTTAGTTGAATTCTCGAGGCCCAGATAACGTCTGTTTGGTCAGCTAGTTACAAATAAATGACAAAATGAATTGACTGTTGTTTTTACATTCTATGCATCTGTCATAGGTGCAAAAAACAGAATTCATATTGTTTTAACTGTTGCATACCACTAATTTCAAATCATAATCTTCACTTTATTTAATAACAAATTTTTGTTATTATATAAGGCAGATATTTCTCTTTGAAAATAGTTATAAATCTTGTAAATAGGATATAAATCTTGCCAAGTGAATTAAAAGAGTTAATGGATGACTAACGAAAGTACCAGTGAGAAATATAGAATATACTTTTTATTTTTTATAAAAAACATAATTTTGTTTTATATTGTACTAACATAAGTAACTTTTTATGAGCAATATAAAGATTTAAATTAAGTCTTTTCATGTGTTTCTATATTCCTTCTGTATAATTTGATTTGTATGTTTCCTACTAGACGTGCTGTTTCACATCTTACTGAAGAAGAACAGGAGGCCAAATTACAGTATTTGCGCCGGACTCTAAACCTTCAAGGGTCTGGGTCAAATAGAAAATCTCAACATAGCTTATTAATGGGAGCATTAAAAAGAAAATCGTGAGTGTTTATTTATTCATAATTTTATCTTTCATTGAAATACAGTAGCCACTTGTGATATCGCGCTTGTCGGAAGGCAAGCAAAATGTGCTATATATCACGGGGGGGTTGATATGGTAAAAAAATTTACTTTTATGGACATATGCACTTAAAAATAAAATTAGTGGTCTAAGTACAGTAATAATAATAGTAAGTACAGTAATTGTAAATAAAAAATACTAATAATAAAGGCAGAGAAGTTCCATTTGCCTTTTTTATTTTATATATGATTATACATTTGTATGCACACTTTTCATTTTCTTCTAAAGAAGGTATCTAAAGTCATCTGCTTTGATTTTTCTGTAATAACTTGTTTTCCAGCAAACATCAATGATCGAAAATTAATCAATTGCATCTCACTCATATGAATGCATTTGCTTCCTTCAAATGCAGTGTATGCTTGAGAAAGCATAACAACGGTTTCCTTCATGGAGACAAGTCGTTTCTTCTTCATCGTCACTGTTTCAACTTTAGAGTCCTCGTCTGCTCGTACATCAGGTATCATCTGCTCATCTGAAGGAGTTCCGTAAGTCGGTTCATCATCCTCTACATTAATCCAAGTTTTCACTTCATCTACATTCAAACCAAATGACTTGGATTATTGAACTAGAAGCTCTATAGAATCTTCGTCATTAGCATTGAGTATGACATTGTTTAAAATTTTTGACCATCATTTGGAAATGGCTTCGGGCCTAACAGCTGCCACGCTTTTTCAGAGATGTGCATGGCATCTTTTAACCTCACATTTTTCAGTGCCTAAGGTAGTAGCCATTCTTTTACGAACAAAAGGTTGCTCAGTAACTTCCGTCGATAGTTTTTTTTTAATGTAGCGATTATTCCTTGTCCATTGGTTGAAGAAGACTTGTGTTTTGTAGCAAAAACATAACTTTAATATTTTTACTTTCTTCTATCTTTACTAGAAGAAAGTATTGGATTCGTGAAAATTTTCGAATTCCGGTTTTCAATGTATTTACACGTTTTGCGGGCCAGAGATTCCGAAAAACATGTTTTTACAAAATGTCTGTTTGCAAGTCTGTCTGTCTGTGTGTGACACAAATTTTGTGGGCGCTCTATCTCAAGAACTTATGCATGGAATTTAATAAAACTTTATATTCAGTTAGTCCCTGATATAAATAAAATTGGTGCTGATGAGTTTTTGGTGCAAATCGCTCAACAGGTGGTGCTGCTATGCTGCATTTTTTACGATTTCCGCAATGGCTCTATCTCAAGAGCTAAAGCACGGATTTTCATGAAACTTCAGATTCAGTTAGTCCTTGATATGAGTTGATGTTTACTAGGTTTTGGTGTAAATCGCTCAGCAGGTGGCACTGCTATAGATCATTTTTCCTGATTTCCTATCTCAAGAACTAATGCGTGGATTTTCATCAAACATCAGATTCAGTTATTCCTTGATATGAGTTGATGTTTACTACGTTTTGGTGTAAATTTCCCAATAGGTGGCGCTGTTATACATAATTTTTCCTGATTTCCACAATGGCTCTATCTAACGAACTAATGTGTGGATTTTCATCGAACTTCAGATTCAGTTAGTCCTTGATATGAGTTGGCGCTGACTACGTTTTGATGTAAATTGCCCAACAGGTGACGCTGCTCCTGATTCCCGGAATAGTTTTATCTTAAGAAGGGATGCATGGATTTTAATCAAACTTCTGATTCAGTTATCAAGTTGACTTAAGCTGTTACTTATTAGGTGTTGCTACACCGTGTGGTGATCAGCAGTGATCAGGAACACGTAGTTAGTTTGCCTTAGCTGTTGCTATATAATCGCCCAACAGGTGGTGCTGCTTTGCAGAATTTTTTACAATTTCTACCATAGCTCTACTCAAAAACTAATGCACAGATTTTCACGAAACTTCAGATTCAGTTAGAAGTTGACATAAGTTGCTGCTGATTAGATTTTGGTGTAAATCATCTAACCGGCTGCATTTTTCAGGAAGTATTAACATGTATGAGATAGAAGAAAGTTTTGGGATTGCCACATCCGACTAGTTATCCAATAACATAAGTTCTTCTTCACCAGGATGAGCTCGGCATTGGTCTATTAGGATCACAGCCTTTTCTTCCAAACCTTTATCTCTGAGAAAAAGATGAACTGATGGGATAAAATTATTGAAAAACCATTTTTTTAAATAACATTTTTCTCATCCAAGCATTTCTGTAACTTTCGTATATCGGTGTCAGATTTTTCCGATTTACATTCTTCAAAACTAGGATTTTTGCTCTTATCCACAAGGAGCAGCTTCAACTTATGCTTTTCATCTTTACTTGCTGCAAAAAGGAGTGTCACCCTGTCCTTTTGTTTTTTGTATCCACAATTCATCGAACTGCTCTTACAATCCTGTGTTCTATTTGGCAACAACTTCCAGTAAAGTGTAGCTTCTTTGACATTGTATATCTGCTTGTCTTTTAAACACAAATCATCCATTTTTTAATTCAGTTCAGCAGGAAATTTCAAAGTAGCTTCTTGGTCAGCTGATTACTTTTCTCCATGAATTACGCTCTGTTCAGTTTCATGCCGCTTTTGCCATCACCTAAACCAAGTATCGTTCACTTCAAAATCTATTTCTTCATAAAGCTTTAGCTTTTTTGCCTTCTCTTTGTATGATTGGACCTGATAAAGGAGCTCTGAGTGCACGCTGTTCTTTGAAACATAAGTCTAATGCCTTGTCCAGCTCATCATCATTTGCCAATCAAGCTCATTTTCTATTTAGTCCTTCAGTTTGATCCACGTTTTCCACAAATTTTCTTAATTTAGGTTCTTCATTTAGCCATCCTTTTACTGTTCAAGCTCCAGTGCCTAGCTCATTTTTGCATTGCATTTTTAAAAAAATTTTTTAATCATGTCCAATTTTTTTTTTTACAGACAGGTCGATTCCTTTAGCATGCACGATAACATGAGATGGGGTCCGAACTAACAAATAAACTCTGAAACTCTGTGTCTAGATTCCTACCGTTGAAGTGACAGCCATAACAACAGAAAATTCCAACATGGATTAGTCAATGAGATTTGCATGGAGCCAATGATTTATCCACCTACTTTCTTTTCACCCTCATTCACTTCCACCCGTGTCTCTTATTATTTTATTTTAGGCTTTTTTTTTTTTTTCACTTTGCATGGTTCAATATTTAGCGCATTGAATTATTTTTTGTAGTAGAACTTTTGAAGCAATAGAGAAAAAAACAGAAAAACAAGTTGGGAGACTTAGAAAATGCACAATATACCCGAATACACGATATAACGAGGGGCTACTGTATTCATATTTTAATAAAATTAGGTTCTACCTGGCCCCAAACTATAAAATATGCAGTTTGCCCTTAAGTGATTTTTTATCCGCTTTAAAATCAATAAACAGTTTTTTGATTGTCTGATTACAATAACATTTTATGTATAACTTCTAGGTTTTCTAAAGTGTTTTTTTTTTTTTTTTTTAAATAGAAATGCATAAATTGTATGTAAAAGAATATTAAATAAGTTGTACATTGTTAAGGGTTAAAAATTAATAGCTGCCGCCTGCCACATGGTAATTAATTACAGAAGAAAAGCCATTAAAGTTTTATAATTGTTGCAGATCTTTTTTCTTTATTTCTTAGTTGTCGTAAGAAAAAAATATCTTGAGTAAAGGAAAAATAGTGCAAGGCAAAAACTTTTTTGTGGTTTTGGTGTTGATAGGAAAACAGAATTTAGAAGAGCAAATTTCCTAAACTAAAGTGACTTTTTTGTACTTTTTCTGTAAAAACTTTGTATGGTCGTACAGTGCAATATCAAAGCAGTCTACTAAGAATATATATAAACAGGGCTGTATGTGTGGTGAGTGGGAGGGGATATGGTGGTGTATGACATAAACCTTCTTTTTTGTTTTTAAGAAACTGTGTATCCTTTGTTTTTCAATTAAAGCTGTAGCATATACCCTCTGCCTATAATGTATACCCTCTCCCTCTATTTTTTTTTTTTTTTAAGATGATGAGCTTTAGTTAAAACTTCTGTTTTGTGTAGAAAAAATATTTTTGTTCTAGATTCAAGTGCTTTTTGCATGAAGTTTGCATACTGAAATTTGTCTGCATGTGTGTAGTGAAGGAGACATCTACAGAGGCTATATTTAAAGATGCAATTTTATTTTCAGAAAGTAAAAAATGTAGTAAATACTAGTAATCTCCTTTACTTGTTAATTGGTAGATAGCAGAAATTGAATATGTCAAGTTCATTAGTAACTTGATGACTAATTCAATATTAAGTTAAAAAATGTGTATTTTCTGAGAGGTTGGAACTCTTAGAACTCATATTCTTGCATTTTAATAGTCATAAAAGTAAAATTTATTTGCACAATGGTTTTAAAGATATTTTTTGAAATAAAAATAATGTTAAAATATTTTTTTAATTAAAGAAACTAAATTATAAACAATTCTAGAATCATCTGTAATTTTAAAATTTTTAGAAGGAAGACAAGAAACCAGTTGAATTTTCTAATTAGAATATGAACCATTTTTAATAATGAAGTATTATAAAAACCATATAGTTGAGGTAATCACAGTTTTGACCCAATTTGAGTGGTTCTGTAATGGATAAGGTTGAAAGACTTAGTTCTCGGCAAGAAAAAGAAGCGGCCATCATAGTATCTCTATACTAACACTTGTGTAGTTTCTATGTTGGAAAGTTTTAGTTTTCTTAAATGTTTGCTAGTTTTAAAAATCTTAAATATGAATGCATTTAAAGTTACTGAGACTTTTTATGTTATTGTGTGTAACATATTTAAAAAGCCTTTAATTCCCATAATGAAACTATTACTAGTATTATATATGTATAATATATGTACATATTTATCGCTTCCTTTTCGATCTTCATTCTTGTGGGATAAGACCAATGATCCTCCAAGGGATAAAATAAGATTTTGGAAAACAATGTTGAAGAGCTAATAAAAAATAAATGCTTAAAGAAAAGGCACTCAAAACTACAAAGAAAGGATTGATTATGACTTTTCTAAAGCTGATAAAGATGCAAATTTCCTTTTGCAATTTCTCAAATCGTAATGAAGATAATTATAATTTTCTTTTTAAATATTAAATCAATATACATATATTTGAAATATTTTTAGTTAAGTTCTTTATGTTAATGTTGTAAAATAAAGCATTTTGTTCCTTTTCAAAGGAAAGTAACTTTTTCATTTCCTTCTAAGATTAACATTATCCACGTAGTTTTACTCCACTGATGGAATATGATCAGTGAGCTGACTTTTTCTAGAAAACCATTAATTAAAAAAAAATGGGATAAGTACAATTATATATTTATAATGATATTATTGTAAAAAGATAAGTGCATAGTATTTACACAAAGTTACATTAAATTCTGTTGGAAATTCTGACTTGAAGAAACAACTATTGTGTGTTACTACTATATACGAAACAACTATTGTGGTATGTGTTAGGTCATATAAGTATAATGCAACATTTCCAATTAGAAATTGAAATTTTATAAATTATTTATCATTTCTAACTTAAATTAACATTTTAATCATTTAAAATTCATCTTCAAATCTTAAAAGTTCATTTTAAAATTTTAAAGTAAAATATCTAAATAAATAAAATCATTATTTTTAATAATTTATCTTATTTAAAGTTAAATTCTATCCTTTATTAAGATTTATCAAACTGAACAATAATAATAATCTATTTTATCAATTTAGCTTTCAGATTTCTTTTTCAATAACATCGCGATATATGGCTGATAACGTTTTCTGTCTAAGTTTTAAGTAACGAAAATAAAAATCTTTTACTTATTAATATTCCACACTCAATATATATCCTATAGATAAAGAATATTTTTTTCTTTCCTTTGCTAAATTTGCAAAAAAATTCATTAAAAACTTTAATAGATATGCAAAAGAAAAAATTTCCTTTTTCTTCCTTCTTCTAATAGCATGTGGCGTTCAATTCAAACCAAGATGGTCGCCATTGCTAGAAGTACGTGCTCAACAACAAGTTTTGTGACGAAGGAGAAAGATGCGATGCCATTTCAGATTTTTCTTTTCATACGACAGACGCTTAGAGTACATAACTTCCGGAGTTCCAAGAAGCCAATCGAATAACATTATGGGTTTGCTGAGATCGTGGAACTTGTGGATTGGTTGAAATGAAAATCAATTGCCGCTTTTGAGACTCACTCATAAGAAGTCTTTTTTTTCATCATTCTTCACCAGAGATTAAAGGAGCGGTGTGGTGTGTTTTTAGGCTGCGAGTCTTGTCTCTATAGCGTCAGTTTTCTTACTGGATACATCATTGAAAGGATGTGAAATTTTCTTCAATGTCAAGAAAATGGTCCTCTATTCAAATTAGTTTTTCTACAATAATACAACCTTGATTCACTGGATCTCCAATCACCATATATCTGGTCAGAATTAATGCTGTCAACAATGCAATATTGTCGAGTCCAGCTTCTTCCATTTTGAATAGTGATTTACAAGTTTTCTTCACCTGCCTCATTTTAAAGTAATCAAAAGATTCTAACACTCATAAGGTACTGAGCATCTGAGCCATTGTATTTAAAATCTTCAATTCAAGACAACAAAATACCTTAATTTTCACAAAATAACGATTGTGCTGTTCAACATGTGAATTAACATACATGTGTTTAAATTCTTCCATTCAAGACAAAATAGCTTAATTTTCTCAAATAACGATTGTCTGTGCCATTCAACATCTATATTAACAGACTTGTGTTTAAAATCTTCAATTCAAGATAAAATTAGCTTGATATTCACAAAATAAGGATCGTCTGTGCCGTTGAACATTTTGAATTAATGTACTTATGATTAAAATCTTCAATCCAAGATAATATAGCATGATTTTCGTAAAATAACGATCGTCTGTACCATCGAACATGTTAAATTTACATACTTATATTTGAGATCATCAAGTCAATATATAATAATTATTATTATTATTTTGTAATCAAGTTGAGAGTTATGCTTTTAGATTCATTTCTTTTAAATATTTATTTAATTAGTACAACGATAGCCATCTAGATTTATTTGTAATGAATGAAAAAAATAATGATTTCATGATCTTTAATTCCTTTCATATTTAATATACAGCCGAACCTCTATTTAACGAAGTCGCTAAATCCCGGAAAAAAGTTCGTTATATGGAAAATTCGTTAAATAGAGATTCACCTTTTAAAATACTTCCAACTACATAAAACAGATTTTAAATTCATAAACACTAAATATTTTTACTAAAAGTAATTAATCACATTTTTTTTAATAAATTATATCGATTTGTTTTATTTATTTTACCCAACAATATCCATCATCAATTCATTTTTTCTATGTGCTTAAAACTTCGAAATCTGCAAGGAAAATAAAACATTATCCGGGAATATACAGTATTTTCTGTTTAAAGTAAATAGTTTTACATTAAAATTAATGAATTTTAATGACATTATCATATTTATTATTATTATAATAAATAATTTTAACCATACGCGTCCTTATAACATATGCGTCTTTAAATTTAATTTCTGAAAAACTCTGTTAATTTTGCCTGAGTTTTTTATTTAAAAAAGTGTTCTCTCATAATACGTCTCGCATCTTTGCAATGCACCAAAAACCCTTTCATGCATGTTTTCTTTTAACTATAATCTGCGTTGGATTGTTTCATATGATTTTAACATTTCATCGTACGAAGTTTTGTTAATTCCTACATAATGATCATTTCTATCATCATCATATTCGTCTTCATCGCAATTCATTGCTGTATTGTGTTTATTTTTCACACTGTCGAAAATATCCAATTCAGATAGTGCTTCCGAGGTCTCAGTTTCAGAATTAAGTGAAATACAATCATCAATCAGCACATCATTGTTAATTTCTTCTTTTTTTCTCACTGTATCCACATTTTTTTAAGTTACTCTAAGAGATTATCGTCTTCGTCCTCACCGAATTCTCACTGCTGACAAAGAAGGCACCTGGTAAAACCAGTTCAAGGCCATTGAACAACATAAAATGTGTTAAAAGAAGGAATAAGTTTGAAATGTCCAGAAATGTTTTGAGAAATGGAAAGAAAAAAAAAAATTCATCACAAGAAGAAGTTCGTTAAATAGAGAATGCACTTCGCTATTTGGAGGTTATTTTATGAAGAAATTCGCAAAATATTCTTGGTTCCAAGGAAAAGTTCGCAAAATAGAGGTTCGTTAAATAGAGGTCCGACTGTATTTATGTAAGAATATTATCTACAAAAAGACCGCTGGATCCAGACCCCTCCCTTTTGTGCTTTTATTATTCAATAAAAACAAGTATACTGTATTTACATGTGAATCATTTACAATTTTATACGCCAAAGAAGTGGGCGAGTCAATTTTCATTAATTTTTATTTTATTATTGAAAGTAAAACTCGGCTGTTAGCCAACAAAACTAGAATGCAGTGAGCCAATATTCTGTGTTTCTTCAGAATCTGTTTTTGAATAAAGAAGAACTGTATAAAAAAGTCAGTCATGTCATATTTTCACAATATGATAACGATTACAAAAATCATTAATACTGTCGAGCGTGAAATCCAGGCTGAAATTGCTAATGAAGTAAAGCAAGGAAATACTTTTTGCATTAATGAACATTAATAGAACCATGGATATATTCATAGCTGCCAACTCTTCCGATTTTTTCAGAATTCTTCCGAAAAATCGGCATGTTTTCCGATTTTACGCGCGTAATGCGTTTTCTTCCGCTTTTCGTCATTTTCTTCCTATTTTCGGCCTTTTCTTACGCTTTTTACGCAAGTTTCGTCAAAGGATCCTGGGAAAACCCGAAATTTCGCGGGAAAGACGCAAATTTTGTCGGAAGAACGCGTAAAAACACGAATTCCGTGAAAAGATCGCTTTTTCGCCGAATTTTCCGAAAATTTAAAAAAATCGGCCAGCAATTCGAAAATTCGGACATAAAAAATATCGCGAATTTCGACATCTTCGCCGAAAAAAATTACTTTTGTCAATTGTTTGCAGAAAAATCGCCGATTTCGTCAAAGGATCGCGAAAAAACGGCAAATTTCGTCAAAGGATCGCGAAAAAAACGGCAAATTTCGTCAAAAGATCGCGAAAAAACGGCAAATTTCGTCAAAGATCGCGTAAAAACGGAATGTTTCGTCAAAAGATCCCGAAAAATGGCAAATTTCGTCAAAAAAAAACGCGAAAAAAAAACAAATTTCGTCAAAAAATCGTGAAAAAACAAATTCCGTCAAAAAATTGCGAAAACCCCCCACAAATTTCGTCAAAAGATCGCAAAAAAACCCACAAATTTCGTCAAAAGATCGCGAAAAAACCACGAATTTCTTCAAAAGATCGCGAAAAAAAACACAAATTTCGTCAAAAGATCGCGAAAAAAAACACAAATTTCGTCAAAAGATCGCGAAAAAAAACAAAAATTTCGTCAAAAGATCGCGAAAAAAAACAAAAATTTCGTCAAAAAATCGCGAAAAATACACAAATTTCGGCTAAAGATCGCGAATTTCGTGAAAGGGCCACGGAAAAAAAACGCATAGCTAGTGTCGGAAGTGGATCCCCGGAAGTGGAATTTCGACATCTTCGCCGAAAAAAATTACTTTTGTCAATTGTTTGCAGAAAAAAACGCATAGCTAGTGTCGGAAGTGGATCCCCGGAAGTGGAATTTCGACATCTTCGCCGAAAAACACAAATTTCGTCAAAAGATCGCAAAAAAAAACAAAAATTTCGTCAAAAAATCGCGAAAAATACACAAATTTCGGCTAAAGATCGCGAATTTCGTGAAAGGGCCGCGGAGAAAAACGCATAGCTAGTGTCGGAAGTGGATCCCCCCCCCCCCCCCCCCCCCCCCCGTAACTTTTCAGAAAATTTGCTGTGAATTTCAGAATTTTTTTTTTTTACTCAGAATCACCCTTAAGGGGGAAAAAAAAAAAAAATTAGGAGTCAGAAGTTTTAAGTGTCTTTTAATGTGAAAGGTAGGATATCTATAAATATTAAAAAAAAAAAAAAAAAAAAAAATTTAGTAATTTTTAATATATTCAAGTTGGTTTTTTTTTGTCATACTGTATATTGTGTAATTGCAAATTAGTGAATATTTTATTCGAGTTTCTCTTTGAAATTTGTTTATTTATAAGGATTCAGCTGTTTTTTAATCCTTACTGAAAGTGTTATAAAACTTAAAAAATCTTCTGATTTCTTCTGATTTTTCGTCAAAATCTTCTGATTTCTTCTGATTTTTTGTCCAAAATCTTCTGAGTTTTACCGAAATTTAGTTGGCAAGTATGGATATATTGAGTTATGAACAATGTGTTCACATCCTTAAGTATCTATTTAAAAAAAGAAGTAAGCGTAAGAATTTCTAATGCTGGTAATCTCTGTTCAAGTAATTTGAGTGCCACAGGACTTGTTATAAAAAATTATGCAGCAAATAAATTTGATGGTGCTTCAAACATATATGCTGAATAAATCAGAGTATTCTATCCAGACTCATAGGTATAATACTAAACCATTCATATTTAGTGCTATGTGCATGTGTTAAACCTTGTAATGTTAGACACTACACAAGCGAGTAAAATGATTTGAGTTCATTAAAATACTTGCATCCTCCGAATATCTGAAGCCTACCCCAACACTGCATGTCAGGGATACCTTGCATGTCCTAAGACACTTGAGAACATTATCTATGAACAAATTTAAAGAAATTATCATGCTTGAAATTTGTTGTTTTTTGTTTGAGAAAGCTTAACCTTTTCGCAGTGGAATCTTGCTCAATGGGAAATGTTCTCATTGATAGCAGTTACCAAAAGGTAAATTGCTAAAGATAATAAAAGGATGCAAAGTATTTATGCATGTGGAGCATATATGCTGTGAATGTTTAGCCAGGAACTCATCTATAGAGAAATTAAATACATAATGTTGAAAAATATGAAAAAGTATATTGAAAGAAAAACTAATCAAATTTAAAAACAATAAAAACTTTATTAAACAGATTTAAATGAAAACAAAAATAAAATTATAAACGATGGATTTAAAACACTCGATATAAGTTCTTTACTTAACATTCTCTGCTTAATGCAGGAAGTATAACTCCATATATCATTATGCTTTCTTGTAAACTGAAATGAACTAGATCACCTAAAAAGAAAAACTATTCGAAGTAAAAGTATTAAAAAGAAAAACTATTCTAACTTTAATTACATTAATTTAAATTACCTTAGCTTTAAACTTAAATTACTTTAAATCAAATTCTTTTTATTTTTATATAACCATTAACTTTAAATTGCTTTAACTTTATATAAAATTTAACCAAAACTAAAAGTTATAGTTTGATTTAAATTGTAATTGATCTCTAGTTATAGTTAAACTTGCTTATATCAAATATTGAAATATATATTAACTCAATCCAACACATCATGAAATATTTAATTGACAAAACATATGCTATGCATTGACGTCCCTGGAAAAACAAATAGATCATATATTTTGTTTATTTATAAGTTCAACTTCTAATCTCCCTATAAAGATCTATTCAACAAAGTCAAGCACAACTTTATTAATCATTTAAAAAAATGGTTATTGTCCTTGTCAGGGTAGGAAATCAAAAGCATATCTGAAGCTTTTTATTGGTTGAATCCACATTTTATTCGTTTTCTGGTTGGTCTATACAGTAATCTGTATTTCCCTTTACTTTTAACAGAGATGGATACTTCTGTTGCCACTATGACAAAAAAGTAATAAAAACTACAAAAAAAAATTAATAACTCAGAAACAAATTGAGGTACAGCTTTCAAACAAATTGCATTTAAAAGTACATTTTTTTTCTCTATATGACGGTGTAAAAAGTAATATTGTGGGATGTTTAGAAGTTTAAGAATGAAATTTCATTTAGAATTGGTCGTCAGATTTCTTGGAAATCTGACGATGGAAAAGCCTTTTCCCGAACAGCCAATGAAATGCTTAGATAATACGTAAGATTCAGGTAGATAATATGTAAGTTTCAGGAAATCTGAGGAGTCGCAGGTGATTTTTGTCGCTTGCAATTTTTACGTGTAATAACACTATTAATGTTTAATTCATAGCATACGTAATGTATGATCAACTCCGTGAAATTTTTTATGTCTTAAATTTTAGTCTTTGAAAAAATCATTTTCCAAATGGTCGTTGTAATTTGTTAAATTGCTTTTTTTTTTTTTTTTTTTTTTTTTTTTTTTAACTTTGTTGGCCGATAATGAGTATACTCATCATTAATTTATCGCATTTGTTTATTATATGTATCCCAGAAAAATTCCACACTAACATCAGAAGTAAAGTATTGGAGATTAAAGCAAAGCATTGACTTATACAAATTGCAGCAAGTCTCTCTCAGAGGTGCAGGAAAGGTTTTCCCTTTGAACATTTCCCCGAAACCATATGAAAATTTCCCCAAAATTTTACGATATGTTATAGGCTTACATAAATTCTGCATTACCATAGGTATAAAATTTTTTTTTTCAAAACTTACGCGCGAGTATATACAGTACATATTATCCTGAGTTCGATTTTGTGAAAATCACCATACGGATCTTTTTATTTGTAGAGAAAATTTTTCTGTCTCAAAGAATTATGTAATTCATTGTTAAAATCGAAATCAATTGCATATTTTTTCTTCAGAATTTCTCCAGTTGGCAAAAATTTCCCCCAATCCTGGATCTCCGGATCGTACATATTCTGCACCCCTGGTCTCTCTAAACCCCCTAGCGAAAAACCGGATGATAAGGTTTCATAGAAATTGTAAAACAGATATTATCGGACAAAGACAAATCCAAGTACTCTGCACATCATGCCAGAAAGTGTGTATCTTGGACCATAATTATCAAGACCTCGTTGTAACATCAAACAGAAAACTTCTACCTTATGGACCCAAATTGTAATTCCACAATTTGCATTCCAGTATATAGAAAAGCTGGCTATATTCATAAAACAGAACCAGATTAAATATCTGGAATAAAAGTATATCTTAAAGGAGGGTGAAATTACTGTAAAGAAAAACGATTTATTTTGAATGAAAGTAACAATAAAAGAAAACAAACTGAAACGTGTTGCCAGTCACTGACCTCCCCAATCTTGAAGATTGAAGAACTCTTCATCTTCACATTTCTTCAAGTAAAGTATCACTCAACCAAAAACAACGAAGCATGTTCAACAAGAAACTTCATTACACTTAAACAGAGAAAGTCACTTTGCCGATAACTTGAGCAATACAATTCTTAATTGAATGTACTTATGTACTTTAAGTAAATCAACGTTAAATAAATTAAAAATACTTTTAAAATAATTATGGGAAAGTGCCCAAACATATGCACTTCATTAAACTATAAATGGCAGCCGTAAACAAGTCGATGTTACTTAAGACTCACATGCATGTTTTACAGAAACTATTACGAAGCTAACGCTACTCCTTCAGCTATTAAATAGTTGTACTGTTCGATGAAACTACCTACTCATGCACCTTCTGGTCTCCGACTCAAAGGCCACTTCCACCATCCAGAAGGATCCCAGGAAAGAGAGCCATTAATGATCTGCAATGAGAGAAACAGCATGTAATGATGGATAGGTATCGCCATCTGTCATAGGCCGTTGTAACTCTTCAGATTATGGACAATCATATCGCTGTTTGTTGATGACAAGCTGGCCAAGGGAAGAGAACTTAATTCCGTGAGATAACGTAATGGTGAATAAATAAGTAAACATTGGTGCCTAAGGAAATTAGCTATATAGAAGTGACCCAAGGTAAAAATAAATATATTATATTGATTATAAAATAATATTTAAACACTAAAATAAAGATAATGAAAGTGTTTAGACTGAAACTTAAATATGTAAAATGTATAAAGTATTTAACCAAAATTTATTAGAAATAGCCATGGAATTAAATTAGAATGGTTGAATAAAATGATAAGAAATAGGAGGGAAATATGAATATATTTCCTGACATTCATGACAGCACTTCTTATGTGCATCAGTCTGAAACATCACTAGCAGCCAAGTGATACAACGTTTATGTTGTTGACTTTGAGTCTAAGTTCTTTCTGTTTAGCATTTGCTTACAAAGGAAGATATAAAAAAAATTTTTAAAAACCTGACTGCGTAAAAAGTGAACTAAAAAGAAGGAAACAAGATGACATAGGAAAGTAGTAGAGTGTGTAATGGAAATCTTTTTTTTTTACTTAAGTAATTGCAGTCTGATGCATCAGATTCATGTTTAGGTATATGCTGCAATGCCTTGTACCTACACGTTTGCCTCCGACTGCAATTCCTTAAGTAAAAAAAAGGATTTCCATTACATACTCTATTATTTTCCTACATCATCTTGTTTCCCTCTTTTTAGTTTGCTTTTTGCGCAGTCAGGTTTTTTGATTTTTTTAATTTAATTTTTAATTGACGAATATTTAGTTTATATTACCTACCTATTTTTTTATTTACTTGTATTGATGATTTTTAAGTTGTGTTTAATTGTTAGTTCCTGTCTATAAACACTGTTTTGATGAGGCCTACAGACAGGGTTCTCGCTGACTTTTGACCAACATTAGCAATTTGGCGAATAAGAAATAAAAAACAGTAGCCAAATGAAAAGAAATGTTAGCAAAATAGATTCGACGTGAAACACTGAAAAATCTATCTTAAACCATTTATTGTATCTCTTTTTTTGAGTATGTTCTAAAATAACATAATTTTTTGTAATTACTTATAAAATAGAAATTCGGCTATCCACTACAGAAACTATTAAAAATAAGTACATTCTAAATGTCTCCTAAATGTGCAAATGTTTCAGACATTCTTTTAGCAATCTAAATTAAAATTCAAAATAGTATGGTAAATGGATAATTTCAACACCACATTACAGCAAAACGTTTCTTTATTTGCACTTGATGCGAGTAACTTTGTTTGTTTTTTTACAAACACGACGCCGGCTCATATATAGTAATTAACTGACAGTAGAGAAATACCTATCACATAATCCTTTCTGTGTCTTTGGCTGTTGCTAAACTGAACTGGTATTAAGTCAGTATCTCTATAAATAGAGCAATGTAATAGCACACTGTGATTAAACATGTAAAGCGACATCAATCGTTCTGAAACGCAGATAAGAATCTCAACTGTATTGGCAAACCAATACAGTCAAGAACTGACACTCGCAATTTGGCGAGTCTCATTGTTTGTTTACTCGCCAAATGAAGCATTTTGGCGCAATGGCGAGCAGCAGAGAGAACCCTGCCTATAGATGTCTATGAAGGTTAGAGTTACAGTTAAGCTAGAGATCCTACCTACACAACTTTAAGGTCGTGTAATATTTAAACAGAGCTTCTGACTGTAAAATAGCCTAGGGAACATCGTCTCCATTTTGAAAGGCCTATCCAATGATATGCCACTCATTATGCTGCGTTAAAAAAAAAGTAGTTTTGTAGTTTATGGCTGCCATTTTGAATTTATGAAAACAAAACCTAGCCTATAACATAACCATCGGACGGTTAAGACTGCAGGCGATGTGCGGCGGTAAGTTTTGAACCGGAGAACCCACGGTCAGAAAGCGAGATCTTACGTGCCGAGCAAAAGGCTAGCTCTATCGCTTCCTGCGAGAAACTTGTTTTACTGATCGTGCAAGATGGCATCACCACAGTACTCCACCCCCAGTGAGAAGAGCATCTCGTGGATGTGTGTGCCCCCGAAAATGCGTGGCGTGACAGGCTTTGTGCTATGAGAGTTGTCATAGGCTTTTGCATGCTGTGAGTGTTTCACAGGCTTGGCTTGTGTGCTGTGATAGTTTCACAGGCTTTTGATTGCTGGTTGCGTGCTGTGAGCATTTCACAGGCTTTTCTGCCGGGGGTGTTTTCAGTGCTGCCATCTGTTGGTCTCGAAAGGAGATGATGATGTTTGTGAAGGTGCGTGTTAGTTTGTCCAAGGTCACCAATGCAGGAGATGGGCGCCGATAAGGATATAACCAGAGAACCCACGGTCAGAAAGCGAGGTCTTACGTGCCGAGCAAAAGGCTAGCTCAATTGCTTCCTGCGAGAAACTCATTTTACTGACCGTACAAGATGGCGTCGCCACAAGACGAATCAATAGAGACCTCATTCATTAAAATCCTTCCAGCCATTGGGATGTTTAAAGTTAGTATATGAATGATTATGAAATACTTTTATTCATTTGTCTAGAAAAATATTTTATAATTCTGTCTTATATTTGTATATTTTTAAATGTTTATACAAGTATCTTTTTATGGTTATCTAATATGTCTTTCAGTGTTATTGTTATAAGAATGGAATATTTTCTTTCTTCTAGATCAAGTCCTATGCCTAGTCCTGAGAAAAAGCAAGCTACATCTTCAGGTATATTTTTTTAATTATACTCCATTGAATAAATTTTCTATTTATTATACAAATAGTACATTAATGCCGAATCTTAAACACAATTTAATTTTATTTAAGACTTCTTTTTTAACCTCAGAGATAAGCACAAAATTTTGCAGCACATGGTTGGCACTTGGCAGCAAGCAAATTTGTATGATTTAAAACATAATGTCTACAATCCTTTACCCCCCCCCCCCCCTAAAAATAAAATAAATAAATCCCATATGCATTAAGTATGTTTTTTAACTGAATGCTTCAGCCTGTTCTTTAAAAGAAAAAAAAATTTGCTGTGTGATGCGGATTTTTCTAAAAAGCACAAAGCCATTTTTATATGCACGTGAAATTTACAGTCATTAATATCCAAGTGCTTTAGAATCACATAGCATTTTTCTAAAAATATATCATCTTGAGTTGATCCCCTATGAAGGCACTTACCCTACAATTGTGTCTATAAAACTGGTTTTAATCTTCAACTTTTACACTATTTTCTTAAAGAACCTTAGCTTTTATGGAAAATTCTATTTGTTTTCTTAGTATCTGAATTGGAATAGCCTAAAATTTTGTGCATTTAAGAATGAAAGTGTAAAAAATAAATAAAAATATCTAATTTGGATTTGAAAAAATCACTGTATAAAATAAAAAAAGATAAATATGTTAGGCTCATTCTTAATGTATATAGGCTAAATATCTAACTATATTTGGCCAACTACTGTTCAGTATTGGGCCAACTGAATATTCAGCAAAGGGGCTGAATATCTGTTACATCCCTATAAGAAATCTCTTCTTACAGAGAAATAATATTAATCTTAAATACTTTCTTATGTCAATGTCTCATAATTTTCAAGCTCCTGAAAATCTTTTTAAAATAGCGAAATTTTTTTATGTTCAACCACTCTGCCAAAAATCTACAAAAGTCACAACTCTTATTCTTTTAAAATATCATTGTACAACTATTGCAGAAAGGCAGAAGTTCTGTTTTCCAGTTAACTCTGAAAAAAGATTTCAAATAGACAATGGATATTCTGTAGCTTCTTTAGGTTACGAACAATGACCATGCAAAGGCTTCAAAATCAAATAGAATATTTCTTCTCATATCACATTAAAAATGGTTTTTTCCAATATTCCTTATAAGGGCCTTGGTGTTTTTAACACTTTAAAGCAAAAGTTGAAAAGTGTTCTCTAACTCTCGTAAATATACTCGGATTGTCCTGAAATTTTTTGATGTTACTGACCTTTACCATAGCACGTTCCCTATTTCAAATGAAGTTTGTAGCATGTTTAGTTCATTTACAGGTACAGAAAAAAGTATTCCATTACATTACGGCCAATGGTAAAAAATCGTTTCAGATGATTTTTAAGGGAGTTACACTCTTTCAAACATAATAAAATTTATATGCATTTATGAAGTCCACTAATATATGCATTCTGTAGAATATGCGGTGCAAAGAATAGTTATTATTCATTTACAGGGCCACACAAAAGAATTCCATTGCATAATGGTATAGGGGAGGGGATTGTTTGTGACATATTTCAATTATGTTAAACTATTTCATATGTAATGAAGTTGATATATGTTGCTGAGGTATAATTAAAAAGGAAGCTATAAAACTACAAGGAAAGATCTGTAAAGGCATAAATTTGCTCCAAGAAAATCTAAGCGAGAGGGGAAAACAGAAAAAAAAATAGTATTGTGCCTTTAGAAAAAATAAAGCTGTGACCTCATGCCCAACAGTGGTATGCAGCTGCAGGTTATTTTTAACACTTTCCAACAAAATTGAAAAGTGTTTATGACTTCGGTTTGTCTGGCCGTCTGTCCATGCTCTAACTCCTGCAATTATACTCGGATTGCCCTGAAATTTTTGGATGTTATTGATGCAGCACGTTCCCTATTTCAAATGAGGTTTATAGCATGTTTAGTTTATTTACAAGGACAGCCAAAAGTTTTCGAAAATTTTCTTGCCAGAATTGGAAGTAATGAAAGGAGTGAAAGTGCATCTTACCTGTAAGAAGGACAAAGTTCTAAAGTTTTTCAAGGACCGTCCTGTACCATATGCCTACAAAGAAAAAATTGACAAAGAGATAGATTGCCTCATTGCTGATGGTATTTTAGAACCCGTGAAAACTGTTCCTGTGCTAAAGCAAGATGGAAGAATCAGAATATGTGACGATTTTAAATTAACAGTCAACAAGGCCACTGAACTAGAACAGTACCCTCTTCCAAACATTGAAGATTTATTTGCTGAAACGTCTGGCATTCACCAAGTTAGATCTGCGGGATGCATATTGTCAACTGGAACTAGATGAAGAGTCCAGACACCTGGTAGTTATAAATACGCACAAAGGCCTTTTCTGTTATACTCGACTTGCTTTTGGCGTCGGCTCCACTCCTGCTATTTTTCAATGGGAAATAGACAAGATCTTGCAAGGGGTAGAAGGATCCTCTAAATATCTAGATGACTTATTAGTGACCGGTACAAATGAAGAGGAACATTTACAAAATTTGCAAGTTCTTAGCCGTCTACAATCAGCGGGTGTGAAATTACATCCAGAAAAATGTGAATTCCTCAGACCATCTGTACAATATGTAGGTCATCACTTGGATAAAGATGGACTCCATCCAGTTGAATCGAAGGTCAAGGTGATTACAGATGCACCTGAACCAGCAAATGTAGACGAGCTATATTCATTTATTAGCTTAATAACATATTATGCCAAGTTTTTACCAAATATGTCTACCTTGCTATCGCCATTGTACACGTTGTTAGAAAGCAACCAGCCATGGACATGGGGATCACCACAAAAAGAAGCTTTTCAAAAAGCTAAAGATGTTCTGAAAACCTCTTCCTTACTGGTACATTTTGACCAAAACAAAGAAGTTATTCTTGCTTGTGATGCAAGCCCTTATGGTCTTAGTGCTGTGCTGTCGCATAAAACGTTGGATGGTGATAGCCCGATTGCATTTGCTTCTCGATCCCTTACAAAGGCAGAGAAGAACTAAGCTACATCGAGAAGGAAACTTTGGACTTAGTTTTTGGAATGACTCGTTTTAGAAACTATCTCTTAGAATGCAAATTTACATTGGTTATAGACCACCGCCCATTAGTTACACTATTATTGGAAGACAAACCTGTACCATCGGTCGCTGCAGCTTGCATTCAGTGATGGGCATTGACTTTATCAGCCTATGTGTACAACATTGAGTATCGAAAAGGGAAGTTGCACGGAAATGCTGACGCCTGCAGTAGACTCCCACTTAAATCTGAAATGAAAGATTCTCCAGCACCTGTCAAGTCTGTTTTGCTCATCCGGCAGTTAAATGATAGCCCACTGACAGCACATCTGATCCAAAGGGAGATAGACAAGTATCCTACATTGAGTCGTCTGAGATCCCATATTCAAAATGGTTGGCCAAGAAAGGTAGCAGAGAATTTGCAAGAATTTTGGCATATCCAGAATGAACTGTCAGTTAAAGAAAGTATCATTCTCAGAGGTTCCCGTGTTTTTGTGTCAGGAAAGTTTTGTGAGTTTGTTTTGGATGAACTGCACAATGCTCACCAAGGTATTTCTGCAATCAAGTATCTGGCTCGTTCCCATGTGTGGTGGCCGGGTATTGATCGAGACTTGGAAACCAAAGTACGAAACTGCTTGGACTGCCAAGAAAACGCTGCAGCTCCTCCTTCGACACAAATCCCTTGGCTTATACTTGAAAAACCTTGGAAAAGAATACATATCGACCATGCAGGTCCCGTAGAAGGCCACTGGCTATTGATTGTAGTCGATGCTAAGACAAAGTGGCTTGAAGTAATCCGGGTGCCCAGCACAACAACAACTACAACCATAACAACTCTGCGTAACCTTTTTGCATGCTTCGTTTTACCAGAAAGTTTAGTGGGTGATAACAGACCAAGGTTCCGTAGTGATGAATTCACGTATTTCTTAAGGAAAAATTGCATTATGCCATAAAAACTGCAACGTAACATCCGAATTCAAATGCTTTAGTAGAAAGAGCTGTACGTACAGTGAAAGCTGCATTGAAGAAAGTTAAGGAAGGAACTTTCATGGAGAGACTGTCTAAATTTCTTTTGAATTTCTGTAACACCCTAACAAGGTCAATGGGTATATCTCCAGCGGTTGCAATGTTTGGACACCCTGTTCGCTTGCATTTGGATCTCATCCACAGTGCTAAAGCTCAAACATCTGAGAAGGGAGAAACCCATGCAAACAAATTCTCAGAAGGTACTCCAGTTTGGGTGCGCTCCTTTAGCCGGGGCCCACCTTGGGTTCCTCGAAGGGTCATATGTCCAATGGGAAATACCGTGTGCAATGTCAAGACGACTTGGGGTATTTGGACACGGCACCTCGACCAAGTCTACTACAGACAGGGAGACAGTGTTCATGAAATCCCTCCAACTCCAGATGTATCAGCCCCTGCTCTTCCAGATCCAGTTATGTCAGCGCCTACTCCAGAGCAACATAATTGTGCAGCAGATTTACTGGCTGATCAGGTGACAAACACCCCTGTACCTCCTCTACTGTCTCCACAGGTAAGTGTCCTAGACATAGACGACAGTTCTCAGGCAAACCCTCCGGCACTCTTGCCTCAAGTAGTGTTGCAGAATTCAGGAACTCCACTTCCTAGACGATAGATGTTCTAATCGTCCAAAGGCAAAACCAGAACGTCTGCAATATTAAACATTAGAACTGTTTCAATATTAGACTTTAGAACTGTTACCATTTTGAATTATGTCAAGGACTAATTTTTGTTATTTTAACTATGCATGTCTGAAGAACTTAAATGTTTCTGTTAGCTTTCTTTAAGAAGGAAGAGAATGTTATATCTGATCTGATATACACTAGATGGTGCCATCAGTGCCAGCAAAATGTTATCTTACCACGATCGGCAGTCCGTAGCTAGCCGCGATGTATGTATGATGGTTGGATCTTGTATTCGGGAATAAAGGTTTTAATCTAAATGCATCCTGCAAAATTTATCGAGTAAAGTTAATCTACATAGCTAGGTTTACTTCAAAAGTGTTTAGAGTTTTTGTTGATTTGTTACTATAAACTTGTTGATATTAAACCAAAACTTGTAATAAACTCTGTCCATTTTGTATCCAAAAAAGGTATTCGTTAATTTGAATGAAGGTTATAAGCCACATTTTTTAAAGACATTCGTTAATTTATTACAAAAAAATATATATATATATATTTTATAACAATATGATTTGTAAGTGCCGGCTACACTATTATTCTATGAAATCATCCATCAAACAACCAATACCTAATTTCAGGATTTCACCATAACCTTTAAAACGAAGACCCAACGCCTCATATAATAAGTCTTTCGGAAAAGGCAACTTTTATCCTTGCTCAATCTTAGAATAAAGATTTCATTATCCATATGGGATAATTTTAACAGACAGTATTTTCTTGACCGTGTGGCACTTGCCATCTCCTTGTGATTGTTATGTGATGTTTGTAGGATTCTTTCTTGACTATTACAAAATTTAGTATGACAAAAACAAAATTATGTGAAAGATAGGAGTTACAAATGCACCTTGCTGGCATATTTGAGCAGAACCAATTGTGGGCCATTATAATTTTACAAATATCCAGTATTAAATCAAGCGTTACCACACGCCTTGTCGAAAAGTAATGTTCTGTAAAATTGTAAGTTTTGTGGGGCTTCTAGGATTGCTAGTTTTGAAAATCATATTGTTATCCTAATGCCACAAAATCACAGTCCCACTTTCTCCCCTTCTTTTAGTATTTTCTTAGATAAAGATTACATTTAAAATAAAGATGTGTTACACAACTATGCAGCACACATAGAAAAATAATAAGAAATGATGGTTATATGTATGGTTTAGTTGAAATATAGTTATTTTCATAGTTATTTATTTACAGCCAAAGCTGAAAATGTTTTGACAAAAGCTGATGAAACAGAACAGATGCCTTCATTAACACAAACTGCTAATAAACCCAAGCCTACTATATGCTGCTTAGGAGTTCTTCCTGGACTTGGTGCATACACAGATAGCAGTGATTCTGAAAATTCATCTGATTCAGATGTCGCAGAAAATGAATTTGATCTCTTAGGAAGAAGAAATGTTCATCATGTACACAATGGAAATGAAAGATCATGAGGGATCTATTCAGAAGAATATTCAAATTTGTAATTTATTGTAAAGGTACAGTTTAAAGTATCATGTTTGTAAATTTCATACAAAGAGAAATATCTTCTCTAACTGTATTAAACTTTTTCAGTTTGAATTAAAAGCAAAAATTTTGTTCTGCTGTTTAAATTGAAATGTTAGTTGCTGATTTTGTTATTTTTGAAACCATTCCTTAAAAATAAAATAAAAACATAGTATTTTACTTACTTTGTGTATTATTTTTTTATAACCACAGATTTCTTTTACATTTATTGATCTTAATTTAAGCAGACAGTGAACTTTGAAAATTATTTTTCATTATTAATGTTATTCCAACAAGAAATCTTTCAAAGTGTTTCGTACCATGAATTAACTTTTTTTTTAAATGCCCTATGTTCATTATGTCTTTCCCTCCCTTTATATATACATATATGTAAAATTGTGGAAATTCAAATAATATAACATATATATATTTAAAAGGACTTTTGACAGACAATTGTTTTTAAAAAAAATAAAAATAGCACAAAACTGAATTAACATTAAAAATTGACATATTAATAGAATTTATCATATTGCATGTGCATATGGAATGCATATTTAAGGTCTAATCTTAGATCTTAATAAAGGCACAGATTTGTTGTAGGTATCAAGATTGTCTCTTAGAGATATTAAGAGTTTGAACAAAAATTAACATGCATGAAACATTTTAAAGAACATGGATAGAAAAAAAATGCATTTGAAATACATTATGAAAGGTTATTTTGATTACGTAGCTTTAATAAGTATGAAAACATGCTTTTTATTCATGCAAATAGCAATATATTAATATTTTTAAAATTTTAACACAAACTATTATATTTTTGGTCAATTTTTGCATATTTTATTTTAAAGTGAAAGAAATAGAAATATTGCTAATTTCGAATGGTGTAGTAGCAGCAATTAAAGTTCAAGTACAAATAGATGTAGAAAGCAAAGAGTCAATGTTTTATACCTATTTGCTCACACAGCATCCTTTAAATATATATATTTATACAAAATAGAAATATTTTAGTAAAAGAAACTAATGTTCAATATGTATTTCCACTTATACCGTTGCTTGCAGAGTATTTTTCTTTAAAAGTAGTCTATCCCTATTCTCCCTACTTTATGCATTATTTTATCAATAACAATTTTAACTATTTAATTTCTTCACATATCACTGAGAATAATATAAAAAAGAAATTAAAATGTTCTTAAACTTAGGAATTGATGATTTTAATATGATTAAAATTAGTGAAGAGCAAAAACTAAATTTAATGCCACATGTCATGTTCATACTTGTAATTAAATAGGTTTCAATGGATGACAGATGCAGCAGAAATATTGTTTTTCAATCTTTCTCTGTGGAACCAATGCATTCTTAATAGATTTATATATATATATATATATGTTGCTGGCCAAACTAGTTTATCATAACACGCATCAGATAAACTAGTTTTTCCTAGGCCAAACTAGTTTAACCTAACACCCATAGGATAAACTAGTTTATCCTGGTGCCTATAGGATAAACTAGTTTATCCTGACGCCTATAGGATAAACTAGTTTGGCCTAACCCTCATAGGATAAACTACTTTAGCCTGTTATTCATTTGTCTGAACTAGTTTATCCTAGGCCGATCTAGTTTACCCTAGTCCAATTCAATTTGGCGTGCTTTTATTGATCCCAAAGACACTTTCGGCGCCGATCTTCAAGTTTATCTTAGGCCGGCTAATCTTGTTTATCCTATGCCAATTCAATTTGGCGTGCTTTAATTGGTGCCAAATTACGTTGAGTACACTTAAAAAAAAAAAAAAAAAAAAAAAAAAAACCGAACTAATTCAAACTTAAATTCAATTTCTCAAAAATGAGTCAAGTTCACACTGAAATTCAAAAATGTTCAGACCAATCCGCTCAACTCAAACGCATCTATAAAAGTGAGCAAAATTCACTAAAAACTCGTTTTTTTATTTTATTATTATTTTTTTAAATATATAATAGAAGTTTAGCGTCCAAATTTACAAAATTTTGCGAGCTAAGTCTTTTGGTTAATCAATGTAAGGGTCTTTACGGGCCCACCCAATTTTTCTTTCCGACACTCGGTCTGGGCTTGGCTTGGGGATAACTTTTTTTCGAGAGGTTCGGACCGAGATGAACTGGGAATCACTTTTTTTTCGTCTTAAGTCGCGACTGGAGAGCATTCTTCTTGAGGTCTGCACAGGCAAAAATTTTCAGTTCAATTTCCAATCCAGCTCATATGAAAATCATTTAAACTGGCAGGATCTCTGGTCTGTTCAGTAAAAATATCAGTGACATTTGCCCCGGCCCAACTTTTCTTTAAGGAATGTATTTTTAAATCGCTATTATTCCACAATTAAAAATTTATATGTTTAGTATTTTTCCACCTATTCCATTGTTTCTGCGAAGGGGGGGGGTCTTTCAAATATATTATCAAGTGGGCGGGAGGAGAATTAGAGTGAGGAAATGTTATTACTTTATGGTGGTTTACATTAAATGCATTTTCTTAAACAAAGAGCTTTTTGAGGTTTAAATGCTTTTAATTTCGAAATACATATAATTCAACAAAAAATAAAGAAAATTTACTTTCTTTTGCCAGTTTGGTTATAATTCTTAATTTCCCTACTTGTTAAATTTTGAAGAAATTTGATAACTTATTTTTAACACAAAAAAAGAAGTAGCAATTTTCTTATAATAAATATTATTCTATTAATTGATTGATTTTATTTATAACATAACTGAACTTCGAAAAATACTATTATTACTAATACTAATGATTTAATTTAAGATTTTGTTATGAGCAGCATAACTTTGCAGTTATGAACAACATTCAGTTATATTTTTATTCATATAATAAATATATTTAAAAATATATAAGTGCATTTGATTTAATAGTGATTAAGGGTTAAAAGTAAGCTGCAACTAATTAAATTCAATTGAATTCAATTGCAAGTAGGTTCAGTTGCAAATAATATATTTTTGTTGTATACTGCAATTAAATAAATCGCAGTTAAAATATTTTCAATTAAATTAAGTGGGAGTTGAAGCACGCATTTAAACGAATTACGATAACATTTTATTGTCGTTACACATTTATCATCACAATTTTAATTTTTATGCAAAAAAATCCCCCCCCCTCTCCTAGCAGACAAAATTAAAAATCTTTAAAATTTTTAAGTTGTTTCATTTTTTTTTAATTCTGCCCTTTTTATTATATTTAACTTTGTCCTAGTTGTTTCATTTTTTACTTTGAAAAACTAATACAATGTGACCTCGAAAATCTGGCTATCAGAAATCCGGCAACTTCAAAAATCTAGCAACGAAGGCCACCTCTCCCCTTCTATTTATTCTTCAGCTTTATGGGAAAAAGAAAAATAGCAATTGTTTATGAATAAAAATTTCGAGATCGAAAGAGATGAGTTAGAGATACTAAGATCGCTCAAGCTGTGTTAAATAGAACAGCAGATAACGCTATAGTAGCAGCTCAGAGGAAGGAGGATGAGGAAGCGGCAGAAGAAAAGATGTCACTTGAAAAATGCATATGTTTGACTAGAAAATTACTCTATGCTTTAGGGAAATAAGACTATATTTCTGAAATCGATATTGTTCACTCATAAAATCTAAGAAAAAGTTGTTAAAGAACGGCAAAAATTAAAAGAAATGAGATTGACATCGATGTTTCGGAAATTACACAAGAATTGATTTAATTGTTTATTAGAATTGATGTACCATAGAAAAAAATTATTATTATTATTTTTTTTTTTCTCACATAAATATCACTTGGCTTTGAATTAATTATGAATAAATGCACCATCCCATTTAGAATATCAGAAGTACATTTGATATTCTTTCAGAAATTTGGAATTTTCAATAATCCCGCGAAGTGCCGATCCCGACGATGCCGGATTTTTGAGGTTATCCTGTATATTATTAATTAATCCTCTAAATTCTGCCTCTTCTAAATTTTATGATAACCTCTCATCCCATTCTTTGGTCCTCCAACACACAATTTGTCACATGGGACATACTTTGTAACTACCGACGTTGGTGAAATGGAGAAGATAGGGGGACAGCATCCCTGCTCCCCATCGAATAAAATATATTATACAGGGTGATGGCAATACTACTTTGCACAAGGTTGGGCACCAGAGCGGTAGTTCGAATCAATAAAAGCACGTCAAATTACATTGGCCTAGGATAAACTAGATCGGCCTAGGACAAACTAGAAGCTTGGTGCCGGGGCGGTCTTTGGGATCAATAAAATCTCGCCAAATTGAATTGGCCTAGGATAAATTAGTTCGGACCAAAGAATATCAGGCTAAACTAGTTTATCCTATGAGCGTTAGGCCAAACTAGTTTGGCCTAGGAAAAACTAGTCTATCCTATGGGCGTTAGGATAAACTAGTTTGGCCTAGGAAAAACTAGTTTATCCTATGCGCATTAGGATAAACTAGTTTGGCCGGTAACATATATAAATATTCAAATCACATTTGGGAATAGTTTTATACTACTTTAAATTTAGTTTTTTGATAAATATTCATTTTAAGTTGAAATATACAGATAAGATATGTTAAATTCACTCAGGAAAACTTCGCTGTAACAACAGTACAACAAGAATGATCATTGAGCACAGTATAGGCCAGTGTTTCTCAACCTGCTTGCCACAAGATGTCAAATGTGCTGTGAGGGTTTTTGACAAAGAATTAAAATTGCATGGTATCGAATCAACGATACGACATTTTCTATTTATCTTATGCTATATTCCTTGTTCACTCCTTTCCCCATAGCCTTCTCCTTTGTAATTTGCAAGACACCATATTGACAATAACAGAAAAATAATCGCTCATTGACTTGAGAAACTATAAGTATTACCATTCAACATTCTTTGAAAAAAATTTGGATGAGTTTTGGTTTTCTGCCAAAAATTTTTCCTCTACAATTAGCTTGAAAATTATTAAAATTCGCCTGCCTTTTAGCATTTTCATGATTCTGGGAAGTTGGATTTTCAGCATTGACATAAAGTCTAAAAAGTGAGAATTACTTTTAAAAGTTGATGATGAAATACGAACTTGTCTGCGACTTTGGAAACTTGTTTTGATTTGCACAAGAAAACAAGCTGAGCCCTCTCATTGAATAAATTTGTAAATAAATACATATATATATATATATATATTTGTATCTTACAACTTTTACATTTTTTATATTCAGTTGTGCCGCAAATAATTCCAGATATTTTTAGCGTGCCGTCAACCAAAAAAGGTTGAGAAACACTGGTATAGGCAATAGCATACTAGACGTTAATAACTGGGAAACACAGCTCAAAAGCAACCAATCATCACAGTGAAGAGCAGAGAGGCTTTGCAAATGTGATGAGAAACAAAAGGCAAAACTTCACTTAGCGGTCTCTGATTGGTGCTCGCAAGCAGAACTTCCCAGCTGCTAAGCTATAGTCTCTATGACAACCAGCTATTTTCTATCGACTTGAAAATAACAATCACATATTAATAAAGCTCATGTGATTTATCGTAATATATATGGACCAATGGCAGGCATATCACACACTGAACAGAAAAGCGTAAGTCAAGAGACATTTCACCCTGGTAACAAAGAAGAAACCAGTTTGAACGCTATAATTTGTCTCGTGTCGCACGTTTTTGTCTGCTTGTCTGTTCAGTATGTGATCCGCCTTATTCAGTACTCATCTCTACCGAACAGTCGAATTTTCAGTTTGTAGCAAGGTGATAGATTGTGATAGATAGAAATATTTGCAACTTGGAGATAATAATGGGAGATTGATTTTCTGTTTTGGCAGGAGAGTGAAGACATTGGAATGGGATATTGGTCGCTATTTTTCGGGGCTCAAAATCATGATGAGTGCAAAACATTTTTATTTTATTGGGATATATTAACAAAGTCCGAGTTTAGATATTGTTATTGCCCTATTTTAAAAATATCAATATTTGACCAATATATTGATAAATAATCCAGCCTTAGTGTTGTAACATGTCAAATAAAAAGGTATTCAATACAAAATAAAATAAATATATTTTCAGATAATTACACAAACATCATTTCTTTTCAATATACAATTTTTACTTAGGTGGCCATTTACATTCTATTTCCATGTGCTTTTCATTGGGTAGCCATTCCCAGTACTCTCTGAGTAAATCTGAAAAAGATGAAAGAAAACTTAATTTTATACCTAAATATGTTACAAATTTATTGAATACCAATTGGAAAATTCAATTAAATATAGAAAAATTGAAAAAATGTATAAGTAGCATGCATGTTTGTACACATACATCACAAAAATATTTGTTTTTCCCAGAGTAACTTAATAGTTTTTCAGATTTTTTGGGGAAATCATGGGTGATCACTTCATATTTGTGCATGGTCACATTCTGATTTAATAAAATTGCGTTGTCATGCCAAAATTCTTATTTCGCTTTCAGAGAAAACTACTGCTTTTCATAAAATATGAAAAACATTTTATATATGTTTAAAATATAAATTTATTTTAAACATTTACATTAATTTCACTGACCAAAATACCTTTTCCGATTTTCAAGATATTCTTTTTTATTTATTTACAGAAAACAGAGAATTTGGATAAATAATATATTGCCACTGCAGGAATATTTCTTTTTTAGATTTATTAAATGTAACATTTAAAATGTTTTGAAGAAACAAGCAACAAAGCAATATAGGTATGGCTGCATTGCTAGAAAAAATTCACTAAGGGAATTCTTTAAATGAGGAAATCAAAATTTGAATAGTTCTGGATTTCATTAGGAATAATTCAAAATCAGAGTAATGTTAAAGGGTACTTACTGATCAGAGAGATCTCAAATTCTTCTTGCTTATGTTAAACTTATGGGCCTGTAATGCATTCGTATTTTTAAAATATCTCCCTGGAAAATTAATATTTTAAACTTATTTGTGTTCTGTTCTTAGAGGATGCCCCTCTCTCTCTTTTACGTTGTTAAAATATATACTTAATTTATATTTTATATATGAAAATCTTGGTGAAACTGAGTAAGATTTTAAAACTTCACATAAAATGAAGTATATATTTTTTAAATATTTCAAAAGAAGAAGTTAAAAATATTAATTTCCTTAACTCGGGAGAACTCGCTAGTGAGAATGCCCAATTGCTTTTCTTTTACTTTACATTCATATAATATCAACTTTTTTTGGTTGGCTTAGTACTTTTATTCACAAAATAGGTAAAATAATTGAAAAACATTTTGAAATTTTAATTAAAATGAAAAATGATTTAAATAAGAGTCTTAAAAAAGTACGACTGTGAGAGAAAATCTCATGCAGCGAGTTCTCCCGGGTTATGAGCTATTTTAAAAATGTCATTGCATTACATGCCCATAGGTTTAGCATAAATGAGGGGGATTTGAGATCTCACTGACCCAACACCCTTAATGGAAAACTCTTGTCACAAGGGAAAAAAGTTCAATTGAAATATCTGACAGAATTGAACTGTTTAAAAGTTGCAAGCTCATCTATTCTGTTACACCTCTACTCAATAGATAGTATTAAGTTACAACTCATTGAACTTCTTAAAGATTATATTTGGATACAGTAGAGTCCCGCTTAACTAAGTTTCCGTTTTAACCAAGTTATTTTCTGCTAATGGACTGATGGATTCCATTATTATGTAACAGCCATTATAAATGAATTATTAGGTGAAGATGAAAGAACAGCTGTAAAAAGTTAGAACCCTGATTTTCTGGTCAGAATGGGGGAAAATATCACCACAATTCTTTTTTTGGAAAAAAAAAAAAATTACGACCATTTTTTTCCTTATTTTGACCAGTAAATCAGAGTTCTAACTTTTTACAGCTGCTCTTTCATCTTCACCTAACACTTCATTTATAACGGCTGTTTCATAATAATGGAATCCATTAGAAGAAAATGATCCATTCCAAAAGTATAAGTTCAATTGAAAAAAACTATTTAATACTTTGAGCAGAAAGCAGAGGCTAAACCTGCAATATTCATGACACTAATAGAATCACATAGCTGCCAATTTGTACAGTTTTGTTACCTCTAAAATTTAGTACAAATTTTTGCAATATTTAATTATTGACAATTGTTAGATTTTGGCAATTGAATAAGGCAGAATTTACGGGTAAGAGAAAATCTTAGAAATTAGTAGCTATGTAGTAGTCTAGTGTAATACTGCAGCAAAATTGACATTCAACAAACAAAAAACTATCAAGGGCTTTTTCAAATAAACAATTTAATTACCAGTTTTTCTTAAAAGTAATGGAAATGTGCATCAAAGAAATGTTACTAGTACCATAAAAATTAATTGATTAAGTGAATTTATATTTCATCTTCTTAGTTGGTGATGATTTGTGTACATCCAGTTTATCCGAGTTTTTTGCTTATCCGAGGTGAGCTTGATCTATATTAACTAAGATAATCGAGATTCTACTGTAATTAAAAGTCGGTAATTTATCAATTTGAGAAATACTATCTCTAGTCTCATAGCCTAAGAAAATCCAAAGAATTCACTTGTATTTAGAAATTGTAACTGAACTTTTAAGTGAAAAATCCCAGTGTTAAATAATTAATACATGTGGGAAGAGCAGAATACGATTAAGCAATTTTAAAGAAAAAGGGGTAGGGGCGATTTACGATTGTTTTGATTAGGAATGTGATTGAAATTTTTTTTATAATGATTTGTAGTAAATGTAATCTTACTTTCATTAGTCCTACTTCTTTATTAAACAAAAGCAATTTTATTTCACAAAACAACATTTTTTACTACCTGGATTTGCATCCAGATCATCGAGTTGCATATCTGTAACATACCCCAAAAGCCACTGTTATTTCCACAGTGAGCTTCCAAAGACGATTTTGTTAATTGCTGCTATTCTGTAACACTACTATTTAAGACATTATTTCATAGAATCTGCAACAGTTTGTGATACTAAGTTTACTTTTCATACTAAAGTTTCATTTATCACTTGATCAGTTGCATGTGATTATTGCTGAATTAAACTTTGCGTTTGTGGAATTAAAAAGGCTAGAGATGTACAGGAGTATACTGTTTACAAAGTTGAAATTCTTTATTTAAAGACAATTTTTCAACTAAAAAATTTACAATATTTATAAGGAAAATGTAAACTTTTGTTTGTTGCAGATATGCAACTACGTGTAATTTCTATCTTTATACTGAAGTTTTGGAAATACTGACTGAGCAAGATGTAGCAAAAAAGGAGGGGGAGGGGGGGGGGAGTTAATGTGTTAATTCGTCCAAGAATAATTGTATTATTTGTGATAGTCTGTTCATGTTAAACAACATTTTGTTTATTATAACAAAAAGAAAAATTAACTTATAATATATAATCATGCATATCATCCTTCTAGTTTTTCCTACCCAGAAATTAGGGATGCAACGAATATTCGGTTGATATTCAGTATTTGGCTTAAAAGCCAAATCTTCAGTTTGGCTGAATAATACAGTATTCTCCCGAATAGCTCAGCTGAATACTAAAACAAAATCATTTATATTTAAAATAAATAATATCAATTGATATATTTTAATTAACATACCAAAAGGTTTATATTTATGTGTTACACATTAAGGAAATTTAAATGTTTATTAAATTTATAATACACTTTTAATTTCAAACATTAAATATAAATTTATTAATTATTTGAATTTTCTTAAAGTGCAATACATGAAAAATAATATTATTTAAAAATTTAAAGTAAATTTAATTATTTGAATTTTATAAAAAATGATTTAATTATGCTTAAGTATTACACATTCAGTAGAATTTGCTTTCCACCAGTTTAGTGGACATTCATTTCTATCTAAGAGTGATTTATCAAAATAACTGTTGCTCATCATTTGTAAGGGCTGAAATTTGTTATTTTGTTTTTGTTAGTAGTTGAAATCTGCATGAAGCAATCCCAAAATGTGGTCTTTGACTCATTATGAACATCTTTGCATGTTTCTGCCACATTTGCATTTGTTTCAGTTTCAGGAATCACATTGTATGAGATAGCAGTCATAAGTAGAATCAGTCGAGATTTTAACTTGAGATGATTTTCTTCAACTTTATTTAAAAAAAAAAAAAAAAAAAAAAAAAAAAAATGCAAGTTTAAACCTGAAGTCTAGCAAAGTTGAAATGCAAAAATGTCCATTATCATGAATATGTTTAAAGCGTGCATTGATGTTTTGGCCAGGCAGTCTTTAAATGTTCCAACACCAAAACATTCATTCCCTTCTCCTGGCTTTGACAGATAAAGTTTCCACCATTGGAATAACTTCTGAAATAAATGATGTTGAAATAATTTTTATTGTAACTTGTTCAAAAAGTTTCAATAAACTTAAACACTTCTCTAAGAGCAACCATTGATTTCAATTAAAACTAATTTAAATTTTGTTTTTAATTATCTTCAAGCCTGAATATGTTTAATAAAAATTGTATGAAAATATCAATGTATATTATTTTGCTTTAAATCAGAGTTTATGAATTGATATTCGGCTGTAGCTTGGCTGAATATTCGGTATTCGGCCAAACTACTATTCGTTGCATCACTACCAGAAATTTGATTAAAGAAAAGAAGTTATTGAATAACCACAAGGAAACAAACAAATGAGTCATTTAATAATTTTTCTGGTTCAAATTATGTTTATTTGACTTTTCAAAAAGGTAGGTAGGTAGCAATGTATAATGATCATTCAACTTAAAATTTTTCATGTGCCAGAGAAATTGTTGTACATGCTACCTTGGGCACACGGCCGTGAAAGTCATGAAACTTCATAGGACAGAAAAATACTGATATTTTCCCGTAAAACACAAATAAAATACGCATAACTCGTGTATAATGTAACAACAAATAACTAAACAAACCATGATGACAATCTTATAGGTTTGTGTGGGCATGCTTAATGTCTCTAATGAATGATTTAAGACTAAGCTAATTTTATTTTTATTCTGTCTATAAGGATTCGTCACTGACACATTTTTTTAAAATTTATTATTATTATTTTTTTTTTTTACGGTGCAGATTACCAGACAAACTATGTCCAGTCAAAGGTGAACAATTTTTCCAAGAAATTTCCTCTTTCCACATATGAAAAAAAAAAAAAAAAAAAAAAACAGAATTCCGTCCCAGGACGGAAAAGTTTCACCCAGACACACACACTATAGGTTTGCCACCCCTTCTACAGATCATATACAAGCTGCACAAAAAAATTTTAGTATATTTCCGCTTATTAGCAGAAATAGCTGAAGGGGAATTTTCATCTGTGTTTCCTAACCATTTCCTAACTGATATAAATTTTAGTATGCAACGTAGTATATATACAAAATCTATAGATGATATACAGGGCTGCACAAAAGAATTTGGATATTTTTCTGACTATAGATGGTAATAGCTGAAACGAGGTTTTTAAATGTGTTATTGGGTTTTCCAAATTGTTTATTTAGACATCATCTTTCACATTATTAAATAGTGAAGTTTTGTTACAGTACAGTCGAATCCAGTTAAGATGTGTTTCAAGGTCCTGAACAAAACTAGCATATTAAGCGGGCACACATATTAAACATGATTTGCATAATGTTGCAGGAGCTGAGCTTATTTACACATCTAACTGTGTAAATGAACTTCAGAGCTTTTATTTATAAGTTTACGGTCAAAAATTTGTCTTTTATGCATATTTAGATTAAAATTTAATTGTATTCATATTTTTGTTTGTTTTTAAGATCGTCTGAAACAACGGGAAAAAAATATGAATTCAAATATAACTTTGTAAGCAAAAATAAAACGAGAAATAATTTCCCTGCTATCCTATTTTTTTTTTTCAACGCAAAGCAAAATTATTAATCTTTGTAGAATAACCCAGTTATTAAAATATTTAGTACTTGTTATAAAGTATAATGTTATGAGCAATCCTTATTTTTTTATGTAATAAGAAAAACTATCCTTGTTAATCTTTTTTTTTTTTATGTTAGCATAAACATAAAAATGATAAAAGAAATATATAACCACAGTCACATTTGTGCAGTTTTCACAAGTTTCAGTCTTTTTTTGTTTTTGATTTTTGGCCCCAGTATTTTTTCAACATCTGACTTTCATAAAATGTCATCTATTCTATTGTGATCGACACCCATCACGATTGCTATAACATTCATTATAAAACATAATACTGATGTGATATACATTAAAAAACTTCATTAACAATGAATATAATCATCTCTAACCATAATAATTATTTGATGTATTATTTAACGTATCTCAGTAAGGCATTTGCAACAACAGATAATGTCCAGATAAAATGGAGTTTGGGTTCTTCATCGTCCCAGGTGCAGAAAATGTTTCTACTCCCAACATTTCCCCCAATCCACATGAAAATTTCCCCAAAATTTTACGGTATGTTATAGGTAAATGCTGTATTACTGTAGGTATAGAAAATTTATTTTTCATATATTTCTCAACTTATGTGCAGAGGTAATTCTGAGGGACAAAAAAACATTCTGAAATTCATAGCAAATTTCCTGAAAGGTTACAGCAGAGTGGGGAAAGGGGCGAAAATCCACTCCCAGCATTAACTATGTTTTTTTTGCGGCCCTTTGATGAAATTCGTGGTTATTTTGCGATCGTTTGACAAAATTTGCGGTTTTTTTCGCGATCTTTTGAAGAAATTTACGTTTTTTGCGATCTTAACGAAATTTGTGGTTATTTTGCCCCTTTTAACGAAATATGCGATTGGTTGGCGAACTTTTGACAATATTTGTGGTTCGTTCGTGATATTTTGATGAAATTAGCAGTTCTTTCGCGATCTTTTGACGAAATTTGCGTTTCTTTCGCAATCTTGAGACGAAATTCACATTTTTTCCGTAATTCTTGGACAAAAATCCCCGCATTTTTAATGTCTGAATTGTCATATTAATGATTGATTTTTTTTTAATTTTTGGAAAATTCGGGACAGAATCACCCCTAACATGGTACGTATTATTCTGAGATAGATTTTGTGAAGGTCGCCATACGGATCTTTTTATTTGTAGTGAAAATTTTCTATCTCGGGGAATTATGGAATTCGTTGTTAAAATCGAAATCAATTTTATATGTTTCTGCAAAATTTCACCAGGTGGTTAAAATTTCCCCCGATCCTAGATCGCCAGACCGGACATATTCTGCACCCCTGCATCGTCCTTCCCCTTACCTGCTTCGTTCTTGAAGTCATGGACACAAACATAGAGTTATCTGTTTTGCATCTTTCATAATGTCTTCTACACTTCCAAAGTCACCTTCATGATTTCAATCAGTCTTCCAGGAAAATTTGTTCTTTTCCAAAGCATTGACTCACAGCAATTCAATGTTAAGACAGGAGGTGGTCCATCTGATTTCCTGCATTGGGTATCCTTTTTTGTTTGATATAAAACTGGCCTCCCAGAAAATGTTATTGTTTCAGGTTTGGCGCTATCTCAATATGTACTGAGGCTACATTCTATCTAGAAAACTGATAGTTTTTCATTTTTATATAATTTTACAGGGAAACTGATGAACTAGACGCTTTTGTTAGTTTTGTCTAAGGGCCTTAATTACGCCCTGATACATCTGCTGGGGCACATTCGTTGATCTTAAATCCAATGATAAAAACTCTATGTGGATGTTTTAAAAACCCATAATGTTCTTCGGGCAGACTGGGCTTTTTCCCACAAATAACATTACCTTCCCTAATTTTTCATGCATTTGTAGGTTGAAGATGTGCATCTTTGAGATGAAAAGATCACCCAATCATCCAAGTCTGTTTCTGATTTGCATATTCACAGAGCAAACTCCTCATGTTTTTATGATTTACCAATCATGAAGAGCTTAATTTTTTCTGTGCCAATTGCATTTCATCAGACAAACACTCAATCTTTACTTCCTTCCAGTGTAGTGCATTAGTACTTAATAAAGTTGGATTTATTGTATCTACTTGTCTTCCTTGAACAAGCCTCTGTGTCATCAGTTTTCTCATTAAGTAAGAACATTTACTTTTATTTATTCTTATCCACTTCTACTGAAAAGTTACTTTATTTTCGGCAATATTATATCATTGGTACATTACTATCGGAAACAAGACTATTATATTTACGACACATTGAATTCCTTTTTAAGTTGCATTTTTCTACAATGTACAGTGACCAACTAATTCTCTGCTATATCTTCCAACCTCTTTATGTGATTAATAAAGTTGGATTTATAGTACCGGGCGTCCCAAAAAGGACTGACTGATTTTAAAATTCAATAACTTGCAATCGGTGACAGATATTTAAAAAATTCTTGCAGGAGGGTTATGCATAAGGTCAAAAGTTTTATTACAGTGATTTTCAAATTTAGTTCGATTTACAAACAATAGATGGCGCTGTAAGCAATAGTCGCTAAATACAGGCTCGATTTTTGGTCCTTTATCTTGTTCCATGCAGAAAAAGGAGATGGAAATGTATTATCCGGGCCACGAAGCACCAAAAATCGAGCCTGAATTTAGCGACTATTGCTTACAGCGCCATCTATTGTTTGTAAATCAAACTAAAATTGAAAATCACTGTAATAAAACTTTTGACCTTATGCATAACCCTCCTGCAAGAATTTTTTTAATATCTGTCACCGTTTGCAATTTATTGAATTTTAAAATCAGTCAGTCCTTTTTGGGACACCCGGTATCTACTTGTCTTCTTTGAACAAACCTCTGTGCCATCAGTTTTCTCATTAAGTAAGATTGTTTACTTTTATTTATTCTTATCCACTTCTACTGAACAAAATTATTTTATTTTCGGCACTTAATCTTATCATTGGCAGCTTTATGATCTACGGCACTTAAAATAATTTATCACTGGCACATTATTATTGACACTTTCAATATTAACGTCACAGAGGAACGCTATGATTGTCTTATTGGCAGCTTCGTAACAGACAATGCTGCCAATGTTATGAAGGTGAGAAATGAACTTAAAAAGACTGAGAGGAATAATATGAATATTTTATTTTTATATGGATATGTCGGTTTACGGATGTTCAGCTCATATTTTAAATCTTCTAGCAAAAGACATTAAAATCTCCAATATAAAAGCTCAAGTTGTTGATATTGTTAAATATTTTTGAAATAATCATTTTGCTTCAGCAAAACTTCGGGAAACAGGTGCTAAAAAGCTTGAGTTACCATCAGATGTCAGGTGGAATTCCATGTTGGACACAATGGAGTCTTATATAAGTAATTGGCCACAAATTTTGAAAGTTTGTGAAGATAATTAAGAGAAAATCAATTCTGATAATTCTAAGAAAGTCATAGACTTGCAATTAAAAAGAAATGTTGAAGATTATATCCAAATGCTCAAACATATTGCAATTGCATGTGACAAAGCTCAGAGAAATAATTGTACTATTAGTGATGTAGTTGAAGTTTGGAAAGATTTAAAAAAATAAATGTCTAGTAATCTTACCATGATTACAAAACATTGAAAAAGCCATAGAAGATAGATATAAAATGGTCATGACACCTGCACATTTCTTGTTTTCTACTTTTGGCTTTGTGCAGAGCAAAACTAGAAACCTGTTATGTGTTGATAAGGCTGCCAAACTTGTTACATTTTTTAAAGAACTTAATAATTAAATGTTTTAGTTTACAATAAAAAATTAATTGTTAATTAATGTTTGGTATTTATTATATAATTTTTTTCTTCCTTCCTGTTTTTTGAAAATAATTTTCATTCTTATTTTACCTCATTCTAATTAACTTTTGTTCACTTTAATCAAAATTGTTCTGTTGAATGAGAAAAAAACGTTTAAAACATGTTTTTAACAACAACAAAAAAAACCCCATGTTTTTTGTACTTAAAAAAAAAAATAAAATAAATAAATATGTTTTTTTTTCCAACCCTGATTTTTAGACTGGATATAACTTTATCATATTTTATGCTGTTACCGGTCGCTATATGGCTTCTTCTCTGATTGTGAATGTGGAGTTGAGATGAACACTCGTATCACATTTGGCCATTTAAGGATTCGCCTGGAGATGTATGTTATGAGGAGTTTATCGTCATAACACGGGGGAGTTATATGGCTACATGCAATGTTTCAGCTATTGTTTTTCTTTTTATTATTTCTGTTAATTGAAATAGATTAGTTTTTCTTACAGTTTATTATCTCTCTCCTTCTTAAAGTACTTTTGAGTTCCAGATATTAATCTGGTGTTTACTTTTTATTGAATCTCGCCAACTTTACTTTTAAAGTGGATAACTAGCTGTAGGGTTGTGATATCGTTTCTAAGAGACCAGGGATTTATTTTCCGTCTTGATATTACGAATCGGTCATGATAGAAGTGGTCTGACACTCACGTAACAGCGAAAATCCGCGCGGTTTACTTGGAACTGTTATGACTGGTTGTATCGGGATATTTGCGATTCCTAGGAAGTTCAATCAGCCGGTATCCGCTATGGAGCTTCCAATTAGGCTTGCTGCAGTTTGGGAATCCATTTATCATTAACTGTTAGTCAATGTCTTGCTTCTGTTCTTCAGTATGCTTTTTAGTGGCAATAAGGAGTATCTGACGATATCAGTTATGCTAATGTTGATGATGAAGTTGTGCTTGTCTTTATAGGAATCTTTTTATATAAGGAAGAGAGATTAAACTTAACTAAGTAATATAACCTTTTTTTTATTATTATTTGTGTTTATCTGAGAACGTCAATAGTTAATATAATAGTTTCATTTGAACTGGATCAAGTTTATATTTTTCTCAATAGTTAATTTAAATAAATTTACATTTGTTTTTGAGAAAAATACTTTCTGAAATTAAGCTTTACTTTTTCTAATCAATTTTTGAATAAAGTTAGTTTTCGATTAAAGTTTAAAGTTAATTAAAATAAATTTAATTAAAGTTATTATAGTCAAAGTAAAAAATTTCTTTGAAATAATTTTTTTTTTTTTTTGGAGCTCCGGTTCATGTTTTAAACATTTTGATATAGAGTCATGTTATCTGCTTCAAGCTAGTGTTTAATTTGAGAACTTATGTCATGTGTTTTTTTTTCAAAGTCTTATTTTATTTTAATGATTTTAGTTTTACTTTTGTTTTATTTATTAAATATATTTTAATAAAATTGTTATTTGTTTTAACTTGGCTTGGTTTTTTTTCTTTCAGTACTAGGGGGCTCTGCCCCCTACGAGCTACGCTCGTCATCCCCCGTTCTGACACCGCAGTCTCTAAAAATATGCTAATTTGATCGGCTTTAAAAAGATTTCAGAAGATTGAATTATAATTTAAAAAATAGTGGCAATCACCCTATAAATGGATTTCTATTCATTTCTCTTTGATTGGTGAATTTTAAGGCCAAATCCGCTGCGGTACTACTTAGTTATCCCGTCGACCAATTTCGCCAAATTATATAAATCGCCAAACCACTCGCCAAATTATACAAATTGACATAATTTTTATTTTAAATAACAAAAAACAAATAAATTAGTGCAACATTAATAAAAATACAAATAAAACATCGAAATAAAAATAACTTGATGATGTAGACACGTGTAACTTGCTTAAAGTCAAGTTAATGTGACATTTACGATCAACCATTATTGGCATTTAATCTTATAGTTTGACGAATGATACATTTTTGGTCGACGGGATAACTAAGTAATACCAAAGATACAATCGCTGTTTTCATCTTTGATTAAGTAAAATAAGTTAAACATTTCAAAATAAGCTAATATAATAGGAATTAAGTAAACAGAGTCTTTGTCTCCCGGTATTTTTTAACAAAGCGAAAAGAAAGTTCATTTAAATAAGACATTTTAAATTAATCGTTTTTAATCTGACGTAATTTTGGCCAAACTATTCTTTCTCTTTTTAATATTCACGTGAAAATACTTTTGTTAGAAATGAAATATTATTTGCACTTTCCTAACAAAAATAGTTGAAAAGTATCCTCTCAAAATATCAAGTCTATATGTCTAGTGCAATTTCTAAATTTAAAGTGTTTTGCAATATTATTTTGTGTTCATTTTATGCAATAACTGTAATGTGACGTAAATATGACATAATTTCTTCTATTTTAGACTTCTAACGCATGTTAAGGAATTTATTATTTTACAATTTCCTTTCTCTCTTAAAATTCATGTGTTAATATAGTTTTTATGAAGTAATTTTCAATAAGTTCCCGCTTTTTATACGTAATTATTTAATTCTAATTTGAAAGTTTTTTTTCCTGTTTATAATAGTCACGTGTAAATAAATTTTTAATTTGAAGCAAATATTATTGTTTGCGCTTTTTATACAGTTGGCATCAGGTCAAATTAGTACAATTTTCTGAAATAAGTAAAAAATATCTCTCGAAATGCTGAAAATTTGAATTTAAAAAAGAAATAAAACCTCAAAAAAATGAGTCAAATTAAAAAAATAAATCAATTCTGCACACCGGGAACTTCAAACGTATAAAATGATCTAAAAATGATTAAATTCCCATGAATAGTTTTTGCTCCTACAAAACTTTTTTAGTAGAACGATTTTGTCCAACTTTAGCATTAAATATCTCTTAAAATAATTCTTCGATTTGAAAACTGTCTGCATCAGCGTGTTTATCAAACATTTGTGTGTAATACTACCGATTTTCATATTTTTGTATGCATTATTTTTCTTAATATTAACGAAGAAAGACCTCCGGTCACAAAAAATTCACAACCGGAGGCAGTGATAGCGGTAGTTACTTTTTTTTAGAATAGAGAGATTCTTTTGCAGATATTTTTATGTTACATTATTTCATTTACTTCAATTGGTGAATTTCTTGGCAGACAATGTCAGCAAATACGCTCTAATTGCGTTTTAACTCCTTTACCTATGTATTATCTCCAGTAATTACCCTTTTTGGTAATTAATATAACAACCATCTACTTAACCTTTAAAATTTTGTGTTGGGAATCCTTTTAATTCTATGACTATCATCCATACTAACAGAAAATTAGCTAATATTCAACAACAAAATAAGAGATGACTTGACTATACGAAACTCGTGGTACAAGTAACTCACTGGCCATAAATGAAACAGGTTCATCACACACATCAGAAAAGGGTAACAAAGAAATATAATTGAAAATGAAAGAAAGTTTCTTTTCTAATGCTTTTAAAAGCACACTGTAATAAAGAGGTTTTATTTACTACACACAGTATACTAGAGAAAAAAACAAGAATCGATAACATACACTGTGGAAAGAAAGAATAAGTAATAGACCGGCAGCACAGACAATCACCTCATCGAGTTCACGGATGGAATTCTAGGATTAGTTAAATCTTGATTTGCATATTAAAACGCAATTGGTCTGCCAAGTCATATCTTGGTGGAAAACACCTGAAAACCTGATTTTAGCAGCTGACTTGTAGGTTTATTATTGTGCTTTCCTGCTCAATGAAATTCCTGCCTGTGCTCATGTTTTCATACCTTTTGGTGCATACCTTATCTGTGCTGCTGGCTCCCGGTCTATAATAAAAAATGACAAAAATTCATCTATTTTTCTCCACTTCAATAAAAGCATTCACGAAATGAGAGACAAAGTTTATTAGGACCCAGTACCAAAGAAGTGTTGAAGTGCTGCTAATTTAGCAATAATTTTTTTTTTTAATTCAAATAGTTGCCACTATTTTTGATTAGTAATATTTACCTTAGTTATTTTATCATTAAAAAAGTTAATACTTTTCAAAAATAGTGGTAGATATCTGAATTTAAAAAATACCGCTAAATTGGCAACACTGGTGAAGAGAGAAGAATTTCGCATCTTGGTCTATGAATTTGTGTATTAAGTGAGATTTTTGGCCTCAAGAAGCTGAAAATTTTTCATGTATTAAGTGGGGTAGTGTAATAACCATTTGTATATTAAACGTGATAATTTTGAATTAGTTTTATGTCTTATGAGCGGTGTTCAAGGAAACGAAAAAAATCCACTTATTAATCGGGATTGTGTATTAACATAGGTCTTAACCAGGTCACACTGTATTCTGAATGTGTTGGAAAGTGTTTCATAATCTATGCTTTATGCAGATTTTTCTTTCATAAAAATGTGGTCAATCATCGCCTCCCACACCAATAAACATTTTGAAGATTCGACTAGTGCTTTAGTTCATAAAAAAAAAATTAAATTGTTTTTAGTAAAGGCTATCTGATTTTCAGGCCAACCTTAATGTGAAGAGATTTTAGAGAAATCTTTGTTTTACGTTACAACCTTTTTTGACGATTGCCCAATTATTGGAATTGCAAATAGAACTCATTAGTATGGATAACTGGAGTTTCACTGCAGTAAGAATAACATTCTGAAGATATTCTGCTTATGAAGGTCCAGCATGCAGATTCTTTGTGCTAAAAGAACTTAAATGATATTTTATACATATGACACTTTATATTATATTCCACATATACACAGTGAAAAATATTACTCATTAATTATACACTTTACTATTTCTAAGAAAACATTAATGTGTTCTTACATTTAGGCTCTTTTTCCCAAATTTTTAACAATGATTCTCTTGAATCAACTTCTTTTTCTATAAGAGCTTGCAATAAGTAACGAGTTCTAGGAAGAAGTCTGAAAAAAAAATCAACATAAAAACCCTTGTAAAAGAACACATAATTGAAAAAAAATTCAAAATGTACTACAAATTTTCAAAATTTTTGCCATGATATTAATAGAACGATAGAAAAAAAAACCATGATATTAATAAAATTAATTTATAAATGTTGATGAACATCATTCTCCATTTCTTCAGGATCTGTTAGGATTTTGCTTTGCAATCGTTGAGATTATTTGCTGCTATGTTTTTTCATAAATTATTAATTAACTGCAATTAATCACACAACATGTTTTGATAAAATGTGAGTGTACTATGTCAAAAGTCTGTTCAAAAATTTTTTGTATGATACTTCTTTCATCATTATGCATTTTGTATGCAGATAAAAAAAATTAGTAGAATTGGTAACTGTTTATGTGAAACATACACTTTTAGATTAACCTTCAAATTGATTTAAAAATTTTTTATGCAAAAAAAAGGAGTTTAAAGAAAATTAAATTGATTAAAGAATAACAAACTTACTTTGCCCAATTTTTTAATATTGTAGATGGAGAAGATAGAAGATTGGATTTATAGTGTTTAAAAAATCTGTGAATTTGTCCGTCTAAAAGGAAAAAGGCAAACCAACTGTACTTCAGTAAGCTTTTTGGCATTTCCATCATTACAGGTGGTAATTCCCATTGCCATGGACCTAAGGGAAAAAAATATATATACATGTAGCATTTCTTGTTTGTTAACATGTTTAAACCTGAAACAAAGGAAAATAAAGGCAAAATTAAATGTACTACGAAATAGACTGTGATGAAGTTTCATATCCGGGTTCCTTAGTATAGCACAATCAAAACTCTAACTATAATTGCAGGGACATAGAATTTATTTAAACATTTTAAAGATACAAAAGGGTCATGCTTCACAAGGGGAGGAGGGAGGAGAAAGAGCCCTTACACAACATACGCGCCACAGCGCTTTTTTATTAGTTCTTACACATCCAGTGGTTCAGAGGAGAAGTCCCTCTTCGCTAGCAATCCACATATGTTGGCGTTACACATTTTCGCCAATTTACAAAGGTTATGGTGACTGAACGAAGATGAACAAAGCTTTCACGCGACTAGTTAGCGGAATGTAATATGGTGCCCCTTGATGGATTAAATTATAAGAAGTTGTTAAGCAGTGCCTGTGTTACTGTAAGTTCCTAAACCTAGTAATTGAAAAAGCAGTAAAGTTGAAATCCTGAAAAGCAAATAACTAACTAACGAAATAAAAGTAAGGTGATGATATAAATACAAGTAAGTTTAAAAACAAACTAACGTTTATTTAAATAAGATAAAACATGAACTAAACTTTAACATAGAATAAAAACAATATTTAAACCAATTACTTTACAATTCACAATATACTAAATAACTTTAAATGCATATTAAAATAAAAACAAAAATAACTGACTTCATGGCTATTGAAAAGAAACATCAATCATTTCTGTGGCCTATGTGATACAGAGCAAGACGTTAAATAAAAACACATGTCTTTATAAGATGGGAAAAACTATTGAAGAAACAAAATATGGCAAATCACACAAACTATTGTCACTGTAATAAATTATCATCGGAGACATTGTTGAATGTAAGCATTTCACTTGCACCACCTCACAACTGTAGACATCATGACTCTAATACTATTCTTCAATGAAGACGATAGCTATAAGATGAGTCCACTACTAGGGCATTTATTAAATGGCCGCTAGCTTTAAACGTAAAACAGATGAACAGCTCAAGCTGATGAAGTTAAAACGTGATTGAAATAAAACTCGCTTTGGTTGTAGACTGTTATTGCTGGAGAAACTCGAATATATGGATTAGTTACAACACATAAATTTGGATAGAAAATATATCAGACGAACAATATCTATTAATGTAAAGTAACCACACCAAGAACTAAAATAAAAGAACTGCAAAACAAGGCGTAAAGAAACTAAGGTAAGACATTTAGACAACACATCCTAGGCAAACATCTAGGCGAACGACGTAAGATAGGGAAAACATAAGGTACTGAATAAAAGAAACGTAAGGTATTTATACTAGCCAGTTAAACAATTACAAGCCCATTATGCAATGCAAAGAGCAGGCGGCCGATGGTTCTCGAATGAGAAGCCATCGTGATGACGATGTGCAGTAAACCAGAACGATGCCATCTAGTGGCGGCCAGTGAAACACTGTCATATGGAGAAGGACATGAACTGGATTGCGTGAAGATCGATGATGGTAGAAACTTAGAAATAAACACGTGAAAAGAAAGTGGAATGGAACTGGAGGTTTTAAAGACAGAACAACAGAAATAAAGTAAGGTACGTAAGGACAAGTATTTCTGTAATGTATTAACTTGATAAAGTGTATATTTAATAAAGATATAAAATAAGTAGAGGGTTTTAATAGCAGGTAAACAAACCTGTTGAACGGAAAGTAAGTATAACTATTAAAAATATATAAAGATAATAAGAGTTATAAAGTAAACAGACTTATTTAACAAAAGATAGATAAGATTAATAAAGGATAGACAAGATTAATAAAAGTAAATAAAAGATAGTAAAAGATATAGAAAAGGAAATACTGCCGGAAAGTGATAAGACCAGGTATGACGATATTACTATCATCCCTTCTAGACATAACTCACTGGGTTGCAAATTAAAAGTTTCTTATGCCTGAAAGCTCGGTGCCATAAATCTAAATTTGTATATATTTGAATATTAATGATGTGAAACCAACTTAGTGAAAAATGTCCAAGCCGGGAATCGAACCCGGGTCCCTGGAATAGATCTCCAGTGTTCTACCACTAAACCACAAGGACGATGTCCAGCTTGGCATTTCTCACTTATATAAGTCGGTAAGGCCGCTACCGCAGCACAAGATGGAGAAGTCTTCATGAGCACACATTCTAGCGGCGTAACATGAGACGCAAATAAACCCAGCATCGGTGAATATACAATTTTTTTTTTTTTTTTTTTTTTTCACATCATTAATATTCAATAATTTCAAGCATAATTTCACTGCTGAAATGTAGTTGGAAAAAAAAAATTAATTTAAAAAAAAAATTGTATATATTTGTTAACGGCTTTTTATACTAAATGATCGTTAATTTATTATTGCGCAATGCAGAGAAAGGGTATGTGTTTTTAGACTGCACATTAATCAAGATAACATACATGAAATAATTTCTAAGAATTCCCATAAAATACATTTTACTTTTCTTGTTATTTCTTTTTCAACAATCAAATTTTATTAGCAAGCAAGAATAACATGGGCGAAACAGATATTAGAAATTAAATGCAATTATAATGTTAACGTACATCTGCATTTATATATTTTTTTATTTACTTTCTGAACAAAGAGTGCAACAGAAAGAAAATGATTCTGTGAGAATACACTTTGATAACTGCAAAGTGCATCTGGATTACAAATCATAACTGAATATTTAAAAGTCTTGAAATAAAGTCTTTATTGAGAAGGGGGGAGGGGGGATGTAGATAAAAATCGTATGGTTTAAAGAATTGCATTAAATTAATGATTTCAATTTCAGAAGGGAGGGGGGGGGGGAGAAAAAGAATTCTTTTTTTTTTTTTTTAAGTACTAGAGTTACATTTTTAATTGAATTTGAGTGAAGGAAGGGGGGGGGGGTAAACCGATAAGTAACAATGAAAAACTGTCACATGGACTATCACACATAATCAATAAAGAATAAATATGCAGTAGAACCTGTATAAAGGTTATCATTTTTTAAAACTTTTATTTTAAATTCACACAGATATATTAAAAAGTCACATGGAAATGTAACATTATCATGACCATGTGCTTTATTTTCTCTAAAAATCCACATTTTTAATATTTTCAATAATTTCTCTTTATTATTTACTTATAATTTATCATGCTCATATTTCAGCATTTTTAATTCCCTATATTTTGATACCCCATTCATCATTTTCCAACATTTCCTTGGCATTTTTACACCCACCCAGCTCAATTGTATTTTTTAATTCATTCCATCGGTAAGTAAGAGTACATTTAGAACCACCACCATTTTATCCAGAGTTTCACTTCTTCCTAGAATAATTACCAGTGTGTGCGGAGAACATTTGCAAGCAACATGAGTTTATCGCTTATTGTCACTTGGTGTGATTTGTCATTTCACATGCACTGATTGGTATTTTGGTGTTTGGATGCCAAACATTGCCTTAACCCACATTTTTTTAATGGAGAGCTGCCATTACATCTGATCAGTCCTCCTTGCACAATGTGCTTCCTCCCTAATTGTTCCAGTATGGATTATCACCTAATCTTCCAATTTCAATAGCTTTTTAATTTCAATCATAAGATTAATTTTTCTTGATTTTTTTTTTTTTTTTTTTTTTTTTTTTTTTTTTAATTTGGTACGAGTATGCTATTTCTTTCTCTCAGCTTATTTTGTGTCATCTTTTAAAATAATGTTACCTTACAGAAGCCAGCCATAAAACAAAGCAGTATGATTAAATACTCTACAGTAATTTTTTTAACTTCTAAGCATCGCACATTTTCAATTTTTATACCATCATATTAAAAAAAAAAGTACTTTTAAATGCAATTTGTTTAAAAAATGAATCTCCATTTATTTTTGAAATATTAATTTTTTTGTACTTTTTAGAGCCATTTGCTTAGTATTGGCAACGGAAGCACTCCATTTCTCTAGAAAGTAAAGGAAAAATAGTTGTAAAATAGTAATTATATATTTTTGTTGCCATTTTCTCATAACAACCGAAAAAAATGTAATTAAAATATGTGCCATTTTGAAAAAGTATAAGCGAATGATCTCTAACTATATTTAATTTTATGTATCTATATTAGTTTTTTTTGGCGAGTTTCTTTAATGATGGCATCTATTTGCTTCATTTGTGTATTATTTCGTCCTATGCATATGCATATTTTAGTGAAGCTGTTTAAGAGCAGATCGTAAATGTGGAATTCTTAAGCGGATGTGAATGACGTCATTTTATATAAAGTAAAAGCCTGTGCTTTAAGTCTTAAAATTGAAATATGTTTTGTACTATTTATATATACATATATATTTTTTTTCATTGGGGGTGACACTAAATCCTGAAAAAGCAGAGTTCCTGTTTTCAAGTTTTTTTATTATACAAAAAAAAAAAAAAAAAAAAAAAAAAACCACAAAGTTCAGCTATCAATTCCCTTGTATTTTTTTCATCACAGGCCTGTGTAATTGTGCTTCGTTCTGTAACAATTTATTAAAATAAAAAATTCATTAGTCCTCTTTTTTTTGGGTAATGAAACAAAACAGAGAAAAAGTAAAAATAAAAGTAAGATACATTATTTCCTGAAGATGTAAGAATATGCAAAAAACATAAAAATATATGCTTTTAAAATTTTAAAAATGATGTCAAATCTTGAAATTAGAAAGTTATCAAAATTTTTTATAATTATTAAAAGATTCGGGGAAACAACAATAAAAAATTTTTTGACAAAAATCAATGATTCATCCTGAAACATTTTAAATACACCACACTGATTCATATAAAAAGGAAATTTACTGTCTATTGAGATTCTAAATTATAACACACAAACTGATATAAAATAAAAATTGATGTTTATTATTCTGAGAATATGCATAGTTTTATACTCTATTTAAATTTGCACCTTAGCAAAAGTTTTATAAAATGATACAGATAAATCTAAACAATAATTAAGACTATATTGATTATATAAAATGTATTGCTTACCAAAATTAACATTCATTGTACACAAAATATGATCTTTTTCGGAATCATAAGAAGGTGCTGGTTCTTCTAGTGGGTCAGAAAATTTGCAAAGTGTAGGTGCAAATGCAGGTAACCACTCTGGATTTATTTCGATTATTCCTAAAAACAATGAATTTTAATAAAGGAATAAAATAAATGAAAGACAATTGTTGAATAAATAAGAATTACATCATCATATGACACAATAATATATACACACAGTAATACTGCATAAATTCAGTTCTTGCAAAACCACCAATATAAAATATTTAGTACGTTTTTACAGTATGCTCCTTATTGATAAATTTGCCTATTAATATACATTTATAATATTTACCAAGCTTTCATAATTTAGATATACTATTAAAGATACTGCATATCATAAAAAAGGTATTACATATCATAACAAGTAACTTAGATAATTTAGTGATATTTTATGCATGCAGAATTTAGTATGTTTAGAGAAATTCTTTGGAGAAATCTTAAAATCACAATTAAAAACAAATCAGATGTTTCAATTTATTGAATATTAGTTTTATTTAATGTTTCTTTCTTATGTATCTTATAAGCTGTTTGACTTTCTAACCTGGTTTATAGATGTAAATCAAAAGCTAGTTGGGTTTAGCAATGTCAGTTTCGTTTCAGTATACAGGGTGTTCCCGAATTCATGGGCCAAACTGTAAAAGAAGGTAAAGTACACATACAAGCAATTTTGGTATAGCAATGTGGAGTCGAAAATGAAAGTTTTGGCGAAAAACAAGAAATGTGGAAGAAATGAAAACAAGCGTTTTATTGACATAACAATTACTGTAAGTGCTCAAATGTGCCACCACCAACATCGATCGGTATATACCTGGCACCATCTAGCAAGGGATTGGTGTATCCTTTCGAAGGTTCCAGATGTCTCATCTATGAGACTTCAGTCGAATCTGATGAAGACCTCATTGCAAGACTTTCAGTCGTTGCTGCAAATGTTCATGAAACACTTGGAATCTGTGAAAAGGTATGCCAATCACTTGCTAGATGCTGCCAGCGGCACATTTGAGCACTTACTGTAATTGTTTAGTCAATAAAATGTTCGTTTTCATTTCCTGTGCATTTCTCATTTTTCGCCAAAACTTTTTATTTCCGACCCCACATTGCTATACCAAAATTGCTTCTTTATGTATACTTTACCTTCCCTTACAGTTTGGTCCATGAATTCGGGCACACCCTGTATGTCAAACTATTTCTAAATTATTTCATTGCTTTCATAAAGTTTTGTTCTCTAAAAATGGAATCTGTCAGGTAAGCGAAATCTGAGGCCAAAGTAACGAAAATGTTGTACAGAGTAGACTGTTGGCAGGTGGAACTTTTATAAATATAATTTGAACACACCTCTTATCTGTAGATATTACAGTAAAACCTGCTATGACATAATCATAATTAACCAGAGACAAATGTATCTCGGCAGGCACACTACTTATTGTGATTGGATTACAATTTTTTCTCTGGTACCATGAAAAATTTTCATTTAAAGCAGAATTCTGTTATATACAAGTCCCATTTTGACAAGTTTTACTGTAATCAAATTACTGTTAATCAAATTCTTGTAAACAACAACAACAAAAAAAAAAAACCTTATAATTTAAATTAAAAAACACCATATAAATAGCTTTAGCATTATTAAAAATTTTGGCTAGCTATTTTTGATAAACTAGCCATATGTGAATCATATAAACTAAGGTATATTTGCTTTCAATATCACATCAAGCAAAATATTGCTTACAGCGGTCTATCCAGACTTTTTCCTCAGCATTCTGCTTTTGTAAAATTGTGAACAGCTTTTTACATTTGTGAAAAGTCTAATAATAATTTTGTGAATTTCATATGATCGTTATAGTCAGATTTTTTGTTTACACATTTTTAAAAAATATATGCAGAGGAGAGTGAGGTACAATAAACTACTTCTGTAAATTTTGGCTGTTTACTCTCAAAGTACTGTTTTTTCCCGTTTGAAAAAATGCATATATATATATATATATTTCATCAATAATTAAAAATGCAAAAACACAATGGTCCACAATGGTCCACAACATGGGGCTCTATGGACCACAAGTAAATTTAAAAATATATATATACTAATTGAAGTACATTTTTTAATAGCACAAAACGTAAAATGCATTATATTTATTTATTCATGGCTTCAGTTTATACATATAATGTAAGAAACTATGGTTTACTAATGAACATTAAAATTGGAAAATGACACATCGAAAGATTTTTGTGTTGCTGAAAGTCTCCTACTTTAAAGTTAAGTACAACTTCTGTAAAAACAGAATTATGCTAAATTAATATATTGCTGATGAAATAATAATTTAAATAACTTTAACTTTTCATTTCTATGTTACATCATTTGTGAAAATGTTCTTCTGTAACAATATTACTTCTTTTTCTGAGTTCCCCAGGCAGATTCAGCAGGGTGCTGCTTGCTGCCTGCTTTTCTGGTTTACAAAACAACACCCTCTTGGCCCCTAATTAAAAAAAAAAAATAGCAGGTTTCTTGTCCATCAGTTAAAAAAAAGTGTCCTTACTCATTCTTTCATTAAAAGATTTGTTTGCACAATAAAAACTAGCTCATTATTGTCCTTAAAAAAGTACTCTGAATTTTAAATATTAAAAGCAGCTTTAAAAGTAAAAAAAAAAGTCTTTAAAAAACAAAAAGGTGCCCTTAAGAATCTAAAAAAGTAAAAGTCTGCCTAAGAATAAAAAGAAATGCCTTTTTTAATACTGAGGGAAACTGTCTTTTTAAAATAATTTTATCTTATTTAACATTTAATTTATCTATCTATATTATAAAGGACAAACATATCTGTGCGTAATGCATACGTCATTCTGCGAATGGCAACACTTTGAAATTTGAAATGAAATTTCGGTTTCGCAATTTTCGCTACTGAAAATTTTTAAACTTCTAAACATCGCACAGTTTCAATTTTTACAACTTCGTATAGGGAAAAAAATGTACTTTTAAATGCAATTTGTTTGAAAGCTCTATCTCAATTCATTTTTGAGATATTAATTTTTTTTATAGTTTTTAGTACCAATTTTGTAATTGTGGCAACTGAAGTACTACATTTCTATTAAAAATAAAGGGAAAATAGTCATGTTTTATTTATTTTTATTGATTATATCCTTATTGATGCCATTTTCACATTACAAATAAAAGTAACTTTTTTTCTAATTTTTGAACAGAAAATGACGTCAGCCATTCAAAAACATACACATTCCTCTTAATAAATCAAAAGATTGAAGAAGATATTTCAATATTTTTACATTACGCTGATACTGAGTTTGAGACGCTAGGCAGAATGATTCAATGAGTAAAAATGATGTCATATTTAAAACAAAACGATCATTTTCTTTGATAAAACTAAATATTTGACCAATACTATATGGAAACTAAAGGCAAATTTCTGAACGGTAAATTTTCGCGGGTACTGAGATAAGAACTTAGAGTTTGTGCGAATGTTCACATGAAAAGTTGTATCGGACAAACGTGACTTTAAGTTTGGAAATACATTCATTAATAATGTATTGCGCGTTAAAATACTTTTAAATTGTGAATTTGAGTGGTACGTATGTAAATTTTGAAAATGTGAAAATAACGTACAGTTTAGATTTTATGGAGGAAACTTTTATGATGTGACAAAGCGAAATCCTTTCTACTGATTTTTCATCCCATAAAGACAAACATAAGAGCCTCAATCGATAATTTCAACCTAATTACTCATCTTGATTATGTATTCTAATACAGTTTAATTTTTCAATAATTTAAGCAGTTGAAGTTTGTCGAAATAATATTTTGGTAATTTTACGTTAAAAACATTATTTGTTTTTTAAGAGTTAGACAAACAATGCAAGATGAATTTTTTATTGTAATTATTTTTGTAGGTTTATAATAAATTCGATCTAAGAGTTCCCTTCTAAACATTTTAAATCGTCGAATTTTGACGGGTTCCAACTCGTATTTATAAATAACAACTAATGTACTATTTCATTTAATTCTAGTCTAATATAGTTGTCCGTTTGTAAAAGTGTAAGAATTCAAAATTAAGTGAATGTTTATAAAAAATAAATAAAAAGAAACCACAAATAAATAAGTAAAATCCTTACTTACTGTTTTTTGATAACAAGATTTGGCTTAATTTTGAAAGTATAGTATAATACAGAGATGCCATTTAAATAATATAGACTACACGAATCATTGATAATTTATTCACTAAAAATAAAATATTGTAATGTGCATATTTCAAGGGAATAAGAATTTTTTCATTCGTAACTACAAATCACATTTATTGTAAGCAACACACACGCACAAAACATAAAATTACACATAGATACATGAAGACATTTCACCACAGTAATTTCACATACTTAAACGCCTAGAACAGCCGTATTTCATTTTTATCAGACGTCAGTACGACCTTCTTTCACACAGGCCAAGTCGTAACTGCAGGAGGTAAAAAGATTATTCCGCTGAGGAACCAACGCTCTTAGTGGCCTCTCCAAAGTGTAGAAAAGCAGTGTAAGCAAATTCACACTACGATATTTATGAATTCTTAATTTCTCATATAATGTCCACATTATAAAAGCATATGGGATGCAGAATCAGGACACCCAATTCCTGGTGGTCCATTGTACCCCATATAGAAGTTTGGCAGAAAGTATATAAAATAAACGGTTAAGTGCGAGTATTACTTGCGCTCTGAGGGTTCTGTACAATAAATACATGAATTATTAACTGTATTATTAAGAAAATCGTTGCTAAAAGAATTACAAGACTTTGAAAACTATGCAACATAGGGTTGAGTATAGCTGTGTGTATATACTATAAAAGTATGAATGGGTATACCATAAAAGTTCAAATAGCCTAAATAATATAAATATTGGTAGTCTGTATAACTCTTTTTCATTTTATCCTAAACTGCTTATGATGAACTTAATTTAGTACTGACAATAAAAGTAGTGCATATTTAAACTTCATTTGGCATTTCATAAAACTAAATTCAGCGTAGTAATAAACTTTTCTTTTTACAGTGTATCTAAAACAAAACTCTTGTTCAAAGTTTAAACTTGCATTGCGCTAAGCGCGCTTCGAAAGGAGATCGCAAAGTTGCAACGCCGCTTTGGTCCATGCCACGTTTTTCCAGATAGGTTTTAATCAACTTTTAAAGCGTATAGAGGCATATTGAGAGATCCCCTCAATGCAAACTAGTCTCAAATCCCATGGTATTTATGTGATTAATTCTAATTAAATTAGTCTGTTTTTAACAATTTGACAATTATTGTTTTTATACTGCTACTGGACATTGCATTACACAAATGTTTCATTAAAAGTTGTTATCTATGCTTTAAAAGCCGATGGTACATAGAGTATGCCGCCCCTGTCCTTATAAATGTCCAAACTGTCCATGTCTTTAAGGGTTAATATCTCGGCTAATTACCGACGATTTTTTACGAAAATCATTATCAACAATGTTTTTATATTTCTGCTATGAAAGGTAACATCAGCGCTCCTCAACACTTTTGCTGAATGCCCGCAAATCGAAATTTGTGTGTAACGGAAAAATGCATTTTTCTCAAAAACTATGTGACCAAGGGTAATCGCTATAATTTTCCTGCAAGGTTTAAGTTAACATCTACTACCTCTAATTTTTTCATAACTTTAGTTTGTGTAGATTCGGAAATAGAGGGGGACACACACACACACACACACACATTTTTGACGATATCTCTGAAACTATGACACCTAAAATTAAAAGAAATGTATTCTTAAGTTCAGTGTTACGAAAGCTTTCACACGATATACAAAGAAAAGATTTTTTTTTCAAGTAGCTTAATTAGCCCCGCTACATTTTTCCTAAATATATTTGTGAATGTGTAATAATCTGTAAATATGTGGGTCAATAGTCTTTATTATTTCCCCCAATTTGAACTTTGCATGTTCCACAGTTTATGAGTAAAATGACTGTGACAGACGGACAGACAGACACAGGAGTGATCTTATAATGGTTCTGTTTTTACTTTTTAAGTATGGAACCTTAAATATAACAAATTTTATAATCAATTATTTTAGTTACATTAAATACAATAATACATTATCTTACCTTTTTATTGTGCTGAACAATGTCTTCCAAATAACAATTCTTTAATGAAGAGAAGACATGTTTCCCGAAAAAAACTTACTTTTATCTATCATAAATCATCTTTCAAGAATAAAATGGCTAATTTGTCAGTTGGGCATATAGTTTAAAATTTTATTTCAGCACTGCAAAAGTACCATCTATGTGCCACGATATGAAGCTTTGAAAAAAAATAATAAGTTGAATAATAGTGGATGGTCCATTGTGCCCCTAGGTCCATTGTACCTCAGTCTCCCCTATGCAAAATACATATATTTTATTGATATATGTAAAAATGACAGGTCAGATTTTACTTTTAAATGATTAAATTGGTCAAGGTTCAGTTTAAAAGTGGAAACATTTCATGAAAGGCCTATTTTTAAGACAAAGAATTTTGTGAAGGGTCCTGTTTTGAGATGAAAAATTTTGTGAAGGGAAGTTTTTAGAAATGAAAATTTTTGTGAAAGATCCTTTAAAGGACCCAATTTCTTTTTAAACAGATCCCTGACTTATTTGAAAAGACTGCTCTCTCTCTTTTTTTTTTTTTTTTTTTTTAATTTTCTTTGAGTAGGTGTAAAATTATTTTTGTGTATATCACTTAATAATTTTTATTTATGAATTAAATATTTCAAATTAATAATCTGTGATTAAAGAACGTCATGAAGTAAAACATTAGTGTTGGCTCTAAGCCGCTTTAGCAGGGTGCAACGCCCAGCAGCCCTTTTTATTTTTTTTTTTGTGCCCGGCGGCTCTTTCATACCCTTCCGATGCGCCCTGCTGCCCTTTTTAAAACTTCTTATGTGTCCCATGGCAATTCAATTAATCCCGGGAAAATATCGCAAATTCTACGGACTCTAAACAAACCAGTTCAAAATATTTATTGTGAACAAGGTAAAAGTGTGCCCTTTTTGAAAAAAATATGCCCTTTTTTAGAATAATGTTCCCTTTTTGAAAAAATGTACCCTTTTTTTAGAATAGTGTTTCCCTTTTTGAAAAATTCCCGCCCGGTATTCCTTTTATTCTAGAGTCAACACTAAACATTAAAATTTATAAATATAGTATGGATGAATTAAAATGCATATATAGGATATAACAAAGAAAATAAATAAAATATGATAAAACATTCCACAAAAGATACTTAATCATAACCTTTGAGATTTGTTATGCTCTCGGTGGCATTATAAATCACTATGAATTTAATTTTGGTAGATGTTACAGGTTCAGCAGTTCTTTTCATCAAAAGGCAATAAAAATAAATCACCAGTCAGCAATAGAGCTGGACGATATTAGAAATTTAATATCGCAATATATCAATGAGTTAATATCGATATTGGTGATATATTGTGATAACTACCTCAAAGTGTATAGGAACAGAAAAAATGTCCAATTTCGAAAGATAAAAGATAGGTCACAGCAATTTGTGTAAAAACAGATGTAGAAAGCAACGAATAAATGTTTTATACCTATTTGCTCACACGTATCCTTTAAATACACATGTATTTATACAAAATAGAAATATCTTAGAAAAAGGAACCAATTTTCGATATCTATTTGCACTTATACCATTGATTGCATATAGCATAGCGTTTTTCTTTGAAAATAGTACATTCCCCCATCCTTCCTATTTTATACATTATTAATTAATAATATTATAACTATTTAATTTCCTCATGAATTACTGAGTATATTATGACAAGTAAATTAAAATATAATATCCTTAAGGATGTTGCATATTTTAATATGATTAAAATAAGTGAAACGCAAAGGCAACAACTGAAATAGATTTAATTTCACATGTCATGCTAATACACATATAATTAAATGGCCCACATTACATTAGATTACATCAATTGGATGCCAGATATAGCAGAAATGTTGTTTCGCAATCTTTTTCTAAGTTATCAATGCATTCTTAATATAAATGAATAAACAAGGAGGAAGCAGAAAATCTGCTTTTTTCAGAACTAGTGTCGCCCACCCTTCGTGGGGAAAAAATTATTATTATTATTATTATTATGATTTATTTTATATAAAATGACATCATTTGCATCCGCTGAAGAACTCCACATTTACAACCACCCAGTCATAAGCAACATCTATAGAAAAATATGTATAGGATGTCACTATCGCGGAATATTACTCAAATCCAGAAAAAAGCGATGTCATAAACTCGACAGAAAAAATCGGCTATCTAATGATTCATATTCCTTCATTTGTTTGTAACATTAATATGGTTACTTAAAATTAAATATAATTTATAACAGCTCGATGTTTTGTCAGGAATCCTTTATTTTCACTTTTTAAATAGCATGTATTTTAGTTACAATTTTTTTTCAGTTGATTTGAGAAAATGGCAACAAAAAGATATAGTAATCTACTATTTTCCCTTTACTTTCTATATAAATGCAGTACTTCAGTTGCCAATAATGACGGTATGATGGTATTAAAAATTATAATGGTATTAAAATGGCAATAATGTATTAAAAATTACAAAAAAAAAAAAAATATATCAAAGATAAAATGAGATGCAGTTTTCAAACAAATTGCAGTTAAAAGTACCCCCCCCCCCCCCTATATGAAGGTGTAAAAATTTAAAATGTGCGACGCTTAGAATAAAAAAAAAAAATTGCAGTAGAGATTATCAATATTTAAGGGGGCAGTTTACTTCAAAATTTGTCAAAAAGTCAACTTCTTTTTTTAAAAAATTAAATGAAAGCTTGTTTAATTGTGAATATACCTCCTTTTTACCAATACGGCAATAATATCGCGAGATATTGTAAATTCTGTTAATACACGCAGTGCAATTACCCATTATAATTAAAACTTTATATGGCTTTTTCTCAATGTTCATATTTTTGTCACTTTCCAGTTTTAAAAATGCTAAGGCATTTTTTGCATTTGAGTTAGAGATTTAAAAAATTTTTGTGTATATTCTTTATTACATATGTGATAAAACTACTCATGGAATTAGACTTCAGTTTTTTTGTAATTATTTTTTAAAATAAAGGTATATGAAGATGCGTTAGATTTAATCGTTTTTCACTATGTACACGTATATCAGTAAAAAAATTATATTATATGTAACATTAGATGTAACTGAAAATCCTTGTGCAGTCTTATGTAATACACATTTGAAAATTTAAAATAAAACATTGGGCAAAAATATCAATATTTAAAAAAACAGTAACGATATTAAAAAATGCAATTTTTTAACTTTTTTAATTTTTTAATTAAATATGCAGTTAATTTTTTTTTTCAAAATTCACTGTTTTTTGAACATTGAAATGCAGTGAGTTCACCATTTGAACAATATTTAAAAAAATAAACAAAAGTTGTTGAAAAGATAAACTGTTCTTTCACTACATGAATGGAACATTGAAACCTTTTTTGAAATATGAGTCTTCAAATCACAATTGAAAATAGTTTTATACTAATTAAAATTTCGTTTTTTTAAAAATATAAATTTAAAAAAATTAATTAAGCATTAAAAAACATATTAATGAACATTTTAAACTAAAATTTTAAGGCAGGATATAATAAATTCACCCTGGAAACATTTATTTTAACGATAATACTACAGAAAAGATAAAACGAATGAGCGTAACATAGGCGTTTCTAGCTAGAAAGCTCAGCTTAAAAGCAACCAATGAACGATCAGAGAAGCCTCGCCAATGTAACGAAAAAACAGCTGCAAGAAAACTTTACCATTAGCAGACTCTGATTAGTTGTTCTACAGCGGAGCTTTTCAGCTGCTAAGGTATATTAAGTGATACTACGTACCTAGTCCAAAGTAATGAACTCGTATTTCATTTGTTCAGTTTGTTATTGGATATATCAATGCTATGACATATCTGGATAGGCCTTGATATGTCTAAACCAATAGCAGCAGCAAAATTAAAACGTGGATGATAACAAGCATTCATTATTCAGTAATGATTGAAACAATACGGAGAATGATATTTGCGGTTGAAACATAAGAACATAGAGAATGTATTGGGGATATATTGGAATAGTTGGTATTAACGAAAGACAGATAATCAATGGAGGGGGATACTGTGCTTTGAAAGAAGCGGGTAATGGATGGCGCTAAGGAAACGATTGAAAGTAGAGGATATTGCTTTAATGGTTCTGAATATTCGGCATTTTTTTTTTCGGTTTTTTGAAGTCGCAGTCGGTAAAAAAAAAGGTTTTTGGGATGTATGGGTTAGAGTAAAACTATTTATCGGTATTGGGATATATTCTTAGAGTCAGAACTCCGATATTGTTATTGCGATAATTAAAATATATCAATATTTATCAATGTATATCAATATTTGATGATATATTGATAAATAATCAGCAATTATTTAAAATATAACAAGGTAATTATTACAATATATGTGATAATGAATTATGACATTTTTTCATAATTCCTTAAATAAAATCATTACTATTTATTTTTGGGGAATTTAATTCTAAAATCTTTAATTATTCCTTAAATTTAATTATTAAGCATCAATTAAGTCAATAGTTTCCTCACTTCATTTCTTTAAATCTCATTTTTAATATTGTAAAAAGTTTTTATGAAGAGAAAAAAAGGCAATCTGTATAAATTGCCGATTTACAGTGTTACAATATATTCTGCCATACTTACAATTATAATATGCCTACAAATAGTAAGCATTTTATATTTGCACTGTATTTATGTAACATATACAAGTTTGTGCAAACTCTCAAATTTAAATATTAAAAAAAAAACTTACTAAAAACTATTAAAATTTTGAATAAAAGTTAAAACTGTACAATTAATGTGATTTGTTAAAAATACTGCAGTACTATAATTTTACAATATAATTTTTTTTTAAATGTATAAATACCTTTCATATAATACTTTGTAGTATGAACGATTTCTTGATATATGATATATCTTGGCAATTCTGAGAATAATACAGAACTAGGATGGATAAAAACTGGTTCTGCTAAATCCAAGCACTGTTGAAAAAAAAAAAAAAAAAAAAAAAAAAATAGTAGCTAAACATACATAATAAGATTATTTAAACACATGATATGCTGAAATTTCTGAAAATTAGGATTAAAAAATAATCTTAGGAAATAACACACATTTTATTTAAAAATCTTTTATGCATGAAAAAAATTAACCAATACTTTGTGATAATATTTTAAATCAACTTAAACAACTTCACTCAATTTATAAAATCATTCCAAAAATATCTTAATAATTTAAAAGGAATGAGTAATTTTAAAACAATGAAATTCATTACCTGGTAAGCATTTTTCAATTCTTTTTTCAATTTTGCTTCCTCTTCAGGTAAAAGCCTGTATTTAAACAAAAATTAATCAGTATTTTTTCTAAAATTACTACAAGGATATTAATAATTTGTGTAACATGACCATTCTTCTGTTTTCATGTGCCATCAACATTTTTCTACTATAAAGACTAAGCCTTCTCACTCAGGAATCATAAGAAAACCGTGAGAAAAAATCATTATGTGAAGTAGTACAATTAAATTGCTATTCTAGATTAAGTTTAATATATATATATACCACGTATGAGGCCTGGATGTTTAAGGCCTGTTATTCAAAATAAAAGTCAGTCTAAAACCCATTTTTAATGGGGGTTTTTTATAATTTAATTTAAGAACCTTTCATCACATGTCTAAAAAAAAGAAAAAAAAAAGATTGAAGTTTATGTTAACTTTTTTGTGCCAAAACCTCCATTAGGACCGCTTTCAGGGAATGTCTTAATATTATTATTATTTAGTGCCCAATATTTTACATTTATTCAATTACAACAGTCTACTTTATTCATTCATCAAGAGAAATAATACGTATGAGTATGCCTTTATTGATTGCTACTTTCTAAATTAAAACTTAAATAATTATTTTTTTTTTAAATCTGAATAAATGTTGTTTCAACCTGTTCACAAGATTTTTAAAAGTTACATACTTTTGCTTTTGAAAACGACATCAGTTTAAAAGAAAACTCAAGCATTTTAATTTTGAACAACTCAATTTTTTTTAAAATAAAACTACATCAAATGCATCATTTTCACAGACTTTTAATCTCATCAACCCCAAAGTTAGCAAAGAAGAAATGTTAAAAATGACACCAATTTAAAAAGGCATTTGAATGCACTTCATTCAAGAAACAGGAATGGTTTATTACAATTGAATTAAAATGGTGAAATTTACGACTTTTCATACCTATACCGCCAAGATTTTGGCCAAAAAGATTCCAATCTTTTATTTTCTAAACTCTACAACCATGGGGTATTAACTGATGAAAAACATTTATGAAATCATATGAAAACAGACAGGGTTGAACAATTTTTGACGAAGTGGGAAAAACCTTCCCGGCTAAAACACTTTTTGCCACAATTTTTGCCACTGGCAAAAATTACTAGGATTTTAAAAGAGGGTTTTAAGGATTTATTTTAATTACATGAGGCAAGAACTAAGAGATACTGATAAACTTATAACATATGGCTGCTCTGCTCATTGGTTAAATCTTCTAAGTGAAGATATAACTCCATAAACAATTACGAAACATGTCACTGAAATACAAAACTACTTTTGCAATCCCCATGCTCCACATGCTTGGCTAAAATAATGCACTGATCATGTTACACCAGTTACCTTGCAGCACTTGCTGGAGCAGTCAGATAACTTGTTTACAAAATTTTCTCAAGAACCACAGCCATTATACTAAAATTATTAATGATCACACTAGCAGGGGTCGATACAGGTTTTTTTTCTTGGGGCCCTTTTTATGAAAAATAAAAGTTTTTCGTGAAATTTATTATTTTTTTGGAGAAAAATAACATTTTGTCACAAAAGATGAAATACAGTTTCTCAAGCAAACGTTTATTAATTATAACTTCTTTAAACCCTTCAGCTAAAGTTTTCCTTTCTGGTGAGCTTATTTTGTTTAATTATTAAACATTTTAATAAAATAATCAATGAAAAGTATGTTTTTATGGAATGGAGTTTTGTGAAGGGGTCTATTTTATTAAATGGATTTTTGTGAAGGAGCCCTAAATAGGCCCCAAATATTGCCAGGATTCACCGCTGACTAGTGAAATTTCTTTGAACATTGTCAATACTGTCAGAGACTATAATCTTCATAGTAATGTTAAAGATTTGCTGCTGCAATTAAAACCAGTTCAAAATGCTGTAAATAGCAATCAGAGTGATAGTTCAACATTAGCAAATACTTGTCATTTGTGGTGTTCTTTAGTACAAAATCCTGTTTTGCCAAGTCATATTGCCATAGTTTAAAAACGTTTCGAACAAGAATTTCTACCATACCATTTAGTCGCATATTTATTACACCCAAAATACAGAGGTGAATTATGAACAAAGAGAGAAAGCTCAAAAGTGGTTGAAAGAAATATATCCTGACTATGTACTTCTTGTATAAAATTTGACATGAAAGAATCACATTTTCCACAAACATACTTTACTGCTAATGTTGTTCAATCAGTTTACAGCTCACAAATGGTGGGAAAGTATTTCATCTGTTTGTGACATATCAAGGATTTTTGTGAACTAGTTACTCATTTGCAAATTTGTTGGCCAAGTACTGCTGCTGTTGAAAGAACATTTTATTTTTTTTATTTTATTCATTCTGATATCAGAAACAAATTTTCTCTGCAAACTTCCACAAAACTTTTATTTTGCTATGCAATGTTAAAAAAAAAAAAAAAAAAAGAAAAAAGAAAGAAAAGAAAAGACTATTTAGTAAATTTGTGCTTTGTTTGACTTTGAAATGTGTCTTTCTTTAGATGTTTGACTTTAATACTATGAAAATGTAAATTTGTGGTCTTATTTTTATGATTATGCCATTTATTATTAATTGATTAATTATAAATACTTTTTAAGTTAAAATCTTCCTTTTTTTTTTTTTTTTTTTTTTTTTTTTTTTTTTTTTTTTTTCTAATTAAGGTGCAAAGTTTAGAGGTTGAAAACTGAAATATATATAGTGCTGTTCTAATTTTATTTATCCACTCTACCTCATTTTTTCCATTTTTGCTTGAGTTTTTCCAATTTTTGCCACTGTCATTTTGCCGGTAAAAAGCCAACCCTGAAAACAGATGATATTGAAGAACCTCTTTTTGGGAATTACTAAAGTGATTTCAATATTTTTTTAAAAATAGTTTTTGCAGTAACTAATCTATAAACTGATCATTCAGCAAGAAATAAAGATAAGTTTACCATAGAAGTTCACAACTGTTGTTGCTCCCTTAAAAGAAAATTGCACATTTTCATTAAAACTTTCATATTTTTAATAAGATTGTGTCAAAATGATGTAATTTTAAGTAGTTCTGTTAATATTAAGATTGGGGATCTAAAATTAAAAAACAAAATGCTGTCTTCAAAATAATATGCTAAAAAAAAATTCATGGCTTTTTATTCCTGTTACTGTTAAAAAAAAAAAAAAAAAAAAAAAAAAAAAAAAAAAAAAAAAAATTAATTTTAAAATCATTATTTTTAATTCAATACATATTGCTTGATTGAATGTCTATCATAATTGAGTGCATTTTTTAAAAGTTTAAATTATATCTCAGGAACTCATTAAATTAAGACAATGACATAGGCTTATTTTTGGAGTAGGGCTTATGAGCATCTTAATCATGCATGCCTTTATTTCCATTTGGGTCTTACATTTCGAGAAACACAGTTCAGGTGAGTGAGAGGAAAAACAAAATTTATAAAATTTCCTCTTGTTGCTTTGATGATGAAATAACACTGAGTATTTTATTAAAATCAGCATAAAATTAAAATAAAGCTAAGACAATTGATGGGAGACTTGAGAAAAACTTTTACATTTTACAAACTGTATTCAATTATTTTTAAAATGTTAAAATAACTAAAGTTCCATTTAATTTTAACAACACGAAAAAAAAAAAAAAAAAAAAAAAAAAATTAAAGGCAAACATTATTAAACAATCAAAGGGCTGCCATTCCAAAAATTTTCAAAATAGTTGTTTTAGCAAAATAGTTTTTCAAAACCAAAATAAAAAAAAAAAAAAAAAAAAAAAAAGGCAAAAGACAGGCATATAATGCTTGATTTAGTAGCAAAATAGTTGCACATAAAATATTATACAGAATGACCACAGACGAAGATGGCTATTAACTTCCATTTTACAAATTTTCTGAAATATTATTCTTGTAGCATTATCCAATTATTATCTAACAAAATTATTAAAAATAACTCCATTCTAGTTTTCATGACATATGAGTTTGCTGCAAATTTTAGATCAAAACATCATACAGCTCTTGTTAGTTGCAGGTGCAATGGATGATTTTGAGTATTTTTATTTCTTGTAGCTTTCCCTAAACTGCAATATAAGGGGAGTTTTTATTTCCCCTATGTTTCTGCTTATTTTTGAAATGGTATCTTTTTTAGCAAACTCTAACAGAATTGGGGTTATTAAGTCTCGATTTAGGGTGATACACCACACCATACTTTATACAAAAATCCATCGGAAAATTATTTACAAGAGGAAATTTCACAAGCTAGGGAATTCAGATGATTGTTGTTTATTATTAGTACAAAGTATCAAATAGGGCAAACAAATATAAAAATTCAATGTTTAAAGATTTCAAACAGTTTACAATGGCAGAAGTGGGGTGGAAAACAGAATTTTTAGAGGAGAGCGTATTTTAGATGATTGATTATTTATGTAGTTACTAGAAAGCAACAAATACGACAGATTTTTTTTAAATTAAAGAATTCTAAACATTTTAAACTCTGCATCCTGGGGGAGGCAAAGAGGGGGGATTATATGATTGATTGTCACTAGACAGCAACCATTAGAGCAGATGATTAGTTAATGAGATGATTATTTATTTATTTATTGTTACTAGTGAATAACAAACAGGGCAGAATTATGTTTCTTAAAATATAGAGTTTTGGAAGATTTGAAACTTTGTATGCTGGGGAATCAAAGAGGGCGTTAAACAGAAATTCCAGAAGAAGGGACGTAATTTACATGACTATTTATTTATTGAAGAGCAAATAAATAAGGTAGATGATTCTTTTCCCTATCTATAAAAATATCTTAAACTTCCTTGTCTGTTGAGAGGGACAAAGGGAAAGGAGAGAGAGAAGAGAGAGAGAAGAGAGAGAGAGGGGGTGTGGGATAATTTAGATGATTGTTATTAGAGACAAAGCAAGAAATAGGCAGGTTTTTCCTTTTAATTAAAGTTTTGAAGGTTTATTAAGATTTGAAACAATTTATGCTAGTGGGAAGAAGGGGGAGGGGGAGAGCGATGGGATTAACAAAAATTTGGGAGGGATGGGGGGTAATTTGGATAATTTATTTATTGTTGCTAGAGAGCATCAAATAAGGGCAAATTTTTTTTATAGAGTTTTAAAGATTTTGAACTTTGTACCATGGAAGGGGGGAGCAAAATGAGAGGGAGGAGGGATTTTCCATATGTAGAAATCTTCTGATACACAGAAGATTTCCACCCCTTTAAGGATTTAAAGATGCTACATTTTTTTTAAACTTTTAAAAATTTTTCTAATCAACAAGCAAATTCCGTGCCTTTTCCACAAATACAAAATTTCCTGCCTTTTTTCAGTTGCTTGTAGCCCTGAGTATTTGTAATATAAATAAGCCAAAGTAATTAAAAATTGTATTTTTTTTTTTTAAATCATAAAACAGGTAGATTTTTGCAGCTTTTTGTTTTGGGATGTGTTCTATTTACCACTCAGTCCTTTAGCATGTTAAATGGTAGAAAGACTGAGAGTTGCTAAATTAGTAAAAATTTCACCTTATCCTCTGCCTTTAATTCAAGCCCATAAAATAGCAAATTTTCCTATCTTTAGCAATGATAGATTTTATGATATGGTCACAGGCCACTTAAATATAAGATTTTGGAAATCAGTCTCAGTGATTTCAACAGATTATTTTTTAAAAAACATTATCTGTGCTGACTTCTTGATACCGATCCATGTTCAAAATAAACAAAAAAAATGTGCCGCAATAAAATTTTAAAAGCATTTGGCCTTTCACCCACCTTGCATGGAGAAAAAGGAATGGATGGAAAGAACAGCAAGAGTGTGCATTTCAAAAGTTTCTTCCTATTTCACATTTGTATACTGATATTAGCCATTCTGAAAAAATATTATTTTTATAGATTCCAAGATGAATCCACCCACTCCTGGAGGGAAGGGAGGGAATGTTTTAAAAAATGTCTGCTTACTCAAGACCTAATATTCTATAAAATTTCTAGTCTTCAGTTTCTATAAATTCCAACATCTGATAGTCGGTCATTAATTAACATTATAGAAAAAAGCAAACACAAAGCAAATATAGCTAACAAATTAGAAAATTAGGCTTCAAAGTTTTAAAAGATTTGTTCAAAAGTACCAGTGTATTGCAGAAACACTATATCAAAAGTCATTCATTTTACTCATGTTTTCCCATCAGGAAACAAAATAGTAACGTTAAGATGAAAATTAATAAAACTGACTGTTTTACGTCAAGAAAAGTATTGTTAAGTACAGGTTTTGAACATCTGGACAAATTGTACTGGAATTATCAAAATTTTTTATTGGTGTTTCATATTTCCTCAAATATTGCAACATTTATTAGGAAAAGTTAGAATAAAATTTTCAAAAAATCTCCTATTTCATAAAATAGTTGCCTATTTGACAGAAATAGTTCCTTTTCAGTCATTTTTCACTTTAAACAGTTGCTATAGTCTCCTGGAGCTGAAAATAGCAGTATTTTAGTAATAAAGGGCAGCTATGTATTGACAAAAGAGAAAAAAAAGTTTAAATAATATCACATAATAGTAATTTTTAATTGTGTGCTTTATAAAATTCCTCTTAATGCTACAATATGTGTAAAACCAAATTATTCTATTTCAACCCCTTTAAACTATCAGAGAAAAAATAGAAAGTAGTAGTAAAAAATAAAGGAAATTATTACCTGGCAACGTGATCTGTAAATCCTGTTGTTACAACTTTCCTGAGTTTTTCTAATGCTTCTTCATTTGGGGGATCTAAACTGAATTGTAGAGGCAAAGATAAATCTTGAAAAGCACGATTCACTACAAAAACAGAAAAAAAAACTAAGCATATTCAACACTTAATGTTTCAGATTAGTTACTATTAATCTCTATCATAAATTATTTAATAAAACATTTTAATTTATTTTCAGTGTACGGTCAAAAGTAATATTGATTAATCTGAACAATCTGAAATATGGAATTTAACAGATAATTTAAAATATAAAAATTCACATTCCATTAACTTGAAAAAAGGTGTTTAAATATATAACAGCAAAACTGGCATGGCCAATGTGGATTCTGTGACTGTGATGTAGCCGTAAATAATCCCTATAAAAACTTCATTGATGTATGCACAAAGTTTTAAGATTTTCCCTCTAAGTAGTTTTTAATGCATGTTAAAAAAAGAAAGAAAAAAGAACATGGTAAGTTAAGAGAAGATATAGTAATTAAAGAAAGACCAGATTTCCTTTAATTGTAATTTAATATTTTCAAAATATATATATATATTTTTTTTTTTTTTGTAAAGTATACAGAAAATTTTATGCAAAAATTCTGTTGCAGTCTCTGTACCAGCTATTTTATTAACCGACTTTAAAACAAAGGAGGAGATTATCACCGTATGTATGTATTTCTTTGTCCTTACTTTCATAAATATGCATCGATTTTGAGTTTCGTGTGTGTGTGTGTGTGTGTTTGTGAGAGAGAAAGTACATCCTGTTGATCTCATTAGAATTTCATCAAAATCTGATGGTTAGAACAAATTTGTTTTATAAAAGCTTTAAAATCCAAAGTTTTAACTCAAAATTAGATTGACATAACACCCATAACAATGCACTGATTTTTTACATATCTACGTTCTTTGAAAGGGTAAGAACTGTGGTCCTATGTGAATTTCACTTATATTTGATGATTACCTAATACAAATTTGTTTTTAGAAAAATATCAAAATTCAAACCTTTAACTAAAGTGAGATTGAAATAACTACCTTAATAATCAATGATATATCAAATAAAAAAGAGTATGGAAGAAAATTTGCAGAAAAGTTGGTGGTGGGATAAGCTAAAAAAGGAAATATTTCACATGATTTCAGCATTTACTTTAATACTAGACATTGAAATTCTATTACATGTTCCTGATAAAAACAATGCCTTCTAACACTGAGCTGCAAATATTTTTATCACCGCTATAAACTGTGACAGACAATGCATTGGCTGTAACAATACCATATTTGTACTCTTTACAGGGGTCGATCCAGACAAAATTTGGGGCCTATTTAGGGCCCTTTCACAAAAATCTATTTAATAAAACAGGCCCCTTCACAAAAATAAATTTAACAAAATGGACTCCTTCACAAAAATAAATTTAACAAAATGGGCCCTGTAAAGAACTAATTCATTACAGAAAACTAACATTTTTTCCACCGATAGATGGCGGTAGTCAACTGAGGATAGAAGATTGTTCTGTTTTTTCGAACTCCGAAGCGAGAAGCTGGAGTGAGCGCGCAGAGTGTTTTTTTTGGTTGTGAAGGTGACTCGACGAGTGATGTAGTTAAAAAAGTAGAAATTGTTACCACGATTATATTTTGTGTTTTGTGTTCGTAAATTTGTGTTTTGTGACTGTCATATTAAATCAAGAAAACCCATCCGATGGCCTCTTCATTTATCAACTGTGTTTATTATTAAAGTATACCATAGTCTCCTACATTACAGACGAGTAAAGATGGTGGCAGCGGTGGGATTCCATGGTAAAAAAAATGACCAGTGTTCTTAAGTAAAGATGCAACTAGCAAGTAAGCCAGTTCCATATTTTTGTATTTATTAGTACCATGAATCATCTGTTATCGATTAAATTTCTTTTAATCTGGATTAACTAGATTTAATTGCTTGCGTAAATTAATTTCAAGCTTTAGAGAAAGCGCGGATTAATTGGGCATATTTCATGTACTGATATATACTGAACTTATTCCCCTCAAATCAAATAAAAAAATTTGAATAATATTGAAAATTATTTCATTAAGCTGTTCTCTTTATAAAATATTGTGTTCTTAGGCATTTTATCTTAGAAATTTTAAGATCTGTTCTTAAAGCTGAAATAATAATAAATAAAGTTTATTTATATATTTTTGGGGATAGTTATGGTAATAATTCTTTTGAATAAAATGTTAAAATGGTATGATTTCATTCTTTAAAGGAAAAAAATTTTGAAAAAAATAAAATTTCTATCTTACCGTTTTGTCATTTGGATCAATGCCAAAATTACAAAGTTCGAAAGAAAAAATTTTGGAAGGCAGATAAATTCTGTTTTTTCTTTATTTGATTATTTAGTTATTCTAAAAATAGAATAGATGATATTTTCGTTCTTTGATTCTGATTGCAAAATGAATGTGGATTTGATATTTGTTTTGTTAATTTTTAAAGAAAAAAAAAGTTATTGAGTTTAAAACGGAAAAATAAATAATTCTGTTTTGTTTGTTGAGTTTATGTAAAAAAATAAAAACTTGATAAGTATCGAGTAAAAGATAAAAGTGTTATTTTCAATTGGAAAAAGAAATTGAGTTGAATATTTTGTAATTTACTCTTTTCATGTAAAGAAATGAAAATATTAAGTGGGTTATTTTAAATATTTTTTTTTGCGAGTAATTTGTTATGCTTGCATAAAAAGGGTTGAGAATTAAGAAAAATTCTCGTATTTACTTAGTTTGATTGGTTTAATTTTAATTGCGTAATTTAATTATTGTTTTTGAAATAAGTGTGTTTATTGAATAAAATACAATTCTGTATGTTGAAAAAAAATTCTTTTATCATCTTAATTGCATTTTTGACACAATTACATATTTACTTATTTAATTTGTTTAAAAAGTTGCACAGTGTTTAATTTACTAAGAATTTGATAGAGGTGGATTTTAGAATTGCTTTATTAATAAAAATTTATTATATCGGCTTAAAAGTTTTGTTGCTAGTTTAAGTAGGAGACTTCTGAGTTCTATTAATTAGAAATTAAGCATTCTGATTTTGTTTCGGTTTATCTAAAATTAAGATGGCTTATTTAGCAAAAGCTAGAAGAGCAGACTTGTTGGAAATTTGTGATGAATTGGAATTGGAAGTTGATCTTTCGAAAAAGATTCCAGAAATTAAGAAAATTATTCTAGAAAGCGAAGTTTACAAGGAAGAAGAGGTTAGACTCATGTTAGACCGAGTAATAGAAGATAGGAAAACGAGAGAAGAGAGAGAGAAAGAAGAGAAAGAAAAAGAAGAAAGAATTCGACAAGAAGAAAGGGAAGAACGTATGGCTAAGGAAGCTCATGAACATGAACTAGAAATAAAAAAATTGGAGCAATTGCAAAGAACTTCTGAACAGAACGATGGATCAGGAAGAAAGGTTGATGTCGGACCAAAAATACAGTTGGCACAAATTGTTCCGAAATTCGACGAAAAATCTGATGAGATGGGTCTCTTTTTAATTAATTTTGAGAGAAGAGCAGAGATGGCTAAAGTTTCGAAGAGTGAATGGGTTGCATACTTGTTAGCTGTTTTGCCCACAGAAGTTACAAACATGTTAGCTAGGGAATCGCCTGAAGATGCGATTAACTACGATTTTGTTAAAAATCTTATATTAGAAAGATATAAGTTGAATAGCGAGAAACTGAAGCAATGTTTTTATCGGCATCATAAAACGCCAGACAAATCTTGGAAGAATTATGCGCAGGAACTCACTAGTTATTTTACAGCCTGGATTACAGAATTAGGTGTTGAAAAGTTTGATCAACTTAAAGATTTAATTATTACAGAACAGTTAAAGTTTCGAGTGCCCGCGGAAACAAAAGAACATTTTCTAGACAATTGGTTAAATTTTGTGACGCCTTTAGATTTGGCTAAGAAATTGGATGACTATGAAAGTATCAAAGAAAGTTTTAAAAAGAAAGAACTTCCGAAAAAGACCATGTCTAATTTTCGATCCCAATTTAAAAATTCAAATAACTTTGACTACAAGAAAGAAAGTAAGGATAATAAGCCTAAATTGCCAATTAAATCAGAATCACTAACTGGGAATCATAGAGAAAGAGAATTTGATAAGAAGAGAACGTTACGTTGTTATGAATGTGGATCAAGCACTCATCTTCGTCCTCAATGTGATAAACTTAAGAAATCGCCAGAAATCATTTCTCATGTTAAGGTGGGAGTTGAACAAGATTCGTCAATAACGCCTTATCTTAGTATGGGGAAAGTAAACGGCGTACAAATGGAAATTTTAAGGGATACGGGTGCGACAATAGATTTAATTGCACAAAGGTATGTCAAACCGCATATGTATCTGAACGAAAAAGTGTGGGTACGGGTGCCCTTACACGATGGTCTATTCTGTTTACCTCTTGCAGAGATTGAATTAGACTGTGAAATGGGACATGTGATAACTAAAGCTGCTGTCTCAAGAGACTCTGTAGATTTAGGAAGATATTTGTTAGGAAATAAAACAGCCGCTTTATTTGAACATTGTAAAGAAGAAAAGGCAGTGAAAGAGCATATGATTAATGCTGTTCAAACCAGAGCTCAGAAGAAAATTCTGGAAGCAGAGAAGGTTTCTCATGAAGAACCTGAAATGCACGAAATTTCTGATGAAACTGTAGAAAAGAATCATAGCAATAGTATAGAAAGAGAAAACAAAAAAATGGTAGCGAAAAAAGACAAAGATAAATCAGAAGAAGAGAAGTTAGAAAACCAAGAAGACTCAATTTTGCCAGTATGTCAAACTGTCTCAGTACAAGAGCTTATAAAAACTTCTCCTAAGACATTTTCTGAAGAACAAAAGAAGAGCAAAGAGCTAAAACCTCTTATCGAAGAAGCTAAAAAGAAAAATAGCAAAGATAGCAAATTTATTTTGGAGAAAAATATGCTTTTTTATAAAAGAAAAGATAGGAATGGTACTGAAAGAAAATTATTAGTTGTCCCGGAAAGGTTTCGTGAGCAGTTAAAAAAATTTTGTCATGAAACTGTTGCAACTCATTTGGGGGTAGCTAAAACTAAAGATGCTTTGTTTAAGACTTTTTATTGGCCAAACTGCTTTAAAGATATCGAAGATTATGTAAGAACTTGCGACTACTGTCAACGAGTTGGAAAGCCTCAAGACAAAAAGAAAGCACCTTTACAGATTGTTCCAGTTATTTCAGAAATATTTACAAAGCTAAATGTTGATGCTTGTGGACCTTTACCTGTCAGTACACTAGGGAACAAATACATAATAACTGTAATATGTTTAGCTTCGAAATATCCTGACGCGGTTCCTACACCTAATTTGTATTCTACGATGATTATTGATGCTTTATTGCAAATTTTCAGTAGACTTGGATTTCCTCGTATACTACAAACTGACCAAGGAAAGTCATTTATGAGTGTACTTACAACGGAATTCTTAGAGAAATTTGGAGTTAGAGTTGTGCGAAGTTCGGTTTATCATCCACAAAGTAATCCAGTTGAAAGAATGCACAGGACTTTGAAACGGATACTCAGAGTACTTTGTTTAGAATCTGGAGCTGATTGGGAGAAAGTACTGCCTCCTGCCCTTTTTGCATTAAGAACTGTAACTCACAATAGCACTGGGTTCAGTCCAGCAGAATTAGTCCATGGCCAGAACTTAAGAACTCCAATGATGCTACTCTATGAAAAATTGACTGAGCAAGAGATAGAAGAAGATAGTGTGATATCCTATGTATTTGACTTAATGAACAGAATGAAGAAATGCCAAGAGCTCGCTGCAGAAAATATGGAAAAAGAGAAACAAAACCAAAAATATTGGTATGATATAAAAGCCAGAAAACAAGAGTTTAAAGAGGGAGATAAAGTTTTAATTGTGGCCCCATCCAAACCAAATAAACTGTCAGTTAGTTGGATAGGACCTGGAGAAGTAATGAAGAGATTATCAGAAACTAACTATGTTATATACGATCCAGAGAGAAAGAAGTCCCAAGTGTATCACGTAAACATGTTAAAGCCCTACCATCGAAGAAAAATTGAAAGTATAAATTTACTGACTATAAAAACAACCTCTAATGATGAAGAAGAAGATGAAATTCCTAAATTGGATGAGGAAAATAATGACAATGCGTTGTTAGAAGTATTGCAAGACATACAAAAAAACAACCGATTAAATGAAAGTCAACGAGAAGAATTAGGACAACTTATTGGAAAATATGCTGACTCTTTTTCGACTGAACCAGGGTGCACGAATTTAGCTGAACATGACATTGAGCTGGAATCAGAAAAACCAATCTGTGCCCGGCTTTATAAAATGTCGCCTAGACAAACGGAAATCCGTAAGGCCGAAGTCGAGAAAATGCTGAAACTGGAAGTCATTGAGCCAGGTGAATCTGACTTTGCCTCTCCGTTAATTTTAGTTGATGTTCCAGGCAGAGAAGCGAGACCTTGCATAGATTATCGCCGTTTAAATAAAGTGACTCGCACAAAATTTTATCCTTTGCCCAACATTGACCAGTTAATAGAAAAGGTGTCTTCAGCTAAATATATTTCAGTTTTAGATCTGACCAGAGGTTATTGGCAAATTCCGTTAACGAAACGTGCTCAAAGGTATGCAACTTTTGTGACAAATTTTGGGACGTACAGACCTTTACGCCTTCCCTTTGGTTTAAAAAATGCTCCGTATGAATTTAGTCGACTTATGGCTGGATTACTTAGAAACTGTGAAGAGTATGCGGTGCCTTATTTGGATGATGTTGCTGTCTTTTCTCAAACTTGGGAAGATCATCTAAAGCACCTGGAAGACATTTTCAAAAGACTGAGTGAAGCAAACCTGCATATTAAACCATCTAAATGTCAATTCGCTCAAGCTTATGTAAAATATCTTGGACACTTAGTGGGTCAGGGTCTTAGAACTCCAGGAGAACTGAAGGTTCAAGCCATAAAAGAGTTTCCAATTCCTACTACTAAAACTCAAATCCGATCCTTCTTAGGTTTAGCCGGATATTATCGGAACTATATTCCAAATTTTTCTGTAATTGCAACGCCTCTCACTAATTTATTAAAAGGAAAAGTTCGCAATTCAATAGTAAACTGGAATGACGACTGTCAAAAGGCATTTGATGAACTGAAAGGTAAACTCTCTGAAAATCCTGTCTTATATAGTCCTGACTTTTCGAAACCTTTCATCGTTCAGTGTGATGCTTCAAATTTGGGAATTGGTATAGTGTTATCCCAGCTGAATGAAAATAATGAAGAACATCCTATATTATATCTGAGCAAAAAGTTTTCAGACAGAGAACGAAACTTTAGTACCACCGAAAAAGAATGTGCTGCTATTGTGTTTGCAGTGCGAAAACTACGATGCTATTTGGATGGACATCAAAAATTTCAGATCCAGACGGACCACAACCCCTTAGTATGGTTAGATAAAAACAGCGGAACTAATCCTAGACTTTTAAGATGGGCCTTACTTTTACAGTCCTTTAATTATGAAATTGTTCATAAAAAGGGAAAACATCATCAGAATGCTGATAGTTTGAGTCGAGCCCTAAAAGCCTAAGCTTGATTAGAATGCTAATATGTAAATATGATAATTTGTATAACAGTTAAATTTGAATTTATTGTTTTGAATATGTGTAAATTGTTTTTCATTTGTATCTTGAGTATAATGTTTGAATATTTATAAATTTTATTTGTATTTTTTATATTTATGTTTTCATGGTGGGAATAAGTCAGTTGTGGTTCACGGTACTAAATTTTGTTTGGAACTGGTGCTTGAAAGCAATAATTCACAAAGAAACTTTCCCCCGTCGACGGTGAAAAGTTTTCTCCAGGTGGGGAGGAGTCTGTAAAGAACTAATTCATTACAGAAAACTAACATTTTTTCCACCGATAGATGGCGGTAGTCAACTGAGGATAGAAGATTGTTCTGTTTTTTCGAACTCCGAAGCGAGAAGCTGGAGTGAGCGCGCAGAGTGTTTTTTTGGTTGTGAAGGTGACTCGACGAGTGATGTAGTTAAAAAAGTAGAAATTGTTACCACGATTATATTTTGTGTTTTGTGTTCGTAAATTTGTGTTTTGTGACTGTCATATTAAATCAAGAAAACCCATCCGATGGCCTCTTCATTTATCAACTGTGTTTATTATTAAAGTATACCATAGTCTCCTACATTACAGCCCCTTCACAAAAATAAATTTAATAAAATGAGCTCCTTCACAAAAATGAACTTAATAAAAAAGGCCCCTTCACAAAATTTCTTTTAATAAAATAGGCCCCCTAGGTAGCATTCTTTTTCATAAAAACTGTTTTAAAATGTGTAATTTGTAAATAAAACCAGGTCACGAAAAACAAAAACTTTAACAAGGGGTATTAAAGAATGTTTTTGTTCATAAATTCTTGGTTTGAATTTGAGTAACTGGATTTCAACTTTCGCTACAAAATGTCATTTTTCACAAAAATATAATAAAATTCACAAAATAACTTCTACTTTTCACAAAATGGGCCCCAAGAATAAAAACCTGCATCGACCCCTGCTTTAAAAAGAGCAGTCAAACCATCGTTACTATAGTTATCAATAGGACCATTGAAACCGGTTTCATCAACTTCAATATTGATCTCAGAATTATCAAATGTAATCTCCGAAATTAATTTTCTAGCAGCAAGATAATCTGTATTTATCTCTCTCACATTTGGATTTTTTCGTGATGCAATACATTCACCGCAATATCAATCTCCCAAAATTAGGATATAGTCTATATCGCTTATGTACCAATTACCAGAATCGTGTGTATGAAAAGCTACACAAGCAACTGTTGAAATGGCCACATATTGTTTACAGCGGCCCTCGATGTCAAACCTGTTTGAGTCTTGATTGGACAACCCTCTGAAAATAGTGACGTTACTATTTGCGTTTAGTTTGTGTATCTATTTACTTGCACTACTGGTGATGCATTTTGCTATACAACTATTTTACTAGCTACAGCAATATCATCTATAATCTGCATAACCTCCAATATGTCAGTAACATTTGTAAACCTGAACCATGAGTTAAGCACTTAACACTCTGCTGAATCTGAAATCCAATTCTCCATTAATTCACCCTGCCAAAATCTGAGAATAAATCAAAACTAAAGTTCAGTAACGCATCCCGCATACAGTACAGAGGGTTGTTCAACTGTGCATGTGCAGTTGAAACAAAGATGGCAGTCTTTTTGAATTGAACATTAATGCTTTTTTTTAGACAAAGCTATTTGTAATTCAGTAATTAAACAAAATGTCAATTGTAAATGTGGTTAATATAAAAGAATGGATCACTTTAATTTTTTTTTTTTTAATATCATAACTGAATAAACTCAATATTATATTAATTTGTCACTAAGCCTTCAGCTATCAAGGCTTAATTTCTACTGACAATTTTAATATTTGGTGGTGCCATCTACCGAATGCGAAAAGAAAGATAAAATTCGTAGATAAGAAAGCTAAATAATAATCCATTGAATTAGAATAATATAATATACCATAACAATTAATTTGAACTACATTTTTGTTAAATTTAAAATAATTACTGTTGTTTGAAAGAAACATTTTTAAACGGATTTCTAGAAAATTTTCGTATTTTGCTAGGAATTTTTAGAACATGTAGTAAAATTATTATACAAGAAATAATAATAAAATATCTATTATAATAATCTACACATGAAACCAAAAAATCCCTTCTTACATCTTGTATAAGGGATAAAGGCTAACTTAAACAAAGATATTTTAATTGAATATGTAATCAATTATTTTTGTTAAATAAAAAATGTATTAGGACAAATATATGAAATTGTCCTTATATTTAATATTGGCTGCAAAATAAATAAGTAAATAAACCAGCTTGCTATTTACTTTTATAGAAAAAAAATGTATTTTTTTTTATCAAGTAACTTAAAAAAAAAAAAAAATACTGCAACACAAAATTTTGTAAAACAGAACATCTTATAACTGTATTAGTATTTCAAACTTTTGAGCTTAATTTTGAGAACAAACAGAACCATCAAATCAAAATAGTAATTCGAAATTTATTTGTAACATTAATTTATATAAAAATTAAAAAACACAAGTACACACACACACTTTCAGTACTCATTTTTGAAAACTGGTCCTAAGTGAGGACAGAACTCATCAACGTTATTAGTGCATCATGAGATTCTTTTGGCCAATCAGCTTATAACTTTTCAACCCATGGTTCATTAACCCAGGGTCGAATAATCTCAGCTCTGGAGTTAACGGTGAATTCTAAATATTAACCGGCAGTTAGATTTGCTAATCTAAGGTTTCTCAAATGGGAGTTGAACCACAAGTTGAAGGTTGGTGGAGAATCATCCGGTAAATCTTGGTAACCCAGCTGACTCTAACTGGATACCTTCAGCTCCAAAACCTACTGTTCACAATCTTAGAAAATGATGTTCCTCCAGATGCTACAGAATCTGTAAAATCTGATACTGCTTGTTCCCCATATGTACTTAGAAGGTGAAAAGGATTAAAAAAGTCCTTCAATGTCTGCAATATTAACTGGCAAGAGCTACAGTGTCTGTTTAGAATAAAGCATGTAAATAGCAACATTAAAATTCCAGATAGAATGTTTTAAGAAAACTCCTAGATGACCTGTTATAAGAACTACTTACTTTATAGTTGTAAAATGGTTTAGAATGTAGTAAATGTTTGTTTATGTAAAGTTGTGTTCATCTGAATAATAAATGTTTATACGTTATTTACCACAAAGCATTATTTAGTGAAGTTATGTTATATTTAATTTACTAAGTTACAAAGACAGCATAGTTTCCAAATTAGCTACTATGTTCAAATTAATGTTTGCTCAAAGTTTAAAAGTTCAAGCTATCTTCTAATGAAATGCTAAGGCAAAATTAAGGCCTAATGATAAATAATTTATTATAAAGTTCTCATTTCCATATAAAATACTTTTCAATTAAAATCAATAAAAGTGCTGAAAAGAAAAATGAAAGTTACACATTTACATACATATTTGTTATGGAATTTTATTGTATGAGAAATTTGAAATTGAAATAATTAAAACATTACATACAAGGAAAATCTCAACTGTTCTAATACAATTGAAATAAACATGTAAATTCATTCTACATACTTTCTCTCGATAACTGGACACACATCTTGTGAATTTCAACCATAGCTTTATGTCTTACACCATGTCTAACACAAAAATTAACTTTATTCTTTGATTCTTCAAAAAGAGCAACAGCCCGCAGCAACACCATAGCATCACCTAATTGTAGTGCTTTACCCTGGGAAAATGTTTCAAATCAAATTAAATAATTCAACAAACTTCAAATAAATGAAGCAAAGTTTAGAAAATTACTTACTGTTCCAGCATTAATCTTTTTTATTCCTTTCTTAGCATCAGGAGCCTGTTTAAATAAAACAAATTTTTAAATACTCAAATTCCAATCTTTTTCTCTCAATATATTTAATAATAGTTAATACAATGAATGATCAAATCACTATCAGAAATTTTTTTTGTCCCTAATACAGGAAAAAAACAGATCAGGAATAGCTGATGTACCATTGTAATTTCAGATCCATTATCAATTAAGCCAATTTTTACACTTAGTAATAAGGAAAGACAAATTTTACAAATGATTAACCTTAACAGTCATGAGCTTGCACAGAAGGAGAAAGAGAGAGCAACACCTCCCACAAATCTTTCGAAAAATAATATATATATATATATATATATTTATTTATTTTTAAGTACTGAGAAATTATAAATAAATATAATAAAAGAAATTATAGTTGTGAATGTTATTCAACTGATTTCTGCATGATTGTAATTTTATTGTATGGTAGTTTTGTTTTAAAGGTTTTTATTATATTTCATAATAATTCTAACTGTGTTCTGCAGCCAAAAGTTTAGTAGCCTGCTTGCGATTGCTTGGCCTATGACCTTGAAATATTTCAGGTTGCTGTAGGGAAAGAAAATTTCTAACAAACACAAATGCTGCAGGAAATGCATTATTTAATTAAAAACAAGATTCTGCTAGTTGCTACCTTAATTATCATCTTAATTAGCTAATAAATTAATCAAAATCTGCACTACTCATTGGCCAAGTTATGATGTGTAGACTATGCCAACTACTTTTTATCACCCCTTTTCTCCCCCTAAGGAAAATCCTACATACACCCAAGTTAATAGTATAAAATTTATATGATAAACTTACTAATATTTCATTATTTTGAATTTAGTTCAAGGAAGGCAGAAGTGGTATGAGAACTAATACTATTAAAAGTAATTGGATATAATAGCATTTTGAACAAACAAAAAAGAAATAATATAAAGAGGAACAGCCCTCAGGTCAATTTTATGCTGTCCAAATCTATTTTTTAAAAGATTAAAAACTGAAACCATATCACTTTTTAACAAATGTCCTCACAATTTTCAAATAAAGAATAGAAAATTAGGATGATGATGATGATAAATCATGTATTATATACCAGGATGTAAGTTTCAAAACTTGCCTTATAAAAAAAAAAAAAAAAAAAAAAAAAAAAAAAAAATTTGGGAAATCGTGAAAAACATCTGACTGTGTTCATTAATTTTCATTGTAAACCAAGATTTTACAATGCCAGAAATATGTGATAAAGCAAGTATTTTTGCAGATTGTAGTGTTTTTTCGATGCAGGTTCACCAATAGAATAAGTTGATATAGAAAACTCGATTTTTAAAATTTTGGATAAAGCAAGTTTTGAAACTCACATCCACATATGAATAAATTTAACAATGTATTATGCAATAAACATAGAAACTAATGAATAGAAGTAAAAGTTCATACATCAGATTCATCTTCATTTGAAGCAGAGTGAAGAAAAACTTCAGGGACTGTCATTGCTGAAATTATGGCTATCATATATGGAACAATCATATGCTTATAAGATAAAATAAGCATTTTTGAAAAGCGTGGGCTCACTGGAAAACGAGACATTGCTTTTCCAAGAGGTGTAATTTTGGCTGAATATTCCCCTAAACAAAGTAAAGATTTCATTAGACAAAGTAGTAATTAATCTGAGCATGCACAGAAAAAATATTTTGCAGTAATAAAACTCCAATAAAGAATATAGTTATTAAAATAAAAATACAGAAATATTTTGACAGGAGTACTTGCATTTTTTTATCTCTTTATAGCGTTCCCCTTTATTCAGATCCTGTAATGCCCCTAAAAGAACTAATCTCTGTTCAGCAGCCTAAATTAATTAAATAAATAAATGTTAGTGAGAATTCAAAGTTTTCACAGCAATTTTAAATAAATTAACTTTTCCTCTGTACTAGCAAAATATTAGTGGATAAATACTTACTTTTAATGCTTCAGTATCTGGTGGTGATGGGAATGGAAAATTAACAACTCTATCAATTCCAAGAGCCTGGGAGGAAAAAAAAAAAAAATTAATGATGCCCTAATAATTTCGATAAATTAAAAATTGAAACACAATAAAAACATAAAAATAGCAAATAAAGCCTTTGTGCAACAATATTTATTAAACTAGTATGTTGTGGCCATCACAAAACTTTCTTCTATATAAATCACGTCAATTAAATCATTTAAAGAGTACAAGAAATAACAACGATTTAGCACCAATTCATATCAAAGTATATCTGAATTTGAAGTTGGATGAAAATTCGTGCATAGTTCTTGAGATAGAGCTATAGCGGAAATTCTGAAAAAAATGTAGCAGAGCAGCGCCACCTGTTGAGCGATTTACACCAAAAGTACATAGCACTAAACGATATCAAGGTATACCTGAATCTGAAGTTTGTTGAAAATCCAAGCATTAGTTCTTGAGATAAAGCTATTGTGGAAATCGCAAAAAATACAGCATAGCACCGCCACCTGTTGAGCGATTTACACCAAAAATTAAACAGCACTAATTTATACATCAATTCATGTCAAGGACTAACTAAATCTGAAGTTTGATGAAAATCCGTGCAATAGTTCTTGAGATACAGCTCTTGTGGAAATCGTGAAAAATGCAGCACAGCAGCGCCACCTGTTGAGCGATTTACACCAAAAATTAAACAGCACTAATTTATACATCAATTCATGTCAAGGACTAACTAAATCTGAAGTTTGATGAAAATCCGTGCAATAGTTCTTGAGATACACCTCTTATGGAAATCGTGAAAAATGCAGCACAGCAGCGCCACCTGTTGGGCGATTTGCACCAAAATTAAACAGAACTAATTTATACATCAATTCATGTCAAGGACTAACTAAATCTGAAGTTTGATGAAAATCCGTACAATAGTTCTTGAGATACACCTCTTATGGAAATCGTGAAAAATGCAGCACAGCAGTGCCACCTGTTGGGCGATTTGCACCAAAAATTAAGCAGCACTAATTTATATCAGGGACTAACTGAATCTGAAGTTTGATGAAAATTCGTGCATTTTTTCTTGAGTTAGAGCTATTGCAATAATCATGAACAATGCAGCATACCAGCGCCACCTGTTGGACGATTTTCACAAAAAAGTAATCAGCACCAAACTATATCTTGGACTAACTGAATCTGAAGTTTTATGAAAATCCGTGCAGTAGTTCTTGAGATACAGTTATTGCAGAAATCGTTAAAAATGCCGCATAGCAGCGCCACCTGTTGGGTGATTTTCACCAAAAACTAATCAGTTCCAGTTTATATCAAGGTCTAACTAAATATGAAGTTTTGTGAAATTTCGTGCATTATTTCTTGAGATAGAGCGCCCACAAAATTTGTGTCACATACAGACAGACAGACAGACAGACAGACAGACAGACATTTTGTAAAAACATATTTTTTGGAATCTCTGACTCATAAAACGTGTAAATCCGTCGAAAACTGGAATTCGAAAATTTTCATGAAACCAATACTTTCTTCTTGTAAAGATAGAAGAAAGTAAAAGCAGAAAAACCAACGTTTAAAATGCACAAATAATACATGAAAAGCAGCAAACAGCTGTTTCGAATCTACTAGCGAGATTCTTCTTCAGTGCAAGACAGGGAAAAAGAAACAGCGTGCTAGAAAAAGCAAGGCTGAGCAAAATCAAAGACAGAGTATCTTATAGTCAAAATATCTTATATATCCTATGCGGATAGCGAAGGCACCAAAAACAACCAATGAGAGAGAAGCAGCGGAAAAGACTGGGTGGACAAGTAGCGACATCTACCGGAGAAGGAGAGAAAAAGAAACCAAAAAAGAGGAAATTAAATTAATGCTTTCCAAATACTTGGAAAATCAGGAGTACTAGATAAGTCATTGACTAAAGAGTGAGAATTTTTAATGATGTGGTTAGCTTCTAAAAAATCAAGATCAAGGTTAGAAGAACATTTTTGGATGATGATGGCTGAGGAAAAATCGAACCTATGTTGAGAAGACCAAGAATGTTGAGCAATAGAAGAACATTTGAGCTCCTGATTTTTAACATAACCTTCATGCTCTTTTAAATGAAATCTAAGAGCATGTTTAGTCTGGCCAATATAGTAGATTCGAAACAGCTGTTTGCTGCTTTTCATGTATTATTTGTGCATTTTAAATGTTGGTTTTTCTGCTTTTTAATACAATAAAAACAGTTGTAAAAGAACTACATTCATATATTCACAGACATGTAAAATTTGAGCAAAAGTATAAAGTGTTTAAAAAGCAATGATTGAAAGTATTTCTCATAATATTTATATAAATGATTTGCTTTTAATTCATAGCTTATTTATATAAATAGTCAAGACTATATCAAGTGAATATATATATATTTCACCTCTATGGACAATAGGAAATGGTAACTAATGTCTCAAGAGCAATAAATCAATGTGACCATTCATCAGGTAGAACAGAGATTATATTTGACCACAATAAAGTTAGCTTGTTCATTATGCAATTTTAGACTAAATTTGTTTGTAGATTATGGTGGCAACTAGAATTAAAAACTAACAGAACCCAGTTTTTCATTAAATAAAATGTTCTCTTCATTACATACGTCACTTTAGCTACTTTCTTTCTCTGCAGCGTAGTGAACTGTTCAACAGGGTTCATACTCATTTTCCAAGAAAAAATCCCCTGAGAATCCCCTGATGTATTTTCAGGGATGAATAATTTTTCTGGGTCAACAATTAACGACATTTTTAAAACCAGTATCACGACCCCTCGCCCCCCCCCTCCCCTTTAAAAAAATACAAACTAGATATTCTCAAAAATACAGTTTATACATAACCTATATAAACAATATGAACAGAACTTTTAAGGAAAAACTATTTAAAATTAATTTGTGTACAACAGAGATGAAGTCTACATGCCTTTTGGGGCTCTTCTTAAAAACTTGGTAGATTGCTGTAAGAATTTAATTTTCACTTTGGGATTTTATTACCTCTTTGAAAAGTATTATGAATAATATGAAGGCTCAAGTGTCAATATCAATTTTAAAATGTCCTTTATTTTTCTTAAGTTTCTCTTTAACAGTTTTCAAACCTCACGATTTAGAAGGCATGTCTAGTGACTGAATGGATGTCGCCAGACGTTAGAAGTAGCACATATTAAATATAACATATGTTACATCTAATCTGTAAGAAGGAGTGGCTAGTTTCCAATTCTATATATCACGATGCTTTAGAAGAAAGGTCTTAGTTTGATTTCATTATGACTTCGCAAAGCACGCAAACTGCAGTGATTGCCCTCAATTTCCCAGAGCAGCCAATCATTTTGCCAGGTTTTCCAGGTTTAGGGAATTTTTTGCATTATCCCCTGAGATTTCCCTGATTTTTTAGGGCCAAAATTCATCCCCTGATTTTCCCAGGAATCCCATAATCCCCTGATGAGTATGAACCCTGTTCAAGGACAGAAGGAAGTCTGGTTGCTTCCAGATGAATATTTATTTGGTTTTGTTTATTTACCAATTTATCGACATTATCTAAACCAAGCATGCCAAAGATTGACAGAAGCTAAAAATGTAAGCATGGGTGGAAGTAAGAGGGGATCCAAGCCAAGACTGAAATATTTCTGGGATAATGGGTGTTGAACAGTGTGCTAAAAGCTTTGTATGTGCTATTTGCATGTAGTTATGATACAATAACATTTATAAATTGATCAAAAAATATATAGTCACAAAATCAAATTATTAGTCAAAATACCTGAGGTATAAATAAATTCATACTTCTAATAAACCATAAAAAATACATTTAAAAAAAAATACAATGATGCAGATCACAGAGCAGTAAATAAACAAGATAGAAATTTTTTTATTACAGGGTATGTACTATGTACTCAATATCTATGTATTTTATATATATATATATATAACCATTATATATGAATATATATATATGTATGTATATATATATGCATGTGTGTTTGAGTACCATATGAAAAATAGATACGGTTAAATAAGCAAAAGTGAGAGAATGACTCATCAAAAAAGGAAAACACCTTTTTGCTATTTTAGTAGTAAGCAAAAACAAGTTTTCTGTTCTCACAACACAAAGCTTATTTTTATAAGATAAAGTGACAGACACAATGAAGTTATACAAAAAAAAAGGTAAGGTAAAAGTAAAAATAAAACATTTTGCTACAAATGTATTCAGTTTAAAACTTTTTCTTTCCAGAAAACAATTCTATTACTAAATTAATATCTTAATTTGGAATTATTTTACTAATTTCGTTATTATGCTACTAAGTTGCTATGTTAGTAGCAACCATCAAGAACAAGTTTTCTGTTATCATAACACAAAATTTGTTATTAAAAGGTAAAGCAATAAGAAATAATCAGAGGAGTAAGGTACTTGTACCCAATATGGACAGTGCTCTCAATATGGACATCCCTAATATCTTTAAAAGTAACAATTTTGATCGAGAGATCTCGCTACATGTCCATGAAAAGAAGCAGCTGAAAAGATAATTAAGCCTGGAAAGTGCAAAAAAGCGCATTGTTCGCCATTTGGAAGGAAACTTGTTGTTTCCTGGTGTGCTGATCGTAATTACAGGTAAGTTTAAATTCTTATTAGATATGGTAAATTTACTTTAAATATTGAAAAGTGGAGTGTTTTAGAAAGCTGATGAAACATATTTTCGATTGCTATTGCATATATTGCTTAAAAATATTTTCTTTGTTTATTTATTACAAGATTTAGAAAAACTATGCCCGATTCCCAATATGGACACCTTATGTCCACATTGGAAATACAGCAAGTGAATCTTCAGATTCACAAATTTGTAAAATATCTGTTTAATGTCATCTAAACAAGCATCCAAGAAAAAAAGCCTCCAAAAAGCCCTAGCAGAAAAATCAAAAGAAGCTCCCCTCAGTAGGGTATCTGTTGGAGAAATCACAGTTACCAGCAGTATGACTTCCTTAACAAAGGAGAGCTGGTACTGCTTCTTATGCAGTTATGCAGTATTGATGCTGTGGCAGACATGCGGCTATGCATCACATGCGGCAGATATGTCCATGAGGACTGTGTGGGACTTACCACCCATGATGAAGAAGTTTTTATTTGTCCATCCTGTGAGGACTGAGTAATAACAGATGTAAATTCTTCAGACAGATGCAATAAAGCTAAGCAAAACCAACTATATTATTTCATAATATTTTGTAGTAACTGAGGTGCTTTGCATGGGTCTTCGAAGAGCCACAACTGAAAATGACCCCTCCCCTTCTAAAGTGCATGTTCTGAAGATATTTACTGTGCCCCGGTAGCAGAAAGTGCGCGACGTGCATCGCATATTTATTTTGGACCTTGCAGATAAATTTGCCAACTTGAAAAAAAAAAAAAAAAAAAAAAGTATTTCCGTTTAAAAAATACGAAAATTCTGACAAAAAATTTCGCGAATTCGACAAATGGTCGCCGAAAAATATCAATTTCGACAATCGTTCGCATAAAAAATCGGTAACTTATAGCCAAAAGGTCGCTATAAAAAAGCTAATTTCGTCCCAGGTTTGTGGAAAAAATGCAAATTTCTGTCACAGGATCGTGGAAAAAACACGAATTTCGTCAAGGGATCGCGAAAAGAACGCGAATTTAATCAAACGATTGTGGGAAAAACTCAAATTTAGTCAAAGGATCGCAAAAAAACGCAAATATATGTCAAAAGATTGCGGAAAGAACACGGATTTTCGTCAAAAGATCTCGAAGAACGTAAATTTCTGCCAAAAGACCGCTGTACAAACTTGAATTTTATCCAAAAATTCCGAAAAAAAACATGAATTTCGTTCCAGGGGCGCGAGAAAAACGCAAATTTCTGTCACAAAATCGTGGAAGAAACTTGAATTTCATCAAAGGATCGAGGAAAAAACACGAATTTAGTCGGACAATTGCGGAAAAAATGCAAATTTCTGTAAAACGATCGCGAAAAAACGCAAATTTCTGTAAAAGATTGCGAAAAAATGCAAATTTCTGTCAATGTATCGCGAAAAACGCAGATTACTGTCAAAGGATCACGAAAAAAAGAAAATTTATGTCAAAAGATCGGAATTAAATTTGAGGAATTACGCCAAAAGATCACGAAAAACTCAAATTTCTGCCAAAGGATCGCTGTAAAAACGCGAATTTCGTCAAAGATCCCGGGGAAAAACATGAATTTCGTCCTAGGGTCGCTAAAAAAATACAAATTCCTGTCACAGAATCGCGGAAAAAACACGAAGTTCGTCAAAGAATCGAGGAAAAAACGCAAATTTCGTAAAGGATTGCGAAAAAAAGATCATTTTTGTCAAAAAATCGCGAAAAAAAGGCAAATTTCGTCAAAAGATCTCGAAAAAGACGAGAAATTTCCTCATAAAATCGCGAAAAAACAGCCGATTTCGTCAAAAGATCGGGAAAAAACGGTAAATTTCGTCAAAAGATCGAGAAAAACGGCAAATTTCGCCAAAAGATCGCGAAAAAACGCAAATTTCATCAAAAGCGTGCGAAGAAAAACACATAATTAGTGCTGGCAGTGGATTTTCGCTCCCCCCCCCCCCCTCTGTTGTAACCTTTTGGAAAATTTGCTGTGAATTTCACAATTTTTATTATTTTTTTTTTACTCAGAATCACCCCTGGTATTAATCAGTAAGAACGCTGCTTATTTTAACACTCATAATGTTTGTACATAAGAAAATGTAACACGCTACTCCTGCAGACAATTTTCATCCCACTAAATTGCTGTCGCAGACACAACCATAACTTTCTGCTACTGGGACTGTGCCCCCCCCCCCAATGACTCCATTAGGACTCCCCCCCATGATCCCCCCTCCATGAGGACTGTGTGGGACTTACCGCCCATGATGAAGAAGTTTTTATTTGTCCATCTTGTGAGGACTGAGTAATAACAGATGTAAATTCTGCAGACAGATGCAATAAAGCTAAGCAAAACCAACTATATTATTTCATAATATTTTGTAGTAACTGAGGTGCTTTGCATGGGTCTTCGAAGAGCCACAACCAAAAATGACCCCCCCCCCCCCCCCCCCCAATCAATGCTGTAGTTGGGTGGGAATGCGTAGGAACACCGTTCCCAGAAATATTTGGTTTGTTACAGTAAATATATTATAATACATATATTTCTTGGTAAAAAAAAAAAAAAAAAAAAAAATTTCGATACATTTCTCAGATATATTTTTTGATCTTATTATGACAAGAGTAAATCAATTCAACATTAATTTACAAAAAAAAACCTAAACTTAAAAATACAAATACACAATTGTTAATTACTTTTACAAATCAAATATTCAATAATATTAATCTTAATTCTATCATTAATGACAAAAAATGTCAATTTCCAATTCACAATATTCAATTATCTAGAACATTTAAATATCCAATTTCATTAGGCAGAAAGATTTTTAATTATAATTCTTTCTCAAAAGATACATCTGCTACAAGTACCTTCCCTTGTAACTGCAACGACCCCTCACTACAGCAATACATTAATAAAGATCATGGTCATATGATCACTGATAATCTTAATATTGTTAAAGATTTTACATTAAGAAAATTAATGGGATATGGGACTAAATATAGACTCCCATCAAAACTTAATGTAACTACAATTATAAAGCAATTTACATTTAATATTGATTTGTTCATCTATAAATTTTATATTTATTACAATAAACCTGTTGCTTATTTTGACCAATGGAAGATTTTGGTAATTGAAAAGTTAACTGATGCTCTTTGGGCAAATGTATCTAATCTAGTTAAAGTCAATACTAAACACATTTTCCAACAAGTTAAAAATATTCAAAGGGACTATGTAATTACATATATTGACAAATCCCCAAATAATTATGCAATTATATGTAAATCCTATTATCACCATATTCTTACATCTAGTATTTCATCAAATAAGTCTTTCCAAAGAACTAATGATGACATTATTGTTAACAACCGTAAAATTAATGCTTATTATAAATTACTAAATTTTATTCCTACTAACTTTAATTATTCATATTTAGTACTCATTCCTAAATTTCATAAGACACCACTTAAATTCAGAACAGTTACAATTGGTTGTAATACATATAATAATTATGCTAACAATATTTTATTAAAAATTTTGAATCAAATTTATGATCTAACAACAGAAACAGATAATAAACATTGTATAAAAAACAGTTATCAATTGGTTAATGTACTTAAAGATATTAAAAGTGTAAAAGATATATGTACGTATGATTTCAAAGATCTATTTAATAATATAAATCTTCATGATCTGCATACTATAATTAACACACTTTTTAAAACATATAAAAGTAAATTAAATCTACCTTCGTTTATGGATTTAAAATATTTTCGAATTTTAACTAATTTTATAATATACAATAACTATATCTTACAAGATAATATTATTTATCTACAAATTGAAGGAATTCCACAAGGTGGATCTACATCCAGTTTGATGTCTGATTTATATTTATATCAATATGAACGTAATTTTTGTAATGATGATATACTAATGTATCGCTATATTGATGACATTATTTTAATTGATACTAAACAATCAAATTTTGCTCAATTTCCAGTTGATTATCCAACTAATTTAGAATTGACAGAAAACCTTTTAACAAATAATACCATTAACTTTTTAGATCTAAAAATCATTGTATCACAAAACAAAACAATTACTGATCTTTATGACAAACGTAAAGATTTTCAATTCAAAGTTAATACATTTACTAATTTTAAATCCTGTTTACACATTTCAGTTTACCGTAATATACTACTTAATCATTTGTATAGAATCAAAAGTTTATGTTCATCTCATCTTATAAATAAAAATATTAAACAATTTTTAATGCTTTAAATCATGGTTTTTCTAAGAAATTCATATATTCCTTAATCTACAATTAATTTAAGATCTAAACAATGTATTGTTGGGTGATTTATTGTTTGTCACTATTCACATTTTGCATATATAAAAAATATATAAAAAAATTACAAAAAACTAAAAATAAACAAAAAAAATTAAAAATACAAAATATATATAAAAAATATTTTAAATAGGATGGCTGGGTGGGTAGATGTTAAATTAAGGAGGAGGGCAGAGTTGTCTGGATAATTTATACGCAAATGTTGTTTTTATATTTATAATGTTTAAAAAAAAAATGTAGGAATGTTACATTGATTTTTCATGGTTCTACTATCAGTTTTGGTTCTAATGAGGTTGTGTTCCTGTGTACTGTATAACATTCTTTAAATTAAATATAGTTAATATGCATCAATTTAATTTACTATTATAGATTTATTACAATTAACTTTGTAATGATATACGATTACACTGGTTATGATATTCGTATTTACGAGTTTGTAGAAATGTTATATTATGTTGGTATATTACCATGCCCCCCCCCCATATTAGTAATGATACATTAATTTTATTAAGTGATTAATATAAACAAACTTTTATGTTATTTATAAATTCACTTATTTGGTATTATTATTAATTCACTTAATTTTAAATGCATAATATTATAATGTTAATTGATTATTATCAATCTTCTAATGCAATGTTGATATACTGTCTTTCTTAAATATAATTTCTTATATTTCCAGCAAGATTGCATGATATTTTTATGCAATCTCAGTGACATTTTAGGTTAAATATTTACAATAAAAATAAAATAGGATAAATAGATAAATAATTGCATTTTCTACTTTTATTTATGGTATAATGTAAATGTGGGATGCACTCAACACTATTTCATCTAATTCTAGTCTTGTAAATTATAATATATTGATTATTTAATTTAATTCTTATAATTCAGCTTGATGGCAGAATTAAATAATTTATTATATTCTAATATAATAAGTTTGCTTGGACTCTTTTTCTCTTTTATATGTTATTATCTCTTAATTATTAATTGTTTAATTTTACACTCTGGATAACAATCTTTAAATTAATTTAATTTGAATCATTTTAATTTACTCTTTTGATTTACTTTATTTTATTTATATTATGCCTTGTAATGTTAATACATTTTAACAGTTTATGATACATGTATTTAAAGTCTGCAGAAACGTTGCATTTTATTGGTATATCACCATCCCCCCCCCCCCATTTTTGTATTGATACATTAATATTTATTTATTGATTATTATAAACAATTTTTTATATTATTAATAATGTTACTTATTCGAAATTATTGTTTTACTTAAATTTAAGTGTAAAAATTAAAAAATAATTTTAATTTTAACCAGTTTTCGCACATTACATTAAGATATTTATTGATAATTGTCAATATTATGTTGCTTATTTTAGAATAATATTTATCTGCAATCTTAATCACATTTGGTTTAAAATACATTATATCTACAGTTGTATTAGTTTTTTGTACTAGATGGCAGCACTATACGCTATTTTAGTCATGTACTCAATTACTTAATTATATATTGTCTTTCTTAAATATAATTTCTTATATTTCCAGCAAGAGGGTAGCATTAAATAATTATTTATTTTGTTCTATTATTATTAGGCAGCATGGACTCTTAAATTCAACTTATAATGATTATTATCTATTAATTATTAATTGTTTAATATTAAACACTTCTTGTAATTTATAACAGGATCAATATTATAGAATGTAGTAATTATTATTATATGGACTATCTGTTGCGATACAAATTGTACTGAAGTGTTATTTAATGATTATCAATATTAAGTTGCATATTTTGGAGTGATATTTATCTGTAGTCTAAATGACATATTAGGTTTTAAATATATTTAATCTAATATTATATTCGTTTTTTTTCTATCCTAGATGGCAGCACTAAACAATATATTAGTCAGTTTCTTGATCATTTATTGTCTTTCTCAAATATAACATCTTATAATTTCAGTTAGATGGCGCTTTAAATAATTATTTATTTTGTTCTAATATTATTAGGTTGCCTTGGACTCTTAATTTAAAATTATATTTGTTATTATCTATTAATTATTTATTGTTTAATTTTAAACAAATTCTTGTAATTTATTCTAGGATCTTTATTATCGATTGTAATAATAACTATTATGTGAACTATCTGTTGTGGCAACCGTGGCATTTGCTTTTAACTGTGTCAGTATTTAAGCGGGATTTTAAGCTAAAGTACGTAATCTGTTTGTGACAATGTTAATGTTTTGGCTGTACTCGTGCTAGGTTTGTATAAGATTTAATTTGTTTCATTTTTTAATTGTTTTTATGGTTGTGGATTTCACATTGTTTAATTTTTTACATGGTTATTTAATATTCTCTGGTGCTTAGTCGATCGGGTGCATAATGGAATTCAATATTTGATTGCTGAATTCCGTTACAGAAATCGACTATGTTTTTTGCTTATAAATGTATTTTATGTGCCCGTGATCAAGTGAAATACCTTATAAGCTTCCGGCTTCATTCATCCATTTTATCTCTTGTATGTTTATGTTACGGCTTTTTCTGGTTCAACATTATTTAGCTGGATTTATTATCTATTGTCTTTAATCAGACTTTATCAAAAATTGTTTTTTTTTCTTTTCTTTTCTCATATGTTTCATATCGATTTATTGCCAGCAACATGCTAGTGAATTAGTTGCATTTAATAAAATTCTGTATTACTAGTTACATGTTCCTTCTCTATTCTGTTAAATGTCTGAGTTATGAATATTTGCTATAGTATAAATTTAATTTCAATTATTGGAAATCGATGACGATTTGTTATATATTATGGTTTTATATATATACACATATATATATCGTGTACGAGCACATTTTTATTTTTTTTCCAAGTGGAACGATAATTTACGCTAATTTTAAGAAAATCTGTTTCACTTATATTCATAAGCCGTGTAGGATCTCGCTTAAAAAGTTTTTGTCCTAAACCATATGTCAAACCTTGGTGGTAATGTTGAGGAAGAAAATTAGCAGCTTGTCGTAAATCAGAGAGCACAGAAAACACCTTTCATCATCGTTCTTTTGGAAACTTCTAGGATAGATGTGCCAGTAAGTAATATATGGATTTATTCCTGTTTTTTTTTTCAAATTATTTTGATTCATAATGGAGAATGCTACTGTGAGATTGATTAAATATATCTTTTAGATGGATACTATATAAATACAATACTATAAGAACTAGAATCTAATAATTATAACTGTTATTTGAAAAAAGTCGACTTTTAGCTAAACGTTTTAAATTGTATTTTGGCTTAGCAAAAATCTGTTATCATCAACATATACTCTATGAAAAGGTGCGTTCCTGCAAATATTTTTTTCCAACTACAGTACTTCCCGCAATACCTTAAGATATATTTCTTTTATCCCCTCTCCTCTAAAATCCCTTGAAAGAGTGGCTCTTCCATACACCCTGTGTAGTAGGTCAATAAGAAGTCACCTGTCCCTAATATGGACATGCATGTCCATAATAGGGACAGGTGGTTCCTTATATGGACAATTGTAAACATTTTTTGTTTTTATTATTAAAATTAAACCAGAATAATTACAAGGTCCCTAATTTTAATAATGATAGTCAACAGTCCAGGAATAGTGGTCATACACATGTTTGGAGTCCTATGCCGTGTACACGGGGGTGAAAAAAATCAACTTTCCTTAGGGTGCCCAAATTGGGTACAGGTACCTTATACAGTCGGAATATGTACTTTGTTAAAGAAGAAATTAAAAATAAAAGTACTAAATACTCTCTTTTAAATGTATTCAGTTGTAAGTTTTTCTCATAAAAATAATTTACTATTACTATAATAATTATATAATGATATAAACAGGTTTGGGATTAATCGATTTCTTTTTTAGTCTATTGATTAGCCCATTAAATGTTCAATCCTACGAAATTTAACTGAGAATCATTTAATCATAATTAAAATTGAAAAAGTAATTATTCTTATAAAAAATTTTCATGTGTAATTCAAATTCAATCTGGATTAATATAGTCATCAATCTGATTACTCAGACAAAAAAACTAAATATGGCCATCATTTAACTTTCTTAAATCTGCTTTCATTGCTACAAGATTGTGTTGAAGATCGCTATATGATTTTCCCTATTGAACATTATGCAGGATCACACAAAATTATTCAGGTATACCATCAAAATGTGCAAATTATTGTGGCAGTGGGATCTTTTATTTTCTTTCTCGCAAGCTTCTTATGGTTTTATTTACCCTTCACTCCCTATGCTTGTGGGGTATACCAAACTAGTAACATTGGTTGTTGTCCTTACATTTGCTTTTTTTTTTGATAGAGGCTATTTTTTGTAAAAAAAAAAGCATTTGTTTTATTTCTTTCACCTAGACTATGAAAGTTTTCTGTTTAAGGGGACTCTTCACTCACTTGAAAACACTCGCTCGGTAATGTTAAACTAATGGACAGGTTGTTTTCAAATTTCTTGTTTAAATTTGAATATTTTAAACGAATATTTTTACACAGGATAGCTGAGGTCAATCTCTAATATGGCTTTACTCTTTCCATTTCGGTTGCAGATTTTTTAAAATAAAGGTATTTTCACTTTTGTAACCAGTTTCGAAAGTGAAAGTACCTAAAAAATCTGCGACCCAAAACTGAAAATTACAAAAGGGCCCTATCAGAGATCAAGCTCAGCTATAAAATGCGAGAAAAGAAAAAACATTTAAAATATTCAAATTTAAAAGCAATCTGCCCATAGGTTTAACATTATGGAGCGGATGTTTTCAAGTGAGTGAAGAGTCCCCTTAATCCATTGGGGACGAGCAACCGGTATTCGTGCCGCGTAAGGTGCTCAGAATCGGTGATTATTCTCACCAGTAAATTTTTATTGCAAATTTTCTCCTATTTAATCCGAGCATTTTCACGATTCAATTAGGTGAAAATTTCTGTTTTAAAAAACTGGTAACTAAAGATTAAAAATTCTGTAAAAGACGCTTGGCCCGAAGGAGTTAAGACATGATTTCATCATAGACAGATTTTGTTTTCACAGGTATCTTCTTAGATTGTTAAAACATACACAGTATATTTCAGGGGAGCATAGCTGTATTACAGTAAAATTTGTGAAAGCAAAACCTGCCTAGAACATAATCCTTTCTCAAATGAGGAAATAATCATGTTTTGATGAAAAAATACCACACAATTATACTAGCAAAGACGGAGATCAGTCTAAAATGGAATTTTTTTCCAGTCCCTTTTGACTCCTTCTTTGTTAGTTTTAGTGTATAACTGTAAAACCTGTGAAAACAGAATCTGCTTTTAAAAGAAGACATTGCTAAGATGAAATTCGTTTTCGATCTTTAGCAATTCATAGATTTTACTGTAACAAGATAAAGGGTAAAACTTCAACACAGATTCTGATGTTTCCAATATTTACATAAAAAGACGATTTTACATTAATGGAATAAAGGCACATTTATTAGGTTTGCAAATCCTATCTTTGTTCATTTTATAATTTTATATAGTTTTTTATATGCAATATCATCAACTGCTTCAAATCAGGCTAAAATTAAATATATATATATATTGTTGGACTGGTTATGAGTGAATTTTTCATTACATTACCACTCAAAATACCTGCAAAACCCTGAATTTGATTTATCTTTTGCTTTAAAATGTGTCCATGATATCATTTCAACTCTACAATGTTTGCATTAATCAGTAAGAAAGGAACAAATGTTTATTGTTCAAGACGGTAAATCCTTGGCTAAAGGAAACTGAAAATTTCCTTTAGCCAAACACAGTTCCTCATGAAGCTGGCCATCAGATGAAGAGGGCTAATATTACTTCAAAAAGAAGTTCTTGATTCAATGACAAACCTGAAGAATATTTCAGATCAATTTTCTCCTTGGCTACTTTAAATCCCCCCCCCCCCCCCACACACACACAACTATTTGTTGCGAGTGCTTGCTATAATACCAGTTTTTGAAACTAAAATTGAAAGATCTTTTCCTTCTTTGAAAATAATAAAACCTTATTTCAGAAAAAAACATGAAGAATAAGAAGCTGGTGGGACAGGCAATTATGTAAACTAATTATCCAGAACCTATTACTTCAGAAGAAGTTCTTGATTCAATGACAAGAAGTGAAAAATGAAAATTGCTGTTAGGAACTCAACTATTTGATCCTAAATTTAATGTAAGTAAATATTTATGTTATAAGAAACTTGATTTAAATATATATGTTACCAGCCAAACCCGATTTTAGGCCAAACTAGTTTATCCTAACGCGCATAGGATAAACTAGTTTTTCCTAGGCCAAACTAGTTTATCCTAACGCCCATAGGATAAACTAGTTTTTCCTAGGCCAAACTAGTTTATCCTAATGCCCATAGGATAAACTAGTTTTTCCTAAGCCAAACTAGTTTGGCCTAACGCTCATAGGATAAACTAGTTTAGCCTGCTATTCATTGGTCCAAACTAGTTTATCCTAGGCTGATCAGGTTCATCCGAGGCTAATTCAATTTGGAGTGATTTTATTAACCCCAAAGACCTCTTTGGCGCCAACCTTCTAGTTTATCCTCTTCCAATTCAATCTGATGTGCTTTAATTGATGCAAACCAGTGTTGAGTACGCTCACACACACAAATAATAATAATAATAATAATAAAAGAAGTAATTCAAAATCACATTCAGTTTCTCAAAAATGAGTCAAGTTTAGGCTCGAATTCAAAATTTTTCAAACGAATCCGCTCAACTCAAATGCATCTATGGAAGTGAGCGAAGTTTACTAAAAACTCGTTTATTTATTTATTTTTTTTTTAATATAATAGAATTTTAGTGTCCAAACTTACAAAATTTTGTGAGCTAGTCTTTTGGTTATTCGATGTAAGGGTCTTTACGGTTAAACCAATTTTCTTTCCCGACACTCGGTACAGGCTTTTGAGAGGTTCGGACAGAGATGGATCGGGATTCATTTTTTTCCGGCTTAAGTCGAGACTGGACTGCATTCTTCTTGAGTTCTGTACAGGCAGAAATTGTCAGTGCAATTTCCAACCCAGCTCATATGAAAGTCATTTGCACCAGCAGGATCTTTGGTCTGTTCAGTAAAATATCAGTAACATTTGGCCCGGGCCAACTTTATTTTTAATGCACTTTTTTTTTAATCGCTGTTATTCCACAATTACTATTTATATATTTATTATTTTTTTCATTTTTACTTTCTTCTATCTTTACAACAAGAAAGTATTGGATTCGTGAAAATTTTCGACTTCCGGTTTCCGACGGATTTACATGTTTGAGGGGTCAGAGATCCCGAAAAACATGTTTTTACAAAATGTCTGTCTGTATGCTTGTGACATAAATTTTGTGGGTGCTCTAATTAAAGACCTAATGCACGGAATTTAATAAAAATTTACATTCAGGTAGTCCCTAAAAAAAAATTGTTGATGATTAGTTTTTGGTGTAAATTGCCCAAAAGGTGGCGCTGCTATGCTGCATTTTCCACGATTAACGCAATAGCTCTGTCTTAAGAACTAATGCACGTATTTTCATAAAACTTCAGATTCAGTTAGTCCTTGATATGAATTGGTGCTGTTTACATTCTGGTGTAAATCGCCCAACAGGTGGCGTTGCTATGCCGCATTTTTCAGAATTTACACGATTTCCGCAATAACTCTATCTCAAGTACTAATGCACAGATTTTCAACAAACTTCAGATTCAGTAAGTCCTTCAAATGAATTGATGCTGATTAGGTGATGGTGTAAATAGCCTAGTAGGTGGCGTTGCTGTCTGGCATTTTTCACGATTTCACAGGATAGGGTTACAGTATCCCACTCCTCATTGAATCAAATATATTATACAGGGGTGGCGGCAATACTACTTTGCACAAGGTTTGCGCCGGAATGGTAGTTGGGATCAATAAAAGCACGTCAAATTGCATTGGCCTAGGATAAATTAGAAAGTTGGCACTTGAGAGGGTCTTTGGGATCAATAAAATATCTCCAAATTGAATTGGTCTAGGATGAACTAGATCGGCCTAGGATAAACTAGTTCGGACCAATGAATAGCAGGCTAAACTAGTTTATCCTATGAGCGTTAGACCAAACTAGTTTGGCCTAGGAAAAACTAATTTATCCTATGGGCGTTAGGATAAACTAGTTTGGCCTAGAAAAAACTAGTTTATCCTATGGGCGTTAGGATAAACTAGTTTGGCCTAGGAAAAACTAGTTTATCCTATGGGCGTTAGGATAAACTAGTTTGGCCTAGAAAAAACTAGTTTATCCTATGCGCATTAGGATAAACTAGTTTGGCCTAAAATCGGGTTTGGCCGGTAACATATATAACTTTTCAGAAGGTGCTCAGTTTTTATATCATAGTAACTGTAAAATCTTTTTCGATGGTAAATATTAATGTAACTTCATTATAATCTTGCACACAATCATAAAAATTTATCATACTTTATTTTATACAAGCTAATTTATTAAAATTAAGAAACTGATAAGGCATTATCAACATTTAAAAAATGTATTGAAATAATTCAGTGTTACACATTATACACATGCTGTAGATCTGGCATAATCACAAGGGTCCAAAAAAAGTTTTCTGTCAACATAATTGTATGGTGCTCTTTTAATCAGGATCCTGAAACTCGTCCGTTATTGAAATATTTTGTTAGTTTTATAATAAACCTATGAAAATGAAGTTGCAAAGGACCACAAAAATACTTTGTTCTACACAGATTTTTATCTGAGCAGGTATAATTCTAAGCTTTATTATTTTTAACTCAATCATACTGAATGGTAAAGATATCAAATGAAATGACATTTTTCACTGATTTGGAAAAATGCATACCTGCCAAACTAGAAAAATTCCCAGGTGTAAAACAATGTGTGAACGACATATTTCTAAGATTTAAAATAATGTTGTTGTTTTTTTGTGTGGGCAAGATTAAAAAAATGCATGTTAATAAATCCTTAAACTGTTAATAAATAGTAATACAATGTAAATTCTAGCATACATAAAGCTAAAATCATCGGCAGTGAAAATTCAATGAGAAAAATACATAATAAAGAACTTACCAAACTGCTAATATTTTCACCAGTTCCACTGTGAATTAAATTTAGAATAGAAAGCAAAGTATTTTCACTTACATTTTCTGCAGGATTGAAATAACTAATGACGACTGGATAAAATTTAAAGTCCAAGTCGTTACTGCCATCGTAAGGCTACAGAAAATGGTCCAATTCTCATTGTCTTTTTTAGATCTTTAATAGCACTTGTTGCCATTCCTTTAACTAGAGGAGTAGTTTTTTTGTGCAGCATCACAGTTCAGAAATATCTTCCAGAATGGTTAGCTGCAGCTATAGGAACATTGTGTTCAACTGAAGATCTTGTAAAAAATAATTCAGTTTGAATAACAGCTGATTGTTTGTCTTCCTTGAAAAAATTATCCAGCTAACACTTTTTGCTAACATTAGATAACTTTATGTTTTTCAAGTGTTTATCCTTCAACATGTGTCAAGAAATATCGTATTTACCACCATGGGAAATGGTAAAATCACAATAAAGGAGTTTTGGACCTTTGCAGGGTGCTTTTATATACAGAAATTCTTAACTATTTTTGAAGACTAGATGATACAATTTTATTTGCTTTAGGTGAAGCCATCGTCGCACAAAAGATTTAACAAATTTAGATTTAATGCACAATCAGTACCAATAAATAAACACTAACACAATCCGCATGCATGCATCAAGATTTGTCTCCAGTCAGAGAAAGCGAGAGTTGAGTAGAGCTGATCTTATCCAACAAGGAGGAAGAAACAGTAAACCATGTCTACAAAACTATGACGTTGAAGTGCTGCTAACCAATTAAGGATATAAATCTACAATTTTAGAAGCATCCACTAGAAATCAATAAACCAATCAATCTCATCTTGATTGTGGCACTTATTTACAAAACAATAGTTGGAAATATTGCATTTTTAAGAGACTTTTTTTATCTCTCATGTTACATTTTCGTAAAAAACGACATAACAAAACTCAAAGTGAAAAGAATATTGAAAAAAAAAAAAGCGTTTTTCTAAGAAAGTAAAGGGAACTATCAAAATAGTAGGAAAAGAGAAAAAAAAGTGATCTAAGCATAAAAAAATCCGCAAAAATACAAATTTTATGCTTGAAGTGTGAAATTTGGCAGGTATGGAAAATGTCATTTTGTATAATTGTATGTTGATCCTTCCGGCAGGGCCATGAATTGGTTTCATTTAAGACAGATTCTGTCATTGAAAAGTTTTACAGCACATTTAACAAATAAGTACATATAAATACAGCAAAATGTGCCTATAACAAAAAAATTCCTTAGTGACTGTGTAAAAAACTCCATACAATTGCACCTGCTAACACATAAACTTGTCTAAAATGGAATTTTTCACTTCTTCCTTATGATTCTTTTAAGCAATTGCTACTGTATACATAATCTAAAGGAAAATTCAGGGCCCCTTGAAAAGAAATCATATCTATGCCACTGTTTGAGAGGGGCAAAGCTTTCCTTTGATTCAGAAGTAATTGAGTCAGATTTATTCTCACATATACTGTTTAAATTAGACAAAGTGCTCTTTAATGATAAATGTGCCTCTCTTTGAGAAAACTGCAATACTAAGGCTTTAGCAAATATTATTTGATAATTATTAATTTCCATGCTTAAAATGTTTATTTAATTATAATGTTCCTATTTTAGTCAAATCTGACCAGTTATTTTAGCTTTTGTGCAATTTCTGAAAAAAAAAAAAAAAAAAAGAAAGTTGAGGCTGATTTATTTATGACTGATAGATACATTATAAAATTTTTTATGGAGGAGGGAGAGGGGGGGGGGACTACCGCCCTAGCCTGTCCCAAATGGCACCCCTGCATGATTCCTATATTTAAAATTTAGAAATGAAAATCATTTATTAAAACTTGATTTTTATATTACTATAAAGTTCTTGAATTCAAAAGTACGTATTTGGTTAAAAATACATTTAAAATATTTTACAGTACCTTCATTTGTAACAATACATCATCAACTGGAATCCTTTGAATTTCTGGAGGGGTGAAATCTAAGAAATCATGTTCGAATACAGAGGATGAATATAACCTGCAGTAATAATAAAAAAATTGCATTTTCCTATAGTTAAAAGTTTATAATGTTAATTGAAAAATAAAGATTATTACAGTATAAACTCGTAACAAAAAATACATAAAATAACTTGAAACTTTTACATGCACAAACAAATGATGAGTTTAGGCTCTTTTTGTCAGAGGCAAGCCCAAAATATTTGAAAAAGGAGCTCTAATATTTTTTTATCACGCGAACACGACACTGAAAGTACACAACACAGTTGAAAATAGTTGATAACATTTTAAAACTGTTTCAAAATTAATTTAATCATTTAAAAATATCTTCTTGTTTAGTGATAAATATTGATCTAAACACTCCCTCAGACAAAGTTTCATGATTTACATATCCTTGAAAATCTTATTTTTCTCTTGAACACTGGCAGAAATCTGAAAAAGTCACAATTCCTATTCTTTTAAAATACCATAGTACAACTATGGCAAAAAGTGATGAGTTCTGTTTTCCAGTAATTCTTAAAAAGAATTTCAAACAGAAAACAAGAATAGATAAGGGATACCCCAAGGCTACTGTATGTTACCAACAATGACCTCGCAAAGGATTTAGAATCAGATAAAATATTTTTCTTTATATATCATAAATTTATATTCAGGCATAAAAGTGAGAAATGGGGAGAAAAAAATGGAATTTTTTTTCCATCTATACAATAAGGCTAAACTCGTATAATAGCACATACAATTGTTATTTTCTTTTTGTAACTTAGAAAGTATTAAAAGAAAAAAATAAATAAATAACAATAAATGTATAAATTCTTTAAAACCAAAAAGAAAATTGGAAACAATTTGCTAAAAGTATAAATCCATCCAAATGTATCTAATGAACTTATGTGGAGTACAGAGACTATTTTTTCAAAATAAATGTATTATTTTGAATGATTTGACTGTTTAAGCCTTCGCTTAAAAAAAAAAAAAAAATCTCTATGCTAAATATATGTACACCAAATTGATCTTTACTCCAAAAATGCATCACTGAAATTACCCAGAAATGTTTTATAAATAGAATAAAATATTCTATTCCAAAAGAATCTTATGGAAACTTCCTTTCCCTAATTAAAGAACTTAATTTACATGACTTTCAGATGCTTATAATAACAGCTCGCCTTTGATTTGATAGTACAGCAATTCAGAAACAAACTCCAAGGATTTGAGCAGACAATCCCCCCCCCCCCCCTTCCATGTGCTTCTAATATTTTCTTTGCATTTTCGCATCAATCCAGAGAATGTCTAAACTTGCTTTTAAAAAAGTGGAATTCCACCTTTAGGAAGAACTCTTTCATGCCTGTATACTGCATCCAATTCCTTTTCAAACTAATTTTTAAAAGATTGCAATGCAAAACACTTTAAGAAATTGGACTACATTCTTTTTTCTCAAATAGCAATCTTTTATCCCTTTTATCTATTTGTAAATTAATAAAATTTTCACTTTGAGCCCGAGCCCAAAGACTGGTATAAACATCAAGCATGGACTTGGAATGAGCCTGTCTCATCTCTCTCACACACACACATATAATTTGGAAATAGACTGCTAATGATCAATTTCTCAACAAATTCCAGAAAAACAGTGAACCAAATATTTTGTGCATATAATTTTCTGTGACTAATATCACACACGACACACACAAAAAAAGTGCACATTCCAAAATAGGGAAATATTATCCATCTGATATTGCAATTTAGTGATAAATCGATTTAATGCTGATTTTACATTTAGAACAAGAACCTATCTTTTAAATGATAGTGACAAAACAATGTATTTATGCAGCCCCACCCCCCACCCCCCTCTTTTCCTGTATTATATAGTACACATAGTTTTTCATTTTTCCAAATATTTTGAAATTTGATATTTTATCTACAGAAAAATGTTGGATATCCTCCTCCCCCACACACATATCACACACAAATTCTTAAATCAATATGCTGATCACATTTTGTAAAAATAACAATATGAATAAATCAATTTTATTCTGTAAGAAGTACATAATTTAAATTTAAGTCTAAGCAATAGATTGAAATAATAATTATCCCCCCTCAAAAATTCATTAAAATAATTTAGTATATTCATTTGTTGTACATTACAATAGTGGTGTACCGAGTAGTACTTTGGCCGAGTAGCTGAGTATCAAGTACTCGGCTACTGACTACTCGGCCGAGTACAGAGTGCCAAATACCAAGTAGTTGTGTAATAAGAAAAAAAAAAACACTTGTGTGTACATAATGTGAGCTTAGGTGTACATATGTGTGTACATATATATAAATACACCTGTGTGCATATATATATACCTGAGTGTACATATAATATACTAGGGGGCTCTGCCCCCTACGAGCTACACTCGTCAACCCCCGTTTAGACACCCCATATTCTAAAAGCATGTTAATTTCATCGGCCTTAAAAAGATTGAATTATAATTTTAAAAAACAGTGAAGGTCTCCCTGTAAACGGGTTTTCATTCATTTTCCTTTGATTGGAGATTTTTAAGATGAAATCAGCCACTTCTAAGAGATACAATGGCTGTTTTCGTCTTTTTTTAAAAACAAGAAAGAAAAATCATGCGTACGGCATAGATTATGAAACACTTTCCAACACTCCCTGAAAGCTTTGACAAAACTTAGTTATTTAGGGAAATAAATAAGATAACTAACTATACATTTAAAAAACTGATTTCAGCAGTTACCATCTATAGCCAAATATTTATTCCAATTCTTCCGAACAGCCCTGTATTTGATCTGTAGGCTGATATATATACTATATAACAGAAAATTTAGTTTAGCAAGAAAACGCATAACAGGTTGAAATTTCTCTATGAGCAATTTATACTAATAGATGGAAACATACTTGAATACTTTTGTTCAGCCCTGTTGTTTACCTAGTACCTTTATTACACGCCACCATTTAGCTAAACTTTAATTCAAACTAAATCACTCTTAAAACTACTGAAATCGCATTTCCAGAATTTATCATCTATAGGCGGCCATGTATCCAATTCTTTGCGTGGCCCTGTATATCATTTTATCTATATTCTACAAATATTTCATCGAAAACTACATGCAGTTCAGCATAACACATTTTAAACCCACCTTTCAGCAATTTACGGTCATACTCAGTAACCTTTACGAATTCTTTTGTGTAGCCCTGTATATCAACTATAACATTTACACACACCATATAGTATGCATAAATATAGTGAAACTTAAAAGCGCATATCATAATTAAAAATGCATTCCCTGCCATCGCCGCTAATATACAGTACTTCGGATAGAAAATACTTGTCTGAAATGTTTTGTATGGTCCTGTAAATACTATGCACTTCGTATTATGTATGAAATAACTTAAGTAAACCTCACCGACGTATATCAATTTTATTATATCTGAATTTGTATAGTTAAAATACACTACAAACAATTTCCCCCTATACCATTTGAAATGGAATTCTTCTGTGTAGCCCTGTAAATGAATAGTAACTATTCGTTGCACCGCATATGCTACAGAATATTCTGCATATTTTAATGCACTTCGTAAATGCATATATTTTGTACTATATTTGAAAGGGTGTAACATCTTTAAAATTCATTTGAAATGATTTTTTCATATTGGCCGTAATGTAACGGAATACTTTTGACTGTCCCTGTAAATGAACTAAACATGCTACAAACTTCATTTGAAATAGGGTTCGTGCTAGGCTAAACGTCAATAACCAAAAGTTTCAGTGCGATCCGAGTATATTTACAAGAGTTAGAACGCGAACAGACAAACCGAAATCAATAACACTTTTCAACTTTGTTGGAAAGTGTTAAAAATTTGAAAGTAAGCTAATGTAAAATGAATTAAATACACAGAGTCTTTGTCTCTAGGTACTTTTTAACAATGCTATGAGAAAGTTCTTTTAAATGTACCGTTTTAAATCTGATGTAATTTTCACCAAAGTTTCCTTTCTCTTTTTAATATTCACATGAAAATACTTTTGTTGTTAGAAAGGAAATATTATTTGCGCTGTCTTAGAATTCACGATAATAGTTGAAAAGATTATCTCAAAATATGAAATAAATGTCTCGTGCGAATATATTTTTAAATTTAAAGTGTTTTGCCAACTTTTATTTATTTAGCCTTTTTAAATATGACATAATTTCCTTCATTTGTGACTTTTAACGCATAATAATGAATTTAGTATTTAAAAATTTTCTTTCCCTTTTAAAATTCACGTGTAACTGTAGTTTTTATGATGTAATTTTCAATATTTTCCCGATTTTTAACACGTAATCACTTAATTGTAATTTGAAAGTTTTTTTTTGTTTATAATAGCCACATGTAAATAAATTTTTTATTTGAAGGAAATATTATTCTTTGTGCTGTTTTTAAAATTGGCAACAGTTTAAAATAATTGCGCTTTTTTAAAATGTGTAAAAAATATCTCTGGAAATGCTGAAAATTTGAATTTAAAATGGAAATAAATCCTCAAAAAATGAGTCAAAAAGATAATTGCAGTCTGCACATCGGGAACTTCCAATGTATAAAATGATCTAAAAATGTTTAAATTCCTATGTATAGTTTTTCTCCTACCAAACTTTTTTAATGGAACGATTTTGACCATCTTTAACATTAAATATCTCTTAAAATAATTATTCGATTTAAAAACTGTCTGCATCATCGTGTTTATCAAACATGTCTCTATAATACCACTGATTTTCATATTTTTGTATGAAACAGTTTTCTTAATATTAACGAAGAAAGACCCCCGGTCATAAAAAATATGGATGCCGATCTAGTAGGAGTATACCCGGATGATCTACGCAGATTCTCATTGGTCCATTTCCAAATCAAAACTTTTTTTTATATATAGAAGGACATATATATAAATGAACTAATTAAATTTGAAATTTATTTGCGCACCTTTTAACCCTCCGAGCGTCTTGCAAAAGGGTAAAATTGTAATGTTGTTTTCTTTGCATTTTGCTTTAAATGCTAATAAAATATGATTCTTTCAACATTATAAAAAAAACTCAATTACGAATATGAATGTAATCCTTAAGTGTATTAATCATTCTTCAATGTATTTTAAATTCCATAAATCTATAGAATTATATTATCTTAAATAATACTTGTATTGCTGTGAAACCTGGAGCTTAGTGAACGGAATAATACGCCCCAAACACTTAGAGGGTTAAAGACAATTTTTGACGATTCAAAACAGTTGCAAAAAAAGGGAGAATTGAGACATAACAAGTACAATTATTAACCAATATAAAATTAAAACGTTCTTCAACCCTCCAATTTATTCTGATACCTGAAATCTGTCTATCAAAAATAAAAATGTTTATTGGTTACTGTAACAATTCATTAAATAATGCAAAACATTTCATATTTATTTTGTAAGTGTACCTTATTTTCTTTTGATTAAAAATAAAAAAGGAAAAAATAAAAAGAGAGGTACAAAAAGAGATACAGGTTTTCTTAACAGAAGACTTATGTAAAACTGACACTCCATTTGCATAATGGGAAAGAGGCCTTTTCCGATTATGTGCACCGTCAATCACTGTTTATTGTGAACGTATATTTTCAGACGCAGGCCAAATTTATAGTAGTAAAAGAAATGCCTTGTCTACTGATAATGTAGAACATTTATTTGGGGGGTTTTGCACCATAATTTGAAATATAATAAATTTAATTATTAATTTTTTTATTACATTTATTGTATTTTCAGTTTCTTTATCCAAAATAATAGTCTTTTTTATTTTACTGTATATTTAAAAAGAACTTATTCTTATTTGTATAAATGTGAAACTAAATTTTAATCTGGAATTATTTTATGAGGGATTTTGTTCTTAACTTTTTCTATATTTTGTAGACATATTGTTAAATACCGAGTAAATAGTTTTATGAATTACTGCATATATTACACATTGATATTCAAATAACTTTTTACAGATCAGTTTTAAACTCATATGCTTAAAAAATGAAATTCTTACAACTGCTCGGTACTGGCCGAGTACTCGGCCAAAATTTCGCCGAGTACCGAGTATTTATCGAGTACACGGTATGGCTCTACATTACAATATGTAACTAAACATTCATTTGCACATTCTTAAACATTTCCTTTTTATTATTTTTTTAACTCTATTTTATAGCATCTTTGCTTAATTAAAAAATAATACATTAAAACTTTCAAATATTGCCCAAACATAGGAAAATTAATTTTTCAACAAAAGAATGCATAAAAATATAAACTGAAATTCAATGAATTTGGATTTTAAATAGAGAACTTTATTAATTTTTTTCAACCGTAAATACTGGATCAATTTCAAGAAAATATTTTCAATTGCAAAAAGGACAAAAAAAAAAAAAAAAAAAAAAAAAAAATCTATGCAGCATTGGCCAAATTTGGGTACACAATCCAATGCAGTACTTTATTTTAAAGCATTTTTACTTAAAAATTAAAAATAAATTAAAACTAAATTTTTAAATATTACCCAAACATACGAAAATTAATTTTTCATCAAATGGATGAGCATAAAAATGAAATTCGATTAATTTGGATTTTAAATATCAAACTTTACTTTTCTTCTCAACTGTCAATCATAAGTGCTTAATCAATTTCCAAAAAATATTCTTATTTACGAAAAAAATCAAAAATTTACTTTCTAAACTAATTGAGTTTTAACTTACAAAATTAGCTGAAACTGCTAAAACTATTTTAAATTCTAATTATGAAAGAGTCAAATTGAAAAATTCTAATTATGCAGCATTTGCATTAAACTGGATCACACTAAATCAAGTTCAGTGCATCAATAAACTTAAGATTGCTGCATAAGCAGTATAAAGGATTATAACAGGGACATCAGAGTTGAAATTAAAATCCCTTCGAAGATCCTGTCCAAAATCTGAACAGGAAATTCAATGAATAAATAGACTAATTTTATTCATAGGCAAAGTAAAAATGATTCACACATTGGGTTGTCTGGTGACAAATCGCATTTGTTGCTTAACTCTTAAATCGGAGATATTGGCCTAGAAAGCATTTAAAGTATCTTCAGAAGTAAATTGGATTCTGCCAGTAAATGAGATCGAAACACACTAAAATTGGGTTACAGCAGTTGCATTACATCAGGCAAAACCAAGTTTGGTGCATCGACTTAACTTCAGGTTACTGCTCATGTGGTAGATACATCAATTTAAATTGGAAGTCTAGAATTTTGCGGAATATTAAATAGATAAATCCGATGAACACAACAATGTTAGCTTTAAATTGATATTTTGTTTCAGATCATTTTAAGGCTTAAGCCTAGTGATAAGAGATTTATTATTATTTTTAATGGCATAGTTAGCAATACAGAATATACAATTAATTAATTATTATTTTATGCTAAAATTTTGTGATTAATTATGCATGATTATTTTTTTTCATTATCAAGAAATGATGCAAACTAGTATTTTAGTATTAAAAATGTTTGATTTTGTATATATGCTATTTTTGTTTGTTTCTAGCAGAAGTTTTACATCTTGGCAGCAATATCACCATCCACTGCTCTCAAACAGTTCTAAATTTAAATCTACAATCTTTTGATAAAAAAGACAAATATATAAATCAAGATATAAAGATTACATAAATTTCTACTTTTATTGTATAAAATGTTTTATAATAAGAATGCTTTAATCAATTTGCCTAAAAGCAAAATCAGAGTTCTGAAAGAAGAATAAAAATAAATAAAGCAAGTATAATTTTATTTATTTTGCGGTATAAAATTACATTTCATAATCACAAGCTCTTCTTAAAGAATATTTCAAACAATACAACAGCTTCGAAAATTAAAAATAAAAATTTTTATTTTAACTCTTATTTTTAATATATTAACTTATTATGAATGTAGCAATTACAAAATTGCCAATTATTTTTTATTTATGCAGTATTATTTCACCAAGTTCGAAACATTGATTACCTTGAATGTTCAGCCAGTTTAAAGCCTGAATACTTAAGCATGTATGCATATACATAGACGCCAACATTGTAAAGACTGCATCAGGAGTAAACCAGTTAAATTTCAGGAGTTTTGGACACTCTTCAGGAGTAAAATGCTCACATATCAGGAGTCATTTCAGGAGTTGCACATAGTTTTTTTAAAGCTATATTTTTTACAAATATTCTCAGTCCTCTTGCAGCTTTTGCATTTACTAACACAAACATAATTTAAATAAAGGTTACTTAATTTACTTTTACTTTTAATGTATTAATAATTTTTTATAATAAATTTATAAAAATTGAATATTTTCTTTTATCTCTACAGAACAAAAAATCCGCGATTGATATAACTGTATGAAATTACATGACTATTTTTCCCCTACAAAAAAATAAAGTGACTTTTTCCATGACCAATTAACAAAATTCGCGATTTTTCGCCGAGATTCACTGACGAGAATCGCGATTTTTCGGCGCGACTGACGGACGAAAATCTAGATGTTCTGCCGCGGTTAGCAGACGAAAATCGCCATGTTTTGCCACGACTGACGGACGAAAATCGCGATATTTTGCCGCGACTGACTGACGGAAATCGCGATTTTTTGCCGCAACTCACTGGCCACGGGTGAATGTAAGTAAAAAAAAAAATTCTGAAATTCACAGCAAATTTTCTGAAAGGTTACAGCAGAGGGGTGAGGGGGGAATCCACTCCCGACACTATATGTTGACAAAATTAGTGTTCTTTCGCGATCCTTTGACGAAATTTGCATTATTCGTTAAATTTTGGACGAAATTTGCTGTTTTTCGCAATAATTTTGGCAAAATTTGCAGGTTTTTTGCGATCTTTTGACGAAATTTACGGTTTTTTTGCGATCTTTTGACGAAATTTGTGTGGTTTTTTGCAATCTTTTGACGAAATTTAAGGAGATTTTTTTCGCGATCATTTGACGAAATTCACGTTTTCCCCGCGATCCTTTGACGAAATTGGCGATTTGTTTTACGAACAATTGACGAAATTGATTATTTTGACGGAATGATTATTGTCGAAATTCGCACTATTTTTTATGTCCGAATTTTCCGATTGATGACCGATATTTTTAATTTTCGCAACCGAATGCCTTATATTTTCGAAACAACGATTTTTTGCCAGGACTGTAAATTCGCGATGTTTTGCCGGGACTGACTGACGAAAACAGCGATTTATTGCTGCGACTGACTGACGAAAACACCAATTTGTTGCTGCGACTAACTGACCAAAAAAGCAATTTTTCGCCGCGACTCATTGATGAAAACAGCCATTCGTGATTTTTTTTTGCAGTGCAGAGAGTGATTGACAAACTTCGCGATTTTTATCATTGGCCAATTACCGGATTTCAGGAAACAGGATGAAAATATTTGCGGTTTTTATCAACGATCTATTGATAAATTTCACGATTATTTGCAGCGACTGATTGACAAAAGTTGAAACTTTTTTCAACGACCGGTTGGCGAAATTTGCGATTTTCTGCCGCGATTGATTGTAGAAATTCGCGTTTTTATCGACTAATAGACAATTTTCCCGATATATTTCAACGACTGATTAACGAAATTTGTGATTTTTTGCCGCGATCGATCGAAGAAATTCGCGATTTTTTTGCCTCAAATTTCCGTATTTCCTACCTTATTACCGTACTTCTGTATTTTATCCTACATTTCCGGAGAAACTCCGGAATTTCCGGAGATATTGGCATCTATGCATATATATATTAATTTTCTACGTTTTAATTTATTAGTAAATCTGGTTGCACAGTTGATTAGACAATTTGAGAAATATCTCTTAAATGCAATGCATGTTTTCTCAATTAGAAATAAATTGTGTTTTGCTTATATTTGTAGGATATTGCCCCTGATGAAACTGTTCCACAATATAACTGTTACTCATATTCTTGATATTCATTTTTCTTTGCATTCCTGTTGTAAATTTTTACCCTTTGGCTTTATTCAAATAATTTATAAGATTTACGATATTATAATATTAAACTTTGGGTTTTACAATATTTTGAGTTTTCTTTGTGGGTTCTGTATGCCAATTAGCTTTACTATAATATTTTTTATAATGTATTATATAATATTATAATAATTATTATAATAATAATAATTATATTATAATTTTTTATAATTAATGTATTATATTTTTACATGCTGTATTCATTTAGAATTTTGGTTAACATCGTTATATGAACTTGTAAGATGAATTTTGAATCAAAGGTAATTTATCTACACAGTATGGAAGCTCAAATCCGGAACTGTTTCTTACCAAAAAAAAAAAAAAGCAGCTGAATTTTTCTCAAAAACAAAAAATACTTTAGATGAAAATATTTCATGCCGGCGGCAAGAGGTGGCGTTACGTACTTGTTTCTTTATTTAACTTCTGGAGTTCCACATCAAAAGAATGATGCGCGGGTACCTGACCTTGGCATGTGCATCCTTTAGAACTTCGGAATGCGTAGGCATTTTTTCTATCGTTCACTTGCTGGTTTGTTCTTCACTTGTGCTGACGTTCTTGTCATTTTTCTTATTGCTTGCAATTTTATTTGGTTTCATTTGTAAATTTGCTTTTTTTAGCAATGTTGAATTCAGCTTCGCTTAAAAGAAAGCATTCCCCACTGACCATTGCTGATAAAGTAGAGTTATTAAAGAAATTAGATAGTGGCACTTTGGTAAAAAATGTGTGCAAAGAGTATGGTGTCAGAACATCGACCGTTTATGATTTAAAGAAACAACGAGAGAATTTTAAAGCTTTTTCGGAATTTTAAAGCTTTTTCGATGTTCCAGAATTGATGGGGCATTGAAAAACTTCGCACAATGTTGATAGTTTTCTAATAGAATAGATTCGGCGACAACGGTCAGAGAACTTTCTATTAGGTCGTGCGGTTATTATGGCATAGGCAAAAAATGTTCATGCCGAGTTGAACATTTCTACGCCCTGTGATTATTCAACAGGATGGTACAATAAGCTAAGAAGCATCATAAATTGCCTTAAATTCAGATTTCTGGTGAGAAGGCATCAGCGGATTTTGAAGCTGACGATTCCTTAATCAAAGAATTTGAGGACATCATTAACCAGGAAAAATTTTCACCAGAACAGGTTTATAACGCGGATGAGACTGCATTGTTTTGGCATTATATACCCAGGAAAACCTATGTGATGCCCAAAGACACTTCAGCTTCTGAATTTAAAGACTCGAAGGAAAGATTGGCTGTTATGGCCTGTGCAAATGCTGCCGGAACCCATAAATGTAAATTATTAATAATCGGCAGAAGTAAAAATCCAAGAGCTTTAAAGGGAGTTAAGATTTTGCCAGCTCTTTACAGAGCGAATAAATGAGCTTGGATGACAGCGGAAATATTCAAAGAATGGTTTGAAAATCATTTTGTTCTGGAAGCTCGTGATCATTGCCAGGAACAAGGTCTTCCGGAAAACTGCAAAATCCTCCTTTTGCTTGATAATTGTTCAGCTCACATTGGTTCAGGGAGTTGTAGAAAAGAACAGTGTTGTTGTGCATTAATTTCCACCCAACTGCACATCACTTATCCAGCTGACAGATCAAGGGATTCTAAGAAGCTTGAAATGACTCTACAAGAAAGTGTTTATAAAAGCGATGCTAACTGCATGCAACAGCAGTGCTGGCATATTGCAGTTCCAAAAGCAATTTAATGTGAAAGATGCATTATGGAGGGCAGTTAGTGCTTGGCAAAGCATTCCTGAGGAAACTCTTGCAAACAGATGGCATAAATTATGGCCACCATTAACCAGTTCAGATGATAGGCAAAGTAATGGTGAATTTTGTGGGTTTTCAGTTTCTGCAGCAAGGACCTGCTGAATTATGCAAAATCCATGATGTACACAGGCAAAGAAAGTTTGGATGAAGAAGCAATTGAAGATTGTTTCAATGTAGATAACGATGTACCTATAACACATTGACTAACAAACCAAGAGATTTGCGACATGGTTTTAAATCCAGAAAATAATGATGATCATGATGGCACCACTGATGACGACGTTGATCAACCAAAAGCTACAAACATCCCTATAGATAAGAGCGTATTAATCTGACAGATGAATTGAGTATGGGATTAGAACAAAAAAGTTTTATAATCGAAGAACAAATTATGCAACTCTATAAGATAAAAGATGTGTTGCAGAAAAAAAAGCCAAAGCAGATGAAACAATTAAAATTATCTGACATGTTTAAAGTATCTGACAAATAAAAATTAGCAGCTTTATTATTATTCCGCAGGGAATGCGACCCACTTTAAAAAGCATGCAAAGTGGAAACCAACCACTAAAAAAAATATGTGGCGACATGAGGAGAGGGGTCGCTCTGAATAGCTGCTGAGCGCTAACTGACGTAACAGTATCTACAATTTTATGCTCTGTTATGTTTAAAATTCTTTATAAGATTAGGTAAGCACACTTTCGATATTTCTTTTTTTTTTTGCTACTTTTTTAATTTAAGTATTTATTATCATTATTATTATTTTTTAAAGACAGTTTTAACTGTGTTTTTTAAAATAATAATTGTTTTTTTTCTAAAACATTTTTTATTTTAACTGCGTACTTTTAAAAGCACAAATTATAAATCTTATGCTAAACAGAATGAATACCGAATTTCCATTGTATTAATGCCATTTGTAAATCCATTTTTTGAGTGAAGACCTAAAATCCAGAAAATTCCAAAGTCTGTAAAAGCAGTGGTGCTGAGCATTTCAGATTTAAGGTCCTATACTGTATATGTATATATATATATATATATATATATATATATATATATATATATATATATATACATGCATATTTATGTACATGTGATCCTCAATAATCGAGTTATCAGTTGAACTGACTGAGAAAAAATATTACTTTTTCAGAAGTGGCAGATGCTTTTTCGGTTTCAGGCAGATGGAACATTCGCTCAATGATATAATTTAATGCAATTTGACAGTTTTTACATGGCAAGACTTGACTGATGAACTTTAAATGATCCATAGGTGTTTCTCATTTTATATAACTCCTCCTGGCGATTTCTGTAAGGAAATTCACTTCCATAATTTCCTAACACCATTTGTTGCGCTGTTTCTGGTTTCTCATTATTTCACCACCTTATATTTCTACTTTCAACATCTATGTTCGGGTTGTGTAGTCGTGGTAAGTAATAATACAGAGGCAAGTTCGTTGGGACCTGACTTATTATTCATTAGCTTATACATGATCTAATTAAATCAGACCCATTTGTAATGAGAGTCTACAGTTGTTAAGATTTCAATGCCCAAAAAATTCTCAACTGAGCAGCCACCATCATTAGTAAACAGCGGTGGGTGTCATGACAAGCAAGCTTGGTATACTGATTTTATCGACTCTGAAGGGATGAAAGGTTGAGTGAACATTGCCCAGTTCGCAGTCCGGAATCGAACTGTGGACCTGTACCATGCCCAGTTCGCAGTCCAGAATCGAACTGTGGACCTGTACCATGTGAGTGCAATGCACTGACTATTAAACTATTGGGCTTCAGTTTAACAATTAAGAAATATTAAATATTTAAAACTTAGTTTCTACCAACCTTTTACAAAATGGAGAATTGAAACAGTTCTTTTTTACCATCAGGAGTACTTTGCTTACCTGATCCTTCCATTTAACATAAATTTGAAACACTTGAACGTTAAAAAGAAAACAAAAATAAAAACTATTTTGCAGTTGAGGTTCAGCAATTTTATGTAAACTGAACATTTGAAGAGTGTAACACAACACACATAATCAATGTTGCCTCATATTTAGTTTGAATGATAACTGGAGTAGTTCTCGTGCTAACAACACTCGAGAGCAAAGTATTTGAATGAATCATTTAATTCTGAAAAGTTCTCAAAAACTAAGATTTCGTTTCTTAAAAGATCTCAAATTGACCCATCACTATGCTGAACTATTGGACTTTCAATAACAGCCCTTCAAATTTTGAGCAACTAAGGTATTGTAAAATGAATATTTCTGATAATGAAAAAATTCTTATGATTGATAAAGTTTGGGGGAGAGGGAGGAGGAGCTTACAGAAAATTAATCTGAGGACTCATGAAATATGTGGTAGCCCTATACACTTTATTTTTATTGCGGATAATAACTGTGGACTTCTCTGACTATTTTCAGGGTGGCTACAGAAATTGTAAAATAAAGTTCCCTGATTTCCGTGACTATCTTCATCAGACTTCCCTGATTTACATTATTAAAAATACAAATACAGTAGTTTTCTCATGAATGCTTCTTTTCCATGTAACACACTTATCCAGCTTGCAAATATCTCATTTGGGAGAAAAAACAAGAGAAAAACATAAAAATTGCCGAATATTCATAAAGTACTGATTGACCGTTTTATAAATCTGAACTCAAAATTTAGACTAACTTCATATAATGGCCAATGGATATATGGTGACCAGAAAATTTTCTCGTTTTCTGAAGAAGGGTCAATTCTAAGATATATCTACATCTGACGGGATAGCTAATTGGATTAAGCTGGCCACCTGGTCGGGTTATGCTAATGTATCATTTAAAATTTTCAAAAAGTGGCTAAATTGCCTTCAATATAAATGCTATCCACAAAAAATGAAGACACTTGATCACCTTAATTCAAGTTAAATATCAAAAACTCATACCATGTTCATTATTTATAAATATTGGGAAAAACTAATCAGCAAGGGAAAAAATATGGTACATAAAACAGACAGATCAATGTTGCTGGCAAGTTGAAAATGAAAATATTTTTACATATAGACAAATTTCCATGATTTTCGTGTATTTTTAAAAAGTTCCCTGACTTTTCCCTGATTTTTCTAGATTGATAAACTTCTCTGGTTTTTCATTATTCCCTGATTTTCAGATTCTGTAGACACCCTGATTTTAGTTGCTTAGTTACATTTTCAAATAAAATTTTGAAATTTAATGTAAACTGCATGAAACTGGATATAATGAGTAATACAATCAATGTACTAATTTAAAGAAAGTCAGCTTTGTCTCGTTACTCTGTAATACAACAAAATATAAATTTCCAGAAAGGGTTACTGGATAATCTAAAATAGAAACAATATAGAAATTATTCAATGAGTAATAATATCTACCTATAACAATGTCCACCTTCTGTTCGACCAGCACGGCCTGCTCTTTGATTGGCAGAAGCTTTAGATGTCCATGTAATGCAAAATTGAGAAATTCCTCCGACAAATTTGTCATATACTTTTGTTTTAAACTAAAACAAAAATTAGAAAATAATCAAAAACAGATACTTGATTTTTACTTTTAGTTTGTTCTTACCTTAATAGCCAATATAGAGAAAGACATTTTCGTTTAAAAAAAAAAAAAAAGTATTCAAATCAAACTTTACTACTTATTTGCCATGTAACAAAATAAAAATAATAAAATTCATTAAGATGCATAAAAAAGCTGATAGTGAGAAAGCTTTTCATAAATAATTAATGTTCAATGTCATTTTAAGAATATAAAGGCAAAGCATGAATCAGTTTCTATTCTTTATTACAACAAAGTTTTATGTTTTCTGCAACAAAAAGAACATTGTGTATAATTTCAAAGAATTAATTTCATTTTCTTTAAATTCTTTTCTGCTGCAACTGCAATCCAAGTAAATAAATGAATACCTTTACTTTGCATCATAATATTCTACTTCTGACCATTGCATCTCATTTTAATTTTCCATCCTTTCACAAACTATTTAATTTTTTATTATACTATTTTTTCCCTTGTTATAAATATTAGTGTAAAATCTGTTGAAGAACAGGGCATAGAATAATAATTTCAAATTTTGTAAATTTAGTGATTAGTATTAATACAAAAACTGAAATGATGATTATAAAAGTTTTCCATGCATTATAAAATAAACATTTTCAAGTAACTTTGATTCAAACTATACTCTTTACCATGGATGTTGGTTGCACAGATGCTTTAGAGCTCAAGCACCAATGACAGGGTTTCTGTAGGTACCAAACGCCTATAAAATTTGAAAGCCTAGTAGCAGAATTTTTCATGTTAATCTGCAGTAAGTCAAAATTTTGACATGTACAGAAGAAATTAAGACTGGTTATTTATTTATAGTTATTTTCAGTGTTGTAGTCATTAAAAAAATCAGAGGGTATACGCTAAGCCTTATTTCAGAAAAGACAGTGTACAGAGTTTCGTAAAAGAATACAGAACAGCAAACTGTATACCCTCCACTACGCTACTGATTACTTCAAATTAACAAATACTGATGAAATTTTTTTTTAAAGAAGGAATTTCACATATTGTAAACTTAGTATGCTGGAGGAAAAGCAACAACAAGTTGAATCAAATATTTTGGAAAGGGGAAATAAAATGATTATTTTACTATTGTTACTGAAAGTGCAAAATAACAAAACCAGAAAATTTTCAAAAACTGAAAGAGCTCAAGATTAAAAGCTTTTTCTGATGGGAAAAGGGCAAAAGTGGGAAAACGGAAATTTTAGAAAATGGTTGAGCAATTTAGGTAGAATTTTAAAAAAATTACAATGGCACACTATTAAAACATACTTGCAAACTATGGAAAGGGAAAAAAAGAAGAACCAACTAACCTGCTACAATTTAAATTTCTATGAAATACATTAAAATCTATATGGCATCAATTCAAAATAGGGTTTAATTATCACCTGCATCATGAAAAATATTCTTTGCTTTAAAATGTTGCTGGAAAATAAATGGATTGAAGACTATGTATTTGCTTTTTACCAAGAGGGATACTTCTATTCGATTATAAGAAAAAGATATGAAAAGCATGGTTTTAATATTTCTACATGTAAAATAAATGGCATAATTAACAAAAAAGGAAAGAAACACCAAAATTTACATTTGACTGGGAAAAAAGGTAAAAAATGCATACACAACAAAGGTATGTTCATCGCTTATTATATCTAAAGTCACATCTCATGTTTTAAAAGAAAATCCAACTCTCAAAAAACTATAATAAAATATTTAAACATTTCTATAGGAACAAAATTACAAAACATGGTGTTCACTGCCTAATGTAAAAACATGTTTGTCAGCATTTTGTTGTATGAAAGTTATTGGCAGGTGGAAAATGGAAATACGTAGTTACAAAAGATGAAGCTTGAATACACTTACCTGATTGCAATAGAAAAAGATCGATTTGTTAACGAAAAAGACCTAAAATGTTGGTTCAGGGAAAACAAGTTTTGCTAAACATTTTGTTGTTATTGCTGGTTTCTTTCAGAAATATGTTTGCACCTGTTTATAAAGAAGACATTCCACACCAATTTACCCAAACAATTTTAATTCTAGTATTAAGTTCCATCAGTATAAGGCTACCAGCCATGCGTCTAAACCCTATTGCTATAAATAAAAATAAATAAAAATCAATCGATTTTGACAATGCAGGAATTATTGTTTTACAAACGAACCCCCCACAAAGCCAAGATTCGTGAATTACTGGAAATATTAACAAGAAAAAACCAAGTCTGCAACGATAATGCATCCTATATTATGCCAAGTGCTTGGATCAAATTTCTGAAAACTGTAATTACGTTTCATTAAACATTAAATTGGATTTTATTCAACAGATGGCACTACTACCGTGTTTAAAAATGAACGTTGGGAAACTCCCGCTAAAGAGCGTCAATATTCGTTTTTGAAAATTGTGTAATGTAGATATTATAATGTGTTGGTTCCTCTTGGATATTTCCTTGATGATGAACAAGTTTTTTATTGTTCCAAACTGTTGGAATACATTTGTATTTTATTACTGTGAGTAGTATGTTCATGTCTCCTATAAAGTTACTGTGCATAACAAGCTCTTTATAAACGGCATCTCAAAACATTCGATGGACTCTGATTGTGGTCGAGGAGTGGAACAAAATCAACCTTCATATTTTAAGAATTATCTTGTAAATCTAAATGTAATATGATAATTTAACAAAAGGACTATCAGAATGAACATATTAGAAAACAAAATTCTTATCTTTTTTTATATATATTCATTTTTCTAAAATTGTTAAAAAAATGTGTGAACACTCACTATATTTATCAATTATACTTAGTCATATTTCCTTGGTGAATTTCCCTGTTGAATTAGTTGCAAAATCATTTGAAAATTAAATACTTAATCCATCAGTCGATTTGTATGAACATATGTACAGTTCTTACGATCACCAAATGGGAGCTCAATCAGAAGTACTGTTTGGGAGTTATGTTCATTCACACACAAATCATTATAAAAATGCTTTTTTTTACACCATGTGTTCATTCATTCAGGAAATAAAAATTAAATAAAAATTACAATTTCTTTTCCATTTCCACTCATGTCTAGAAATTCTTCTCTTTGTCTGGGAGCATGAGTGGAAATTTCAGGGAAGAGGGGGGATATTTAGAAGATTATTTATTTATCATTAAGCAAGAGACATTACAAAATTTCATTTAATAAAACTTGCCCTTTCACAAAATTCCTTTGAATGAAAAACATGTCCCTTCACAAAATTCTCACTCTATAAAAGCAATCTTTTCATCAGTTATTTTTATTTTGTTACGATTTAAAATGTGTAATTTGTAAACAAATTAAGCTCACTAGAAAGAAAAACTTAGTTATTAATATTTTAAGAGGATACTTTCCCTTTCGAAACCAGTTCTGAAAATGGAAGTATGCAAATAACATAAACCTATAAACAAAATCGAAAAAGTAATAAAAATGCCTTTGTAGGGATCAACCTCAGCTATCCAAGGCAAAAAAAAAAAAAAAAAAAAAAAAAAAAAAAATGTAAACGAGATATTTAAAAAACATTCTGCCATAGGATTAACATTAGTGAGAGGGTGTTTTAATGTGACTGAAGTAACCCCTTAAGACACAGTTAAATTTGATTTCAGGAGTCTATTCAGACTTTTCTCACGTAATCCTATTTTTATGAAATTGTGAACAGTTTTTCATATTTATGGAAAATCTAGTCAAAGTTTTGAGAATTTGAAATTACTGTTATATTCATGTTCCTGTTTATCTATTTTTAACAAGATCCTTTGTGTTAACTAGATAGTAAATTCTTTGGCAATTTTATGGTATTTTGTGAAGGTGAAAGTTAAAATTTTTAGAAAGTGCCCTGTTTTAAGATGATCTCTCTCTCTCTCTCTCTATATATATATATATATACATAAATATATATATTTAATAAATGTAATCCTTCCAAGCAATAATAAATTAATTGAATTTTGTATTTTAAAAAATTTTGAACAATAGCGTGGTATATTTTGTACTACAAAAATTAGTATTTTGGGACAAAAATTACTTTTAAAAAGTAAAACAAGTTGACGAAAACCAAGTCTTGCTAAATTATACAAAGCCTGTAAATTTTAATTAGAATTTGTATTGATACGACTTTAGTCAAACTACGTTTATTTTGTCTTTCATTCACAGAGATGAAAACAGACATAAAACTGACTTTAAAATAGATTTTAAAAAGAAAATAGAAAGACTAGGTATTATCAATATAAAATGGTATTCTATCACTGCAAATTATATCATATTGATGGTTTGGAAATTATCGAAATTCTTTTCTATTAATACAAATGATAATTTATTTTTTGCTTTCAAAAGCAAAGATAAAATATGTTATGAAAATTACAAAAAATAATGAATTAAATGGAAAAAGTAGTTTTCTTTTACTTTTGAAATTTAGATTTTCTTAGAAATTCAGATAACAATGGGATTTCCTAATTTAATTTGTACGACATGAATAACAATAAGAAGAATTAGAAAATTTATTAGTATTAGTATTCCGATTTATAGAATACAAAATGCACTAAAAGTTCTAAAGCAAAATAAATGCATATTTATCGCTAAAGATGAAAGTTGTAAACTAACAAGAAAATAGATATTTTAATCATTAAAAAATATTTTTTCAACATTAAGGTTTAAAATAATAACTTACTTTTCCAGAATCAACAACATATTTTAACCCAGGGATAGTAATGGATGTTTCAGCTACATTAGTAGAAACAACACAAAGACGTGTTCCCATAGGTGGTGGCTGGAACACCTGAAAATATTTTTTTAAACATGTATTTAGTTTTAAAAAACAAAAGATAAGAGTAGAAATAGGAATGGGATTTATAATAATTAAGGACTTTACGTTGTAATATCGATACAAAACAAATACGGTGTTGCAATCCTATGTACTAATTATTCACAAATTAAAAGATGTAAAATAACATATGAATAACATAAATCTCTACGTTTCGGTTTAATCTTTAAAACCTTCGTCAGGAGAAAAAATTTCTAAAATATAAATCGACAAAAACTCTTTACATGCTACAAAAATGATTTGAAGTTTCTTAATTTTCTACAGTACTCTCAAGAAGCTTCCATAAAGGACTTATTTCATTTACAGACTTTGACCATGCTAAAGTTATTTCCAAGCAAACTGTTCCGTTCAATGCTATTCGTGAATCTTTAGAAATTCATTTAAGGAATCAAGAAGTATGTAATGATAATGTTTCCTTTCACATTCCTGAAATCTGGCTTTCTATTTTGAAAAGTCGTTGAAAATTTCCATTTTTTTTACAGTCCTTCTTTCATCATTGTTTTCTTTGGATAAAAGATGGTGCCACTGAGGTGTTTATTTGGGATTAAGAAGTTTCCGTTAGACTGATTTGTATTTTGAATTGGTTGTAAAATGTAGCATGTAAAGAGTTTTTGTCGATTTATATTTTAGAAAATGTTTCTCCTGATAAAGATTTTAAAGATTAAACCAAAACGTAGAGATTTATGTTATTCATATGTTTTTTTACATCTTTTAATTTGTGAATAATTAGTACGTTAGATAGCAACACCTTATTTGTTTTGGAATGGGATTTGGATCACAAATCAACATTGAGCTATATATACAAGAATATTTTCATTATCTATTTTATTTTAATTTATTTACATATTTAATTGAGGGAAATGGGAGGGGGAATGAAATTGGAAGTCAATCATTTATTCATTCCTAAAAAAAATTAAGTCATGCTTTGCGATTTTTCTGAGATTTATTAATGCTAGTAAACGCAAAATTTTGAATATAAAATAATATTCTGAATTAATTTATAACTGATAGATGTTGAAAATAGTTAACAATTAAACTTTGCCATTGTGACTTACATTAAACAACTTAACTATTTTATTAGAAAACTATATTACCTTTTCTTGTTCTGCAAAAGGCAAAATAGAGTACAGAGGTAAAGTATACAGAGGCATAGCATCATCATGCTTTGGATGACAAATATTAGCTGTTGAACTTTCATCATCACCAGATTGATCATCACATTGATCTTCCTGAAGATCTGTATCAAGTGGTTCTACAGCATAGCTATAAAAGAAATAGAAATTCTACTCATTTTAATTGCTAAAAATAATAAAGAAAATAGTAGAAGAAGCAGAAAATATTCATAAAAAAGGAACAATAACATTTTAAAATGTAAACTATCTATTCTAAACTTACTCATCAAGATTGATTTTTGGAGTTAGAGAACAAAAAGAATCATCATGAGATTCTTTTTTCTTTTTCTTCTTTTTGATGCCTGCATTTGATTCAGTTGTGTTTATTCTCAAATTGTCTGTTTCATAGTTAGTGTTATCTTTAAGAGGAAATGCATTCCGGAGCATTTTACAAAGTCTTGTAATTTCTTTTTCCCCAGTAAGAAATACTAATATAGATCCATTGGGCAATTTGGTATGTATTTTACAAACCTACAAAGAAATATAAATAAAGTTGATTTTACAGACAATGTCTATTTTCTTCCTTAACATAATAAACCACATTTTTTTTTTTTTTTTTTTTTAACAATGAAAAGGGACATGTTAGAACACGAGAATCCTATAAATGATCACACTATTGGAAATATAATTGAATTAATAATCATATCTCAAAATCTGATATAAAAACTTTAATACAAATGAAGATCATTACATCAATTAACTCTCTTTTTTCCACAACCCAGCATAAATATTTATTTGTAAGTACCTAATCTTTTTTAACCCTTAGGCCATTGCATTTTTGCTTTCTGGTTCTTCTTTGAATGTTTTTTTTTTTTTTTTTTTTTTTTTTTTTGGAAGCATGTTTGGCAAGAATGTTTGAAAAGGTGAATTCAATATAGTTAAGTTATTTAAATTAAAATAAATTGTACATATTAAGAATACATATATATATTCACATAATGTACAGATTACTATATTTTAAAGTAAGGTGATATGCATAAACCCACTTCACAATCTTTACACCATAGTCTTGTTCTTTTATGTACTTTTTTTTCCACTCATTGATTTTTTGCAGTATACTGCATATCTTCTCCTTGTTTCTTTTTGATTTACAGTTGTTTGCAGGTATGCACTTTGCAAAATGCCTTTTTATAAATCTAATAGGATCACTTTGTTTTTAAGGGTATCTACCGAATGTTTTTGATATTCTATGTGATATTTTTCTACTGTATTATCTATCAAATCTAATCTAAAAGAACATCTGTGCTTTTTGTATAAAATGTAGGCACTGAATATGGATAGATCTAATAAATGCCCAAAAAATTTCACTAATACCATTGTCTATTCCTCATTACAGGATAGCTGGATATCATTTGATCAACTCCACCCATTGTGTTATAATCTTGTACAATGGCTGGATTTTTTTACACAACTCTTTGATGTTTAGATGTTAATCAGAGCATTATTATGTCATCAAATAAATCTGAATAATCACTTTTGGAATTACTTGAAAGACCAGTTCAAATAGCCTTTAGCTTTTCAAAGGTCTGAAACTGACACCATTCTACACTGTAAGTATTCTCAAAACAATCACCTAAAAATCTACTTCTTATCAGGAGAAATGGTATTTGAATGCCACTTAGTGTTGCTATCTATGGATGAAAGAAACAATCACTTTAGAATGCGGAAAACATATTCATAATGGAAAATTCAGTAGACGTGTAGAGTGGGTCTGCAATATTCAGGGTGGGGGTGGGTAGGCTAAGATGAGTGTGCTGAGTGCGCTTGTAATGGCCTAAGGGTTAAGATATGAATTTTCACATTTCTAAATAATGAAAAAATTTATGGCCGACTCATGAACATGCAAAAATAATCATTTTATAGTTTAGATATAAAACATATATGCAAAAAAATGTCTCCTTCAGCAATAAAATAACAGAGCTGCCAAAGTAATACAATTTTTCATAACCATTAGGGTTTTTTTATGTGTGCAAGAAGGCTATCCAAGCCAAGACTGAAAACTTTTCCAAGTACGGTGCAACAAAATGGAAATGGGATAAATGTCCTTGTCTTGCATTATGTCTAAAAAATTGAGATTACAAAAAAAAAAAAAAAATTAAAGTTCTTTGTAGAAAATTGCTGTTATTCAAGTATATAAAGTAGAACTTACTATCAGTCAAAAATCTCTCCAAAACTAAAATCAGTATTGAGACTGAAGGTGTTGCACCCATGGGTCTCTTCCTCATAAAATTAGTAGTATGTTCCCTTTTGCATTCCCTATCCCCCCCCCCCCCCCCCAAAAAAAAAAGGATTATCTTACCTTATTGACAAATTATTCAAAAAACTGGAAGCAATTATTGAAAATCACAGTTATTATTATTAAAAGAACTTTCAGAGGATTCTGAATATACTAAATATTCAGGTGGCTGGAGCAAGACAAAATACCCAGAAACTTAACCAATAAAACCAGTCTTTTGTAACTTAAGGCTGTTCTGAAGTTTACTGCTCAACAAGTGCGAAACTTTCTGACACAATGACACAAACATTTTTAAGCGTAAAGGTACAAAATTGGCAGACCTGACTATGAAAGCGATTTTGAATTGAAATGTTTTTTCCATTTTTTGATAAATAAATCACCTATCGAGTTATAAGCCTTTTTGATCATGTGACAAGGCATTTTTCTTCCTTCGCTGACAGATTTTTCTGCTTAATAGGAAAATTCGGTTCAAAACGCCAACTTTGACAGTATTTTCTGAAAGATCTATTGTGTTTACCAAAAAAAAAAAATAAAACCCGAAAAAGTCTTTTGATTACATAGTTTCTGAATAACAATACCTGCCAGTTTCATGCATTTCCAAATAAAAATGAATTAAATCTTATGTCATAAAATTGTCCCTTTGGATTTGAGAACAGCCTTAAGCTACATATTTCAAATAAAATACATTTATAGATTATTAAGGTACTTTATTAAAAACTACAGTGCATTTTAAAATTATTCAATAGTTAGGTAATTTAAACATAACTTAATTATTCAATTCAACGGAAATGATAAAATAATTAAATTCCCTCTTACTTTATGAAATGCAGCTTCCACATAGTCAGTAGGAGTATTTATATTAAAATGCACCTGAACTTTATATTGTCGAGACTCAAGCTGTAATATTAAATGGCAATATTAAATTAATGTATTTTTATATAAAATATTTATAACATCAAGCCTTAAATATATTTTTATTTAAGAAAACAAACATGAAAATTTTAAGTGAGACTTACTCTAATTAAAAATGGAGGTTCTTTAAAAAGTCTTGGATTTTCTACAAAATCTTCTACTCTTATTGTAGCAGACATAATTATTAATTTAAGAGGATCCCCTCTCTGAAATAAAATAAATTAGATTATATAAACAGATAACAAGTATTGCAGAGTTAGTGCATAGTTAATAAAGTCTATTAATATGATAATTATAATATATTACACTTTTTTACAAAATATTTATTTTGATTCATTTTAAAGTAATAAAATAAAACTTTTATTATTACTAAGCTTTAATTAATTTAATGCAAACAGTATGATTTAACAACTATAAAAATTTTATTTAACAAAATTTGATTTGGTAAAGTTTTAAGGGAATTAATAGAGCAAAACTACAATTGAACAATTATGTTGTAGCCATCACAAAACCTTCTTCTACATCATTCTAATAAATTAAATTAGCACTGTTATACACCTATAATTATGGATATACAGTACACTTCTTTTCATTTAACCCAAAGCCAAAATGATCAAATAATTTAAAAAAACATAGCACAAGATACTACCTTGTTGGGTATTCAAAGTCAAAATTGGACCAATATACAGCTGAATGTCTATTTAACAAACTTATTTTTTTATGAAATTTTCTATTTGATAAATGTTTCACTGGAACTTTAATTTTTTTAAATAACACAGCAAAAAATCTCTACTTAATGAACACAAACTTTTATTTAACAGCTTCTTTTAGACTAATATTTCAATGTTCTAATCGATTTCACAAAAGTGCATTTCAAAAATTTCTTTGTAACTAATCATAATACACTAATAACACCTTCTACTTAGGAGCATTCATGGATCTAATTCACTTTTGAATTGTATTGAAAGAAATCTCAAATGATAGAACTATTTATCTCAAACGAAAATCACTAAGACTTTTGAAAATGATATTAGAAAAATCTTGCCAAAAATATATTTATAGCACTTAAAAAATACATAACTTTATGATCAAAGTTCATTTTTACAAAATTGTGTTCAAATCTAAATTAAGGTTTACTTTAATACTGCCAACGTGCTTCAAAAATTCGATTTTGAAAGATGAGTTTCTTTTTCATTTTATGAAAAATTTTAATTAGTATAAGTAAAAAATATATAAACCCTTTAAATTACCACTTTAAAATGTAGTAATTAAAACAGAGCCAGGAAAGTTAGTTCTATTATGACAATAGAACTTTCAACAAGCATTTCTTTTTTTTTTTTTTTTCAAGATATCTGATTTAATTTCTATTTAATAATTTCTAATATAAAATTTGGTAGATATAAAATCAACAGAAACTGAAATACAGCTGTAATGGCCACTGCAAAAAACTAGTGTTCACATTTCTTTTGAAAAGGGGCAGGGTGCATTTACTGAAAAGGGCACTTTTTTGTCAAGCAAAAGAACACTTTTTGAAAGAAGAATTTTAAAAAGGTACATTCCGTGCCTTCAGCTGGATTATTTTCAGTGCAGTATCAAGGTGAACTGGAATTGTACTATATTTACAAGGTTTCCAGCATCATGGAAAATCAGGGGATTTTTTAAATATATAGGAAAAGTTAGGGAATTTACATTTTTTCTAAAAAGTCATGGAAACATCTGGGGTAAAAAATGACGCGAAATCGCAAAATCTGTCAAATGATTAAAAAAAAAATCCAAAAGATTCAAAGAGCGATTACAGTAAGTCACTAATTTTGTCAAAGGATTGCGGAAATAAACAACGAATTTCTTTGCATGCCCGTTTGGTCATGAAATTTTTAAAGATTTCGCATCTTTTCCGTGGCTTTTTGACGAATTTTTAGTTTTTTTTCAGCAGTGCTTTTACGAAAATCTCGTCTTTCCCATGGGGTTTTGACGAAAATCGGGTCTTTTCCGTGTCTTTTTGAAGAAAATCACATTTTTCCCAGATTCAATTCAAGACTTTTTGAAAAATCCAGTCCGGAAACAGTTAAAACCAAACCCAAAGCATTTAAAGTAAACCCAATCTGCAACGAAAAAAAATTAGCATCCGCCCGCCCCGGGTCAGGTTCGGAAAAAATCTGGTCCCGACCCAAAATAAATCTTTACTGTGTCCCCCTCCACCTCGGCTTGAAATTTTAAAAAGTCGTCTGAAGTACTTTAATTAAATAGAACTTGTAAGTACATTTTAAATCAATCTGCCCATTGCAAACGTATTTTAAAAGAATTTTTTTCTAACTCTAATTATTTTATTCATTTCAGATTGCAACAACCTAAAGCAATAAAAGAAAAAGAAAGAAAAAATGAAAACAACCTATGACCCCGCACGTGAATCCTCTGGCTTAGTTTACATGAGTCATGTATTTATGGTCTTTATCTCTGCACAGTCTACAGCGAGAGAGAGAAAAAAAAAACAGGTCATGAGGTTTCTTACAGATAGACAACGGAAGCTAGAAGTTTTTGTTATCATTAGAAATTAATTTTTGAAAGAAAATTACAGAAAATAAGGGTTGGGCGGAATAAAAGTAAAAAAAAATAATCTTAAAATATCTTCTAATGCTTAAGAAATTTATATTTAATCCTGCAAATTACTGGTTATATAAATGTTAGCTTGGTGTTACGGTGAATTCTTTAAACTTTAAACTTTTCAAAACTTTTAATGAATTAGAATTAAAATCCTGATTTTTCGTTAAATAAGTATTTACATCGAAAGCAAATACTTTCCGATACATTCACGAAATCATTTTAATCTTAGATGCATGGAATTAGCAAGTTCTCTTAGAAGCAATGAAATCGAATAGTGCTTTTATTTTTTGTCACGACTGAGTAAAGAAAATCATAATTTTTTGCTCCAAGTGCTTAACAAAATTTACATATATATGTATATATATATGTTTTTCAACAACCAGTTGGAAAAATCTGTTTGTTTTTTCCCCCACATCGACCGGTTGGTGTTTTTCAGAGATACATTGACGAAATTTGTGACTTTTTACTTTTTCGCAACCAATTAATGAAAAACTAATTTTTTTTAGGGGGGGGGCACACTTGATTGACTATGCTCGCGATTTTTATCAGCAACCGATTAACAAAATTTGCAATTTTTTTCAATGACTAATTGATGAATCCCGCTATTTTTAATTACCGATTGGCGAAATTAACAATTTTTCTTACAATTCTTTTCAATGACTTGCCAATTGACAATTTTTTTTCTGAGATACATTGACTGTGAATGTATCAAAGTTCCGCATTGTTGAGTCGAGAAAAATATTTTTCTGAGAAATAACAACGTCATCTGCAAGCAGAAATAATAATTCATAAAGAACGGAAAGCTAACCTTTTCTTTTCCATACTATTAATATATATATTGTTGTAATTATCCGATTCCTTTTGTTAATTATCCGATTGAGTTCAAATTTTCAGAGAGTTCAAATAATAATAAATTAGGCCGCTTGCCAAATTTCTATTAAAATATAATAAATTTTCAGAAAATTAGAACCCTCTAAAAAAAACCCACTGTTAAGGTTATCCCAATAAAAAAGATGACATTTGCAGTTTAGTTGTTCAGATAACAGAAATGCGGTCATTATCAGCTTGCATCTGATAATGTACTTCTCTATGTTTGAAGAATTTATTATTATTTTTTTTTAGTCTACATCGAAATCATGATTTGTAAATATAAAGCAATAAAAGTTAAGCTAGTTTTGCATATTTTCAATTTTGTTGTAAATAAATTTCAATACAAATATTTAAATAAAATAAAACTGAACAAAAATAATACTTTTACTATGAACATATCCGCTAATTTTTTACATGACTTTCCTTCTTTTTTTTCTTGCATCTTCCAGTAATTTCTTCTTACGATTCGATGAAGGCATATCTAGATGAATTGTATTTAATAACCACGTGAACTAGTGAAGCGTTTTTTAAACTGCAAATGCAGGCGCGTTGGAATGTGGGGATACAGATCAGAACGCAGTGCGGAATGTTGAAATCTTGAATACACAATGAATTGGGGTTCCTGCACCTGTTCTAGCTATGCGTGGGGAGGGTCCGATTGTCCGATTATCGTCACCTGTCGTGACCTGACAAATGACTCACTTGTTTTTGAAGCATCCACGTGTTTTTTTCCATAAAGGGCAGAAAAATAAGGCATTTCTTTTTCAAGAAATTACGGGGTGCAAAGTACATGCTTTGAGAAATGGACAGGGTGCATTTTTCACTTATAAAAAGGGCAGGGCAGTCGTTACTTATGCAAAATGGGGCAGGGCGCATCGACACTTAAATAAAAAAGGGCAGGGCGCGGTGCCCTTCGAAAAACACATAACGGGAACACTAAAAAAACACAGCACAACAGAAATTTCTGTTGAGTTGGGTATGTATATATATATATATATATATATATATTTTTTTTTTTTTTTTCCATAAGAATCTGAGCTATTTCTTTCAACATATAACTTTATTCATGGAAAAAAAAAAAAATCACCATTTGAGATAACACACACAAATAACTAATAACATATCATTATCACATTATATATTGATAACATATTAGTGATTAATATCTAGTATAAAAATATTTAATATAAAATAATTTGATAATGTATTAGATTGACTCTAATATATAGGTGGTATTTTTATAGTTTTTGTCATTGTTCAGACTACTACCAATCTATTTTGCTAGAATGAAAATTATTTTGGATCTAAAATCTGTTAAATTGCATCTCAATAGGAAAAAAGTTGATAAAAAAACTCATAACAGGTAAGTCATGAAAAAAAAATCACCAATATGTTTTTAACCTTTTTTTTGGTCAAACAATGTCACTAAAAAAAATATAAAAAGTAATATCAATTATAATCATGTCTTTTTTATTCATAGTAGGGGGGGGGGGGGAATTAGCTTTCATTAATCTGTTAAATTACCAATTACAATGATATATTGTACCACAAAAAATGAAAACTATTTAAACTTCTTGTATACCTTATTTAACATTTACAAATAAAAAATGAATAAATAAATAATAAAATAAATAACAAAAGGTCTCTTATTCTCTATACTAAACATTGTTGATTTTTTATGTTTTTTTTTTAATAAGTAAATATGTATAAATATGTAAAGCAGGAAAAACAATTACCTTTGTACGAAGAGGAACAATGCGTGAAAGAAGACCTATCAAAACATCAGAGAAAATAGATCTTTCATGGGCCTCATCAATGATTATTACAGAATATTTAGACAAGAAAAAATCCTGAAAACAAGAAATAAAATTAAATGAAAATAAAGTAATTTAAAACATAAAGAATGGATTAAAAAAGTAAATGTGATACAATGTAAGGATTTTATTACATGTCTTATTTCTTTCAACAACACACCATCAGTCATAAATTTGATTTGAGTTTCTTCTTTCATATTATTTTCATACCGCACATGATAAGCAACCACATCAGGCAAGTTCATTTCATTTCCTACTCGAGCAGCCATTGTCATGGCAGCAATTCTTCTTGGTTCGGTAATGCCAATCATCTTATTATTGCTAAAATAAAAAATATTACAATCACTAAAATGAATAAATAAAAAGTAAATTTTAACACACATTTTAATTTCTACAAGCATGTGGATATATTTGACAAGTTACACTCATCATACACATCTTATGCTAAAACATAGAATAACAAACTTATTTTTTCAGTGCATTTTAATGAATTATTTGGAAAGTGCCATCAGGCTTAAACAGAATTCAATAGTTTCTTAACTTTTTCAAGTTACATATTTTATTCAAGATTTATTGTACTTTTTGCATAAAACAATGCATCTTCAAATAGCAATAAATTTCAAATTCTGAACTAAACTTGAAAAATATTTAAGGGTGTATTCGAAAAAATATTTTTCCACCTTCAACAGCTCGAATTTTTCTGATACACTTTCAGACTCATTTTTAAAAGTAAAAGCATGAAACTTGCTGAGGTGATTTTTGAAGAGATGTATAAGATGCCGTGTGATTTCATTTTTACCGACTTCAAAAAGGAGGAGGTTATCAATTCGACGCGTATGTATGTTTTTTTTTTATTTTTATGTATGTTCACCGATTGCTCCGGAACTTTCTGTTCGATTTATGTGATTTTTGTTTTAATTGAAAGAGGATACTCTCGAATTGGTACCACTTCCGTTTCATCGAATTTGGTTGAGTAGTTTTTTAGTAATTCAACAAAAACCAATAAAATGAAGGATTTCACCCAAATTATCTTTCATTGCTGTAACCGGTTACTCAATCATAAGAATAAAACTAGGTATTCATATACGTTAGCGCTAAGTTGTCGCAAAACTTTGCGTAGTTGCGTGAATTATCGCCAAATTTTGTGACCAAAATAAGTCGCCATAAATAAAGCCAACTTGGCTGTAACTGACTAATTTGGCGATATTCCCATTCAAATTCTGTAATGGATCTTCCCCAATCTGTTTCTTCGCATTTTCTAATCGACATTCATATTTAAAATTCTCAATTAGCAATCGCATTCAAAATAGTAATTTAATATACATTTATTAAAAATACACCATTATTTCAAATGCTAAATAATACAGAAGCAAACTAAATACAAAACAATAATTTAGTATACAATAGTTTAGTTTAATTAAACACATAACATCAGACTGGCGGCACATAATATATATATATATATATATAATTTCCATTATTTGTCGGTGTCCACTTTCTTATTTTTCTTCCATAATAATTCTTATAAATAATTTAATCTTTTTTTTTATATATATATATATACTTACAGCTTTAATTCATAATATTACGGTTTTTGATGGTGGTAGGTTATGTTTAATTATTGGTTATATATATATATATATATATATATATATATAATATTGGTACTTCTTAGTTATCCTGTCGACCAAATTACTGTCGCCATATTGTAAGATTAAATGCCAATAATGGTTTGCCATTAATTAATTAATTGTAAGATTAAATGCCAATAATGGCCAATAAAACCATTAATTCGACGTTTTATTTGTATTTTTATTAATGTTTTACTAATTTATTTATTCTTTCGTTATTTAAAATAAAAATTACGTCAATTTGTATAATTTGGCGAGTGGTTTGGCGATTTATATAATTTGGCAAAATTGGTCGGCGGGATAATTAAAAAGTACCATAATATTATATACATACCTATATTATATTATATTAAACAGTTATATGTATGAATGCTTTTTGATTGCCTTTAATATTTCCACAAGATAACATTAATGATAACTTTCCTGTATAGGGCCCTTGGAGAGAAAATGAAAATTTCATGCATATTTTCTGACAACCTATTAACTGTCTCGGTACTACTTAGTTATCCCGTCGACCAATTTCGCCAGATTATATAAATCGCCAAACCACTTGCCAAATTATACAAATTGACATAATTTTTATTTTAAATAACGAAAGAACAAATAAATTAGTATAACATTAATCGAAATACAAATAAAACGTCGAAATAAAAATCACTTGATGACGTAAACACATGTATCTTGCTTAAAGTCAAGTGAATGTGACATTTACGATCAACCATTATTGGCATTTAATCTTATAGTTTGGCGACAGATTTTTGGTCGATGGGATAACTAAGTAGTACCACTGTCTCATATACACAAGCAAGTTTTTCAATATTTATAACTTTATTTATTGTAAACAATCATTTGTCTACTTTTATATATGCAAACAGAAGTTGACCCAAGACCTCTATGCTGTTAAAGTACAAGATAAACAACATAGAAAGAAATAAAAGGAGTTACTCTAATTAGAATTACAGGCGGCATTGTTATGCTGCGGTGTATTTACATGGCACAGAACTTATAAATCAGTAGGCATAAGCATAATGGCGAAAGCAAATCAGTTACGCAGTCATGAAAACATTTGAATTGTATCAAGAAATGAGAGCAAGTAAATTTGAATCAGATTGCCCGATAAAAGCAAAAAGTGTACGATACTAACAGCAAACATGGTTTAAAGGAAATACAAATATCATAAGTTGCTTCCGAAAGTTCTATATGTTCTATATGTTTTGCAGCACTATACTCACTAAAATACGCCAGTTACTATGCAGACCAATGACACGTTAAACAAGACAATTAAATGAGCATGACGATGAATTTCTAATCTTCCGTAATCGAGCCCACAGTTTAGGCTAGCATGAAGCAAAAAATATATCAGCAGCAATTGGTTTAATGTAAATGTGGGTATCATAAAATATTTAATTCGCAAAATGCTTAAATGCACCAAATCATATTAGCTCGGAAACAACAATTGGCAGTGGACACAATAATGGTAGATTACTTAATAGTTTTAAAATCTCCACTGCCCAGTGTATTGCAAATGATGATGCAATAAGAAGCATAAATGCCTAAGTGAGTTAAGCTGATTTTGTCAAGAAAGATTATAAACAAAAATAAACAAAATGCCGTCATGTTGCAATGAGATCTCAATTTCTCTATCATAGGGATGCACAACCTGTGGCCCGCGATGGGTTAACAAGTGGCCCGCGAATTGCGTCAATTTATAATTGGCAAAAATTGCAATTTTTGATCATTGGTTGCAGGAAAAAATCGTGAATTTCGTCCAGTCAGTTAAAAATCGCGAATTTCATTAATCGCCCGGCCGATACCATTTGTATCAATATAGGAAATTCCAGAGTTGCTAATTTCGTCAGTCGCTAGTCGAAAAATACCTCGAATTTCATCGATCGGGCGCGGAAAAATCGCGTGTTTCGTCGATCGCGCGCAAAAAAGTCGTGAATTTTGTTATCGAGCACGGGAAAATCTCGAGTTTCGTCACTTTATCAAGAGAAAAAGTCGTAAATTTTGCCAATTTGCCGCGGGAAAATGGCAAATTTCGTCAGTCAATTAAGAATTGCGCGTTTCGTTGAATGAGCGTGAAAAAACCGAGTTTCGCCGATCGGGCACGGAAAAGTCGCGAGTTTCGTCGATCGGGCGCGGAAAAGTCACGAGTTTCGTCTTTCGGGTGCAGTAAAATCAAGAGTTTCGTCGATCAGGCAAAGAAAATCGCGAGTTTCATCGATTGGCCGCGGGAAAATCGTTCGTTTTATCGACCGCGCGCAGAAAAGTCGAGGTTTCGTCGACCGCGCGCGGAAATGTCGCGAGATTTGTCAGTTTAATGCGAGAAAAAACCGCGAATTTCCCAAACTTGTCGCGGGAAAATTGAAAATTTTGTCAGTCATTTAAGATATGCTAATTTCACTGCATGTTCGCAGAAAAATCGCGAGTTTCGTCATCTGGCACGGAAAAATAGCGAGTTTTGTCGATCGAACATGGAAAAATTGCAAATTTCGTTGATCGGCTGTGGAAAAATCGCGAGTTTCGTCAGTTTATCGCGATAAAAAGTCGTGAATTTTGGCAATGGTTTCATTCAGTTAAGAATAGTGAATTATGTTGACCGGGTATGAAAAAATTGCGAGTTCTGTCGATCGGGCGTGAAAAAATCGCAAATTTTCTCTATCAGGCGCGAAAAAATCGCAAATTTCGTTGATCGGATAGAGGAGAAATCGTGAATTTTGTCGATTAAGTGCGAAAAAATTGCAAATTTCGTCGATCGGCTACGGTAAAATCGCGGTTTACGGCAGTTTATCGCGAGAAAAAGTTCGCCACGGGAAAAATTTCGTCAGTCAGTTAACAATCGCTAATGTCGTTGACTGGGGGTGGAAAATTCGCGAATTCCGTTGATAAGGTATGAAAAAATCGCGAATTTTGTCGATCAGGTGCGGGAAAATCTAAAGATTTGTTGATCGGCTGCAGAATAATTGAGAGTTTCGTCAATTTGAGTTTGTTCATAAAGTTCACATTTTTTCGGCACTAGCCGCTTTCATGCGCATGTTTGTTTTTCAGTACTTTTAATAAAGCAAAACTTAATCACTCCGAATAAAGTCAAGGAATATTTTCACTCCTTGAAAATAATCTTTGCTATATCTCTGTTATTTATACAAACATAAACTGTTGATATATCCTTGCCAATTGAATTGGGTATGGTATGTTGATTGGGTAGGGGAACCTAAAGGGGTAAAACTGCCATTCCTCTGAAACAATGCTTTTTACAGGCCCCAGATCTCCCCACCTCCCCGAAATAGGATTATCTCTGTGTTACTGATGTGGCCCTCGACAACCCAGACAATTTTGTAAGTGGCCCGCCTCTTAAAAAGGTTGTGCACCCCTACTCTATCAGAATCTTTAGATTTGGCGAAAGATTAAGCAAATAATTTAAATTATGAATAAAAGTACCATGCTGAAATGCTTAGCATGCATTTAAGCACATTGGCATTACGTATACATTACATATTGGCACTTGCATAATATCTCTATATAAGAAAACATTAATGCCATCCAAAAATAAATTGTTTTTAATTCTTGAAACCTCAAATGAATTATATATAAATTCTCTTTTGACACCATAGAAATTTCATCAATGACCAGCCATTTGAGGGAACGCTATTTAAGACTTTCCCCCTGTAGTCTTTTCACGATCATTTTTTGATAAGTTATTCGGTTGTCATGTACCCTAATGGCTCCTGGTGCATGTAAACTCCGTCGATAGGTGCGAAGACCCCGAATTTACCTATGAATTATACCTCTCAGGTGCCTTGCCAATATGAATGTCTCGTCATCTGATTAAGCTTCTAAATTACGAGATCAACATGAGTAGCAATGCGCAGGTGCTAAACAACAAGATATAAATATTAAGTAACTGGCATAAAAATGTTCATAATTAAGAAACAGGCACTGCCGATAGTAAAACGATCTAGGCGTTCCTCAGGTTTATTGCCGCTACGTGGCGATTAGGTGGTCTCCTACGCCGATGCCAGGTATCAAACCCGTTCATCTAGGGCAACCCGGAAAATAAGTCATTGGGTCTCTCTTCTATATTTTATAGAGCATTTTTAGTAAGCCGAAGAACTTTTTATTGTCAGTTTCCAAAGTTCGATATTTTTTCATGCGAGCCTCTTGTCGTTCCACCCATGTCCAAATAGAGAAACAAAAATATTTAATTAAAAAATAAAGCTATTAAATCTGAAGAAGAATAAATGTAATATATATATATATATATATATTTCATAAAAAACCTGTGTTATTAATGTACACACAAATCTGGACAAAAGTATTTACTTATCAAAATAACATCTTTAAAAGTCCGTAATTTCCTCCAAAAGAATCATGCAAAAATTGTAACTGAAAAAAAACTAAAAAGTGAAAAATAAACTTTTTTACCAAAAATAAAACCGACTTCAAAAACTACTACAAAGTAAAAAATAATTTTTTTACATAATAGTTAATAAGAAATTAAATTAAGAGCATTGTATTTACCATGCGTATTATTATATTTATGTACATTAATTTGATTTTTTGGAGTCGGTGCCAGCCAAGCCAAGTTCAAAATTAAAATTGTTTATCCAATACAAATCGTAACAAGATTCAGCAAAACCGTTTAGGAAAAAAATTCCATTCTCAACCAACTCTGATACCATCCTGCATTTGAAAATCTGTGTTTGGCTACGATTTTTTTTACATAATAGCATGTATAAACGCATTAATTTTACAATAACCCTTAATTTAGCACACATAATTACAACTAATCTCACTTGAAAATACACGTTTATAAAATCAGATGAAATGTTTCAAAAATGGTAAAATTCAAATTTTTTAACTAAATAACAAATCGTAAAAAACTCGTAGATATTTGGATGTGTGTCTGTTGGATAATTATACTTAACTTCGTTTGGCTGGCACTGACTCCAAAAAATGAAATTAATGTACATAAATATAATAATACGCATGGTAAATACAATGCTCTTAATTTAATTTCTTATTAACTATTATGTAAAAAAATTATTTTTTACTTTGTAGTAGTTTTTGAAGTCGGTTTTATTTTTGGTAAAAAAGTTTATTTGCTCAATTAATTAGAATTTGAGTTTTAAACAATTATTTTCTCTGTATGACCATTTTTTTTCATTCCCAGATCTCCCGCTTTGGGAAATTCGGTTCAAAACGTCAACTTTGACAGTATATTTTACAATATTTTCTGCATTTATCAAAAAATCGAGAAGCACGGCACATTATGTAGTTTCTAAATAAGAGAGTTTCGCAGTTTGATGCTTTTGAGAGCAAAAAATAATTTAAAAATGAATCAGAAAATAAGCAGTTTGGATTGGAATACACCCTTAATTCAAATTTGTTAAATAAATGTGCTTCATTCAGCAATTTGGTGCTATTTTTCAAAGAAAAACATAGTGAAAACACGTGTATAAATGCAAATACAGTATGGAACCATTTATCCGGAAACCAGTTATCCGGAATGATATTTCTGATAGACTGATTTCAGAATCTTTGCAGAAAAAGGTGTCATACACTGTCAGTTTGACATAGGCTTTGCTTGAAACAATTGTATAATTTGAGGACAACATCTAGTATTTGAAAAGAAAACATATTTAGTTGTATTTTAGATATTTTAATTTTTATGCAGGGGAAACAGAAGAATTTTTGTTCCTCAGGGATTCCCATAAATTACCTTCTTTTAAACTCTGGTTAACTTTTGATCTTTGTTGCATTGATTTTTAATCCAAGTAATCTAATAGTTTAAAATCAGAAATAATGCTACAACCACACATATTCCACAAAACATATCAAATGGATGCTGCTTTAATGCACAACCAGTTAACCGGAAAAACCAGTTATCTGGAATACATCTGACCCCAAACATTCCAGATAAATGGTTCTGTACTGTATAAATCAAACATTGGTTTCTTTTTTCTAAAATATTTCTGTTTTGTGCAAAAATATTTTTTTTTAAAGATGTTGCGTGAACAAACAAGTATAAAACATTGATTAATTCTATATATGTTTATACTTAAATTGCTACCACCATACCATTTGTCTTTCAAAATTAGCAAATGTTTCTATTCTCCCACATTTTAAGGTAGTATCACGATATATAAAATTGTTGATATAATGCAATATTACATTTCTGATATCATCTGGCCCTATTCAAAAATAAAAATAATAGTAATAGGCGGCAGTAACCGGGAATAAGGGGCTATGCATATATAACGTTATCAACTTTTTGGAAATTTTGGACCCCCTCCCACCTTACGATATCATACGCACTCCCCCCTTCCCTAAAGATATCGTTATCAGTGGTTAAAATTATTTTTATTTTTGCAATTTTTTTCTTTGTTTGAAGTAACATATAGAAAAAGATATGGTTCTACATTTATTATTTGTGTACTTTGTTGATTCAAATTAAGATAAATCAACAAAATATAACTTTATATCAAATAAAAGTATTTAATAATAGCTTTTTGTTACATGATGCATTCAATAGTAATAATGTTGTATTGCACTAGCCTCCATATGGAGACAGAACTTCTTACCAGCAAAACAGGTGGACACCATTCTTTCCCTTTTCTTCTCTAGCATACACAATAAATCATTTCAAACATACTTCGGACCTAGTTTCTCGAATAGCGGATTATATATTCATAAACATATGACAGAAGAAGAGGAATGCCAAATTTTACTGTATTAAATATTTTGGAATTAAATAATTTTATAATAATTTAAGGCTTTTAATCATAACTTTGCTTTTTCATAAAAATAGATAACAGGCTATTTTGTTCTAAAGAACAAATTACAACTTAAAAGGAAACATTTTGGTTGTATTAAAAATGAAAACGATATCAAAAGACATATCCCCCCCCCCCCTAGAGATATCTTACGATATCATGTGCCAGACCCCCCCCCCCCCCCCCTCACCCCTAAAGTGATAACGTTATATATGCAGAGCCCCCAAAACCAAGTTTTTGATTCTGTTAAAATATCAAACAATTTAAATCACATTGCATTGCAGAATTATGCTTATCTCCACTCCACCTTATTGCAACCTATATTAAGATACAGATAAATTAATAAAGTATGTTTACGACAATATCGGAAACTTTCTTTTAAGATTATGCAAACAAAAGATTATGCCCCTAACATTCACCTCTTGAAGAATTTCTGGAAGACACTTAGTGGTGTATATCAGTTAACTGTAATTATCTTCTGTCCCTCTAGCTTAATGGCATTGACGAGACCTGTACTTCTGAATGAACATGGCATACATTACTTTTTTCATTGCTCATTGTCTTTTCACCATTGTTGATTTGGAATCATCTTCAAAGAAATATACTTTACTTTCTTGACATGTTGGAACATAAAAAAAGGTATGTACGTATCATCACCAGTTATGATTTTAGAAATAATGCGGTGGCCACCATCATTAAGTAATTTTAGGGTTTCTTTACTGATTCTGACATGCTCTGTTTTTTGATGTTCTGTTAAATTATGGGAGACCCAACGACAAACTAATTTTTACTTTCTTCTATCTTTACAAGAAGAAAGTATTGGATTCGTGAAAAATTTTGACTTCCGGTTTCAAGGGATTTATACATTTTAGTAGGTCCTCAACATGATTTGATGGTTTTAGAAAATGTCTGTTTGTATGTAACAGAAATTTTGTGGACACTCTATCTCAAGAACTTAATGCACAGAATTTCACAAAACTTTAGACTCACTTAGACCTTGATATAAACTGGAACTGATTAGTTTTGGGTGTATATCGCCCAACAGGTGGCACTTCTATGCTGCATTTTTCACGATTTCTGCAATAGCTCTATCTTAAGTACTAATGCACAGATTGTTATCAAACTTCAGATTCCGTTAGATATTGACATAACTTGTTGCTGATTACATTTTGGTATAAATCGCCCGGCAGGTGGCACTGCTATGCTGCATTTTACATGATTTACACAATTTTAGCGATAGCCATACCTCAAGAACTAATGCACGGAATTTCATATCTTTAGAATCCTCATGATTGGCATAGATTGCAATTTAATTTTAGTATTGTGCTAGTGAATTTTGAAGTATTAACATGTATGAGATAGAAGAAAGTTTTTGGATTGGCACATCCGATCAGTTCCATATACAGTTCTTCATGAATAATTTTATATATAGCTGGATACCCAATGTTAAGTTCCTTCTGTACCATTTGGTAGGTATGACAATTATCATCAATTAACATTTTTCGTGCGTTGGACACATTTTCTGGGACTACAGCTGGCAATGGTCTTCCTGTGTTTTTCATCCAAAAGAGAATTTTGACCTGTTCTAAATTCTGTAAACCATCTCAATACAGTGGCATAAGATGGAGCTTCATTTCTATATGCTGACTGTAGAGGTTGAAGTCATTCTTCTTGATTTAGCCCCACTTTAAAATCATAGAAAATCATAGTTCGATAATGCTCTTGCATCAACTCCATTTTTATTTCTTTCAAAATTTATTCTACGATAGCTAAATTGCAACTGTTGCTACAAATTATCATCTGCAGACATAAAAGAGTTCAAATTTACATATCCAACCATTTTTTTTTTTTTTTTTGGTAACATGAACTAGTGACATGAAAAAAAAAATCTGCACTGAGCACTCATGTTTTGGTGTTTTATATCTCAGAGCAGAGGGATCTTCCCTGCACTGCGAATATTAGCCAATAACAGCCCGAAGATGCGCCAAACTATATTTTAAAGGTGGACGGAAAAAAGGAATGATCCGGAAAAAGCATGCCAAACAACTTTTGGAATAATTAAAAAAGGTACAAATTAGATAATTTTAATAGAATTCATATTGGCATTTAACATTGAAAAATAAAAAACCTTGAAAGATATACTAATTACGGGAAATGTTTTTTAGAATAGATTTTGAAAAGAAATAAAATATTAAAATATGCATTTTAAATAGAAATGAATTTAAGAAACTAGGATTGTAAAATCATTATAGAAAGAAAATTTTTATGGAATAATTTTAATGAAGCACGGAAATTTAATTTTCCTAATATATATGCAACAATAAAGCTAAGCCCCTTTTTAAAATTTAAACTTTTTAAATGCCTTGGTAACGGTATTTTTAATGATTAAAACTTCCCTTGGTAAAAACCCTTGGTAAGTTGGTTTTCTTGCATAGCACTTTATTACTTTGAAAGATCATTTTGAGACACTCACTAAGAATATTCTTGGTGATGACAGTGCAACTTAAAATGTTATTGGTGACCCGTGGGCCGACGTTAGCTAACTAACGCTTTTGCCCTGACAATCAATCATTGAGCTATTGCCCAATAAAATTAAAAATACGCCCAGTTTTGAAGCAGTGACCCCTGGAGGAAATAATTTCAATTACTCCAGTTAAATATAACAACTCGCAGCCAGGAGCCGGGGTTTTCACACTTAGATAAAGCCATAATCACCCACGTCATTCTGCTCTTTCGGCACTCTGCGATAACCTAAGTCCCAATGTCATTACAGAAACAAAGGAGTTCCAAGTTCTCCCCCCAGTGGGTCTGGTTTCAAAGGAGCCCTGTACATAAAAATAAATAAACCAGGTCCCAAGAATTGTACTGTGTATTTAATCAACCACGAATGCTTCTACATCCATCTAAAACCCAAAAACTGTCTTATGCCAACCTAAATTTCAGGAAATGTCTTGCAAGAAAGAGAATGGGGTGCGATCCATGAACCGCCTGAACACTACGTGAGTGGACATTACATATATATATATAGATAGATATAAAACTTATGAAAATCAAAAGACAACTAACAAGTTCTCTTAACAAAACTTGACAAAAATCTCTAGTGTTAAGATGACACATGTTTAATTCATATATAGAATACCTAATATGAAGTTAAAAAAATTAAGGTACTTGAACAATAAAGTGAACAAAATCCAAATTTAGAGATGGCAAACCACAGAATCGTCAGAAGGAAAAATCACAAAATGTCAATTTATATAAAATCCACTATTAAATTCTATTGTAATAGGAATAAAAAAATTATTTATTGATTAACAAATGGAATATAGATATCAAACAATGATAGAGATTTAAGAAACCAATGTGACAAGTGGATGTCAAATTGTCAGTTGGCATGACATCATATGTTGCAAATGAAAGCATTATTTCATATAGTAGACTGCAAATTTGCCAAGAATAGTCTATCGCTGTCAATATAATGCAATGGAATAATAAAACAGATGGAAAAACAAGAAAACCAGAGAAATATAGAAAATTTGTACTCACATACCACAAAACCATTTAGAGGCACACTAAATGTGTAAGACTTTAAGCTTCTCGATTCAAGGGAAATGATCTATAATCTGAACATCTCATAAATATTGAAAATGAAGCATGCCATAATCCCCCCCCCCCCCAAAAAAAAAAAAATTAACAGTTAGCCAATTATGTATACATACCTCGATTTATCTTTTATAAGGATTTTTGTAAATGATCATCTGTTATATTAGAACTTTTCAAAGAGTACTCAAAACACTTCTGTGGTTTCAAACTAAAAATTTTCTATTACTGTTAAGTTTGCAGCTTTTAATGAGCACATAAAAGAGTCATCAAAGTTTAGTCATACATGCATTACTTGCTTTATAATTTGCACTCACATCCTGAGTCAGTCATGACCCCGGTAGCAGAAAGTGTGCGACGTGCGTCGCAGATTTATTTAGGACCTTGCAGATAAAATTTGCCAACTTGCAAAAAAAAAAAATAAAATAAAAGTACGAAAATTCTGACAAAAAATATCGCGAATTCGATAAATGGTCGCCGAAAAATATCAATTTGGACAATCGTTCGCATAAAAAATCGGTAATTTATAACCAAAGGGTCGCTATAAAAACGCGAATTTCGTCAAAAGAGCCCGGAAAAAAACATGAATTTCTTCCTGGGTTGTGGAAAAAATGCAAATTTCTGTCACAGGATCGCGGAAAAAACATGAATTTTGTCAAAGGATCGGGGAAAGAACGCAAATTTAGTCAAACGATTGTGGAAAAAAACGTAAATTTAGTCAAACGATCGTGAAAAAACGCAAATTTATGTCAAAGGACTGCAGAAAGAACGTGGAATTTCGTCAAAAGATCTCGAGAAACGTAAATTTCTGCCAAAAAATCACTGTACAAACTTGAATTTTATCCAAAAATCCCGAAAAAGCGTGAATTCCGTCCAGGGGCGCGAGAAAAAAGCAAATTTCTGTCACAAAATCGAGCGATGAAATTGAATTTCATCAAAGGATCGAGGAAAAAACACGAATTTACTCAGACAATCGTGGAAAAAATGCAAATTTCTGTAAAACCATCGCGAAAAAACGCAAATTTCTGTAAAACGATTGCAAAAAACGCAAATTTCTGACAAAGGATCGCAAACGCAGATTACTGTCAAAGGATCATGAAAAAAAAGAAAATTTATGTCAAAAGATCGGAATTAAATTTGCGAAATCTCGTCAAAAGATCGCGAAAAATGCAAATTTCTGCCAAAGGATCGCTGTAAAAACGCGAATTTCGTTTAAAGATACCGGGGAAAACGTGAATTACGTCCCAGGGGGTCCGAAAAAACGCAAATTTCTGTCACAGAATCGCGGAGAAAATCGAAGTTCGTCAAAGAATCGAAGAAAAAACGCAAATTTTGTAAAGGATCGCGGAAAAAAAGCTCACTTTTGTCAAAGGATCGCGAAAAAAAAAAGCTCATTTTTGTCAAAGGATCGCGAAGAAACGGCTAATTTCGTCAAAGGATCGAAAAAAAAAAAAACGAAAAATTTCCTCATAAGATTGCAAAAAACAGCAGATTTCGTCAAAAGATCGCGAAAAACGGCAAATTTCGTCAAAAGATTGCGAAAAAACACAAATTTCATAAAAAGCGCATGAAGAAAAACACATAATTAGTGTCGGTAGTGGATTTTCGCTCAATGTCTCACCCCCTTCTGTTGTCACCTTTTGAAAAATTTGCTGTGAATTTCAGATTTTTTTTTTTTTTCACTCAGAATCACCCCTGGTATTAATCAATAAGAACGCTGTTTATTTTAACACTCACAATGTTTGTACATAAGAAAATGTAACACGCTACTCCCGCAGACAATTTTCATCCCACTAAATTGCTGTCGCAGACACAACCATAACTTTCTGCTACTGGGGTCATGGCTGATAATTATAACCAGTGAAGGTCATAGCAATAAATAAAGTGCGTCTCATTTGATCCGATACAACTCATATCAATGAGTAATGCTGAAAATTTCTGAAGGAGGAAACCAAGTTTTGGTCGAATTTCAGTCCAGCTGAATTTTCAGCAGCATTTTCAGCGAACCTCAGATTTTGGGCCAAAAACGAAAGCAAAATTTCAGTCGATCTCTAGTTATATTTTGCAGGCTGGCTGTATACAAGAAATAATGTCATAGAAAAATAATGAATAATGAATATTTTTTACAAACCTGCCTCAAGCATCAAATAAAAATAAAATTTCACTGAAATAAAAATATTGAAAGATACATACAGAGTATATCCACCTTCATATAAGAACTGGGGAACTTGAGTTGTTTTTCCACTGCCAGTTTCACCATGAATAACAACAACTTGATTTTCTTGAATTGCTTCCATGATAGACTGTTCCTCACAAAATATAGGCAAAGCTTCTCTAGCAGCCTTAGAGGGAAGAAAATACTCATTAATTTCTGGCTCAATTCTAGCTAACAACTATTATAAAGTATGAAATAAGAACCTCATTTGAATAGTTTTAGTAAATGTAGGTTTTTTTGGGGTGGGGGTGGAGGATAGGTATGTATGTATTAAATATATATTAATAAAAAGCAGCGTAGAAAAAAGAAACAAAAGCATACATGATGTAGCTATTTGGATTTGCTATAAACTTCTGAAATTACATTTGTCATAATTCCCAAATGAATGATTAGAGATTTTATTTTTTCTAATTTTTTTTTAAAAAAAAGGTTTCAGTTAATATTTTATGTTCATTTTAAAATTGAGATAATTAGAGCAATTAAAAATAGTAATTTATTCAACTATGCATGTATATAAAAATCAAAACAAAATTAAAATATCACCTGATTCCTTTAATAGTCATGCTTTTCTATTTAAAAATGAGCTCGTAAATGTGTCAGAAAATTTTAAATTACTGAGCAAGGGAAAATACTTTTGTAGAGAACCACCTTAAATGTGCAAGTCTCTTGGTCAATGGCAAATGCTTTGGTTAACGACTCTTGATTATTAGATAACACAACTTTAATAAAATGAGCCACAGAGAGGCAGTTAATATTGACGAAGCAGCAGGAAAAAATTGATATTAGCTTTGTACAGGAATTATAAAAGAAAAAGAATACCTACGTCAGCAAGTGTGATAAAAATGGGTTATTTTGGTAGAAAAGGTCCAAAAGGATATTTATTACAAAAGAAGAAAAAACATCTGGGCATAAATCAATGAATGATAGTTTAGATTGATTGACACTGCAGGGGATTAGAACCAGGGATCTCATGAATAGTAGGTGAGAATACTCATGTTAAGTGAAAGGCCAAGCTAGTTACTCTAAGCTAGTAACTCACTTTCTATTGTTCAGGTGAGATGAGAACGCTACACACTCCATCCACAGTGAGAAAATAATCTTGTTGATATCAGACGAGTGATATGCACTTGTGAGTGATACCGTCATATGCATGTGTGATGCACAGGATGATAAACTTTGTACTGTGAGCATTTCACAGGTTTTGCATGGTGATCATGCTTTATGTGAGTTTGATCACGTCTGGGTCACAATAAAGAGAGTCAAATTGATGCTGCTGAGGTTTGAACAAGAGATCTCATGAACCTTAAGCAGTCAAAAAGTTAAATAATTTTAAATCATCTTGGTGTTCTGTGGAAGCACATAACAGTCATAAGAATAAAATTTAGTGACTCGATTCAGAAAATGTTTGAACCAACTGTCAAAGCCTATCTTCAGCATAACAGTCTGTATCTAAAAGATATTTTATTTATACTTTGAATAACTAACTTCACCATCCACCATGTGTACAAGAAAAAATACTAGAGCAATTAGATTTTTATGAAATTGATTTTTCTTTTTTCAAAACTACATCTCTGATTCAATCTAAGGATCAGACAATAATCACAAATTTAAAAAATCGTTACACAGGGGTACTATTTACATGGCCCGATTAATCTCTGAAGCTATGGGAAGCACAGTGTCATTTCGGGACTTTCTTTTATTCGAGAACAGTTTCCTAAATTCAACATACCCGGAGACTCATCAATGCTACAATTATTATTACAAAGAGTGGTTCAGTTGAGTTCAACACAAAAACTGGATGCAATCAAGGAAAATAGCAACAGTGATTTTGCATAATATTAGCAAGTTGAAAAAAAAAAAGTTGAATTTAGCACAACATAAAATATCAATATTTTAAAATACCATTCTCAATTTTGCAGAGGTTTAAATTATTAACATTTTATGTTGTGCGTACAAGCCAAATTCCATAATATTCAAAACATACATTTAACAATCTAACATTAGAATTACACCTCAACAGATTCAATATAAAATTTGGGAACTCCTTTTTTCTGAGTTTCAGGGCCCCTTCAAAATTTTCTAAGAGAAGCAATTGATTCTCATGCCTATTCGGTAATCAGGGTCTGACTATTTATCAGGCGCTTTGAAATGTGTGAAGCTGCCAACATGATCCTAAGAAATTTATGGAAGGGAGAATCTATAATTCTTATATCAATTAGGATAAGTAAGTGTAAAGGCTTGGGAAGAAGTAAGAATGAAATGGTTCAAAACACCATAGAGGAAACTGGGTCCTGTTGATGGTAGTAATGAAACTTCAAATAAAGAACATATATTGGTGAAATGATATTGGCTCATGGTCTTAACTTGAAAGAAGATATTACAGAATTATTAGAGATGCATGAAATGAGCTAATTACTGACAAGCTGAAATATTTTCCCCATCAGCAATGTGAAGAAAAAAGAAATGGAAATTTAATCTAAAGATGGCAAGAAAGAAACAAATTACAAAAACCGCTATGGAATGGAATTCAAGCAAATCTGAGGTAACAGCCACTGCAGATCTATTTAATGAAAAGTTCAGACAGTTTATCAAAAATATTTAAAGAAACAGAAACAAACAACCATAAACATATTTTTTACAGGTCCATTTGTTAAAAAGCTTCAAAGTGAACCCAATAGCACTTCTGGTAAAGTTTGGTAATTAGAAACTGTTTACATGTACAATTCACTTTATTATTAAAGTTAAGTTTTTTTCTTTGTTGTTATTGCAAATGTAAATGATAAACAAAACAGTGACCAGAAATCCACAAAATTCTAAAATATGCACAACCCCCAGCTTCAAGATGTGTGGATTTGAGGGAGTGTACTGTATATATGAAATTTTTTTTAAACATCATATCAATTAAAGCCAATATTTTAATTTACAGACAAGTAATTTTTATTTTTTACCTTTTAAACCATTTTTTTAAATATAGAAAGTAAAAAACAAAAATTAATCAAACTTTTGAAGCAGTGATTCATTATTGCTCTTTAAATTTTACACCGGGACACATAACATTGCTTTCAATGTACAGATTGCGGAAAAAGTATTGATAATTTTTTCTTAATGTTTGTGTGTGTCTTTTAAATGTTGTAGAATTATTATTTTTTTTTTTTTGTGTGTGTATATTTGCTCTTTATAATCTAAATATTGCATTATAAGTAAGTACTTTTGGGTTATTGTTTGCATTTCATCTTCTGTGACGAACAACTGTTCACTATTGAATAAGCTGTCAACCATCAGAATGACTGCATATTAGCCAAAAACAGTAAAACTGCTAATTCAAGTGGTGGAATTGTACACAGAAAAGCTCATTCAGCCAATGTGATGGTTTTTGGCTGCTTCGCAAGCAATGGGAAATCCTCTTTGGTCTTTGATGATGCTGGTGTCAAGATTAATCAGATCAATTATCTCAACGATATTCTAAAGGAGGTCCTTCCATGGCTAAATTCTCATTTTGGAAACAATCCATATATGTTCCAACAAGATTCAGTACCAGCCCAAAAGTCTTGCCAAACGCAACTGTGGTGCCAAGCAAATCTTCGTGATTTTATTTCAACTCAAGACTGGTCTCCGAATGCTCCGGATTTTAATCCACTTGATTACTCAGTATCGGAGTGTTGCAAGTAAGAGCCTGTGCTAATCCTCACAAAGATATCACTTCTTTAAAAGTTGCTCTGATGTGTAAATGGAACGGTCTCGATGCGGGCTACTTGCGGTGCACCGTGGATGCCTTCCCGCACTTTCTCCGCGAGTGTATCAAGGCAAAAGAAGACCGAATCGAAAATGAATGATAGAATATCAGTTGATACTTAGTTGTTAATCTTACGCAATAAAAGTTATTGAAATAATTGTATCTATGGCATTGTAGTAGAGATTGATTTTACTATCAATACTTTCTCGCACCCTGTATAAAAAAGAACCTTTCCATCAAAAATATACTTTTCTTTAGATAACTTGTATGCTTATAATCAGAATCATAAATATGGAATTCAAAGTTATTTTATAGAAAAAATTCAAAATTTTATTATGTCTGTACTTGATTCACCAATGCCACCAACAGCTAAAATAAAGAAATTATAAAGTAAAAGTTGAGAATAAAATACTTACTTGTATTTCAGGCTTTCGGTTTAATGGAACAAATACAGCTGGAATATGCTCAGTATCAATTGTGTTTTTATTACTAAGGCATTCTGATTTGTTTTGCTTGGCAGAAGTTTCTTCTATTGAACTTGAATTATGTTCAATATTAAGAGTGGCTTTATTGCCATGATAGTCTGATGATTTGTTTTGTTTAAAAGGTACAAGAGTTTCTTTAGATTTGGAGTCAGAACTAGATATAATATCACTTTTATTTTCAGCTGTAAGAGCATCACAGTTAGAATCAGCACCATGTTTATCTTTTATTAATTGTTCATCTAGTCTTTTTCTTTCAGAATTTTCAAGATCTTCTAGAATTTCAGAGTCTTTATGGGTTTCACTATCTTCTTGCATTTCAGAATTTTCACTACTATAAGCTTCTTCCTCAAAATCCGAAAAAGTTTCATCTACAAAATATTTCTTGACATCTATTTTTCTTTTCTTTTTGGGAGGTAATGTATTTTTGTCTGCTGCTTTTAACTTGCTATTCGAAGTAGTACTTTCTTCATTTAATCTGGGAAAAACAAACGAATAAATAAATAAACATAAATATTTATACCTATGTATATATAACAAATAGTAGAAGATGTGGCAAATCTATGAAAAGAAAGAAACACACATTTTAAATGAAAATAAACTTTCTTTGACTTTAATATGAACTTACATTTTCAAAAGAAATAAGCCATGCATAAATTTTCAATTTTTTTTAAAATCGTTATTTTACTGTTTACATCATACTTTGAAACATAAATATATATTAAGCATTTGCACTACCTGCTTCATCATATTAGGTAGCTTTCATTACAAAAAGTAAAAAGCTACCTATTGCAGACATCTGGAGGAAAGCACTTCCGGAAAATTTTGGTATATTTTCACTGATCATGACCCCAGACACCAAAACCACCCTCCATTCAAATGTAACTTATATATATAGATGTATCCATATATATATATATATATATATATCGGATTTTTGTCATGCGATAACTCTCGTATTTAAAAACTGATTTAGATGAAATTAATTGTAAGCATAGTACATACCAATGTCTCGACCGAGTTCGTTGCCCAGCTTCATCTGCCATGTTGCTTCAAAATGGCGGCACTTTAAGATATTTTTTATTTAAAAAACAGTGCAAATAAATTAAAAACTGCAAAATATTGTTTTCTTAAGAGTTTGACCTTAACACAAAGATTCCGAAGCATGTTTTGTTTTGTTCTTATCTTAAAAAATGGCTGAGTTATAGTACTTTGAATTTCTAGTGTAGCTGACATTTTGAAACGATCTGATATTTGCCGCACGATAACACGCGTATTTATGAACTGATTTGGATGTAACTTGGTGTGTACATAGTACATACCAATGTCTCGACCGAGTGCGTTGGTCAATTTCATCCGCCATCTTGTTTTAAAATAGCAGGCATTTAAAAATTTTTTTTAATTTAAATTTTAAAATAAAGTACAAAAAAATTAGAAATTGAAAAAGAATTTTTTCTTATGTGTTTGACCTTGATACAAAGATTCAGGAGCATTTTTTGTTTCATCTATATCTTAAAAAATGGCTGAGTTATAGCACTTTGAATTCCTAGGCTGGCCGACATTTTGAAACCATTCGATTTTTGTCGTGCGATAACACGCGTATTTATGAACCGATTTGGATGTAACTTTGTGTGTACATAGTACATATTAATGTCTCGACCGAGTTCTTTGGTCAACTTCATCCACCATTTTGTTTTAAAATGGCTGTGATTTAAAATTTTTTAGAAAACATTAATTTAAAATGAGGTATTAAAAAATTAGAAATTGAAAAATATTTTTGTCTTATGTGTTTGACCTTGATATAGAGATTTCTGAGCATTTTTTGTTTTGTCTATATCTTAAAAAGTGGCTGAGTTGTATCACTTTGAATTTCTAGTGTGGCTGACATTTTGAAACGATCTGATTTTTGTTATGCAATAACACTTGTTACCGATTTAGATTATTAATTAACAAATTAACAGATTTAGATTTGACAAGGCATGTGCAAGTGCATAGTATATAGCAATGTCTGGACCAAGTTTGTTGGCCAGCTTCCAAGGCCATTTAAAATCAATAAAAAAAATCAAATTTAAAATGAGGTAAAAAAAAAATTAGAAATTGAAAAAGGTTTTTTTCTTAAGTGTTTAACCGTGATACAAGGATTCCAGAGAATTTTTTGTTTTGTCTTTATCTTAAGAAATGGCTGAGTTATAGCAATTTGAATTTCTAATGTGGGTGACATTTTGAAAAATCTGATTTTTTGTCTGCAATAGCACTTGCATATATCAACCGATTTCGATGCGAGTCAGCATGTGCACAGGAATTACTAAGGTCTCGACCAAGTTCATTGGTTAGTTTCACCATTGTTTTAAAATGGCGGACACTTCAAGATATCGCCGAATTCAGTGACCAAATATAAATCACTTTAAATAAAACCAGAGCTATACAGCAGACTAATTTCCCGAAATTCCCATTCATAGTCAGTATTGACAAAAACTAGTATTGAATCTTCTATAAAAGGGTTCCACTAATTTCAGCTTCATGTGTTTCAATAATATAACCTGGCTTTTTAAAAATAAGGAATATGAAAGCTACCTCTTCCTCCCAGCACTGGCCAGAAGGACTTTTTTTCAAACCAGCTTTATACCCAAGGAGAATTAGAATATGTAATTGTTTGTTGATAGGAATTCCTCCAGATCTCTGAATTTTTTTTTGTTTACCTGTTTGAAGAGGAGACAGTACCTTTAAAATGGTCAAAACATCAATTTTTCTTTTATTGGATTAACTTATAGATCTAAACTTTTTATAAATGTGGTTGAAAGATACATAGTAATTAGCGGTAGAATTGATAAAATAAAGTCACTGGTCCAAAGGTCCAAGTAAACACCAGAGTTTACTGGTCCGCAGGCATCATCACTGGCCCACTACATAAAATTCTATTAAGTACTTAACCCTTTGAGTGACCCCCCCCCCCCCCCTCCTCATAGAATATAAACCAAACTTCCTTTCATTTACCCAAAATTTTCGGCATAATAAAATGTAAAATTATAATTTGCTAAAAATTAAATAAACAGTACATGAACAAAAAATATAAAATTATTAATTATGTATTTTTTATTTCTGATTATTTATTTCAACTGACTAAATTTTAATGCATTTTTTTATTTTTTTAAATAAAATAAAATTCTATGGTTTGTGTTTGGTTGCGGTTTTCTCAGGGACGGGAAAATTTACGTTTACCTGTCAGAGAGGTAAAAAAGTTACTGGTCCTGCGGACCACCAAGGATTTCGAATGCTGGTAATAGTGTACAGGATTTGAGTTCTGGGGGTTCTTTTCACAAATCAAAATTTTAAATTGCTTTGTCTTTATGTTGATTTTGTCTTCTTTTTATGTTTAAAAAATGCTAAGGGTTTATTTTATTTTATTTTTTTGTATTTTTCAAAAATGCTAAGTTTTATTTATTTATTTATTTATTTTTTTAATACAAGTTTATAAATTGTTGTACATGTTTGTTATTATGTATTTGATAAAACTTGCATAGCATTACAACTTATAAGGTTTTTTTTTTTTTTTTTAATAATATAAAGAAGTATCAGATTTTATACTTTTTCACTATATACAACAATAAAAATATATACCGTATATACTTGTATATAAGTCAACCCCCTAATTTTTAAGCGAAATTTTGAAACAAAAAAAAAGGAATTTTCGTATATAAGTCGAAACACATTTCTGGTAGTATGTTGAAAAATTATTTGTAATCGAGGATAAAAAAAAATTAATAAATTTTCATTAAATTAGTAAATTTTTTTATGTTTCTAATTAGACTTTTTTTTTTATTCAACGTTTTAAAACTGTATAATTATGTAAAACCAAAGAGGCTTAAACTATTTTGAAACTTATTCACATCAGTTCAATGATACTTAAAAAGAAAAAATTCTTTCAAAATCTATTCAAGCCTTATTTACAAAGGTAAACAACTTCTTAGGCTGCTAAAATATAATACTTCTTTGTATTGTAGGACATTTACGAGAGATATCTAGAAGCATACTCAAATTGAACTCTTTTTAAAAAGGTCATTAAAATGTTGAAAGGAATGCCCATGTATTGAAGGGAATTCTGTCCCAAGAGAAAATGAGTGCAGAACAGTTACAGGCATATCACTGTTGAGCTTTTTTTGTCAATCACAGGGAAATGACCATTGTCTGCTTTTCTCTCTCATGTGATTACTTAAAAGACTTGCCCATTCACTGATTATCTGCATTTTTTTTTTAACTATCTCGTGTATAAGTCAACCCCCCACCAATTTCAACTCCCAAATTTTGTCTAAAATTCTTTGACTTATACACGAGTATATACGGTATATTAAATCTATTATTAAATGCATCCAGAAAACCCATGCAATCTTGTGTAATATATTTTAGTAAATAAAAAAAGCAAAAATGTCAATATAAAAAAAAATAGTAGGGATTTAAAAAAAGTTAATTAAAGTGCAATTTAAATAAATTTGTTTTTTAAAATGCGCTTTTAGTTGAATATTTAAATGTTATGCAATATTAATATTTTACCTAATTCTTAAAATAAAACAAAATGTTCAAAACAACCTCTCCTTAAATGATTATTGTGCAAAATTCTGCATCATTTAATAAAATTTATAATGTACTGAAACAATTTATTAGCATTTTTACCGTTTTTGAAGATTTGTATAGTTGATCATAAGTTAAAAAATTATAAATTTCAGTCTAGAACTTTAGAATACACACCACAAAAATTCTTATGATGAGATATGTGAGAAGTGTCAGTTAAGCGAGTGTGTCATATAATTGAAGAGCTTAGTGGAAGAACATGTTATGATCCATTTTCTCAAAAATTGTTTTATTTTATGGACTAGATGGTACCCATCAAGATTTGACGGCAGAAAAGTTATTCTTTCATTCTTTGTTTCATTAGAAAAATTCTTGAATTTTTAATGAATTGCTTTTAAATTAATTATTGAAATTGTGACAAATTTCTATATTGCATAACTGATTCCTATTTCTTTAAAGCGAAAGAGGGTACAGTCAGCCAAACCTATTCAATGAAGTCACAGAATTTTAATTTTATAATTTACAACCAATTATGCTTCTTTTTACCAGAAATTTAACTAAAAATAGTAGGTAGAGCATTTATTTTTATTTACTATGGTCTCATTTTTTTTTTTTTTTTTAAATAACTATTTATTTTTATTTATTTATTATGTTTTTTTTTTTACTACATGACCATTAAAAGCTGCCATGAATTTTATTTTTATCAAAGTCTCATTCTCTAAAAGCCCAAATTTGAAACTTGTAGCAGCATATAATTTTTATTACTTGAATTTTATTTTACATTTTTTAAATAGTAAGCAATGGATATCAAGGTAATTTATTTAATACTTCTTATATGAATATCTTACTTTCTTTCTGTTTTCTTTTTTTAAGGAAAAGAAAGGCAAACTTTTCATTCTGACACATATATTCTTGATAATGGTCAGAAGATATAACAAAAATTGTAGAGCAGCTCAATTTATTTAATTGATAATTACATTAAAAATATTTTAGCTTAAATATTTTAAATATAAAATTATTATTATTATTATTATTTTAAATATTGTTCAGCGTTAAATTTTATTTAATAAAATAAAAATCATATAACTTCTCCTCCAAATAAAATATGTCATTATTGAAATAACTTATCGCGAAAAATATTACAGAAATCATTTTGCCGGGCATTAGGTTCGAACCTGCTTTCCACTACAAAATATTGGTGCTTTAATCTGCTGCTTTAGACCACCCAGCCACCGAGAACTTGTTCTCAATCCTTCTAAATTGAACAGGGTTGATGCATGTGCAGATGTCCCGAAATGGGTCTACTTAAAATTTTTCCTTTGTATTTTAATATGTATGATGATTTTACAGTTTTTGAAGGTTTTAAAAAACTGAAAAAGGATAGATATTATACAACATAGATTAAATAAGGCAGTTGTTTGACTTATAATACGGCATCGGAATGCTTAAGCCTAACATGGCCAAAATAAAACGGCTGATTTTAACGAAAGATTATCAAGATTCGGAAGCGTTATACACTTTGTGCCATTATATATATAATGAAAGCATTATGAGGTATTATCTCATATGATAAAATTAAAATACTACTTAGTATTAAGATATGAGACAGTATCTTTTAATATTTTTATATTTAATAATGTAACTGGTGAAAATAATTTCTAATATTTAAAATTAAATGTTTATATTCTTTTCTAGGAGAGTTTAGTATTACCTATTAACATTCAAACCTACGCTACTAAGAAGGAATTAAATAAATAACTAAGTTACAACAAAAAACTTTCACTTCAATTTTCTCGAATTCTAATTTTGTTACATAACATCTATATCCACCCAAGTCTTCAATTGAGCATTAGATAAAAAAGAGTCTACTGTATGTATGTCACTTTTCGTAAAAATGCTTCACAGATTTTTTGATGACCTTTTCACAAACGGTTATTTATGCAAAGTGAGTTTGAATGATTTTTTTCTTTTCTTCTATAGATAGAATAGTCTCAACAATGTATTTTGTTCAATACACTGATTATTTTCATGACAGTATTTATAGACTCACAGTTACCAAGCTTATAATGTAATAACCAAATAATAAAGCAAATATACACAGGGAAGTCACAAATACTTTACATTAAAATTCGGTGATATTTCCCTGATTATTAATTTATTATTTAATTAAAATAACATAGTTCCCAACAAAAAATTATATTTTAGTAAAAAGCATATTTAAAAAATGTCCTCACAAGGTAAACAAGAATTATATAAGAGTAAAGTAGAAATTATTTCTTTTTAGAGCTTTATAGTTAAAACTATATTTTTTTTACAGCAACAGCTGCCCGAAAATGATATTCTGTTTACTTTTTATTTTTTTACTTGAGACTGTAAAAAAAAGACAAGAGAGAAAGAAATTATGTTGATCAAGGGAAATAGTATGGTCAATTAAAAAAATATTAACATTTTGAGTAAATTTGGTATTTTTTCATTAATTAGGATACGGATGATTACTCAACAGAACATATTAGAATTTTATGTACAAAGATTGCACATTACAAAAAAATGAGAAAAATGTAAACTTTGTTCAAAAAATTCTTTGTGCTTTTCTGGTATTTAAATGCATCACAATAAAATAATCTAACTTTGACTACAAAATCATCAACATATTATTAATTTACAGTTATTATTCAACATTCAGCCTTCTACCATTATATTTTCTAGGTATAAAGCCATAAGGAAGTTTATTTTTCCAAAATAAGAAGAATAAAAAGAATTTGCTAAGTAAGTGCATCAAAATAAATAAGTAGTTGCACTTTTCATCATTAACAGACATGCTACAGGCTCAAAAAAAAAAAAAAAACTGATCTTCACAGCATCACGCACGGAAAGTTTTTCCAAAACCCTTTGACAAAATTATCGTTTTTTCTGCAATCCTTTGACGAAATTGGCTGTTTTTTGTGGCCTTTTGGTGAAATTCACATTTTTTTTCAGCAATCCTTTGATGAAATTTCTGTTTTTTTCACGATTTTTTGACGAAATTTGTGGGTTTTTTCATGATCTTTTGATGAAATTCGCATATTTTCCATGATCTTTTGACAAAATTCGCATTCTTTCTGCGATCCTTTGACAAAATTTGTGTTTTTCCACAATCCTTTGATGAAATTCGTGTTTTTTTCCACAGCCTTATGACGAAATTTGCATATTTTCTGTGGCCTTTTGACAAAATTTGTGTGTTTTTCGTGGCCTTTTGGCGAAATTCACATTTTTCGCGATCCTTTGACAAAATTCACATTTTTTTTACGACCCTTTAACAAAATTCATGTTTTTTCCACGCTTCTTTAATGAAATTGGTATTTGTTTCATGATCATTTGATGAAATTCACATTTGTTTCACGATCCTTTGATGAAATTTGCGTTTGTTTCACAATCCTTCGACAAAATTTGCATTTTTTCTGTGATACTTTGATGAAATTTGCGCTTTTTTTTTCAGGATTGTGTGACAAAAATCACATTTTCCTGTGATCGCTTGATGAAATTCGCATTTTTTCCACGATCCTTTGACGAAATTAATTTTTTCCCCACGATACTTCAGCCAAAGCAGACGATAGTTGTGTGTGCCTAGCCTTATTTTCATGCTGTACATTTCTATGCGTGGACTAAATGACCAGTAGGTCACAGGAAAGAGAAAGTCAAATAAGAAATGGAGAAATAAACTCAATTTGGAGCTGTTTATGCTAACTTTTTTCTTATATTTCGTCTGCTACTGCTACCCCCCCCCCCCTCCAAAAATAAAAATGTCAACAAATTTGAATGCAGATTTGCATCAATCCCAAGGATGATAAAATTCAGTGTCAAAATAACAGAGTTCTGCGTTTCCATGGAAAGGTAGCATGTCTGCATTATGAAATATACTTTTTATTGTTTTTCATATTAATAAATTATACTGATGTAACATATACCAATGTATTAGAGAGATCAAGTGGTTTATAACTTATCAATTAGATTAAACAATTAATAATTATTAGGGATGCAATGAATATCCTATTGATCTGGCCAGTATGTAAGATAACTGATAGTAGCCGAATATTATGATTATCTGGCAGTATCATCTGGCCTGAAATTATAAAGTCAATAGTTTACTTACATTTATGGTGAATTGTGTTTCTAAACCCATACAAGTACAAATATGTGAAGAACTATAAAACTATTCATACAACATGTACTTGCATATATCAGCAACAGATGTAGTTAAAAAAGCAAAAGAGGGAGAATGACTCATTAAAGAAGAAAAGTCCCTTTTAGCTACGTTAGTAGCAAGCAAGAACAAGTTTTCTGTCACAACATTTTTTTTTTTTTTTTAAATAAAGTAAAGCAATAGACAGAATGAAGTAAAAGGGGAAAAAAGAAGCTAAATATATTAAATAAAACATTCTGCTGCAAATATATTTAAGTTTTGTTCATGGAAATAATCTACTATTACTAAATTAATATGCCATTCTATGTTATTATACTTTAAAGTTGCTATCCTAGTAGCAACTAGCAAGAAAAAAATTTTTGCTATCACAACACAAAACTTCAAATGGTAAAGCAATAAGAGGAGTTTACAGCCTGAATATACTCCGTTAAAGAAAAAAAGTATTACATACAGTCGGCGATCGTTAAACAGCGTATCTATAAACCGCAATTCTCCATAAACTGCACAACTTCTCGGATGTAAACAATGAATATTGCAATTAAGGAATTCCTACTTTATTCACTGCAATTTTTTGCGTACATCACTGCATGCTTTTGAAAACTAAATTTGAAACGTCTGCTCTTATTTCGATGTATTAGGATCACTTACGATCAGTTTATTGATAGCATTTATTATTTTCAGAAGTAAATAATTTTTCTAAAAATAAAATAAATCAACAAAAAAAAAAGATCCAGCACTGCTTTTGACATCGATCGAATCAGCCACAGCTTGGATAAGTTTAGTTGTATCACCGCTTTGTGTGAATGCAAGAGCGATAGTATGCAGCCTAACAGTTGCAATGTAATTTATTGGAAGGTAATTTTTTTAGTAGCATTTTATGTCTTTTATAACAGATGTAAATGAATTGTTTCTTTTGAAATTAAAAAAAAAACCTCCAAGGAAAAATTTAATTCCAAACTGATTTTAAAAGAGGCTGCACATATGCGTTTTGAGGTGAGAACCGTCATGACATCATTCTTTTAACCAACGAGCGATGCCGTCACTGGCAAGATCTAAGAAGAAAAACTTCTGTTTGTTTATGTTTTAAACACAGAATTGGCTACTCTTTTAATCGCTTTTATGCAACTTGTTTTTAAGAAGACTTTTTTAATTTTCGGCAAAAGATGGAAGAAAATTTTGGTGAATCATCTAGAAATACTAGTAAGAAACGCGCTATTTTAATGATATTGCAGAAAGTTGAAATTCTCAAAGAATTTGATAAAGGCACATCGGCAAAATGTATAGCAAGAACTTTTGGTATCAGTTGTCGATCTGCATATATCAAAAATAATAGAGAAAAGATATTGAAATTTTAGGCAAATTCGGATAGCAATAAAGGAATCTCAAATCGTAAAAGAATAAGAGAAGCTAAATCAGCTGAGTTGGATGCAGTTCTGTTTGAATGGTTCAAACAAAGGCGCTCGGAAAATATTCCAATAACTGGACCAGTTCTGTGCCAAAAAGCGAAAGAAATGCACAAAGAACTTAAAGTTGAAGAATCCTGTGATTATTCGAAAGGTTGACTGACGAAATTTAAGAATCGGCATGGTATAAGATACATTAAAGCTTGCGGAGAAAAAATATCGGCAGACAAAATCGCAGCAGAAGAGTTTATTGAAGAATTCAGAAGAATCGTGCAAAAAGAAAATCTGTCTGCAGAACAGATCTACAATATGGATGAAACTGGGCTTTTCTGGTGCAATTTGCCACGGAAAACTTTTGTCAGTCAACAAGAGACTGAACCATCTAGTGTGAAAGATGACAAAAGAAGAATAACGGTAGTTGTTTGCAGTAATGCTGCAGGTACCCACAGGTTGAAACCTCTTGTTGTGGGTAAAAGGGCCCAGTCTCGTTGTTTACGTGGAGTAAAGAAAATTCCTGTAATATACAAAAGCAATACGACAGCTTGGATCACTCGGGAATTATGTACTGAGTGGTTCAATAGTAATTTTCTAAAAGAGGTTAGAGACCATTACAGTACAGTTGGTTTACCCAAAGATGCTAAAATTTTACTGCTGCTGGATAATTGTAAAGCACATACAGAACTTGTTGCACCCAATGCAAAAGGAATTTTTTTGCCCCCAAACACTACATCTCTGATCCAGCCTATGGATCAGGGAGTAATCAACAGCTTAAAATGCATCTATAAAAGTGCCTTTCTTGCTAGGCTCCTGAATTTTGATTCTGGCCCAAACATGATTGCTGAATTTAAAAAACAATTCACAATCAAAGATTGTATGTACATGTTGAAGGAAGCATGGGATTCAGTATCCCAAGAAACTTTAATTAATGCATGGCACAAAATGTGGCCTGAATCCCTTTTCCTTGAAACGGATGATGATGAAGAAGAATTTGGTGGGTTCAGACCATCACTTGCAAAAATTAAGGCTGCTGAACTCCTCCAGTATGCAAAGAATGCACAGTCGGAATTGGACGAAGAAAATATTTTGAAATTTTTGGAGAATGATGAGGAATCAGAAACAAACCATCATCTCACTGATATTGAGATCATTTCTTCAGTTTTGGGGGCAGAAGAAAACTCTTCTGGAAATGAATCAGATGCTGAAGTGACTTCAAAAAAAAGTAACACTGTGTGAAGGGATTTCTTTAGGGGAACAGTATCTGAGTTTTTTGGAATCTCAAGATTGTGTTACAGAGCAGGAGATATTAACTATTCATAGAATACAGCAGAAATTGAATGCTCAAAAATCAAAAGTTCTTAAGCAAGCAAAGATTGACAATTTATTTAAAAAATGTTAATTTTTATTAATTTATTTTTAAAATGTAAATTCTTACATGTAATAAATGTTATTTAGTTGCTTTTTTAGTTAGTCTAAATACATTGATATAATTTTATACCATTTATTGACAGTGTTTACAAAGTAAGTTTAACAATTTCTAAGATCGGGTATCTATATAATGCAAAATTCCATATAATGCACAGCCTCTCGTCCCAAGGTGTGCGTTATAAAGATCCCCGACTGTATTATCTTGCAAATGTATTCAGTTGTAAGTTTTTTTTAATAAAAATAACTTACAATCACAAAACTAATTGACTATCGCTGATATTACTAATTATTTAAAATGATATAATTATAACATTAGTACTGAAACTGAAATAATCATAAGAATAATTATTAATAGAAAATTAAAAAATAAAATCAAAAATAAAATATATTATGCTAAGGGGCTCAGCCTCCTGCATTAACCCCCAAAATATCAATAGATTCATGCAGTATAAAATTGTTTCTAATTCACCCACTGGTGAAAACATACTACATTATTACAACTATATCAAAATAAGAAATTTAAATTATTTTATTTAAGAGCATTTAAAGTGTTTAAATTGATTTAAAATGTATATGGATGGACAGGCCAGCAGATAGATTAATTGCATATATCTTGAGTTTGGCAGTTTTAAATAACAGCTTAGTTGATTCTTTTTTAGTATAAGTAATGAATTTCTAATTTGTAGTTATCTTCATATTCATAATTTAAAATTTTGTTTGAATTAAAAGCAAGTTTAAATTCAACTGCCAATAGTCTTGGAAAAAGTAGTCCTGGTACATATTGTTGATGCATGTTTTTTAATCAAAAGTTAGTAGTGTGTAGCCCCGTAAAAGAACTATAAATATTACATTCTATATTTTCAATGAAGAAAATACTGTAATAAGCCTCTGTAATGTATACAGTTTCAAATAACATAATAGAATGATAACATAAAGCATTTTATGTAATTACATCCCACAGACCAGGGTGTGAAAAAATTATGACTTTAAAAATTTAAATCAGGTTTTTTTTTAAATTTAAATTAACTAATAACATTATTTTAGACTTTGAAGGTCATAGCATGTCATTTTTGATAGTTTTATAAATGCAATTAAGATAGAGGCAGGCTTGAAAATAGTATAATTTTCTTTTTTTATGTATATAAATTTTTATACTTCTGTGTAATGATTACATCACCTACCTTAAGAGCTCTCAATAAGATGTTGTGTTAACATGATTAAAAGTACCATTCATTGCCTTACTTCACCAACTCACCAAAACAATTATAAACTATTTTTAAAATTTACTTTATATTCTGAGTCTAATGACACTTTTGGTGTGATTGTTTCAAAAACACTTTGCAGATAAAGGCAGGTGTATCCTTTTTTTAAATTTGACTGTACAAGGAATTCAATTTCCAATTTTAATATAGTGTATTCAATATGGGAAATATAGTATTTATTAATTAGGCTATATTCAATGTGCTATAATAATTTCGAAATTGTGTATTTATATTAGTAAAAATTTCTTTAAAATGAAGCAAAAATTTTTTTTATGGAAAAGGGATAGGAGGGAGGTAGCATTTTGGTCTACTGGGTTAATTCAATTAGAACCAACAAAGAGGTTATATTTAAGATGGAAAGTCATTTTACACTAACACAACCTTCCAACTGTGAAAAGGTGCAAAGAATTCAATGAGTCACTGAAAAAGATTGAAACACTTCTGGATCCGTCTTTTTTTTTTTTTTTTTTTTTTTTTTTTTTTTTTTTTTTGTATTTTTGAGATTTTTTCCTGTAATTTCCCTTTAATTTCTCTGATAATTTTGAGAACAACCTACAGTAATTCAAAACATAATTTAAAAGAAATAACAACAAAATTTAATAAACATATTAACAGAATTTTCAGGAAAAAAAATTATTGAATAATAAATAATATATTTTTCACATTCAGAAAATAAGTGAAAATATTAATAAAGAAAATAAGTTGTGAAATGTAACAGAACAGAGGTAAACAAGTACCTTTTCATTCACTAAAAAATAAATTAAATTAAAAAATATATACATATGATCAATCTTCATCAAATATATTTCTTTAATGTAATTAAATAGCTTTAGTAAAAAATATTAAAATAAGTTTTTAAAGTATAAAGAAAGTTGAATCAAATTTGCTGTTAGTTTAGTATAGTACTTTATCAGTTTTACAATATATATAAATTGTGGACATACTTTTTTACTCTACAAGTTTGCATAGATGCTGTAGACTTCAAAAAGTTCAGTTCTTCTGGCTTGGCTTGCACTTTGGCCAATTTTTCTAAAAGTTCTGCCCTCTAGAGGGAAAAATATATATATATATCAATGAAAAAGAATAAATACATAGTAACACAGACATAGCTTCTAAGTAAATTCTCAATAACGTTTATTACCTAAAAGAAAGCAACATAGCATGACTATCAAAAACGTTGAACTTACATTTAGAAATTATAGCAGACATCTCTATTTAACAGAAACTTTTCCGACTCCCAACACTTATATATCTGTACATTTTTACCTCTCAAGAGTAGAAAACTCCGAATAGCAGGCAACTTTTGTGCTCCCGAGGTGTCCGCTATTCAGAGGTTTTACTGTAAATATAATAAAACTTGTTAAAACTGAATCTCAAGCATCATGAGAAAAATTCCACTTTGGATAGGTTTATAAAGCCTTTTTCCCCTTTCTTTCTCGTGTAAGTGAGAGCCTCAGAAATTTAGAGTTTCAAAAATGACAAAAAAAACTTGAACACAATTACATTAAATTTTATTGTAAAGCTTGGCGATTTCTAAGTAGAAACAATCCACAAGATTCAATAGAATTTCAGGGACAAAGCAAAGGGCACCACATAGACAAAGGAGTGATAAAACCGCTTCAAATGTAGCTGCGCTTGGAGAGTGCAGTACATTTTGGTAGGCCCTCAACATCCAGAAATGAGATCATAATTGACCCAGTGGGGCAGGATCACCAAGTCATGATCAGAGAACTTGCGAACAAGGCGAGCATCAGTACGGGATCTGTTTATTCCATTTCGATTGAGGATCTGGGCTTCAGGAGAATTTCAGTAAAATTCATGGCAAAGCTGCTAACGATCGAGCAAAAGCAACTCTATTTGGAGATCGCACACGACATGATGCAAACTGTGATTTTCAACACAGTGATCACAGCCAATGAGCCTTGGGTTTATAGGTAGGGGAGACTGGGGTACAGTGGACCCCTTTTGCAGTTCACATTTTTTCTCTCTTTAACAGAAAGTCCAATCTGCCTGAAAATATTTTTGATCATTCCTTAAACATTTTTACATGCTTCAGAATTTTTTCAGAACATAGTTTTAAATACATTTTTCAAAAAAAAAATTATTTGTATACATTCATAAAGTGAACCACTGTGCCCCAGAAGCGGGGTACAGTAATCCACTTTAAATATTATTTGAAATACAATATAAATCTATTTTTTGTTAATCTAATTCCTCTTTATTTTCCCTTTACTTCCAAAATAACATAATAATGCAAATTTGCAAGTAATGTTTTCAAAGAACACAAAACAGAGAAATTACAAAAAAAAAAAAAAAAAAAAAATTAAATAATAACAGATTGAGATACGGGAACAATTGCAAATAAGATAATGTTATTAACTAAATTAAAAGTCATAACACATTAAAATTTGAAAATGAAGTTCCAAAATGCTTATGATGCCTGAAATTTTCCTGAAATACTTTTGGGTCAGAGGGCAAAAAGTTGAAGTTCAAAACATTTTCATAAAAATATTATTTAAAGCTTTCTTTTAAGCATATTAACCTCAAAATTAAATAAAAACAGGTATCTTGCCTTTACAAAAAAGCTGTTTTATCTTATTTATCTATAACATAACCTTTAATTACTAAATAAAGAAAAGTATGATGATCATTAGAAGCTCAAAACAATCCGTCAGGATAAAATTGTTCATTCTGAGCTAACTATGTGTTCTGAAGGCAATAAGTAATCAATCCAGTGATATAATCAATTAGCCTATAAAAAATGTAAAATAATAATAAAATATTAGGGATGGTCCATTGTACCCCACGCTCCCCTATGACTCAGAAACTAATATGCAATCATCACAATCAGAGCATCCAACATTCCTGAGACCTAAAAAAGCAAGGCAGGTCCACAGTTACATGAAAGTCATATTGACCATCTTCTTTGACTACACTGGCATGGTTCATCACTCAACCATCACCAAGGAATACTACCAAGAGGTTCTGTGCCACCTTTGTGATACACAAATGATAGGATTAGTGAGCAGTGGGCAATTGGTCACTCCATCAAGATAACACACTTGCCAATTCTTCACATTTCATATAGACTTTCCTGGCAAAACACAACACTCCTGTGGTTGGTCAGGCTCTCCTGACATGGCTCGTGTGACTTCTGCCTTTTCCCCAAGCTGAAAATGCTGCTGACAGGGTCCAGATTTCAGTCCAGAGAAGACATTAATAGAACAAATAAATTGCCCGTGAATGTATCAGGCACGACAATTAAGGAGTTAAATTTGTATGTTACAAATCGCATCTCTTTACTTTTCAGATATTGATTTTTTCTACTTCCTACTTACCTAAATTAGCAAGAAACAGGAATTCACTTTAACAACTTACCGACAGATAATCAATGTAAATTTTTCTTAAAAGTCTAAAAAAAAACCCTAGTAGTTTCTCTTAAGCTAAAGCTATTTTTAAAACTACATGTCAATCAGCTTTTTTAACAAATAAAATTTATACATGCCATATGTCAATTAAAATATTCTTTGAGCTATTATTTTAACACAATCAAAGTGATTGGTGAAGTTATCATACGAATTGAATATTTCCAACTGAGCGAAAAAATGCCCAGGCCGGGAATCGAACCCAGATCCTTGGCTTACAAGGCCAATGCTTTTCCATTTAAGCTAACTGGGCCGACAACCAGCCAGCATATTTCGCTCAGATAACCCACCTACCAATAAGGTTATCTGAGCGAAATATGCTGGCTGGTTGTCGGCCCAGTTAGCTTAAACGGAAAAGCATTGGCCTTGTAAGCCAAGGATCTGGGTTCGATTCCCGGCCTGGGCATTTTTTCGCTCAGTTGGAAATATTCAATTCGTAAAATATTCTTTGATCATTTTTATTTTTAAAAGAAAACAATTATATTTAAAAATAATAATATTAATAATTTGAGTTATACATTGATTTTCTTCTTTTTCTTTGCTAAAATACTTGCTAATTTCTTTTTTTGTTTCCTAGACAGAAGTTTCTTTTCAGGTATAACTGGTTGAGTTGGTGATTTTGAAGCATCTTTCTTTTTTTTACACAAAATTAGAGGATTGCTTTCATCATATTTTTCATCTTGGACACCGATTTCAACAACAACCTTTTCCTGTCGAAAGAAAATACACACATAAATAATCAAATATTTCTTCCAATTACAGTATAATAATATAAAAAATTACTTAAAAAATAATGTAAGCAATATTTAAAAAAACAAATTTACAATAAAATTTTATACAAATTTAGATATGAAATAATAAATAAACAGGCAAGTAGAAAAATTCAAATTTTTAAGTGGAGGTGAAACTCTCCTCCAACATTTGTACAGAGGGGATCACATACAAGGAGAGAAGGTAACAATAACATTTGATTTTCACTACCTTTTGTGTACATGTCACACGACAAAGGCACTGTTCACGATCCCTAAGCCTGGTCACACATGAAATTGCAGCATATGGACTGGTTCTTTAACATGGATGTGTGCACAGAATAAACATACAGACACAGTGATCTTAACAGGCAGATATTTGAATCATGGATTTGCATACTTATAATGTTTTGTATTGTTGCATTTCTAAATGAGCTTGATGGCCGAACGGTGAGAGTGCTGGACTTGAGTCTGGAGAGATGAGTTTGAATACGGCAAACTACTTTTGTTTCATATTTTTCTTTTCTACTTTTTCATTTAAAAATGTATTATCAAATTATCATACAGTATGGAACCTGTTATACGGAAAGCTCTGAAAACCAGAATGCAAAATGATAACCAAAAAAAAAATTTGTTTCATTTCAAAAACATAAAAACGAAAGATGTATTTTACGTCAAGTGTGGGATACAGAGCAGACAGATATTCACTCATCCATGGGTGATACAATTTGTGGTCATCTGCAATATTTTTTGATAGTGTGAATGAGCATGAAGTTGAAAACTTTAAAATTTACAAGGAGAAGGAAATTATTACAGATCTGCCGGACTAAGCTAAAGAATTTTCATGTTCAGAAGCTCAATTGTTGGATCAAGAGTGAGTGGAAGATAATGTAATTGCTGATGATGCTGTAAGTCATCAGATGATTGGCAGTGAGATTTGTGACATAATGACAAATGATATGTCTAACAGAAGTAATGATGATGACCAGGAGAATGAGGTGGGTAAAAATTTTTTTCAAATGAGCTACTGATATTTTTCAACTGAACAACTGATTTGTGGAATGCAACAAAGAAGCTACTCCCATGAACAGCAAATCATATCAGTATACAGGTTACATGAGCAATTAGTGCAAGACACACATTATGCAACCAATCTTAGTAAAAATAATCTAAAAATCCAAATGAAAGAATTCTGCTCTCAAATCTTACATGTTAATGTGGTTTTTTTTTTTTATTTAAAATGTTTTTTATTTTGCGTAAATTATTAAATTAACAAATTTGTAATTATATATTTACATATACTACTATTCATATTTTATACATTTCATACTGTTATTTTATACTATTCTTAATACTTACAGTAGAGTGTTCTGAATTACAGAAGAAACCCTTATCCAGAATATCTCAAGTCCCAAGCATTCTGGATAACAGATCCTATATTATGTAGTTTGCATTTTTCATGGTAAATGGTATATATTTTTGATAAAAATTATTTTTGATGTTAATAACACTTACAGATTTATTTCTATTACTAAAATATAATAAAGCTTTCTTCTGATCTACACCGTTTTTGTTTTAAACGGAAAATTTCCTGTAATTGAATTGCGAAAATATTCTGATTAAGTAAGGTAAATAGTAATAAAAAGTAACTGGTTGGAATAATGAAATATTCTGAACACCTTAGGTGCCACGTATAACGGTCGCTCGTCCCCAAGGGAATAATGCTAACTTTGCAAATACAGTAGCCTCCCGCTTAACCGGCCTACATGGGACCGAGGGTAAGCCGGTTAAAGCAGAAAAGTTTAAAAAAAAATAATAATATCTGCGTAATTTAATTAATTAAACCCGTAAGGATGCATTTAGCTTTTAAATTTGGGTAGTTTTAAAAAAGAACATATTTTCTATATTTTGTGAAATGAATATTAGTTATAATTAATGGAATTGAAAGAAAAATATCACTGATAACAAATAATGAAAAATATTTAACACAAATGAAATTGTTGAAAATCGTGTCAGACACCTTTACAAGAAGTTGAAATTGTTCTACATTATGTATATTTAAGTTAATCAACCATAAAGAAATCAGCGACCTTCTTCTGTCGATGGCAAGATGCCCGGCATTTTGCAGCATTATCTGTCCATCTCTTTAACATCATAAGTTTAACCGAGGAAGCTGTTAGATGCTGCTCAACATATAGCGTAGCGCCAACTCTCTTGCTTTTACCTTTTCCGTATGAGGAATTTTAGCAGTGTCAACTTTAACTGGATCATCATCAAGATCGTCTTCGTGTTGAACAACATCAGTTACTGCCCTAATTATATCCTCGTCAAATAATGTTTCATGCTTGAGATTTTTATCAAACTCAAACAACTCTTATACACAGGGTTGGCAGGTTTTTGACACATGTCAGTTTTTGACAGTTTAAACTGCGGTTTAAACTGTCATGTCAAAAACCTCAAATACTTTCAGTGATCTGTAAAATTTCACATTAAATGTCACACATTAGATGTAATATTTAAAATTCACTATTACTGTAATTGTATAATTAGTATATAGTATTAGTAATAATGACAGGGTTGGCAGGTTTTTGACATGTGTCAGTTTATGTCGGGTTTAAACCATAGTTTAAACCGTCATGTCAGAAATCTCAAATACTAAATTGATCTGTAAAAATTCAAATTAAATGTCACACATGACAACATTACATGTAATATTTTGAATTCACTCTTACTGTATATCAGTAATTAGTACATAGTAAAGTATTATTGTTAAGTACAACTTTTTAACAGGGTAAAATTTTATTTAGTTTTTTTTTTTTTTTTTTTGTAAAATCGTGTTTTTCTAAAAAGTAGACATTAAGCTCACCTGAGCTGTACATTTTTTCTCTTACTTAAAACCGTTTTAATTTCGCTTACTATTGAGAGCTTTTAGCTAGTTTTTTTTATGAGGAAAAAAAAACGCAGAAAAGTGTAGATTTTTTTATATATACTAGGGGGATCGGCCCCCTACGAGCTACGCTCGCCAACCCCCCGTTCAGAGACTGCAGTCTCTAAAAGCACGCTACTTTGATCGGCTTTAATTGAATTTTTTCGGAAGATTGAATTATAATTAAAAAAACAAAGGCGATCGCCCTATAAACGGGTTTCTATTCATTTCTCTTTGATTGGGGAATTTTACGGAAAAATCAGCTGCTGTTAAAAGATACAATGGCATTTCGAAATCATCTAATATAAAATGAATTAAGTAAACAGAGTCTTTGTCTCCCGGTATTTTTTAACAAAGCAAAAAGAAAGTCCTTTTAAATAAAACATTTTAAATATATCGTTTTTAATCTGACGTAATTTTCACCAAACTCTTCTTTCCCTTTTTAATATTCACGTGAAAATGCTTTTATTAGAAATGAAATATTATTTGCGCTGTCAAAAAAAAAAAAAAAAAATAGTTGAAAAGTTCATCTCAAAATATCAAGTAAATGTCTCGCGCTATTTTTAAATTTAAACTACTATTTTGCAATATTATTTTTTGTTCATTTTACGTAATAAGTGTAATGTGACGTAAATGTGATGTAATTTCTCCTATTTAAGACTTCTAACGCATGTTAATGAATTTATTACTTTACAATATCCTTTCTCTGTTAAAATTCACGTGTAATTATAGATGAAGTAATTTTCAATAAGTTCCTGCTTTTTATACGTAATTATTTAATTCTAATTAGAAAAGTTTTTCTTTTCTGTTTATAATAGTCACGCGTAAATAAATTTTTAATTTGAAGCAAACATTATTGTTTCCATTGTTTATACTAGAGATGCAACGAATATTCGGCCGAAGCCGAATATTCGGCCCATTCGGCCTGTCTGCCGAATATTCGGCTTCGGCCGAATATCAAGTCCATTATTCGGCCTTGGCCGAATAATACTGTAATAAATATTTTTATATTTACACAGTATAACTTTTTAATTTGACAATTTATATTGATCATGTATAATGAAAATTTTATTTGAAATTAACTAACATTTTTTTCCCCCGTTAACTTTCATACCCCGAATGGGTTTTATCGACCCATTTTTATATAAGAGGCTAATTTAGGAATCATGTAAAAAAAAATTTATGCTGTATCAGTAAGTACAAAAGTATCTGTAATAAGCTAACATAATCTTTTAAATTTAAAATTTATCTATTCAAAATTGTTTTAATACAGCTGTACAAGCAAATATTTTTTTTTTTTTTTTTTTTTTTCTATCGTAATGGGAAGTTTAACATTTATCCCTTGCTACATAAAAAATATTTCTTTCAATAATATTTTGAATTATACCTATAAAGAACATAAGTATATGATTGATTAGATATAGATGTATTATATGTATAAAATATTTAATTCGTATAGGTTGCAATACTTAAAGGGGTTTTTTTAGTACAATACGCTTAAAAGTTAAATATAATTTAAGTGATTTTTTTAAGTGTATTACTATTTCTTATTAAATAATGAAAGAAATGTAAGTACTAAAATCTTTTAATTAGTATGCATTTACAATTTACATAAATTTTTCAAGAATAGCATTGTACTGTTTATATTTGCCTTAAAAAACAGTTAAAATGTATAAATGTAGATTGTGATGCAGAAATAATAATAATTCAGCATTCTCAGGTGATAGTCTATTTCTTTTTTTCTTTTTTTTTTTTTTTTTTTTTTTCGTAAATGCTACCTGCTTCTGAAAATAATCTCTCACTATATATGGTACTTCCTGGTGCAGAAAGGTACTTTTTGGCTAATTGTGAAAGGTTTGGAAAGTCTTCTGAATTTTTCGCCCACCACTCCAAATGACACTGTTGTCTTTCTAGTAGTGGCTGGGAAAGAAAATTACTAATTTCTTTTACTTCTTCACATTGAAAGGAACTTTCTATAGAGCTTCACTCTGCGATTGACTTGCAATTTCATTAAAGCAAGCCCACAAAGGATTTGGAACTTGTGAAGATGGAATGGTTATGTTGGAAATATATTGTTCCCATTCTGTTACTGGTTTCATACTAGCCTTTCTTAGTCTTACTAAAGCAGTTAATTTGGACTTCACTCCTACATCCTTTGCTTCACCTTTGTTGAAAAAGAACACTTTAAATCTGGGGTTTAAAACCATTGCAATGGAATAGTGCTCATTGTCTTAAATCGAGGCAAAAGGCTTCTTGAAATTTTGTAGAAGAGTATCTTTCATGGTGCCTACACCAATAAAATCTCCAGATTTAAATAAATATGATTTTAATGCTGTAACTATTGGGATGACTTCAGAAATTAATGATCTCGATGAGGCAATTTGTTTTGTTATTTCTTCAAATGGTTGTAATAGATTGAGCAATTTTTCTAAAATAAGCCACTGGTTTGCTGTCAGATTATTTATTTCTCCAAATTTAGTTGCATATAGAGAAAGTGCACTTTTTTGTTCCAGTAATCTCTCCAACATATAATAGGTGCTATTCCAGTGTGTTGCTACACTTTGAACTAATTTCTTCTTAGGAATTTTTAACTCATCAATTTGTATATCAGTTAATCTTGAACATGCTAATGGCGAATGATAAAAATGTGTAAACGATTTTTTTTACCTACAACAATTAAATCATTTATTGATCTTTGCTATGTTAGAGCATCAGATACTGTTAAATGCAATGAATGTAATTTGCTTTGAGTTACAAATATTTCCTTCCTCTGAATCTCAAAACATTCACTATACACTTCTTAATAGTTCTATTTGCTGACAACAAAGAAAAAAAAATAATGATAATAATAATGACAAAAATATTTTTGTTAATTGTGAGCTTTATAAAGTCTACAATGATCTCTTTGCACCATTTTAGAGGATATTTCATCATCCTTTCTATCAGTGGTTTTTCTTAAGATACTAAGATTACTTATTTTTTATTTTATTTCATCTGAAAGCTGAAACTTATGTTTCCTAGTACTTTTAAAATTTTGTCATTATTTCAAAATGTAACAACAACACACATAATATCTATTAAAATGTAACTAGACAGTACATAATGAGGAACTTTTGCTAAGAATTTCTTTTTTTTGGCTGAATTATATTATTCAGGCAATTTTTAGGCCGAATATAGCCGAATATATAGTAAAATAATGTTTTCAAAAATTAAAAATTTGTATATAAATAATTTTTTAAAAGAAAACAATACATTTTAATTGTGAAATATACAAGAATTGTGCATATAGTGCATACTATATTTTGTTTTTAGGCAAAAATAAGTTCATTATTCGGCAGCCGAATAGGCCGAATATTCGGCTGTAACTTGGCCGAATATTCGGTATTCGGTTATTCGGCCAAACCACAATTCGTTGCATCACTAGTTTATACAGTTTGGCAACAGGTTAAATTAGTACAATTTTCTGAAATAAGTAAAAAAATATCTCTCGAAATGCTGAAAATTTGAATTTAAAATAGAAATGAAACCTCGAAAAATGAGTCAAATTAAAAAAATAAATTATTTCTGCACACCGGGAAATTATAACGTATAAAATGATCTAAAAAGTATTAAATTCCGATGTATAGTTTTTGCTCCTATAAAACTTTTTTAATGGAACGATTTTGTCCAACTTTAGCATTAAATATCTCTTAAAATAATTCTTCGATTTGAAAACTGTCTACATCAGCGTGTTTATCAAACATTTCTGTATAATACTACCAATTTTCATATTTTTGTATGCATTATTGTTCTTAATATTAACGAAGAAAGACCTCCGGTCACAAAAAATTCAAAACCGGCGGCGGCGGCGGCGGTGACAGCGGGAGTTACTTTTTTTTAGAATAGAGAGATAACAAGATAATGTGCATCAATGTTATTCTAGTCTAGGCAATAACCATTCCACTCAAAATTGAAATTGGATTATTAATTTTAAACATTTGCAAAATAAGAGAAGTAATTAAAGAAAAAAAAGCTTAAAAGTCAAAATCTTTTTAAAACATGCTTTCTTTCAATATATAAAAATGTTTTTGATTTTAAAACTGAACAAAATTGGCTCGGTCATCTAAAAGAAAATTCCTGTAAGCCCATATTGAAAAAGTGCATAATAGAAGGGATCAAATCATGAACCATACCATTGTTTGGCTTATACTTTGCATCCCAACCATCAGGGGCAAGGGTTGACTGCTGTATCAGTTGATTCAGTTCACGCTTGAGCTACGGAGAGAGTTTATGGATGCTTACCCATACTGATTGTGTATGAAGCTAAAAAATACCCTTTCCAGTAGGGATGCAACGGATATCCGGCAAATATCTGATATCCGGCATATCCGGCTGATTTTTCAATATCCGAAATATCATCGGATATCCGAATCACAATCACCGGATATCCGACTTCTCTGCCGGATATCCGGCAGAGCGAATATAAAAGGATAAGAGAAATCATTTGACCCAAACAATGCCGAACAACTTTTGTTTATAATGCAAAATATGAAAGTAAGTTCACTATTCATGAGTAAAAGGTAATTCTCCAAAAGTTTAAAGAATTGCAGCTTTCCCAACATGGATATTTGAACTCTTTATAATAAATTTAAGAATTTACATTTACATCTTTTAGAAAATTGTACCTTTAATTTCAGAATGTAAAATAAAATTTGAAGATTTTTATTAGAGTATAAACTAAACTCTGTGGCTATACAATCCAAGAAGGATCTGGGCCGACAGTGCCCATCTCTGTTTTCTTGACCCTGGGCCCCGAGGCGCTATGCAGCATGCGTCCCGACCAGGTGGTCAACCTAACGCAAGACCCTCGGTGTTTAGTTCCCAAGCAAGCTTGGTACTCATTTTATCGACCCCAAAGGGATGAAAGGCTGAGTGAACCTTGCTCAGTCGGGAGTCGAACTCTCGACCTGCGGTGCGGCAGACAGGTGTGCTGACCACTACACCACCGGGCTTCTTTATTAAAGTATGACTTTATTAATTTTCTTTCTTTCTTTTAAGTTTAACAATTAAACAGGCCTAATTTTACTTTCTTCTATCTTCAATAGAAGAAAGTATTGTAATTTAAATTTTTTCGATTTCTGGTTTTCGACGGATTTAGACGTTTTAGGGGTGAGATATCCCAAAACATGTTTATACAAAATGTCTATCTGTCTGTGTGTTGCCATTGTACCACCAAAAAGTGTATGAAGTTATGCATAAAATTGAACCAAATTTTTTGTGTGTGTTTTTGGCTGTGAACCAGCAGGTCCTTCTTCAACATGGAAGTATTCTGCCAGAAGGGGGTGCTGTAATTGTGATTTTTGTACCATTTTCATTATTGTACCATCAAAAATGCATAAAGTTATCCATATCATTGAACAAAAAATTTTCTGTATGTTTTTGGCTATGTCCAGCAGGTTCTCCTTTAAATTGGAAATATTCCGCCTGAAGGGGGCGCTGTAATAGCGATTTTTGTGCCACTTTCATTCTTGTACCATCGAAAAGTGTATGAAGTTATGCATGGAATTGAACTAATTTTTGGAGGTATGTTTGTGGCTATGGCCAACAGGTCCTCCTTCAATTTGAAAATATTCCTCTGGCTATAATAGTAAGTTTTGTGTTATTTTCATTATTTTATCATTGAAAAGTGTATGAAGAATTGAACCAATTTTTTGTGTACATTTTTGGCTATGGCCAGCAGTTTCTCCTTAAACTTGGAAATATTCTGCCCGAAAGTACCACTGTAACAGTGATTTTTGTAAATTTTTCTTGATTTTTCGCAGTTTTTTTTGTACTGTATTTTGGCGGCTCGTGAAGCGACGAGAACTTCGCATCCTGTTAAGCTGGCTATTCGCAAACAGCTGATGTACAACAGAATAACGAAAAAATTATTGATTTTAATAGATATCATGATCAAGATTAACTTATTCTGATTAATTGACTGGAGCAGAAATTTTAGATCAAAATCAAAGTTGGTATAATATTGAACTACTTTTTGAAATATTAAGGTGTACGAGATTGAAGAAAGTTTTGGGATTGGCATATCCAACTAGTTATTTTTGTAACTTCGTTATAAATATTTAAAATTAAAAGTAATTTTCTTTTTACTTATAAATATCAAAGTAATTTAACTTAACATAAAATTAAACGTGACTTAAAGCAAAACGGTATTAAATAATTAAAACAGAAAAAAGACATCAACTAAACCTATGTTTGGAGAAAATAATTCTTTAATCATGGGTATATTAGTAGATATTTTATGTTTAAATTATAAAAAGAAAGTATGTATTTCTTTGTGAAAATACTGTACAATTATAGGCATATTAATTGGTTAAAATTTGATGTACAAATTACCAGCATTTCATTGTACAAATTAATTAATTATTAGCAATTATCAATATAGTCAATCCCTTATCCAAATCCTAAAGCAATTATCAGCATTTCATTGTACAAATAAACAGAATATTTTAATGTTTAAATTACATTTGTTATGCAACATTATTAATATATATCACAGGGCTTGAATTTCGAGATGGGATGGCAGGATTCGTGCCCTAAAGAATATTGCGGGTGGAGGAACCCAAAAAATTGTTTTGTTCCAAAACAATTTTTGTGATTGTTTCCAAAAAATCATTTTCCGAAAAAGATTCTTTGTAAAACGACGATCAAGTCTCCGGACCGACCGACAATTTCATGATATTTTCTGCCATCAATCGGCAGATTTCACAATTTCTTCTTACAACAAATTGACAAAATTCATGTCTGCATCTGACCGAAAAATTTTGTGATTTTTCTCCACGACTGACTGACGAATTTCACGATTTTTTCTGGAGACCTATTGGTGAATTTCATAATTTTTTTTTCTTGCGATCAATTGACAAATTTAGCAATTTTATTATGTGACCGATTTGCAAATTTCTCTCTTTGTTCTTGCGACATACTGATGAAAGTAACGATTGTTTTTCTGCATCCAACTGAAAAATTTCGCATTTTTTCTCTGTGACCATCTGAGGAATTTCACGATATCTGCTCATGACGGACTGGCAAATTTTTAGATATTTTTCCGTGATCGATTGATGAATTTTGTGATATTTTCCCTCTACCAATTTCCACAAACTTCAGTTTTTTTACTGGAGACTGGTCGACAAATGTTTTTATTTATTTTCACCATGATTGACGAAATTAGCGATATTTTCTTCTACGACCAATTTACGTATTTTGTGATGTTTTTCTTGTGTGCTCAAATTAGGAAATAACTAAAAGGTCAATAATGGCCACCAGTAGTACTGGGCGATGCATCGATACATCGCGAGATATCGATTTAAATCATAAATTGTCAAACCGATTTCCTGATCTTTGAATTAGCGATGCATCGCAGACATACGATGCATCACACCGGGATCGCAAATGAATGGGAGAGTACAGGGAAGACTGGTTTTGCCGCCAATGTGAATAACCATGTGCATAGCTAGACATCTATGATGTACCAGACCGATGGTAGAGTAAGGGGAGACCGGTTTCTCCTTCAATCGTCGAAGCAGATAAACAACTCAATCCAAAATCCCTACATGCTTCACAGTTTCAAGTCTGTTTTTCTAGATGTATGAAGGCACCACGATGTTCATTTGAGAAAATACGGTGATGCAAAATATACATTTTCCCTAGGCCACATCACTCTGACTCTAAACGTGTGCAATAATATACAGAGCCATTTGATTTTTCATCGTGTATTGACAGGAAAAGAGGATTGGTTCATTAGTTTATTTTGATAGGATAACCCCCCTCCCCCTGTTTAAAAAAATAAAATAAAATATAACAAGTAAATGTATAAATTAAAAGAGGTAAATGTAATAATTTTGCTGGCATCTGAGTTGTGAATAAACCCCAAGACACTTGTAACAAATGTCTAACACCATGATGCATTGTGATATCGTCATTTTACTCTGGCGATACATCACAATGTAGAAATTGAGACATCGTGCAGTCCTAGCCACCAGAGACTGAGCTCTACCAAATTGGTCACTATACAAAATGAGATTACACTTGTGGTGCACATGAAGAAAAAAAAAATTGGTGAACTTCAAAAAAACATATTTAGAAACAAAAAACTAGTTGATTCTCGCAATTCACAGAATGATATATATATATATATATATATATATATATATATATATTCTGCCATGATTGACGAAAGCTCTGATATTTTTTAGATATTTTGCGATTTTTATTTCCTTTGCCCAAAAAAGAAAATTACTAAATGGACAGTAACGGCCACCAGAGGCTGAGCCCTACCAAATTGGCCTGGATTCACTATTAAACAAAATAAGATTAGATCTTGTGGTGCACACGAAGAAGAAAAAAAATTGAAGGAAACTATTTAGAAACAACAAACTAGTTGTTACTTGCAGTTAACAGAAATTAGGACATGACTTTTTGAAATCAACCTTTTCTTGTGTAATAGAAGAAATCAATTGACTATTCCCTTTTCAAACTTTGGATATTGATTTAAAATTCCAATGCATAGACCATAGTTTAATTAACAAAACTACCAGAGATTACAGTCTTGACAATAATTCCATTAAGGATATAATAAAACAAGTTTGTTCAGAAGTGGCATACAATCACTGTAGGATATTGACAATACAATCACAATTTGCATTAGTGATGCAACGAATAGTGGTTTGGCCGAATAACCGAATACCGAATATTCGGCCAAGTTACAGCCGAATATTCGGCCTATTCGGCGGCCGAATAATGAACTTATTTTTGCCTAAAAACAAAATATAGTATGCACTATATGCACAATTCTTGTATATTTCACAATTAAAATGTATTATTTTCTTTTAAAAAATTATTTATATACAATTTTTTAATTTTTGAAAGCATTATTTTACTCTGAAAAAATATTCGGCTATGTTCGGCCTAAAAATTGCCTCAATAATATAATTCAGCCAAAAAAAGAAATCCTTAGCAAAAGTTCCTCATCAGGTACTGTCTAGTTACATTTTAACAGATATTATGTGTGTTGTTGTTACATTTAATGACAAAATTTTAAAAGTACTGGGAAACATAAGTTTCAAGCTTTCAGATGAAATAAAATAAAAAATAAGAAATCTTAATATCTTAAGAAAAACCACTGATAGAAAGGATGAAAGAAATACCCTCTAAAATGGTGGAAAGAGATCATTGTAAACTATATAAAGCTCACAATTAACATTTTTTTTTTCCATCATTATTATTATCATCATTATTTTTTTTCTTAGCTGTCAGCAGATAGAACTATTAAGAAGTGTATAGTGAATGTTTTCAGATTCAGAGGAAGGAAATATCTGTAAGGAAAAGCAAATTACACTCATTGCATTTAACAGTATCTGATGCTCTAACATACCAAAGATCAATAAATGATTTCATTGTTGTAGGTAAAAAAATCATTTACACATTTTAATCATTCGCCATTAGCATGTTCAAGATTAACTGATATACAAATTAATGAGTTAAAAATTCCTAAGAAGAAATTAGTTCAACGTGTGTAGTTCAAACTACTTAAAAGGTGACAGAAACATATAAAAAATATTATTTAACACAACCCTGAGATCTATGAGACATGTTTATGTCACCTTTTAAGTAGTTATAATAAGCATGTTTGTATGTTATAAAGTTTATTAATAACTAGTAAATCTGCAGATCAGGAGCCTCAACGTCATTGTTTTTAGACACACCTTGGTAATATTCAGTTTCCTGCAAACCGCAATTTAAAGTTTTCAAATTATGTAATTATTTATAAGAATAAAAAATACGAAGTTTTCAGACATTAGAAGCATTAAATCAAAAACGTTATGGAAGGATATTTCGAAATTTTCATGAGCTGTTAATTCTGGTATATTTTTTAAATAATAAAGTAGATTTCATCAGGGGGGCTCCGCCCCCCTGAACCCCCCATGGTCTTATTAATTTACATACGTAACTTTTTATTGATTGCGCTAATGGTTAGCGCAAATCTTAGATTACTTTTTACACTTCCGAGCCTTATTTTTCAATACTGATAACACAGAAAATGATTTACATTGACGCAATTATATTAAACGTTTAGGTTTTATGAATGAAAATGTAATTTCCTTTAAAAATAAAATAATTTTCATTCATATTTTCTGAAATGAGGCGGCATTAAGAAGTAACACCCGTCAAAAAACATTTTTTCAGGCAATCTAGTTAATGCTTGGTTTTTAAGGATGAAAATATTTATTTCCCGATACAATGACGTCACTTTCGACAGCGATAATTTTGCGGTGCATAATTTTGATATTTACTATATATTTGCTCTTCAAAAGTTTTTTTTTCGTCATTGAAATTTTCGATTAATTAACATTTCTGTTAGCTGTGTGCAGACGATAAACCATGAGATATTAGTAACATTTTTTTTTTAATAATAAGAATTAATATCATAACACAAACCCCTTTTATTTCAACCTCAAAGCGTATTCGTTTTATTTTTGATATATGAGATCAAATTCACCTTCTTTTCGTATTTTCACTTTATTTCTAATATGAAGGCGCATTCATGACTATCTTTTATTTAATTTTCCTCTCGCACATAAAAATCTTTCAAATCAAAATTAACTGTTCAGGATAAATTTTTATTCCGGGATTGAATTTTCGTGGCAACGGCAAAAAAAAAGAAAAATGATTGTTAAATTTCATAGCAAAATGTCGATTTATTCCTTATGAAAATAATGAACTTTTTAATTTAAAAGAAAAATATTTGAACAAAATAAATAGAACATAGTCTTTCTTTATTTCTGTGGTAAATTCCATCTATATGTAAAGACACAAAGGCATTAATTCGTCCCTTTTGACTTTGATTTAACTTCAAACAATTACACATACTTTCACATTTACGATATTTTTAGGTGTAGTTCGCTGCTAGGTAACAGTTAAAAGATAATAAAAACAATTAAATATGTGCTTAAAAAGAAAATTTATATTAAAAAAAATATTTTATATTATCGAAACACATATATAAAATCCCTCCATAAAAGTTATACACCGAATTTAAAAACTCTGACAAATGTATACACAAAATTTCAAACTACTATGAATAATGTATGGTTCTAATTAGGAAATTTCATCATCCTTATTTTAGCATTTAAATCCTTTAATCATATGAGCCATTTCTTTTCGACAAATAAAAATGGAAAAATCGTCTGAATTGCTATAGGAAAGCATTAAGTCGCAAAATAAAATGTTCTATATATTCCGAATGAATGAACCAAATTTAACCAAAAACTATACAGCTAAATCCGGGGATTTCACCAACATGCATCCTTAATTTTAAGATAATCGGATGCTTTATACGGCAGTTATCGCGGAACAGACAGACAGACTAACGGAAACCAAAACTTTTCGTGTCTCCACAGTAAGCCTTCACTGACGTTTCGGCAACAAGGTGAAAATTTCCTTCACGACACTAGTGTTTAATTAATACAGTGTTTTGACTCTATTGATTAATTTTAAATTTAACAGATTATGTTAGCTTATTACAGATATTTTTTGTACTTATTGATACAGCATAAAATTTTTTTAACATGATTCCTAAGTTAGCCTCTTATATAAAAATGGGTAGATAAAATCCATTCGAGGTATGAAAGTTAATGGAAAAAAAGTGTTTGTTAATTTCAAATAAAATTTTCATTATTACATGATGAATATAAATTGTCAAATTAAAAAGTTATACTGTGTAAATATAAAAACATTTATTAGTATTAGTATTCGGCCAAGGCCGAATAATAGACTTGATATTCGGCCGAAGCCGAATATTCGGCAGACAGGCCGAATGGGCCGAATATTCGTTGCATCTCTAATTTGCATTATTCATGCAAATAAGCTAAAAATTAATGCACATCAGATTTTGCAGTTTTCTAAGATTGTTTAAGACAGCATAACCATGCGTTTCCGATAATTTCTAAAGTTATAAATGTTGCTCTGTGCCGTTTGTCAAAACAGTAATTTGTGAGAGAGGCTAAAGGATGCAAAATGGAATAAAATCTAAATTAAGAAATTCATTTAGCAACCCAATTGTTAATTGCCCATAACCTTAGGTGAAAGTTGAAAAATAGACATGGTATATATAAAGCTTGATTCTGTCCCTTTGTTTTAATAAAAATAAAAATTTTCGATAATTATCTTGAGTTGTTAATTTAAATAATTTCAATGGTATTTTGTCATGTCTGTATAAATGTAATTCTTTAAGTGGCACATAAAAAATAACGGGATTTAAAGATTTTTTTTTCCTTTCCAACAGTTCAACTACCCTGCATTTATAAATGTTGGGTAGGAAACTCTCCTCCTGGGAAAACTTGAATTTCAAGCCCTGATATTCAAAGAGATATAGTTTTTGTAAATTACATTTCAATACATTTAAAATGTATTAATAATGTGCGAAACATGTTTGTAATTTATTGTTCTGAGATGGCATTATATTAAGAAATAATTCACCATATAGCTAAAAACATATCTAGTGCCGGATATCCGAATTGATATCCGGCCGGATATCCGAATCCGGCAGGCAAAGGAGCTTTGGATATCCGGTATCCGATATCCGGCAAAATCAATATCCGGTGCATCCCTACTTTCCAGTCTTCTTATTTCAGTGCTATAGGGAGGACTCCATTGTTTGGTGGAAAGGTATCACTAAATGCAACAGCTTTTTGAGCCTGCTTCAAAACTTGCTCATCTAGCAATGCTTTTGCTATCAAGTCCTACTAGCTCAGCATCAATTAAGAGACAGACTATTTTCTAACGCTTCATACACTCTAAACTCAAAAATCTTTTGGGTGTAAATAAATGTGCTAAACAAGTGGTGTGCTGCAGCATGCTGCGGGGTAAAATTGATCCGGATTATTTAATTGTACAAAATTATTTTCCTCTGGTTGAAAAATCCAAAAAAAAAAAAAAAAAAAATTTTTATTGCAAATAATATATTTTTTAAATTATTAAATTTCAATAAAAGATCACATAAATCATTGACTTATTTAATGTCTGTTTATTGTTAAAATGCTTTAGCGTGTTACATATATATGTTTGGCAGTTTTCGACGGTTTAAACCAGTTTATGACAGTTTTCGATGGTTTAAACCAGTTTATGACAGTTTAAACCAGTTTATGACAGTTTAAACCAGTTTTTGATGCTTGTCATGTCAAAAACCAGTTTTTGACGTCAAAAACCCAACCCTGCTTATACATTTAAGGTAATCTGTTCTCATCCCTCAAGCTTTTTAAATGTTTGTACAAAACAGTTTCCAGATAGATCAGACATTATAGACTTCCGGGTGGGGGATTGCACTTTTGACCATTAAAAACACAAAATCTCAAATCTTCCGAGGGGACATCTCATTGTTCCCGGGAGGAATGTCCTCCCTACCCCCCCTGGTCCACACCCTGAATTTAGCACTGGTGAAGGTCAATGCGTATCCATTTAGAACACACGTTCTCCTTTCTGAATTTTACTTCCTTTCCCTTGGGATTGCACTTCAACTGGAAAGCGTAAACAGAGTTCCTGAGGTTGTCATTCTTGAATTTTGCCTGCTGTTGGGGAAAAAAGTCAGCCGGTTAAAGCGGAATTCCGGTTAAGAGGGATGCTACTGTACTTGAAAATGTGTATTCAATAGCAATAAATGTTATTATGAGAAATCCTTTCAAATGTTGCACTAAATTTATCATTTGAAAATATAAATTTTTATTTGTTTTTTGAGTTAAAATGAGTTTTAACCACTGATGGTCATGATCAGGATGGTTTAAAGTAAAACCGATTTTAACGACTGTTAAAACCAATACAGCCCTGCATATATATACATATATATAAACAGGGTTTACCAAAACGTACCATACCATAACAGCAATTTATTGCTAAGAGTTTTTTTTAACTTTAATAAATAAACTAAAAAATCTGTGCACCAATATACCAAATCTAAGCAATACTTGTGAGTAAAAATGATGTATTTTGAGTAGCTGTAAACATAGATCCTCATTTATTTAATTCTTTGAATATCAGAATTCTATCTAGTTACTGCGATCTAAAATAAATCTAATGTTACTTCTTATGCCCACGACTACATTTAAATAAATCAAGACTTATGATTCACTAAAAACTTTTGAAACATGATTCACATTTTCTGCATAACAAATTTTACAATTCTCAAATCTATATTTTTCACACAAATTTGAAGACCATTTACAGGGGTCTGTTCAGACTTCCTCACAGAGCACTGTTTTTCTGAAATCATAAAGATATTTTGGTTTCTGCCAGGGTATGCAAGGTTTTGGACACAATGATAAAAACCACGGTAAAATCCATGGTTTAAACCGTACTGTCCAAAACCCTTCTGTCTAAAACTTTCCAAAACTATATTTTGTAGTAAAATTGTATTTATCAGAACATGCTAAAAGTTTAAAAAATTGGCAAAAAGATTACAATACAAAAATACCAATTTAATATTAACAACCTAATTGCCCTACATAACAAAGTAATTACATTAAAAAGATATTAAATTTAATGATGTATCATAATTTTAATAGTCATTTAAATAATAGTAGTTAATAGAAGTACAGTAGAACCTCTTTTATCCGAAACTCTTTTAACCGAAACTCTCGGTTAACCGAAATACATTTTTAAAGCTTTATTTATTTATTATTATTATTTTTTACTATTACATTCATTGTGTGCAAAATCTATTTTGGAAGCTTTTTTTTTAAACTATCATATTTCTTGTGTTGCAAGCGGTCCTTTCCGAAATACGAGTGCATATGAATCGATCCCCTTTCCTAGAGTTCCTTTGAATTTAACTTGAGCTCCCATAAGCTGCGGAGTGGAACGAAGAAAACGAACAAATTAGAAATTCTAAATGCTTTGCAAAATGTTTGGCATGACTGGGGCAGCAGAAAGGCTGTGATACTGGTGAATTAATAATATTAAAAAACTTTGTGATAAGACTTCAAAGCAAAGGCAATCGAAACTGCGACAAATAAAATATTTTTTCAAATCCTTGTGATATATGTAAAAGGTACTTAACTTCAAAATTAAAATTCAGGTAATTTATTCTTTTTTCTGTTGCTTTAATTTTATTAAGCACTTGCTATCATAATAAGAAATATTGCATATATTTCTCCTTAATCTTAAAATTGAAGCATTCTCGATTATCCGAAAATTTCGATTTTCCGAAAGAGGGTCGGTTCCAATTACTTCGGATAATCGAGGTTCTACTGTACTAACGATTTTTATGAAGAATACATTCTGATTCTGTTACTGAAAGTCCCGAGAATTGTTACTGGAAATAATTGATAAATGGAGTTTAGGTTCAGCATACTGCTGGCAACTATGTATATGTGTATATTACGAAATAGTATAAATAAAAATAATTGATTTTGTTTGATTATGAGATATTTAGATTTTGACTATTTTTATAGCACTATATTATATGACTATTATTATAACAACACTATTTAACTCTTAAGAAATAGAATGTTCACTAGAATTAGATTAAATTCATAATAAAAATACATATTTAAAAAAATAACTTCTAGATTTTAAATTAAATATTTGTGTTTTCTTTCATTATTCTATAATCTCGAAAAGATAATTTACAATGAAACATTATTTAAAAGAAATTTCTTAGTAACATTTTCTTGCACAAAAATTGAAACAAAAGCAAATCTCCCCTCCCTATACTACATGTGTGGTATTATAAAGAATTTCTTATTATTATAACTCAATTTTAACAGAAACAGAACTTTTTATGTTACACAGATATTAGAAAAATTTGAACTTTTTTTCATTTACCAAAGAATTAAATGGACTGTTAGTAAAATATATTGTGAGATATTTACATTTATTCATATGTTTAATAAGTGTGCAGTGGTTACATGTGGAATGTTGCTTTTTTTAAAGGTTTTGGACACTTTAGTACAGTTTTGGATGCTTTAGTACAGTTTTGGACACTTTAGTACAGTTTTGGACAGTAAAACCCACATGTCCTGTCCAAAACTAGTTTTGGGCATCCAAAACCCCAACCCTGGTTTCTGCAAAATCTAGTCATAATTTTGTGAATTTCAAATTATCATTATATATTCAGGTTTCTTTTTATTTACTTTTCGTTTATCTACATAATAGGTAGTTAGGTGAGCTCAGTTGTTTTATGACAAACGAGGTTTGTTTTAAAATTACTAAATTTGTGAAAAGATTCAGTTTGAGATGGAAAAGTTTTGTGAAGGGTGCTATTTTAAAATAAAAAAAATTGTGAAGGGTCCTGTTTTAAGCTTAAAGAATTTTACAGAGTCTGTTAAAGGACACAAATGTTTTGTAAACAGATCTCTTATTTACTACAATATTAGAAGCAGGGTTGTTAAAAGCCTGGGTTTTTTCAGGTTTTTTGGTGTTATAGGAGGTGGTTCAGAATGTTTGAAAAAGAAAAGTACTTACTACTAAATTTATAGTAGCTAATTGATTACAAATATATAAAATTAATGGCAATAATCAAAATTATGCTTTGCTAGATAAATTGATTATTAGTAATAATTTTAACAATAAAACTATCATTAAAGTACTGTACTAAAACTAGTGCTGAATCAGAACTTTTAAACTAATATTTTGTTAAGGATAAAGTATTTTTATTCATTTTAATTGAAGTGATTGCCTATATATAATAAATATTTTCTCTAGAAAAAGTTAATTTTTGTTCAAAATTGAATTTTGAAACACATTGATTACTGATAGATTGCAAGATTGTTTTTTTTTCTTTTGAATTGTTTGCCTTCCAAAATGTGTTGCTATACTCTTTCTTAAGCATAGTAACATTCCCTTAGCCTGGGGTAAATAGGAATTTTCCATTTTCTCTTTTCAAAGCATTCTTCTCCCCACTTACTGAAAAACTGAAAGGACAATAAGGAAGAATTTTCAAGAACATAACAATATAAACTTCCCTCCCTCCCCTTTGAGTTGTACTGGTCCTCTCCTTCTTATACTTCAGGACAATGAGGAGGAATTTCCAAGAACAGAACAGTGTCATACATCTCCAACTCCCCTTCCATAATCCCTTTTCTTTTAAAACTGGAGTAACTAGTATGAAAGGTTTCTATTGCATTTCAATCTCTCTCTGAAACTGGTCTGAATTTACTTGCACTTTCAGTTGACTAAAAAATATCTCCCAAGTCTTGCTACAGTGACAGTTTCATTTGGCTACTTTGTTTGTTACAAATATATTTTGATTAAATTCAGTTTTTTTTTTGTGTGTGTGTTTTAAATATCAAACTTCTATATAATTTATATAGGTATAGTATAATATATATATTTAACCATGGGAAAAGCAGATGGAAGTGGAAGAAAACAATCTGTTGAGTGGACAATGGTAAATAATAAAAATCAGAAAAACCAACGTTTAAAATGCACAAATAATATATGAAAAGCAGCAAACAGCTGTTTCGAATCTACTAGCGAGATTCTTCTTCAGTGCAAAAGGAACAGCGTGCTAGAAAAAGCAAGGCTGAGCAAAATCATAGACAGAGACGCGCTGGCTTTTATACCCTATGCGGGTGGCGAAGGCGCCGAAACAACCATGAGAGAGAAGCAGTGGAAACGACTGGGTGGACAAGTAGCGACATCTACCGGAGAAGTAGAGAAAAGAAACCAAAAAAGGGGAATTAAATTAACGCTTTCCAAATACTTGGAAAATCTGGAGTACTAGATAAGTCATTCACTAAAGAGTGAGAATTTTTAATGATATGGTAAGCTTCCCCAAAATCAAGATCAAGGTTAGAAGAACATTTTTGGATAATGATGGTTGAGGAAAAATCGAACCTATGTTGAGAAGACCAAGAATGTTGAGCAATTGAAGAAGAATCTCGCTAGTAGATTCGAAACAGCTGTTTGCTGCTTTTCATATATTATTTGTGCATTTTAAACGTTGGTTTTTCTGATTTTTAATATTGTTGTACAAAGGCTTTATTTGCTATTTTTAATGGTAAATAAGCCAACAAACATATACAAAGTGACTTGTAAAAACTGTGATAGTATAATAGGTGCAAAAATTGAACAAATTTGTTCTCATATGAGTAAGTGCAAGAAATTTGAAGCCAATTCCTCTCATCTGTGTAATAGTGATAATGATGAACTTTCATTAATTGCTGATAGATTTATTTCAAGGAAAAGGAAATCTGAAGATAGCATTCTTGAGGCCACTGATTCTGATGGTCTAGATGTTGATATTCTTCAGCCATCAAAACCAAAGCGCCAAAGATCAATGGGCGAGTATGCAATTAAAACATCAGATCATCAAAAGAAAATTCTTGATCAGAAAATATCAGAATTTTTTTATGCTAATAATATAGCTTTTAATGTGACTGATAGTTATGCATTTAAAGAAATGATTAGTGCTTTGCGTCCGGGGTATGTTCCTCCTAACAGACAAAGGTTAGCTGGACAATTATTGGATGAGGCTAACAAGTCAGTTTATTTGCTAATGGAAGATAAATTAACAAATGCCGTTATTACTTTAATGTTGGATGGGTGGTCCAACACAAGTAATGATTTCATTATTGCAGTAAGTATTCATACTGGCAAAAGTGCACATTTGTTGGATGCTATAGATTGTGGATCCGAAAAGAAAACTGCTAAATTTTGTGCAGAAATAGCTGAAAAGGTTATTAGTGAATTTAAACAAAAGTATGATAAAAATATATTTGCTGTATGCTGCGATAATGAAAATAAAATCAAGAAATTTCGAGATATGATAACTGAAAAACATCCGCATATTCTAGCCTTTGGTTGCTCAGCACATTATATGAACCTTGTTGGTTGTTGCCAATGAAATCACTCCTAAAAGTTTGATGAAATATGTAGTTGAAATTCAAAAAATTTTCAGGAACCACAATAGACCACATGGGTGGTTGATTGAGAAAAAAGGGCACAAACCGCAACTGCCCAATGAAACAAGATAGAATTCTGAAGAAGCTTGCCTTTCATCGTTCATATTCAACTATCAGAAATATATAGAAATATCAATTGAACATAAAGATGATATTTTAACTTTTTTGGATAACAAAGGGTTATATCGAGAGTGTGTAAACCTTCAGGCACAGTTATCTGTTATTGCTAAAGCACTTGATAAGTTGCAAACTGATAGTTGTACTCTTGGGCAAACAGTAGAAATTTGGCTTGATGTAATGGAAAGTAAAGAACTGTCTTCATATAAAGATTGCATAAAACATCGATTTGAAGAAGCTCTTACTCATTTCACTTTATATGAACACTACTTTATATGCCTTACAAGGAAAAAGATTGACACGGCAGCAAGAAAATTTAGTTGAACAGCTTATAGAAAAATTGAATCCTGCTTTTGATGTCTCTTTCAAGATGTTCCAAATAAAAGATACTGATTATTATCCAGAATCTGTTTTCTCAAAGTGTCATTGAATCCATTGAAGCCAAAAAGTGGTGGAAATTGATGGGTTGTAAATCTGAAAAAAAAAAATAAGCTTCTAAATACAGATTTTTGCAAATTTTTAGAAGACCTCCACACTACTACATCAGCATCAGCATCAATCGAAATAATTTTTTCTACTTTTGGTCTGGTGTGGTCCAAACTCAGAAATAAACTTGGTTGCGAAAAAGCAAAAAAATTAGTAAAAGTGTATAAATATTTAAAGTCAAAAGGTGTTGAGACAGAATGGTGATTGAGATAAATGAAATTGTTTTTTATTGAGTAAATGTGAATAAATTAATGATTATTTGATCAGTTTGTGTTGTTATTAAATTAAGTTGCTGTGGTAGTTTATATTTAATTAAGCTAAGCAAAGTTTTATACAATTGAAACTGGATATAACAAAATTCATTGTACTGGGAAAAAATATTTTTTGTAAAGTAAGTATTTTTTATTATTACTAATTAATAGAATAAACCAAGTAATTCTACATGTCTACATAATTAGGATTCTCAGCATATATGGTATTTTGTTATGAGTTTCCATTGTATAACATAAAATGGATTAGGGTAGATGTGCCAGTAATGGACACCCTTTGATGTTTATGGTTCATAAAAAAATAACTAATAAATATTTAGCTTTAATTATTTTTTTTTATAATTCCCCCTTGTATGTTTCATAAAAGTATGTTATTATTGACACTTTTAATCAAACCAATCAGGAAGCAGAAAATAATGTTTCAAAGTTTTGCTGTTTTCCTGTGAAAATCTTAATGAAGAGGTTAAGAGCTGGCTTCATTTAATTAATTTATATATTATTTATTTTCTTGCAAAATTTGAATGTTTTTGTTTGAGTAGCAATAGAAAACTTTGAATTTTATATACTAATGGCTATTTACAAAATTTCATTTCTTTTTAAGGTTTTAAGAGGGGGTGTCCATTACTGGGATGGTTAATTATTCATTTTCCAGTAATGGACACCCCATGTAGACATTGCTAAAAATGCAATTTTAGTAATATTTATAATGCATAAAATACTTTGGCTTAACTGCAAACCTAAATAATTGAATTTAATTTTTAAATTATACTTACCAAAATGTAATAACACCAAAACTTTTATAAATAGCTGCTTTTAAGTTATTTTATGTGATTAATAAAATTTTGATATTTTATTTTATTTATTGTTATTTTTTTTATGTAGTACATATTTATACCTCACATATATTATAATCTGGCAATCAAACCAGCAAGGAAGCAGAATATATTGTTTAAGAGCACAGTCAAAGATGGGCTCATAGGGCTTAATCCCTCTCTATTTAAATAAAAACAATTAAGTTACAGAAGCTATTAAAAATCCATTTTCTGTCTTAAATGTTTCCTTATTAAAAAAAAAAAAAGTAATACTATTAATGAAAGTTATAGGTAATATTCATGAAACTAATAAATCGGCAGATCAGTGGCCTCAAACATCAATTCTACAGTTTTACTTTGAAATTATTTTATTTAGTATTTAAAATATTCAACTCACAATATCATTTCTTTCATATTTGTAATATTAATTATTATAAATGATATATCAAGTAATCTCTGGAAGATTGTTAAAAATAGTGACACAAAACTAAACATTATTATTCCCAAACATTTTTTTTTTTTTTTTTACCTTTTAAATCCACCACTGTTTCAATAATTTGATAGCTGTAATTGTCTGATATTTAGTATTTTAAACTATCCATTTAAAATAATTAAAACATCGATCTTCTGATAATTACAATAATTGATGCAAACAGTAAATGATTATCACAAATATTTTATTAATTACTGGTATCCTAATTGTTAAATTTATTTAAAAATAACTATTTTGTTTCATTAGTATGTATTCATTAAATTCTGGTTCTAAATACAGTCATAAAAACAATTATATTTATTACTTTTTATGGGGTGTCCATTACTGGAACAGAGGGTGTCCACTACTGGGCCAGAAGGTGTCCATTACTGGGCTTTTGGGTGTTTTGATATATTTCTGTTATTTAAAATTAAATTTCTATTCATATGGGGAAATGAGGCTATAAGAATGGTTAAATATTGTTGATAGATTAATATAATATTGAAAAAACTGGAATATAATAATTATAACTATTAATAAAAAAATAATTTTTAAAGAAATTCCTTAAGGGTGTCCATTACTGGCACATCTACCCTATATATCAAAGTATTTTTTTAATCTAAAAAACTTTGTTTATGTTTGTGATAGTCACGACACATACTTACAGAAAATTAAGTAACAATTATTTCTTTTAAAAATTGTCATGGGTATAATTGGGACATTATTTTCCTTGTGGTATGGGGGTTATGGTGATAAATTTTATGAGTGGTGTACTGATATTAAGAAATATATTACAATATATATGTAATATAAATATATTATATGCAATTTAAAGTTGAAAAAAACCACTTGGGTTTTTTCAGAAAAAACCCACCCGGGTTTTTTGGGTCGGGCAAAATCATAACAACCCTGATTAGAAGTCAAATTTAGTTACAAAGTTTCCAAAAAGTTAGAAATGGAATGGTTAGATGTGAACGAAACTAAAAATATTGAATAAATTTAAAACATAGAATAAATTATGTCCTAATACTAAAAAAAGGTCGATGAAATATATTTTTACAAAATGAATGAATATTTCACAATAGAGAGAATGTAAAATTTCACTTTGTTGTCTCACCATTCAAAACTAAGCACTAAATAAGGCTAAACTTATACATTTGTGAGATATTCAAAACAATAGTAATATTGTGCTGTCCTCTAAAAATAACCCACTTTTTTAATTTTTCTCTATATAAAATTTAATAAAAAATACAAAACAATTTGAAGTAGCTACATTTTCCCAGCTTGTTCTGACTAAGATTTTAATGCATAGTATTTTTGATTTTGTCAATATATTACAAAATGGCAGTCAATTAAAGAAGAATTTGAAAAAAAACCCACTTTTTCCTAAAAATAACCCATGTTACCTAAAAAAAACCCACATGTAAAAACACTTCTAGAAACCAAAATATTAGACAGCAAAATATTTTTTTCATTATTAATTATTTTTAAAACACAATTCTGCAAAAAAAAAAGTTTTTTGTTTTTTTGCAATCAAATCCAAAGGGGCAACTTAATCACACAAGTTTAAATTAATCTTTTTTCAGAAAGTAGAAATGCCTGAAATTGGCACTGTGTTGTTCAGAAACTACAGAAATGTTCAATTTTTTGGTAAACATAAAAGATCTTTCAGAAAATAATGTCAAAGTTGCCGTTTTGAACCAAATTTCCTGACAAAAGGAGAAAAAACACCCAAAGAGAGGCGAAAAACTAGTCGTCATGGTACCCAAAATCGCTTGTAACTCTATAAGTAATTTATCAAAAACGTAAAACTCATTTCGATTCCAAATCGCTTAGTCAGCCCTGTCAATTTTGTACCTTTATGTTTAAAAATGAGTAAATGTGTCAGAAAGTTTCGTCCTTGTTGAACAGTGAACTTGAGAATCGCCTAATAAAATTTGCATAAAAAAGCAAAATAATGATTAAAATAAAATAAGCTTGTAAGCATTAAAACAATGTATGATATAAAAGTAAAAGGATATCTTTGTGCACATAAAAAAAGTGGACGGGTTTTATTTTTGCAAAAACAAAGAGGCGGGGGTAGGTATGACATAACTTGTACAAATTCTTAGAAATGCAAAATTTGCAAATTTATTGTGTTTTTTCCCTTAATTAATATTTTAAAGAAAAAATATATGCTCCACCATTTATTTATATATATATATATATATATAAGTGGGGTTTTTTTTTAGTTCCCGCATGGGTTTTTTTTACATCTGTTTTCAAAAGGTCACAAACTGAGCCAAACATAATATAATCAGCTGAAAATGGTGCATTTTATTCACATATTAATAGTTTAACATAAAAATATCTAAAAACTGATGTACATCATTGTAACATGTCGTATTATAACAAGAAAAACTGAAAATGAAGCTCTTTTTTTTTTTTTTTTTTTTTGGCTAGAATTCTGTATTATTAGCTTATTTTAAAAAAATTAAATAAACACTTTTAAAGTAATTTTAAATAATTTTATTATTGTAAATGGCATATAGAAACAGGACAAAAAGAAAATTTTACTTCAGTGATTTTTTTGATGAAGTTCTAGGGTGGGTTTTTTTTAGGATACATTTTCCTGTGGGTTTTTTTTAGAGGACAGCACTATATTTAGATTGGCCTCTGACAGACCAGATTGTACCTGTAATTACTATGTAAGGTCTATAATAGATCAAAAGAACTTTAAAATGAATAGATAAATAATAGCTAAAAGGATATAACAAAATAAATTTACATTATATAAATGATTAATCCACCATCTAAGCAAGTATACAAATAAATTCCCGATACTCAACTCATGTTATTTGAGAATAATGCTTTTGTGGTATATAATTACCTTATCATTGCATTTTTCTGTATGATCACAGACATTACTTGATTGCCGAGCTTTTTCATTAAATCGCTTTCTTAGTCGTCCCATTTTGCTAGCAATATTGTTTATTATAAATACCACATCCACGTGCATTCAAGCCATTGAAAGATTTTTGTTTATATACAAATATTTTGTTGGTTGGTTGGTTGCTTGGTGGATAAAAAAAGATGTTCTTTGCTTAAGCTGTGCGTTTCGAAATGTTACACGCTTCGAAACGCTTTTCGCAAATATTGAGCTGAATAACTTTTTTGTATTGAAGCTGAGAAAAATCGATACGATATAATCGAACAAATTTATTGCTTTAATTCGAATCGTAGTTATGTTTTCGTTTATATTTTACGTGTACTTAAATGGGTGGCAAGTGTACCGAAAAATAGTTAATTAACCTACACTTTAAGGACAAATCATTAAGCTATAGATCAGGCTTTGTAAAGCTATGAATAATGATTATACACCGACAAAAAAGGATGTGAAATAGTAATTTATTTTACTCAAAATGTCTAACGATAATAGTAACAATATCGTAGACTATGAAGAGGTTTTGCGAGTTTTATCCGATTCCTTTCAAGAACACTGGAAAGACAATCCGGATGTCTTAGTTTACCTTTCTGAATTGGGAGCTCTTGGACTGCATCAATTAGTTCAAGAGCCCGACCGATTAGCCGAAGAGAAAATCTCTCTTTTAGAGCAGACTCAAGATCTTGCATTTCACAATTACAAGACTTTCATTCAAGCAGCTGAATGCTCTCAAAAAATTTTTCAAGATTTTAATATCATTGAATCTAGATTGGACTCTCTTGTAAATAAACTTCCAGAATTTAAGACAAAATGTTCTGAATTCGGTAAAGAAGCCCAGCAGATTAGTACAAGATGGAAACAAGCCTCTTCTACTCTTGCAAAGCATCAACATTTATTAGAATTTTTGGAAATGCCGCAATTGATGGATAATTATGTGAAAGCGGGGTATTATGATGAAGCTTTAGAATTAGCATCTTATGTTAAAAGATTAGAAAGAAAACATGCTGATATACCTCTGATTAAAAGTATAATTAATGATATACAATTAGCAGCAAATACCATGTTAATGCAGCTGTTAGCTAAACTTCAAACCAATATTCAGTTACCAGAATGTTTAAAAATTGTTGGATATCTTCGTCGAATGGATGTTTTTAATGAAACAGAGCTGCGAATTAAGTTTTTACAAGCAAGAGATACATGGTTCAACAAAGTTATACATGAAATTGATAACAGCGATGCATACCAACATGTAATTAAAGTAATTGAAAATAGTAGAATTCATTTATTTGATATAATTACTCAGTACCGTGCAATTTTTTCTGATGATGATCCAATGTTACTGGTGCATGATTCTTCAAAAAATAACTGTGCGATTTTCCATAGTTGGATGACTATGAAAATATCTTGGTTCTTGCATACTTTAGAAAATGATATACGTTTAAATTTAGGTGGAAGAATAGACTCTGTGTTTGCTCAGTGCATGTATTTCGGATTATCATTTAGTCGTGTAAATATAGACTTCCGTCCTCTTCTTATTCCTATTTTCCAAAATGCAGTAATTAATAAATTTCAAACAGATGTAGAATTATCGACACAAAAATTTGAAAAAACTATTACAGTATATATATTTTCTTCATTTACAAATACTGCAATACTAGTGCCTACTTTATCTGAAGATTCTTTGCAGCCACCTAATTGCCTTTTAGATTTTCATCCTTTAGCACAGTATTGCAATGATATTATCAATGCATTGAATGATTTAAAACTTTGTTGTTCCTTTTCGCTGTTAACAGATATTATTAAAATAATAACAGTTTCACTAGAAAGGCTTGTAAAAGTATTAGTTGATATTTATTACAAGAGGATGCTCTCAACCAGTGAACAAGAAAGTAAACATTTTATTAGATTTTGTTTTTTGTTATCCACAGAATTAATTCCTCATTTCAATAAATGTTTATCTGCAATTTTTGTACCTGAAGATATTTCACAAGTATTAGGAATTACTTCAATGGAATTTAAGAAATTTGAGCATTTGTGTAAGTTAAATCCTAAAATAATAACCAAATCTCTTGAAACTATACTGCCTACAAAGGAAAATGATAATGAAGAAACAGACATTGGATTAGTTATTAATTTCAATAGAAATGACAATCCGATATCTTCAGATGTTCAAAACATATCATCAACTGTTGGAGAAAATAAAGAATTTACTGCAGATGCTGAAAGAGATAATGAAAGCCTTAACGATACAAGCCAGACTGTTTTAGCGTCTATTAGAGATGATCAAAATTTATTAACTGATGTAAATAAAGGACAAAAAGAAGAAAGTGAAAGCTTTAGAAATAAAAATGAAACTATTTCAACCTTAACTAAAGATATAAATATAGAAAAAAGTGCCGATTCGTTAATTATTTCGGAAAGTGATAATGCTGCTGTAACTAATGAATTGCCGGAAAATTTACAAAATTTAAATATTGATCTTCATTCGAATCCTGATACTAATGAAGAATCAAGTACTGTAGTGAATGAACAAATTACAGAAGATACTGTCAAATAATCAAACTGAGATTAGTTTTAACATTATATAATGTATGATTAGTAATTTTGTTTTCTTGCTTATTAAAGATTGTTTATATACATTTATTCAGATTTATATATCTCTGTTTGTTTCCATTCTTATTATATGTTTTTAAAAATATATTTAAATTTTGTCAGAGAAAATTAAAAAATAACAAGTTCATCATATTGGCTCATTTATTTGCATCTATTCTTTTTATAACCTGATTTTTTTTAAGCATGGAGAACAGCAAAATGAAATAAAAAGAATAATAAGTCTTTCATATGCTGCTCTAATTCTGATTGTTTTCTGAATGATTAACATGTTGCTATAGTTTGAAATAGTTAGAATTAGATCATGAGTTCATCACTTCATGGTTTTCAAATTAAAACTCACAACTTTCTGATATAATGGACTCACTTTTATTCTTAAATGCACGAAATTGGCAGGTATTTGAGTTGCATTTAAAAAAAATATAATAGTGTTTCTCTTTTTTCTTATAAAAAATAAGGACTTTTCAGAAAAAGGTGTTAACATTTATAATCTGATTTTAGGAAAATGACAGTCAATGAAAGATAGTCATAGAGAGACAATCAATTATAACTTAACCACTTCACTGGCGGCAGGTATGAGAAACAGTGCTTTTACCCCCGACTTATCTCGGGGCAAACGGTGAAGTGGTTAAAATTAGGGATTGACCGAAGCAGCAATTTTGCCGAATACCGAAGCTTCGGTCGAAGTGTACGCCGAATATTCGGTATTCGGCGACCGAATACTTCAAAATTTTTAATACGTATTTTTGCATATATTAACTTTTTTAATAAACTTGAATTGAAATGAAATTCTCAATAATTTAATTCAGTTACATTTTTATTCTTAAATCTAATTAACAAAAAATTTAATGACTTCTTTCCACTCACAAATTTATTAACCCATCACTTTTTATTATTTTATCACTAGTCACTACCCAAAAATAACCTATGAAAGTATTAAACTATGCAGGCTGTAATTAAGGATAAGGACTACCAGAAAAACAAAAGTTCATTCAAATAAAAAGAAACAATGTTGTTATTAAGCTGATTTACCGATTGTCTAATTATAAACATATTGAATAGGAATGTTCTCAAAATACAAAAAGTATCATATCAATTTGTACATTTAACTATTTTCTATCAAATTATTGATAGATATTTATATTTTGATTAATATTTTAACACTGTGGTGATGAACATTACAAATTTGAACGATTTTGATATAACGGTTATAAAAGCTATAGATAAGCATTGGAGTATACTTATTGGATGTGTGTATTTTCTTTAATAACCTTAGATATACAGATATGAACTCTAATATACTTATTTGATGTGTATATTAAAGAAAATACATATTAAATAAATTTAAATTTAAAAAAAACTAATGTAGAAGTCATTAAAATTAAATGATAAGGGATGCACTTCCTTACTTTTTTCTTCTTCTCTAGTTGGCAGTTGTTTTGATTTTACCCCTATGTAGACTATTTTAGGATTGAAAAGTTTTTTTTAAATAAAAAATGGCCTTTGACTTGTTTTTTTGTAGTGCAAGCTGAATTCTGAACTCATGCACATAATATTAAACCTCATTGTTTAGCCTATTCTACTGCTAAGTAAAAGAGAATTCTTCTAATTCTAAAAAAATACTTATCTGCAATTATTCGGCCGAATACTTAAAAGTATTCGGCCGGAGCCGAATATTCGGTTTACATGCCGAACCACCGAATACCGAATCAACTATTCGGTATTCGGTCAATCCCTAGTTAAAATGTAAATACAGTCGGCTCTTGTTAATTCGAAATCGGATAAATCGAATCTTCGCTTAATTCGAACTAAACATGAAATTTTCAATGGCAGAATAACGTTAAAAATTTTCATTTATTCGAACTCATTTTCTCTTGACTTCGTTTAATTCGAACTAACGAAAATTCCATTTTTTTACTTTTTCACGGATTTTGGATCCTTGAAATAACTTTCTTTCTTTCATTTTTGACAGAATTATTCTGAACTACACTGCTCAAAACAATTAAAGGATATTTGAAGTTTTATATAAAATAAAAATATAAACGAATTTTTTTTGCCGAAAATAGAAGAAGAGAATCACAAATGCAAACTTTTCTGGTTTTCAAACTGTGGAGTATGCAAATTTTGAGTTCGACGTCAAAAACGTCGCTTCAGCGGCAGCGAATGAAATTTGACTTTCAACTGGATAAAAGAGAATGAAGACAAGGATGATCGGCATTCAGTGATTGCTTTGTTTCGATGAGTACGATGTCACAGCGAAGTCATTTGACAGATTCAGAAGCTTTGAGAATTGTTTGTAGGTTAGAAGGGGGCCAAACTCAAGTTGAAGTAGCGCAAGCCATTGGAGTGTCACAAAGTGTCATTTCCAGGATCTGGAACCGTTTTTTGGAGAGTGGATGTGCAGGCCGAAGACCAGGGCAAGGTCGTAGACGGGCAACAACGCCCAATGAAGATCGGTATTTAGTGTTAACAGCTCGGAGACACCGAACCATGAACGCTACTCTTCTCCAACAACACCTTCGCTCGGCTACAGGCACCACGATTTCAACTCAGACTGTCCGAAACCGGCTCCATGCTGTAGGTCTGTATGCTCGCCGATGGTATGCGTTAGATTAACATCAAGGCATCGTCGCGACCGCAGGGAGGGGGCAACCGAGCATGTAAACTGGAGGAGAAATGAATGGAGCAATATTCTGTTTTCTGACGAGTCCCGTTTTTCTGTGCATCCGAATAATAGGCGTATTTTCATCTGGAGGGACCGTGGCAGTAGGAATAATCCTGCGTTCGTGCACGAAAGTGTCAGATTTGGCGGTGGAGGAGTGTTGGTGTATGGTGGCATCTCCATTGACGGGCGCACTGACCTCTACATCATTCGAGATGGAGCTCTGACTGGTCGCCGATATAGGGATGAGATCCTCAGACCTATTGTAGTCCCTTACGCTGCAGCAATCGGAGATAACTTCATTTTAATGGACAATAACTGCAGGCCACATCGTGCAAACCTGGTGGAGGATTTCCTTTTCGAGGAAGGAATCGTTCGAACGGAATGGCCAGCGTGTTCTCCAGACATGAATCCAATCGAGCACGTTTGGGACGCTCTAGGAAGACGAGTTTCTGGCCGCCAACAACCCCCACAAACTCTCCAAGAACTGGAAAGAGCTCTTCTGGAAGAGTGGGGCAGAATATCCCAACTCGTCATTAATAGCCTCATTGAGTCCATGCCTCAAAGGTGTTCAACGTTGCTGGCTGCCCGTGGAAACCATACCCCCTACTGAAAATGATTTTCTTTGAAGAAAACACCTTTTCTTATTCTTTTATTCTCATATGCACAAATTGTGTTTTTTTCCTTTAGTACACAAATGCGCAATAAAATGCATTTTTTCTGCCAAACATGTGTAATTTATTCTCATATAACCTACTATGTCTGTCGACCATGTATCAATCAGCTAAACAGTTTACCAGATACAAAATCCACCTAAAACTGCAATATCCTTTAATTGTTTTGAGCAGTGTAGTATACATATAATCCCATGCATTTGATATCCGCTTTCTTAGTGCCCTGTCTGTCCATCAATGACACCTCCACCCCTTCTTCCATTGTGCTTCTTTCTAATCTTTTCTCTAGGATTTGACTCAGTGACATTCCGAGAGGTCCACATCGTAGACATCTGTTAAAGATAGGGGAAACCTCTTTTCAAAAGTCAAAAATGAATAGGACTAAGCAAACAACAATTGATAAATTTTGTCATAGTGATGATAAATAGTGTAAATATTTTCTTAAATGTTCGTATAATTTCAGGCAAGAATACATAGTACAATTAATAAAAATTTTAAAATACAGTTGTTTTATACTGTACGAGGGTGGTTCAATAATTATTGTCCTGAGTGTGTATAAAATATTTGTACTGCGATGGTTGATGTGGAATATTGAAGTCTATTGTCTTAGATGCCTATATGCTCAATTTCAGACCCGTAGCTGCTATATTAACTAATATTTTTTGTTTTAGGTGTGAGAGGTGGAACATAGCTTGAAAGGGGGGAAGGCTGGAATGGAGCCGGACCTGAAGCAGCTCTGTGATAGATTTGTGACCTGTGGATGAACGTCACTACATCACCATGATCCCGAGTCCAAACGACAGTAGCTACGTCTCATTCTCTGTCATCCCCCCCCCCCCCTTTCAAGCTAGGTGCGAATTCTTATACCAAAAAGGAAAAAAAAATATGTTAATATAGCAGCTACAGTTCTGAAATTGAGCATATAGGCATCTAAGACATTAGGCTTCAATATTCCACATCAACCATCGCAGTACAAATATTTTATACACCTCCGGGACAATAATTATTGAACCACCCTCATATTACTAATTTTTATGTTTTATTTATATTCTTTTAATATTAATAATTAGTTTATGTATTTATAACTTTTAATTTAATATTAAGTCATATTCTAACGATAACAGCCGAAATAAATTAAAAAAATATTATAACATTATTTCCTTTGCAATAGCATCCCTTTAAATATGTTTTTTCTCTCATACTTTTCATAATTCGAACTCTGGATAATTCGAACATTTCTTGTGGACCCGACGAGTTCAAATTAATGAGAGCCGACTGTACATTTATTAAATATATATATATATATATGATATATAATTCCAGGGCACTTGAATAGTAATAATACACATAAATTTTGTGCTTTTACATATGAAAATGACAAGATGTATAAAGTTTTGTTCCTTATTCTTATTTTTGTAATGAAAGTAATACTTAAATTTTTTTACCGTTTTTTTGGTAGGGAAGAGTGAGAAAAAAAGCTCCAAATAAAATTTTTTTTTCTCCATTCAGGATCTTAGCAGATTTAAAAAGTCACTTAAAGGTGTCTCTCTATTCTAAAAAAAAAGTAACTGTCGCTGCTATAAATGAATTTTTTGTGATCAGGGGTGGACTTCCTCGCCTAATACAAATATGAAAATTTGTATTTTTATAAAGAGAAATCTTTGATAAATTATTCTGAAGAAGACAGTTTTTAAATCGGAGAATTATTTTACCTATTATTTAATGTTGAAGTCTATCATACAAACTTTTTTGAAGGAATTATTTTGACAAATAATTATGAATAGCAATTTCATCATCTTTTGCAGGGACATACATTGACAAGCTTGCAGTGGACAATCATTTTTTTAACTTGACTAATTTTTTAAAGTTTATTATTTTCCAATTTTTTATTCAAAATTTCATTATCTGGATAGAGATATATTTCATATTTTGAAAAAGTCATTTTTTTACCTATTACTACATTTTAAAACTACGCAAATAATATTTCCTTTCAATTAAAAAATGCATTTACAAGTGAATATTAAAAACAGAAAGAAAACTTAAAAATTATAATTAAATAATCATGTATTAAAAGCAGTAAATGGGGAAAATTACATAATGTTTAATATGCCAAATAATATTGCCAAACAGTTTCAATTTAAAAATATACTTTCACGAGAGATTTATTTCATATTTCAAAAAAGTATTTTCACTTATTTTTTCCAAATTTAAAAAAGTACAAATAATATTTTTTCCTTTCAATAAAAAAATGTATTTTTACGTGAATATTAAAAAGCGAACAAAAACTTTGGTGAAAATTAAGTCTTATTTATTCAAAACAATTTTCTTATAGTGTTGTTATAAAATTCTAGGAGGCAGTGATATTGTTTACTTAGCCATTTTATACAAGCTAATTTTCAAATGTTTAGTTGATCTTATTTAATAAATCACAAAAACAAATGTTATCTGTCGTGGCAATATTTGATTCAACCTTAAGAATAAAAAAATCCCTCAATCAAAAGGAAATGAATCAACCTGATTACAGAAGATCGCCACTGGTCGTTTAATTATAATTCAATCTTCCATAATCTTAAACAGAGCAAATTAGTGTGTTTTTATAGCCTGCAGTGTCTGAACAGGGTTGACAGGCATAGTTTGTAGGGTACAGAGCCCTTAGTTCGTAAAAAAAAAAATTAAAAACTTTCTGCAGATTTATGGACTTATTCTTTTAACGTAAAAGCATGACACTTGCAGGGATGAATATTAAAATGATTTGGAATTGAATAAATTTTTTTTTTTCAATAAATGAATTACATTTTGAGTTATTATAAGTGATTGTTGTCTCATAAAGACCTTTAATCCTTTCAAGGACGGTGTCCTTATAAAGGATACCTAATTTTAATTCCAAAACCAGGGTTGTTTGGTTTAAACCAAATGTTTTTTTTTTTTTTTTTTTTTTTTTTTTTTTTAAACCATGATGGTTTTTTTTTCAGCTGTGTTTTTTCTCTTTTTCCCTAATGTTTTCATTTATTTTACACAATATTGAAAAATGCAAGATCCAAGTTATGCAGAAGCTACAAGCAAAACTTTAGAAAAATGATGAATTAATAAACTTGTAAAGTGACAAACATTTTTAGTCAATCAAACTTTTCTTATAAACTTTAAATCTACACTAGCTAATTTTTCTAAAATTAGCTGAGGAAAAAAAAAAAAAAAAAAAAGTAGTTAGTTTTCTGTCTTCATCTTTTCCAAGCCTCTTATTTTTTAAAATAGCCAAAATGGTAGATGAGAGCTAAAAATAACTTTTACTACTTAGATTGCTTGATTAGTTAAGATTTACTAAGGATTACATTATGCCTCAATGAGGATATAATCATAAGAAATTCTCTCCATTGGTTACTCTGTGTTCTGTATGCTAATGAATGATTGGCTGTGAGTTTTCTTTGTTGTATCATGGCTATTGGGTTTAGTAAGCCTTTGTTTTTCTTGCATTCCTACATGGGATTGGGGTTTTGCATTATAATTTTATTCTGTAACCAGCAGGGTTGGCATGGTTTAAATCAGTTGGTTAACCAACTGGTTTTTTAGAAAAAATCTAATATAATATTTTCTCATTTTTGTAATTTAAGTGTTTCAAATTATTGGATATAAATAATTTCTACTTTTAACCAGGGATGTAGTGGAGGGTATACACAGGTATACAACGTATACCTTCTGAATTTTTTTAAGAAGCTCCGTATACCCTCTGTTTCTCAAATAAAGCTATAGCGTATACCCTAGCCATGAACGTTTAAGACTCTAGTGTTGAACCCTCTGCCTATAGAGTATACTCTCTGCATTTTTTACGACTACAGTCTTATCCCAGCAGTCACCGTGAGACATAGTGCAAGTCTAGATTAATTTGTATGCATGTAGAATGCAAATTGCATGTGTTGATGAATATATCTGAAGCTCTAAAGAGAAAATTTAAAACATGTGAATTTAGCAAAGATAAAATAGACTAAAAATATCCAATATTTTGGTATTTTTATTAATTTGGTATTTATTAATATTTTCATTTGGGAAAATGCAGATTATTTACAATTAATAACATAAAATGACCTTTAAGATTTCAGTCAAGCTGTAAAAGAAAATTTTCTTGATTGGGGAGATTATCTTTTAAGACTGTTCTCAACTGCTCTACTCAACAAGCGCAAAACGCTTTGACACATTTACAAATTAATTTTTTAACGGAAAGATATAAAATTGGAAGGCCTGACTATGGAAGTGATTTGGAATCGAACTGTGTTTTCAATTTTTGATAAGTAAATTACCTATTGAGTTATAGGCAATTTTGATCATGTGTCAAAGATGTTTGTAACCTTCTTTGAGTGGTTATTTTTCTTTCATGAGGAAATTCGGTTCAAAACGCCCACTTTGACAATATTTTCTGAAAGATCTATTGCATTTGCAAAAATATGGAAAACACAGTTCCATTACATAGTATCTGAACAACAGCATCTGCTAGTTTCATGCATTTCCGAACAAAAATGTATTAAAACTTATGTCATAAAGTTGCCCTTTAGGATTTGAGAACAGCCTTAAGAATAAAAAACTCAAAATATGAAGTCGAATAAGAGGACATTGAAAAATTGAGTGCTAGCAAAGTACCTGTATGCTTTTAACTACAATATGCAATAAGATATATTTAAATCGTCTATTGCATTATCGAATCCACTATTTAGATCTGACAAAAAAAATAGGAGAAAATCGAGATAAGATTCACTTGAGACATAATAGAAAAAAGTCTCATAAAAAGGCTTAAAAAGGTATAGTATTAATTTTTAGTTTAGACATTTAAAAGTAATATGTATTATAACATAGCTTAGAAAAAAGTCTGTGTATTAAGTCTGATGGCTATTTAAATGTTTTAGTGGATGACAACTTTTATAAATCTATTTTCCATTTTAAGATCAATGTTTTCAGTAGTCTAAACAGCTGGTAAATAGGTATTTCTGTTTATTTTACTGTCGCCCTTTTTTTTTTACCGGGCAGTTTCTGAGAAGTGTCAAATGACAATATACAATACTTCTTGGAACGTTTAAAGACTCTACTGCTAAATTCAAATCATTTCAGGAATTCTTTATAAAAAGCTTACTTTTAATAAAAGATAATAATTGTCCATGTAGTGTTCTAACAGAAAAATCAGATAGCAAGTATTTCAAAGAAATTATTTTGAATAGCCATGTGAAAATATATTGTATTTATGAAACTATACAATATATTTATTTATAGTACTATAGTAATCAAAAGATTGTTTATTAAGATTTTCAAGGTATCAATGTTCCACTATGTAGAGCATTTTATTCATGGAACATAAGACATAGATTTTACTAAAAATGTTTAAATTATTTCAATTTTCTACATAATTACTGTAATTATTCAAGTTAAATTATTTTTAAATGAAGTTATAATACTTATATATCCAACAATGTTTATTTTTATCAATAAATATGCATGTATATGTAATAGGAAAATATATGTAAAAAAACCTGGTTTAAACAAAAAAAAACCCCAGGTTTTTTGGGGTTTTTTACCAACCCTGTCCAAAACTGACAAACGGCACCAAGAATATTTAATTAAAATTTTCCTTTTATAATGCACGTGAAAATAAGCAAGTTCATGTTTTCTAATGACTTCGTTTATAAATTCTGGTGTCACTTCATTATTTCATCAGTTTATAAGCAGAATTATTCTGCGCCGGAAAGGGTTGATGGATTATAACATTGGAAATTGTTCAAAACAAACTCTGACAGCATTTTCTGAAAGATCTGCATTTATTGAAAAATAGAAAAACTATTCAATTTTATAGTTTCTGAATAAGAGCATTGCAAATTTTGTGCAATTATGAACAAAATGGGTATGTGTAAGTAGCTAGTTTGGATTTGAGCTTAAAATTTTCACATATTTTTAATCCTGGAAAGTTTCATAGACCTTTTATTTTTTTTTTAATTAAATTGTATATTTACCATTTTAGGGAGGGAGGGAAAAGCTTTTAAAACCTTTTTAAGAATCAAATATACAGTAGACTCCCTCAAGTCTGCAACCCTAAAATCCGCACATCATTACAGATGTAAACAATGAAAGTTTTAGTTGAGATTCAAGAACAAATTTTACAAAATTTTTTAGTTTTATATCATTCTGCATGTATTTTAATATGTAATTCTAGTAATATGACTGAACTCATGATTTTTCATGAAGGAAGTATAAATTTATTTCTGGAAAAAATTAAGATATTGCCAATATGATTGGTATAATCAATCGTTTTACTAAATATATATGCACCTATTAATCAAACTTTTTTGCTTGTTAAGTCTGACTAAACCTGAAATAAAACTTCCTTACTTTATTATTTTTATGTGAATTATCAGGGTACCTTTAAGAGGAAAGTTTCATTGAATAATTCAAGAAAAATGCATCTCATCTTTATTATGCATATTTAATTATACATTATTAATTATTTACTTTTAAATAATTTTACTTTTAATAATTTAACTTTATTTTAATATATTAATCATTTTTAAAATTATCTTACTGTTTATTATTTTAGTTTATTACTTTACCTAATTATTTTAATATTTTGCTATATTGCAAGCATTCATATAATTTCGATTACATTATTACATTCAAATTACTGTTTAAAAAATGTAAACAAAACAATGACCAGAAATCTGCAAAATTCTAAAATTCGCACAACCTCTGGTCCCAAACTGTGCAGATTACGGGTTAGGTTCCCTTAGAAAGACCCCCATGAAGGGTACTCCCCTCCCCCTGGGCCTATATCCCTTGAGTAGATAATTGGTCGTCAGAAATCAACCCAACCCTTTCCTTTTCTTTGTGTTCAATTTTGAACAATCGGAAAAAATTCAACCTTATGGAAACTTATACTTTTTATTTGGTCTGATATTATTAGCTATTTAGATGCTATAAAGTAAAAAATATATCTATTTTGTTTTTCTATGAGATTTTTTGTGTATGTGTGTTTTAGTTCACAAAGTTTTACCCAACTGAATTACCAAAAGAAGTAAATATTCTGTATGACAACACTTATATTATACTAATGGAGAAAATGCATGCAACTTTTCATTTTTAATTTTACATTTTATAACAGCATAAAAAATATGCATTGTGATTCAGTTTTTATGTGTAAATTTAGAGTTCTTATAACTTATTTACATAACATCATACAAAGAATAATTATTTGTGCTTTGGCATACAAACTCTGCAGAATGTGACGAAAGCAGTTATAATATGTAAATAAAATAACTTTCTGTATTTCTTACTATTATATTTGAATGATTTTTTTCATTTTCTTAAAGATTTTTAACTCAAATTTAAATGTAAAAATGAAATATTGTTAAAAGCTTAACTATTTTTACTTACCCATCATATGTAGTATAGGGTAAGTCTTGTAATCGTTTTAAAAATTGAAAAAAAAAAATTGACGGATTTACATGTTTCAGACACTGGAGATTCCGAAAAACATATTTCTAAAAAAAAAAAATTGTTTGTCCGTCTGTATGTGTGCGTGTCTGTAAACGCTCTATCTCCCGAACAAATTGAGATAGAGACTTGAAATTCGGTGTGTACTTAGGGAGTAATAATGGGAAGAAGCCTATTGAATATCAGTAACCTCAATTAACCAGAACTATTTTTTTCGGACTCTTGAAATATTCGTTCTGATAATAGTTATACAAAAATTTTCGAAATTGTTTATTTGAAGGAGTGAATATAAAGACAATAAAAAAACAAATTTTGCATCATGAATGAACTTGATCGGATAATTAGTTGCCGAGATATTTGTAATTCTATTTTTCACACTCTTCGATTTTTCATGACCCTGTATTTCATTCAAATTTCAATTCAAAGACATATTTTAATTGGAAATGAGACGCTTAGTCCGACGCAGTAAACTGTTAGTTAATAGGATTATAATTTTTCGAGTTATAAAAATGTTTCTTTTACGCAATTCGGTACTACTTGATTATCCCGCCGACCAAAAAACTATCGCCAAACTGTAAGATTAAATGCCAATAATGGCTTATCGTAAATGTCAAGCATTTAATGCCACTCCATACCTATAAGGGGGTTTACCATAGGGGGACCCTGTTCTGTCGCCAAATACCGCCAACTTGGCTGTATATCACCAAATTCCCAGAGACTTCCATTGTAAACCAATAGCATTTACTTGCTTACAGAAAATCATGCATAAAATAACATATTTTAATGCAACAAAAAGTAATATTAGCTTAAGGGGTTATATTAATTATATTTAAGGAAGTCCAAATAAATTAAATTATGAATAAAAGTAACATGGTACAATGCTTAGCAAATATCACATGTTTTATTTTCTTTTTTTATATTATGTATATCTATGATGAGTAAGTATTACGGTGGCCCCCAACGACTAGTTTATTTATTGTATCACATTAATCTTGTATAGTATTCAATGAACTGGTTTAAATTAAGTTTTCTCACTGTTGAAATGAAATAGAGGTCAATTATAAAAGACTTTTCTTTTTTTTGTATTTGTATTGTATAATAAGCATTCATTCAAATTCGTTTTCTAACAGAATAAAGCCTGTTTATAGCGGAACCCTACTATAAATGGTAAAAATCATGGTCCAGCCCCCGAAAAATATTATGCAATTATACCTTCTAATATAAAAACAACATCTATAAAACAGAATTTTTCGCTGGTTGTTTATGTTTACGTTTAATCAGGTTTTATTGTATCATACTTATGGTGTGTGGGGGGGTGTCCGTATTGGAATTATTACCAAGGCCTTCAGTCTCTTTATACGGCCCTGCTCATAGTGAAAGTGTTTGACTCTACATATATTTTGCATATATATCAATAACGTTATGAAGGAGAATATTTCATAAAATACATGAATCTCGTACATTGCATTTTTGATTGTCTAAAAGCTTGTTGAAGAACACTGAAAAACATTTTGTCATGGAAGTCACAATTTCAAATTCAATATGTTTTATTCAAACAACAATCCAACAAACTTGGACGTCCGGATCCCCGAAATTAAATCAGTGAAGCAAAATTTTTGCTGTTGAGGAAAAAATTATTGTTAGTAAATGGTTTTGTTAATTGAAAAAAAAAACTTTCACCTTTTTGTAAATCTTTACTTGTAGTGAATGCAGGTCCTCTTGTAATGGAAATGTTGTATATAATCAAATATGTGAGCTGTTTTCACGTTATGTTGAATGTAAATCGATTTCAATTAGACTTGGTAACATTTGTTTATACTATTCATATCTAAAAATTTTAAATTGTATATCTTAAAATAAAAATTTTACAACAGATTTAAGAGAAATCTAATTTGCTGGGGAAAAAAAGTGTCAGCTAGTTGCAACATTTTTAACCCTGTGATTCAATAACTCCAATTTAAAAAATATTTATTCAGTAGTTAGAATACATTATTTGAAGCATGTAAAAAATGACTTAAAATTTTTAGAACAAAAAAATAAAAATATATTGTCTAAAAAGTACTCTTTTCCCAGCTGCAATAAACAGAAAATTACACACATCTCGCAAACAGTATAAACTTTCTAATATAAACTTGTAAAGTATATGAAATTACCTCTGTGAAAAGTCTATTTATGGACATCTCCAGCCTTTTTAATTTTACAAAGTTTATGAAGTTCATTTTAGCAATAACGATGCAAAACTGATCAAATGATAAATAAAATTTTGGCATTAAAAATAACTCAGTATCAGTGTCTGTTGAGAATTCTATGAACATTTTACATTAACTGCTGTGTTGGGAGATAGCACCAATAACTAAAATCGTCTTTTAAAGCATGCTGTATAAGTTGCATGGATTTTTGGGTATGTTGCAGATCTGCAATGTGGTGATACAAAGAGTTAAAGTGAATGAAGTATTTATTTGAAATTGGTACAAATAATGTGCTAAAGATATGTATTAAGCAAAATAAATAAATAAAACCATATGTGCATTTTGTGGGCCTAAGTTTGAGAAATACTCACAATTAATTAGTAAAATTAAACATTTAAAGATAGTGGCATAGTGTAAGGGGAATGGGGGGGGGGGGGGGTCAGAACTAAAATAAATGAAGAAGGCAATCTATAAATTTTATGGCTGGTGTACTCCACCTTTACTCAAAGCATACATATACATGATGATATATAAACATATTGACCAAATATGGAATATATATAATCATAATCAATATTACATAAAACACTATAATGATTCATTTTGAGACAGAGTATAGCATAAGGAGGACTAGGGCTGATATGATGGCCTCTGGCTGCAAAATATTGAAGGGTGCTTAAAACTTGTTGCACAAAAAAACTATAGCACAGAAAATTATAGTAGCCATCATGGCTGGGACACAAAATTTGGAATTGTCCCAGGCACTAAAATCCCGATAGTGGGTGAAGCCCGCTAGTTTCTAACATAATAATATCTGTCATGTGGACTAATTGCGATATCCTAATCAAAAGTAGTTCACTTCCCTCCCCATCCTCTCAAATATAACAAATACAGCCGATAGTCTCTATCACAATAATAACTATCATGTGGACTAATTGCGATACTTAACACTCAATTTTTAATTCATCATTTTATATATTTCTCTATTTAACAAATGGCCAGACCATATGTTTGCCTTGAAAAAAGCAATTCTTTTTCTGTGATCAATTTAATGAAATATTAATTAACATGTCCACTTCTAATTATCTGATTTTAGTGAAAATGAGATTTCTGGGTTCATCGTTACATTCTGTGCATAGATGTGTAATTTTCAAAATGGTAAATGTTATATTTTTTAAATTTTTAAAGAGCTCAAATTCTCCTCAGTATCTCTGGGTTTTATTCTCTACTAGGTGTCAGAGCTCGTTGTTACCCAGAGGAAATAAAATTGAAAATAAATCCTTTCATTAAATCAGATTTTTAATTGATATCTCACGTTCTAATTGGAGTACTTCAATAATTTTTAGAAATTCTGAAAGAGAAATTTTTTTTATGCATAGATGTGTTAATTTCAAATTAATAAATGTAATATTAAAAAATATATAATGTCCCTTAAAAATCCCTAGTGTACGTTGACATGCGTCAACCCAGCAAACTACAGCAAAAATTTTTCAATTCTGACATTGCAAGATGTCAGGCTCCTGGTTTTTGAAAGGAGATTAAATTTAATTTATTAAAATCGATTTTTAATGGATATTTCAACTTCTAGTCGGAATAATTCTGAATGAGAAATTGTTTTTGTGTGTATACTTGAAATTTCATGTTTGTAGGTCCGATAGTTTTTAAACCCTTATCTGTTTCTTTTTTTCTTTTTACACAATAAATTAAAAATAAGGAACCGGCACTACTTTTTTTTTTTTTTTTTTACTAAAATATTTGGCTTCGTACAATCGAAAAAGGTATGCCATTTAACAAACAAAAGATTACAGTTAAAATTAAGTGGTATCCAAAAGCTTTTAGTATCAAAGATAGCAAACTCTTTTTGCCCGAGCGGCACTTGGGCAAATCAGTTAAGGGATTAATGGCATTGATGACTTATTTTAATTCGATAAAGCAAATAAACAAATGGAACTAAAATTACATGCATCTAAGACATCAATGATTTCAATAAAATAAAACTTTATTTGTTTGTTCTTTAAATAAAAGTTTTATTTTACATAATTCCTTTAAACACATCATTCTCAGTAATTTTGAACAAACAAACTTAGAACAACAAGTACATTTTCTTTCTACTTTGTGGTTGAAAAGCAGTTACATTTTCATCCATTATTTGATAGCTCTAAATTACAAAGGAACTGCAATTAATTTCCTCTGCTGTAAATATATGATACATTTAAATTCAAGACACTTGGTTATTGTTTAAGTACACAATAATTGTTTTGAAAAAATTATTTACTTGAGATTTTTTTAACACATAGTCAAATGTATTTCAAAGGTAATAATATACTTACATTTCTAGAATTATAGAGGGTGTATCCTTGTATCACTGACCAATAGTTAATAACTACACCATTTTTTTAGGGGTATAGTCCCAATTTAAATTTTTTATAGTGTGCTTTAAGATGTTGGCGCGACCGGGAAAAAAATTCTTGTTTTTATTTAATCAAACATCATTGAATAAAGGCGTGGCTTATACCTTACAGAAAATACATTTATATCATGTTCTCCATATTTTTTTAGATTGTAAGACATTTTATATTACATCCGTAAATTTAAAGATATTTACTGACACAGAAACTTGAGAAAACTATCTACAAAACCACTTTACGATAAACTTTCAGAAGAGTACGGAGGTTCTACTGTTTTAAAACCCAGATTTTGTACAAAATTGCCAGTGACCAATGTGTTAAAAGCCATTTATGTCAGTAGAATGATTTTTGTAAAAAATGTTATTTTTCAATTTTCATCCTGTCATTGGTCCTATAAGTTATATCCAGAAAAAAAAAGTCCCAAGCTCTAATAAGGGAAAAAATAATACAGGTTTCAATTTACAATGTTTTTATATAAAGTACATTTTAAAATGCAAGGTGTCCCTAAACTCATTATACATTTCTGAGAAATATGTTCTAAATCTATTTTTACTTTTCTCTATCTACAATAGAAGAAAGTATTGTAATAAAAAAAAATCGGTTTTCAACGGATTTACACGTTTTAGGTGTCAGAGATCCCCAAAAACATGTTTATACAAAATGTCTGTCTGCCCGTGTCTCACCATTGTACCACCAAAAAGTGTATGAAGTTATGCGTAGAATCAAACCAAACTTTTTTTTGTATGTTTCTGGCTATGGCCAGCAGATCCTCTTACAATTTGGAAATATTTCGCTGGAAGGGGGCACTGTAATAGTGATTTTTATACCATTTTCATTATTGTACCATTGAAAAGTGTACGAATTTATGAATAGAATTGAATCAAATTTTTTGTACATGTTTTTGGCTATGGCCAGCAGGTCCTCCTTGAATTTCGAAATATTCCATCGAAAGGGGGCGCTGTAATAGCGATTTTTACTTTCTTCTATCTTCAATAGAAGAAAATATTGTAATCGAAATTTTTTTCGACTTCCGGTTTTTGATGGATTTGTTTTAGGGGTCAGAGATCCCAAAAAGCATGTTTATATAAAATGTCTGTCTGTCCGTCTGTTGCCACTGTACCCTCAAAAAGTGTATGAAATTATGCATAGAATTGAACCAAATTTTTTGTGTATGTTTTTGGTTGTGGCAAAACAGTTAAGGGGTTAAGATACAGGTATGTTTGAAAACCTCATCTATTTTTCACACTTGCAAGTAGTTTGACTTAGCAAGACTTTTCTTTGTCATCTGATTAAAATCTATGCTTTAGTTGAATTACGAATAATTTTCCAATCTTTTAATTGAGGTTTTTAATTAATAACTCAGCTAATCCTTAGAAATTTAAAATTCAGAATCTCTGGTGCACCAGGAGAGTCTGACTATCCTCAAAAAGAATTTCAGTTTTGTATGTGAGGTAGATTTCGCTAGCCATCACAGACAGACAGAGCGTAATTTTCTTTTATTAGTATAGATTTTTTTTTTTTTAATGTCTATTTTGAATGTGAACATTTATTTTGTTACCCTAAATATTTCTTTGTCAAAAATTCAATGAATCTTTATAAAAATTTGTGCATTTTTCACATTCATTAAATTTCCCATTGAAGAAATTGCAAAAAGATACTTAAATAAATATGGTATATATTACAAAACTGTATTGCAATATGGTTATAATTTTATGTTTTTAAAGTGTTCTAAATTTTATTTAAAATTGATATTACTAGTAAGTACTAAAATATACTTAATTTCACTGAACATGTACCTATATGTATGTAAAAAAATATTTAATTTTACTAAAGTGTATGATTAAAATTCAACTATTATATAATAGCTTACATTTTTTTAATTAGTGTGTTAAAGTTAGTATTGGGGACACATTATTTAGAGATTGTCCTCTTTAAAATGTATAAAGGCTGCTTCTTTATATTTGCAATTTGGAGCATCCCGAAATTATTTTCTGCATATGGTCTTAATCATAAGAAATACAGTATGGAACCATTTATCCGGAAAACCAGTTACCTGGAATGCTATTTCTAATAGACTGATTTCAGAATCTTTGCAGAAAAAAGTGTCATACACTGCCAGTTTGACATATGCATTGCTTGGAACAATTGTATAATTTGATGACAACATCTAGTATTTGAAATGGAAACATATTTAGGTGTATCTTAGATGTTTTAATTTTTATGCAGAAAAATTTTTGTTCCCAAGGGATTCCCATAAATTACCTTCCTTCAAACTCTGATTAACTATTGATCTTTCTTGCATCTGATTTTTAATCCAAGTAATCTAATAATTTAAAATCAGACATAATGCCACAACCACATATATTCCACAAAACTTATCAAATGGATATTGCTTTAATGACAACCAGTTAACCGGAAAAAACAATTATCCGGAATACATCTGACCCCAACCATTCCGGATAAATGGTTCTGTACTGTAATACATTCCAAAAATTTTATATGTTGTTATTAAATGGTGATTTATCATATAATAGCCTTCTTCTTTAACAGTTTCAGAGTACATAAATCTTTTAAAAACTCATCTTTAATGAAGATCCAAGTACATGTTGAAAAACAATTTAAAGTAACACATTTCTTAAAAATATAGTAAAGTAAAGAAAAGCTAAATTTTTCCAGAAATGAATTCCCCTTCAAGTAGTATCAAACTATTATAAGCAGGACTAGCTGTAGTAGTCCTACTTTTGTTTTTCCAATACCTATCTCTATAAAAAGAAAATCAGAATTGGCATTCTGTTTTTGCTTTCATATAGGTAGCTTAACACATACTTAAATCTGAAGTCCAAATAATCATAGCTTCAAAAATACACACTAATTAATGGAGATAAATACCACCTGAATACAATGTTATTTTTTTCAACTTGTGCCTTTTCCTTGTATAAAAGTTAGAGTGATATTTTGTCAGTGAAAACATTGCAAAGGGCTGTCTGATTGCATTTATGACTTGCATCTCTCTCTAATTTAGTTAATCTAATCTCTGTAGCTATGTCTGCATGTTCAGAACGAATGACACTGGAGAATAGTGTTTCCAGGTGTAGTCTGGTAAATAGTGTAACAGGGAGGTTATAATAACAGGACTACTACTTTTCAATTGGGACAATATATATTAACTACAAAAATAACTCAGTTTTCTTTCCTTAACTTAAGTGTATGGGAATTAAATGACTTATAAGGTATAGTTAAATATTGCTATCCTTTTGAATGATTAAAAATATTTTTACAGTGACCAATATTCACTACTTAAGCTATAAAGAATAAAGAAGAGTGGTGGTGAATGAAACATTGTCTATTATTCACTAATTAAAATGTATAAATAGTTTATATTTTGCAAGTAAATGTCATTACTGATGTAGTTCATACCTTCAAATTTGCTGTTTGATTATTTGTCCTAGTCCTAAACTAGAAGAGGATTTGTAGTTTAATTAGTACAAACTAAAACTTTTGAAGTTATTTAAATTAGTTTTATGTTAGAAAAAAATCTAATTCTTCATTTAAAAACTGTCAAGTCTTTCTACTAAGTAACAATTTTATGATAAATGTAAATCTAACAATCCTGCATATGGTTTTAACAACAAAATATGATATTGGTTATTTCGCACTCTCATTTAACCATAAATTAGATTTATTGTTTTCTATTAATAGAAAATGGGGTCTTGATCAGTAATCTGTCACAAAAATTTCCCTTTTAAAAGTTAGTGTCTCAGATTTATATTTCTTAAAATTTGTTTTCTTCTTTTACGAATTTAAAGCATGGAAAAACAAATAGCATGGTACACATAAGAATTTAAAAGAATTTGTGAATTATTTAAAATTAGGACTTTGGATGTCTTGCACAACAGTTCCACGGGATGAACCTTTGAAAATCTCAAAATGGAAACACCTAGCAAGACTAGTGGGAAACAACCACAAGCACTTTTGCCAGGTATGTGCCATCATTCAGACTATAACACACACACACAGCTACGAAAAAGGAGAGATGCAACATAACCTAGGCAGCAAAAATAACAACACTGGAAGTTTCATACAAAAAATCATAGGTAGGAATAATTTCTGCATAGCTTCTCTTTACCTTAATGATGCTTTTATAAAATGTTAATAAATGATACTGTTGGAGTTAAAAAAAATTTAAATAAAATATTTACATGATTATCCTACATAATAACATATATATTTTGCATATCAGTCTTTACCAGAATTAACTTCATCATGAATTTCTTTCAATGTTTCGCTTGTGGTTTTATAATCTTGAAAATATGGTATTTTTAAAGTAAATGAATTAATTTTATTCAATGATATAAATTTGAAGTTGTGATGGAAACTAAATATCAATATATCAAAAGTAAATGTAAAATGTACATTTGAACGTCAAAAATTTAGTTAATTGTTGATAATTCTTGTCAAATTTTCAGATGTTGAAATTTGATTGTAACTCATAAAAAAGTCATGTCTTTTGTAATTAGGATTGCCAACATTGTAGTACATTAATAGTTTTTGCTGCATGGCCAATTAATTCTATTAAAATAAGTTATGTCAATTGATGAAAAAAATAATCAATTATTATTAAACATCAACAACCAGGGTTGCAGAGTTGGCGGGAAAAATGGATGACTCCGACTCTGGAAAATTTAACAGATCTGACTCTGACTCTTTTGCTCAAAAATGGGCAGACTCACTCCAACAATGTAGACCTGCTTGTAAAATGAACGGCTCTGAGTCCGACTCTTTTGCTCAAAAATGGGCCCGACTCTGACTCCACAACTCCGCAGCCCTGTCAACAACTTAGATCTAATACAATCCATCATAGCAGACCACAATTTATACACAGGCCCATATGAAAGCTTTGTAAAAGAAAAAACTAAGATTGGGTTTTTGCTTTTTCTTCATACTCTTGGAACTTTTACATATTTCGCTGTTCAGAATATTTGTGCTACATGGTGTGGTAATCAACATGCTATTAGTGGCTTTTTAATTGCTCTAATGATTGATTCTGTCACAATGGTATTTTTAATTTAGTATGTTAAGGCACAATATTACTGTGAGCAGTTTAAATGAAAATACAGTAAAAACCTGTCAAAATGGAATCTGGTCTTAAATAGAAAAATTCATGGTCTGTGCAAAAAGAATATCATACAATTACTCCTGCTAAGACAGAAAACTGAATTTTTCTAGTACTTTGTGATTCCTTCACAGGCTTTACTGTTTTTTTTTTAATAATTGCCATTACCATTGTTTGTTAATTTCAGAACTGGACAACAATTCTGAAACACTCACTGCAAGCATTTTATATAAGAATTGTAAGAAGGTAAAAAAGGTATACAGTAAGTAAATAATTTGATAAATAAATTAAAAAATTTTAAATATTCAGTATTTGTTTCTAAAACATTAATGCAGTATTTAAAAATTAATTCCTAAGATTATTGTTGAAAATTTTCCTATGTAAAATCAGAGGTAAGACTAATCATGGATTTCCTTCATTATAGACAGATTTTCATTTTCTACAAATTTTAAAACGTGTTTATTTCTAACAAGTTCTGGCTTTGACAAGAAGTATAAGATGTAGTTGCATAATTGGAGGTATAAGAGGATGCTTCTGATGTGTATAATCTAATAAAGACACTTTAAAAAAATATATACATATTCAATATTTTAGTATTTTTCAATTTCTTATCTCAGTTATTATTATAATTTAGGATATTTTTCATAAAAGGTACAACCTCATTTTTGGTTTTCATTTATCTATTTGTGAATGATAAATTAATGTTGTTTTACAATGGTTATACATATATTTTAATTACAAAATTACATGCAAAACTTATTACTCTTTTCACAGCACAGTTTTGGCTCTCTTCACATTTTTACAATAACAGTTTATTACCAAAAAGTAAATTTCTTGAGCTGAGCTTATATGAACAACATAAAAATATTTACTATGGACATCATTTTGTGTACCTAATTTTCCAGTTGCATAATTGCATTTGGGTAATCTAAATATGATATTTATATTTCCTAAAAAGATAAATAGTTGAAAAACTAGAATTAATTTCAAATAAAATTTTACTCTCAAAATGTATATATATATATATATATGTGTGTGTGTGTGTTAATACAAAATTAAAGTATCACAAAATCAAAAAAGGTGAAGCAATTAATGAAGCCCTCATACAGATAAACAAAAATATTTATTATGTACAAAAAATACTAATGACGTATGGGACCTTGTTTCCGCTTTTTCTTGGTGAGGATAGTTGGTAGAGGGCCAAGTTTGAATGCTGTCCTGTAATATTAAAGGATATTAAACAATATGATACAACTAAGATAATCTAAATAAAATTAGTTAGCCAATTTTTTAAAAAAATTCAGCATCTATGACAGTAATTATTGTAGTAGGGGTTGTGCATATATACATTATCGCTTTAGAGGGGAGGGGGGGGGGGTCTGGAGCATGATATCATATCTCTAGGAGGAGTGGGGTTTGTCTTTTGATATCATTATCATTTTTGATTCAACTAAAATTTTCTCTTTTTATTTGTAACTTGTTCTTTACATCAAAATAGTCTGTTATCTTTTTTTTTTTTTAAGCCTGTTACTTTATTTTACTTACATACAAATCTATTATTAAAACCATTAAATTATTATAAAATTATTTAATTCAAAAATCTGGAATACCCCATCGTTTAGCATTTCTGTTCTTCTGTCATTGTGTATTTATGTACAATCCGCTGTTCAAGAAACCAGGTGTGACGTATGTTTGAAGAATACTTATTGTGTTTACTAGCAAAGAAAAGAGAAAGAATGTTATCCATCTGTTTTGTTGATAAGGAGTTCTGCCCCCCCCCCCCCCCCCCCCCCCCCTGTATGGGAGCAAGTGAAAGAAGACTTGAATGCCTTATGTAACAAAAAGCTATTATTATGTACTTTTAAGCGTTATTTGATACAAAGCTATTGCATTTATAATAGTGATATTTTATTGATCAGTTGAATCACTAAAGTATGAGAATAATAAATGTATCACCATATCTGTATATCATTTCAAACGAAAAAAAAAAAATTGCAAAAATCAAAAGAATATTTAGACATGGATAACAATATCATTAGGGGGGTGGGGGAGGTCGAGGGATGATAACATATGATATTGTAAAGTGGGGAAGGAGTTCAAAATTACAAAAAGCTGATACTGGTATATACGTACAGCCCCATAGTTGCTTAACAATCGTGAGGGTTGAGTTCCATAAAAACCTTGTGAATGTCAAATTCACAAATGTTTAAGGCTATCTTTCAGTGGAAAAAGGAGGGTTAGTGTTCATAAAATTTAAATTAGAAATCATAGTATTTAAAAGAACAAAGAAATGAGTTTATTTACAATAAGCATATAAGTAACCTGCATTTACCTATTGAATACATAATAAATATGGAGACAATTTATTTGTTAGGTGATAATTGAAAGAATTTTGTAATTTTTGATTGCTTGGCAGAATACATCTGCATTTTATAAAATTCATAATAGGGTATGGTAATAGTCTCAATTTCGAATTTAAACTTTAAATGTCTTACTAATGAAGGATCATTTGATAATACCTATTCTTTGTAACTGGTGTCTCTACATTCATTAATATTAAACAACTGATAACATATGCCTTTTCTCTTACTTACAGCCTACCCTTAAGAACTTTGCTAAATGCAGAAAATAATTCATGTCATGCATATTTTGATGTGTATGGCAATATCTAGCCTGTCTCATTCTAATATCATAACAACATGCACACAGGTGAGTGTGCTGAACACAATTTTGTGATCTGCTTCCAAGAATTTATCTTTCTATAAGACATAACAGTACTACTCTTTTTGTGCTGAACACTAGTGTTTGTTATAAGCATGTACATTCATATAAAATAAATAGGGGCAAGGGATTGATATCTTACTACCCACTTTGAATAACTCAGCTACAAAGAAGGGTATGTGCATTTTATAGAATTAGTATGTGAAGGTTATAGTTAAGATTTCACAACTAGATTACTAAGACATTGCATTGTTCTGCAATGTCAACTGAAAATTTTTTGAACCTCATAAGTTCCAAAAAAGGACAAACGATACTTTTTTATTAGCCCTTGCCATGAATTAATACCGAAGAATCATCAAAAATTTATAGATATATATATACAGTGTGTCCACATATAACCTGACTGACCTTTATTTTTGCAACCGTTGGTCCTAGATGCATACTTCCAATTACAAAAATAGTTTAAATAAGATAAAGAATTATTTTTAAAGCGATTTGGGTCAAGAAAAATATTTATTAAAAAATTACGAAATTTAAATTTTTATACAGTCCCTCGGTCCTATAAGTGATATTTAGTAAAAATTTACTGTGACACTAACAAGTAAGACAGAAAAAGTCCCATTCATCTAACATTAAAATTGACCGAGTTATGAAACTTTGAAATGCATGACTTATATCACTTTTTTGCATATCAAAACAGAGGATTTCGACCATGCTTTCAGGGGTCGTATATAAAGTACTTAAACTTATTTCAAGGTATCTGCGGTTTGAAAGAAATCGTACAACTATTTCGATTGAGTTAACTTTATTAGTTAAATTTCAGATTAGTTAAAATAATTGTATTTTAACATATGTTGTATTTTGTAAGGATTTGAGGCTATGACTGAATTTTAAGGTTAAAAAATAGCGAAAAATCTGATATTAAAAAGTAGGTGTAAGACATTTTATTCAGTTTAATTTTATTTAATTCAATAATTTATTCAATTTTGTGACTTATACCGGGTTTCTTACAGCTAAACAGCTCAGGGGTCCGATGAGGTTAGGAGGAGAGGGAGGATCAATTTTAACTTTGGTCTTTTTAACTTTGAAATTTGCGATTTGAGAAAAATCCTGACGTGATGGTTTAAAATGAGAGTCATTTTCCGATTCAGCGCTAAAAAATACATGTGAATCAATTTTCAAAAGCTAAAAAACGTGGCACAACCAAAAATTTGAAAGACGGTGTAGTGTAACAGCATTTTAAAATATGTATGATTTTTGTAAAGAATTGAGGTTGTTATTTTTCATGCTTTTATTTAACGAAAATTCTGTTATTTTATCCTCTTATATGTTCAGTACAAATTGTATATTTTGCAGTAATATGTCACAAGGATTAAAGATTTCAAATTTATATTGCAATGCTAATTTTACTCTCAACCATTTCTTTAATATATCTGACGATAATTATATTTCTACTAAATTTGTGAATGACCCCTAATTTGCAGCAAAAAATATGCTCCAACTTTAAACAGCTATTACTCGGTCAATTTTAATCGTAGAATAATGGGACTTTTTTTGTCCTTACTTGTCAGTGTAACAGGAAAATTTTACTAAATATAAGACCGGGAGACCGTATAAAAATTTAAATTCTGTAATTCTTCGCTAAATTGTTTTTTCGCTCCAAACTTTTTTTATATTAACTCTGCACCTAATTTTGACCACTTTTGTAATTGGAAGTATGCATCTAGGACCAACGGTTGTGAAAATAAAGGTCGGTCAGGTTATATGTGGACACACTGTATATACAACAGAAGTTTCAAAGTCTGATTATTTCAGTTATTACGCATGCAGTTTGATTACATATTTGTTAAATTTGTGTTTTGTCCTATGTATAAACGTTTTAATCCGTAATTGAGCTATTTGATTTAAAAATCATAAAAAGTCAGTAAATTGAAATACAGTTTTTAAACAAATTACATTTGAAAGTACATTTTCTCCCCTATTCAACGGTCTGTATATAAATAAAATATGTAATATAAAGTATATATATATATATATACATATATATATATATATACTTTATAAAAATAAATACGACATTTAAATTTCATTACTAAATTATTCCTCTCACTGCAAACAATGACCAATGTCTATATACACTATGGCAATGCTTAGCCCTATTACTGAAGATTGTTTGGAAGGTAATGTGACAGAACAGCCCATTGGAAAAAAATTTCAAATACTGAAGACTGTTGCAAACAGGATAAGCATTAAACTTTTTACTTTAATGTCTCAGATCACACATTGAATTTCAAAAATTGGGCTATTTTTTTAACTCTCTCTTATTAAGATTATATTTTTGGTAAGTTACATTGCAATAGATCAAGCCACTGCCGAGAAATTGTATCTATTTCATTGTCAGATTACAGTGGGTACATAGAAAGCTTGCTTTTGGTTCACTCAGTTTCAATGAAATTTCAATGTGAATCAACATCACTGCAGGGGTGCAGAATATGTCTGATCCGGCGATCTAGGATCGGGGGAAATTTTAACCACCTGGGGAAATTTTGCAGAAACGTATACAATTGATTTCGATTTTAACAACAAATTCCATAATTCTCTGAGATAGAAAAGTTTCACTACAAATAAAAAGATCCGTATGGCGACCTTCACAAAATCGATCTCAAAATAATATGTACCATATATCAGGGGGTGATTCTGTTCTGAATTTTCCGAAAATTTAAGTCATTCGGTTCCAAAAAAAAAAAAAAAAAAATCGGTCATCAATCTAAGAATACCGCAAATTTTTTCAAAGAATTACGAAAAACCCGAGCTTTTCGTCACAAGATCGCAAAATAATCGCAAATTTCGTCAAAGGAACGCGAAAGAACCGCAAGTTTCGTCAAAAGATCGCAAAATAACCGCAAATTTCATTAAAAGATCGCAAAAGAGCCGCAAGTTTCGTCAAAAGATTGCGAAAGAACCGCAAATTTTGGTAAAAGATAGCGAAAGAGCCGCAAGTTTCGTCAAAAGATCGCAAAATAAACCACGTTTCGTCAAAAGATCGTGAAACAACCGCAAATTTTGGCAAAAGATCGCGAAACAACCGCAAATTTTGACAAAAGATCGAGAAACAACCGCAAATTTTGACAAAAGATCGAGAAACAACTACAAAGTTTGACAAAAGATCGAGAAACAACCGCAAAGTTTGACAAAAGATCGAGAAACAACCCCAAATTTCGTCAAAAAATCACGAAACAACCGCAAATTTCGTCAAAAGACCGCAAATTTCTTCAAAAGATCGCAAAACAACCGCGAATTTCGTTAAAAGATCACGAAACAACTGCGAATTTCGTCAAAACATAGCGAAATAACCGCGAATTTCCTCAAAGCAACGCGAAAAAACTCACAAATTTCGTCAAAAGATCGCGAAATGAACGCAAATTTTGCCAAAAGATAGCAAGATAACCGCAAATTTCGTCAAAAGATCACAAAAGAACAGCAAATTTCGTCAAACGATCGCAAAACGACCGCGAATTTCATCAAAAGATGGCAAAACAACCGCGAATTTCGTCAAAATAAGGCGAGATACCCGCGAATTTCGACAAAAGGAAGGCGAAATAACCACAAAACTCATCAAAAGGAAGGTGAAATAACTGCAAATTTTGTCAAAAGATCACTAAGAAACGCAAATTTCGTCCAAAGATCGCGAAAAAAACATAGTCTGGGAGTGGATTTTTTCTCGTCCCCCACTCTGCTGTAACCTTTCAGAAAATTTGCTGTGAATTTCGGAAATTTTTTTTTCACTCAGAAATACCCCTGCCACATATACTCGCGCATAAGTTGAGAAATATTGGAAAATAAATTTTCTACATCTATGGTAATACAGCATTTACCTATAACATACCGTAAAATTTTGGGGAAATTTTCATGTGGATTGGGGGAAATGTTGGGAGTAGAAACATTTTCTGCACCCCTGCATCTCTGCATAATATTTATTTATCTCGTAAATTTTAAAACCTTTGAAAATATATAGAATACAGTAAAAATTCTAAATAACAGATATTTCAGGGCAGCTGAATTTGTCTAATATTCAGAGGTGAAAACATACAAATAATATAGGTGTTTGGGATTGAAAAAGTGTTTGCCAAATAGAGCCATTCAAAGCCTGTAGCTCAATTCTGTTCGCTCAATTCAATTCTGTAGCCATTCAAAGAGTCATACTGGACATGCTCAAAAAAGTGTGGAATAAGTTATTGTACCACATCAATATCATTCGTTTTTCTGGAAGGGCTCACATTAAGCACTTATAATTGTGTTGAATTTAAACTTTCACCTGTTATTTTTTTATTTCCGATGAACAACAAAGTTGTACTTTTTTTTGTTTTCTTTTAATAGCCTGTAAAATTGGGACATATATACAGAAACATAAAAGTTCATTATGTTTATTTTCATAGCTGTTTATATCAAATGGCATTTGTTCGCAACAAATCTCACTTTATGAAGTCCAAATTGCGCCAAACTTTTCTAAAAAACACCAAGGCTTCTAGTGGAAAAGTACCCTAAAGCAGGGCATAAAATAGCATATAAAGTAGGCGACATTAGTGTCACCCTGTACCAAACTATTGTCGCCCGCCTGCAATTTTTAAATAAAAAATAGGTAAAGACACTTAGGAATGAAATGAGGATAGAAATGAAGGCTCTTAGGAATCTGAAAGTGATTTGAATATTGTAGAATATCCTCATAGACATAAATTTAACAGCTCATTAGTTTCTACCAAGAGATGGTGCTCTGCAGTGAGAAAAGAAACTGTACTGAGTTGTAAAGATTTCTATTTATTTATTTATTCATGGAGGGTTACTCCACGTACCAGATGGGTCCAATGAACCTGACAGGCATGTTCAAAATATTTATTCAAACCAGAAATTTCTTTAAAATAAACTAAATATGTAAACTCAACAACGATAAGTTAAATAATTTTTAATAAAAATTCTGGTGTAGGATATTTCTATAAAACGTGAGTAAAATTTCCGGTAGTTCTAGGGTTAAAAATTGGAAGAGGATCAAAAGAACATCTCTAACAAGATAGATTCTTTCTTAAATGCAAGAAAACCAACAGAGGTTGTTAATGCAGCCCACCTTGAAGTAGAAAACCTTTTTAGTAAGGATGAATTCTCTGATTTTATTGATGATGTAATGCCTTTGTACTCAGCTGAAAAACTGGCTCCTTATTCAGACATGACTTCATCGACAGCAAGACTATTATCTTTTAAGGTGTCTCAACCTTACTCAGTTATCAACAAATTGATGCAGCAATATATTCCTTTAACACCTCACACTGTTGTCCCAGAAAGAGTTTTCCCATATATATTAGGTTGTAACGAAAGTTTTCTGCCAAATCACCATTACATAATACTAATTATAATATGTATAATTAACTGTAATTTTATATAAATCCACCATTCCGAAAAACCTTCACAGTGTCATATGATACAACACTAGTACCTAAAGGTGTACACTTTATTTGATGACATTCTGTAGCTGCCTTTTTGCAACAGAACTGGAAGTAAATGATGGTTCTAATCTGATAGCATGATAGTTCCACTTCAGACACCCTGTACTTAATGATAACGATATATTTTTACAAATTTTACAACACAGTGTTATAAAGCAAGTCTTTCTTTCAAATGTCAAAAATCGTTTGACAAAATATGAGCAAACACATCAACGCAAACTGTCTGCACAGACCGTATTAGCTGTGACGGGAAACTTTCGTTACAACCTGATACAACGCTTAAATCCAACAAACAGTTTGGGCATCTATATATATAATGTTCATTGCTGTTAATGGAATGGATTTTTATGATTCAAGACCTATTGTCACAAGCTTTCACTGACAGAAAAAAAATACCATTTTCATTTAGAATGAATAGCTAGTCATTTTCTAAATCCCTAAACTAGAAATATAGATTTCCGAGGTATGTGAATAAGATAAACAAATAAACTGAATAGACGAAATTAACGAGAATTTCTAGTCTATAGTTTTCTAGGTGATGAAATGATACATTACATTATGAATCGTTTGAATTGCGAGAAATTATTACTTGATTTCTAGAAGTAATTCATAAGCTAGAATTAAAGTTACTAAAACTCACTTCTTGTGTTTGCATTTATTTGCTGAGATTTTTAAATAAGTTTAACCATGATAATATAGGAAAATGCAATTGAATTTTAATAGGGATTACTAGAACTCTCTAAAAAAAGGAACTAAAATTTATAAGAATGACATGGAACGATTTTTTCCAGAGCCACAATTTATTTTCTAGATGCCGGTGGCAGAATTTATTTTCAGTGTTCTAGAGAGCAAATGAAGTAAAAAGCTTCCAGACAAAGAATCCTGTGAGACTGATGAGTTTTCCAAAAATTTCTTTGTAAATAATTTTGCTAATAATGATTCTTTTCGAATAATTCCAGCTAAAAAAAGTAGCTTGTAAACAAAACTTAACGATTGTAATTATTATTGTAGCAGTTTGGAAACATAAAAATTTTATGAAGTTTAAATTTTTAAAACATACAGAACAAAATCGTTTTTCTTGCCTGTTCAATTCCACTATTTGCATACGACAGTCTTTTGTATAAAAATTTTAAACCAATGTAATTATTGTTGTACTATTTTGGAAATATTTTATACACAGAGTTTGATTTTTTAAAACATAAAGGACTAAATCTGTTTCCTTGTTTAGTTCCAATGTGTTAGCAAAATACAGTAACTTGTAAAAGTCAAAAGATATTTAGCCACTGTAACTAATATTGATTTGGCCTTTTGGAAACACATTATAAAATTTAAGATAGTAATTATTTTTTAATTTTTAATTAGATTTTTAAACATCAAGAGGTAAATCTGTTTTCTTGATTAGTTCCACTTTGGGTCTGAAACTATAGTTATTGTACTATTTCACTAAAAATAAATGTTTGATGATTCAGGTCAAATTTACTTTTCAATCTCAAAATTTATTTCATGCTCCAGTTACCTAATTAGTATGATGTATTGAGCATACAAACTAATAAAAGGTAAGCAACATGATGTTAGATAATAATTTTCTTAAATAAAGTTTTAATTAGGCATACAAATCTGGTAGGCTGAATCGCTGAATATTTTGTTTGGTTTATTACTAACATAAAGATTAACAATTTGTCTGAACTGAGAATGTAATCTTTCTTTAATGTTACCCAGCTGTAAATGAAGCATGGATTTTGTAGTTTAATAACTAGATAAAGAAGAAGCACAATAGACTTAACAAAGCTATAGAAGGTTGTCAGCAAATCAAAATTCTTATTATCCGGTTTGCGAATATCGGATTGGTGTGTGTCTTGGTGGGGGGGGGGGATTTATGTACATTTGTTTGGGACAATAGACCATTGTCCTATTGTCGCCCACTGAAAATTCCTTAAAATATGCCCTGCCCTAAAGACTGTTTTTTTATAAATTTAACAGAGAATTCACATTTCTTTTTGCTATTTTGTGGTTATTTAAGAAATGTAAAAAAATTAATTTTGTTTTTGGATGAAAAAAGAATCCACAGTTGTCTTTTAATCCTCAACACTTGCCATGCACTCAAAATTAATGATCTGAAATGCACAAATTGCATTTCAATTATGCGATTCGAATTCGATCCTTCATTCGCGGCATAGGCTTTCTCCAAAATGTTAATGGTTTCTTTCATATTGATAGCAGGGCATGGAGATCTTCATTTCCATTATTCCTACATGCATTGTTGTTTTAATTCTGTGTATTTTGTACAATTATTTCAGTATGAGAAAGTTTTGAAAAGATCAATTAATTATCATTGATATAGATCAATCATAATAACTGCATTTCACTAAACCTATAAACAAAAAACGTTTCAGTACACTCAAAAAGCCTGAACAAGGGACAAAATAATAGGGCATTACTGTATAATATCTACAATTGAATATTTATACAAATTAAATTAGAGTATTTAATGCAAATTGTGTTAAAGATGTTTACTTTAACAAAACAAATGTCACCAGCAAACTAAAAAACAAAAATACATTGAATCAATATTAAAACATCTTACAAATACAGTTATTAATATAACAAAAATACATATGAAGCATTATTATGTATTTCAACATAAAGAGGTATGCTTAATACAGGGTGTCCGGTCTCAACGGTGTCCAATGGCTAATTCCTAAACCGTTGGTCATAGACATATAGTTCCAATTACAAAAATGTTTTAAATCAGGTAAAGAAACATTTTAAAAGCGATTTGGGTCAATAAAAACATTTCTTAAAAAATTACGAAATTTAAATTTTTATATGGTTCCCCAGTCCTATAAGTTATATTTAGTAATTTTTTATTATTACACTAACAAGTAAGACAAAAAAAGTCCCATTTATATAACGCTAAAATTGAGAGAGTTATGAAACTTTAAAAATGCATGACTTATGCCACTTTTCTACTCTGAAAACAAATGAGTTCGGCTTGGCTTTGAGGGATCATATACCAAGTGTTTAAAGTATTCGAAGATCTTACTTCATGTGTATCTGCGCTTTGAAAAAAAATCCTACAAGTATTATGATTAAGTCTCGAATTGGCTAAAATAACATATGTTTTAATTTGTCAGGATCTGAGACTGTTTCTCTTATGATTTCTTTTAACAAAAATTATGTTTTTTTATAAGTTTTTATGTTACTTCAGACCTGCCAACCTTTGAAAATGAGAAATCGTAGCTCACAAAATTTAAATTAATCTGGAGGTTGGTTGGTTGGTTTTTCATGTTACACAGACATCTTTTGACATTCGTAAAAGGAATAAGGTTTCAATCTTTCAACTTAATATAGTAAATTTTTTTCTTTGAAAATTTTTATACGATTTTTAGAGTTTCTTTTCGTTTCGCAGCGTTTATTATTATTTTTTTTTTTTTACATTTGTAAAAGGAGCCTGGTTCCAATATTTTAGCACAGTGCAGTAAATTTTGACGAAATTCAGGATTTTTTTTCCTGCGGTCATTTCAAGATATTCACAATTTTTTCGCAATCGTAATTCACATTTTTCTATCATGATTCTTTGTTGAAATCTGCATTTGTTACCATGAACTTTTGACGAAATTCGCATTTTTTACCACGATTCTTGTCAAATTTTGCGTTTTTTTCCGAGATCCTTTTGACGAAATTAGTGTTTTCTTTTTGCGATCTTTCAGTGAAAATTTGCGTTTTCTTGCTGATCTTTCGATGAAATTTGCATTTTCTTACTGATCTTTTGACGAAATTCGGGTTTTCTTTCTGCGATAGTTTGACAGAATTCACACCATTGAAAACACAAAATATCAAATCTTCCAGGAGAGGGGGGGGTGGGGGCTTCCCCTCCTCGGGTCACCTCCTGAAACTAACACTGCGTTTTTACCATGATCCTTTGACGAAATTTATTTTCTTCTGTGACCAATTGATGAAATTGATTTTTTTTATACGGTCATTTGTCGAAATTCGCGGTAGTGTATCGCAAATCGCGCGATCTTGCACACTATTTCAAACTTTGCCCCTCAAAGAACCCCTCCTCCTTCCTTTCTAGAAATTCTTAAAATGGTACCTTGTTTCTAAGTAAGCGAATTCCTGTATAAATATTTACAGAAACACGATTCACTCGTGGTTAATATACATAAGAAAAGTGTTTTATGTTAAGAAGTTTGTTTTGCAGCCTAGATTTTTTTTTTTCCATGAGCATTTTTTAATGTCCGAATTTTCGGACTAATGGCCAATTTTTTAAAACTTTCGGAAATGAATACTTTGAAATTGTGGAAATTTCGCAACAGAATCACTCCTGAAAAATATGCTGTGCGGGATAAAAAACGCAACTAGAAACAAAAAATGCGTTTGTGTTTTTTGCACAAAAATCGTAGTTTAAGACAGATTTTCGTAGCATCGTAGTTTATAGGTCCAAATCGTAGCAACTACGATTTTTTCGTAGCAGTTGGCAGGTCTGTTACTTCAACAATCATATGTATGTTTTTCCAGTTCAAAATTTGTACTCGAACTTTAACCCACTTTCAAATATCCGATCGAGATTGCATTTTACATACTGGCACAAATCCGATAACAATCTAATATTATTAAGATTTTCGGTGGTTAACATTTACACTTATTTTACAGGATAACACAAAAAAATTTCGGATAGATTTCTGCCAAGGAGTTTAAGAAAAAGTTTTAGATTAGATAATAAAAGACTGCGATTGTTGGGTTTTTTAACTTTTATGTATTTTTTAGCACTGAATCCGAAAATTACCTTAATTTTTAACCATCATGTCAGGAGATTTTGCAAATCATAAATTTTCAAATTTAAAGAATAACAAAAATTGAATACTATAAAGTAGAGGAGATGGTTGTGTTTTTAACTTTTGATAATTGATTTTTACGCACTTTTTAGCACTGAATCTGAAAATGACCTTCATTTTTAACCATCACGTTAGAATTTTTTTGCAAATCGCAAATGTGTAAGTTAAAATATAACGAAAATCTCATACTATAAAACATATGTAAAACATTTTTTATTTTATTTGATTTGATTTGATTAAAAAAATTATTCGATATTTTTGCTTATCCTGGGATTCTTACAGCTAAACAGCTGAGTGGTCCGATGAGATGGGGGAGGAAATTCAATTTTAACATTGAACTTCTTAACTTTGAAATTTGCAATTTGCGAAAAATCCTGATATGATAGTTAAAAATGAAGGTCAATTTCGGATTCAGCGGTACAGAATATATAAGAATCAATTATCAAAAGCTAAAAAACATGACATAACCCAACTTTTGCAGGCTTGTGCAATCTAATAATATTTTAAAATACGTATCATTTTGTAAAGAATTGAGGCTGTTAATTTAGAATCATTTTATTTAACAAAAATTCTGTTTTTTCTTTCTTCTTAAATGTTTATTACAAATTGTATATTTTCCATTAATATGCCAGAATGATTAAAGATTTCAAATTTATATTGCAATGTTAATTTTACTCCCAAACATTTTTTATATCTGACGAAATTATATTTCGACTAAATTTGTGAATGACCTCCAATTTGCAGCAAAAAATATGCTCCAACTTTAAACAGCTATTACTTGGTCAATTTTAATCTTAGAATAACGGGGCTTTTTTTGTATTACTTGTCAGTGTAAAAGGAAAATTTCACTAAATATAACTTATAGGACTTGGGGAGCGTATAAAAATTTAAATTTCGTAATTTTTTAAGAAATGTTTTTATTGACCCAAATCGCTTTTAAAATATTTCTTTACCTGATTTAAAACATTTTTGTAATTGGAACTATATGTCTATGACTAACGGTTTAGGAATTAGCCATTGGACACTGTTGAGACCGGACACCGTGTATAAGGTATACATATAAAAGAGCTAAATTTATTGTCAATTTTATTTTTTCTCTAGGGTTCATTTTAGTAATCTAATTCTCTTGAAATTTTCTAAATATAAATTTACAAAATTTAGGTAAAATCCTTTTTATACTTTTTAACTAAACTGAAGTTTCTGTTTCGAAATATCCAAGTAAAATTGTGTAAATAAAGGCAAAATTATTAATTTATAAATATTGAGCTTAAAATGCCCTAAACAGTTTACTGTTCAAGAAATACTATACTAGAAAAAATATTTTCACAAACACATAAACAAATATCTTTGTCAATACATTTTGAAATATTACATTAAAAAATATATAGAAATCATTAATAAGTTTACTTCCAAAACAGTATGAATGAACTTAAAATGGGGATAAAAATATGATATGAAAATATAAGGACTCAACAAATACAGTCTTCAGGCGAGGCTAACGAGAATGACAGGCTACCGCAGTACATTCCACATATATTTTTTTACAGACCGCTGGAGTCATGTGATGCTCAAATGCACCAGTGAAGGTGGCAAAAAGAGCAACACGTTACTCTAGCGGTCTGTAAAAAAAGACACGTGAGATGCACCGTGGTAGCCTGTCTTTTTCGTTAGCCTCACTTCAGGTCACCATTGGCGAACAAAATATTTAAACTGCCAACTGGAAACAGCAAAATTGAATGATCTAGTGATGATTCATTTGTATGGTTTATTTATGACTATAAACCAACAAATGCTATAGATAGGTGGTACTTTAGATTTAAAAAGAAAATATAGGCATGCACAAGAGCACATGACAGTAGTTAAGAAGCAAAAGTTTAAGAAATGCAGATTTTGAAAAACCATGAAAAAAAAATAATGTAAAATTCTTATGCAAGGTATGCACAAGAACACATGACAGTAGTTAAGAAGCGAAAGTTTAAGAAATGCAGATTTTGAAAAACCATGAAAAAAAAATAATGTAAAATTCTTATGCAAGGTATGCACAAGAACACATGACAGTAGTTAAGAAGCGAAAGTTTAAGAAATGCAGATTTTGAAAAACCATGAAAAAAAAAAATAATGTAAAATTCTTATGCAAGGTAAAGTGCCTTAAAGCTGACAATTTAAGGATACTGGTCAGTAGTTTTCCAAAGTAATTTTCTTATACAAAAGTAATGATTTTAGTAAAAAGAATTGTTTTTCTTATGATGTTGCAAATACTTTATTCAGTCAAAATTTTTAATGCACCCTTTTTTAAAAAGAATTATAATTTTTTCTTTATATAAACCTAATTTTTATTACCTTTCTAAATTAATTTATTAATTGAGTTGAAGAGATACGGTAATTCATTATATATTATTACTTTGCTCATGATCATACTTTTTCAATAAATTTTAAATCAATAATATTAAAATAATTTTAGAAGTTTTGGAAAAAATGCATGATTAAATAAAAGTCAGCAAAAACTGGCAACTGGTGGAGGAAGTAATATTTTTTACTTGTAACCAGAAATTTTTGCTGGCTACCAGGTTTTTTCCAATTTTTAGAGTTCTGGAATATATGAATACAAATTTGTGAATTATTATATAAGATATCTTTAAGACATTCTTTTGATCTTTAAATACAATTTTCATATTTAAAACTCGAGACACTCATTTCAAGACACAACAACGAGCCAGTTTTTTACTATGCATCAATTAATAAAAGGCTCAAAAGGTGTCACTTTTTTGACTAAAAGCATGAAAGGGGATACTTTTTGGATAAAGAGAAAAAAAATGTGCTAATTTTTTTTATAAGGTGCAAGAAAGCTGATTTTTTTTTTTTTTTTTAGGAAAGTCAGGTAAATGATTTCTGTAACTTCTACTAAGTGCTTATAGCACATCTAAAAACGTATTAATACATAACCTCTTTAGACCTGAGGTGCACAAATGCAGACCTCTATTCTTTTATTCTTAAAATAGCTGAATGTTTTTTGTTTTGAACCAAAACCAATAAATGGCAGCACTAATGCTTATTTCTTCATAAAATAAATGCTATTTTCATCTCAGTTTGCAAAATGCCTTCAAGACAATATGGCTGAGAAAATAAGAAAATTTCATAATTATTTAACTTGAATTTTTTACAATAAAATTTTTTAAGGATTTGTTTACATCCTCAATTTTTTTTTCTACAACAACAAGTGAATGTTGTTTAAAACATTCACTTGTTTAAAGTCCTTAAATTTTTTATTGTGGGAATTTAGGTTATTGATAATTAAATTGATATTTTATGGGGGCAATTAATTTTAGATCCATATTTGTAAAAACAAAATTTCTAGTCTCCAAAAGTATCAATTAAAAAAAAAAAGTGTTTTTTCTGTCATCTATGGTGTCATTTTCGTTTTTCAAAAGCAATGAGTGTGTATTTGCAATGTTATTTTAACCCGTTCGGGACCATGGGTGCATATATGCACTCTCAAAAAGTGCTTAAAATGCTTGAGTTTGATACCAGTAAAAAAGAAAAGTAAAATTGATTTTATTTAATTACGACATTTTCTTGATTTATGAAGTTAAATAAATTAACAAAAAGTGGTGCCAAATGAATAAAATTTGTGTAAAAGATTCCGGTGCTGAACGGGTTACATTCAGGTCTCAAGACGTTAAGAACAAAATTCGACAGAATATTTTTAATTCAAAAATTTTTAATTGAATACTTTTTTCAGAATTTTCTTTAAAATGGAATTTCTAGTTTAAAAACATTTCTATGAAATTTTCATTTATCACTCTAACACTCTGAACAAATATTTGGAAGATGAGGATTGTATAAAAGAGTAAATAAATGATTAAAACCATTATGCAATTAACTTACTCACAAAAACAAAAATCATGCAAAATGTTACTTTTTCTCAAGCTAAGTAAAATAAAGCAAAACCTAAAAATTATCCATTTAAGTAAATTCTTAGTAATAACAAATACCTTTAAAAAATCTATTTTGCTAAATTTCTTTGCATGGAAATTTTGTTAGGAATGCATATTAGACAAATAATTATTTTAAGATTAGTTTATTTATATAAATTTAGAAATCTATACAAAAAAAGACCAAATGAACAACCAATTCTCTTTTAAAAGAATAATTAATTTTCTTAATAAATACAGCAAAACTTGCTAAGATGAAATTGTAAAACTCCAGAAAAAAAAAATGTTTAAAGCAATTTTCCATTGTACCAGACAGACCATATTATTTAGTTGCATTGTATTCTTTTTCACTGGTACAATAAAATTTTCCACTTACAACAAGATTCCGTTATAGACACAAATTGTTCTTACAGGTTTTACAGTATTTAAAACAGCTAAAATTTATTCAAGTTTTGTAAAAATAAATAAATATTATATTAAACTAGGGGGCTCTGCCCCCTGCAAGCTATGCTCGCCAACCCCAGTTCAGACACCGCAGAATCTAAAAAGACGCTAATCTGATCGGTTTAAAAAATATTATAGAAGATTGAATAATACTGAAAAAAGCTGTGCAGATCTCCCTGTAAACCGGTTTCCATTCAATTTCTTTTGATTTAAAAAATTTAAGGCCAAATCAGTTGCTGTTAAGACATCCAATGGTTGTTTTCCTTTTTTATTAAAGAGGATCAGTTAAACATTTGAAAAGTAGCTAAAATAAAATGAATTAAGTATACAGAGTCATTGTCTCCCGGTATTTTAAAACAATTTCTATAACAATAGCCTAAGTCATGCGACTATCATCAAGAGTTCCGGGCGAACCACTTCGCCTGGTTCCATTTTAGTACTTTAATATTAGCCAGGTACAGGTGATAAGTCGCCAAATATTATTCTATCGCCATCATTTCATCTATATTATAATAGTCCAAGTCATGTAACTGCTATAAATAAATACGCTCTGATCCCTTCGGTTTTCATATGAAAGTTTGGCCCAGATATCATATACGGCCCCATATTGCCGCGATTTTTTTCCGACGCTAATTTGGGGAAAAGATCAACAGCATAAACAACAACATCCGGCTTATCAAATCAAGCAATATAACGATACTATGGCACCAGTTAAGTACCCGTTGCGTACATGACATTGGCGTCAGAAAAAAATAGCGCCAATATGGGACCGTATGTGGTATCTGTACCGAAAGTTTTCCATTTTGATTTTTAAAAAAATCAATTTTTTTTTTCGAATAATACTACATAAAAGCATTGTCGCAAAGAATTCTTGGCACTGTTGCGCTAGCCGGGTGCAAATTTCACCAATAATTATTTTTCAACTCGCCAGTTAGCATTTTTTTTTTTTTTTCCGAGTGGTAAATTATAACATTGCTTTGAAGTTGGAATTAAATGTCATCGTTTGTTACTTTCATTTAATATTTGGCCAGATGCCATGTACGCACCCGGTTTGGCATGATTTTTTTTATGAAAATTTGGCGAAATCCTCGTTTTCGAATACCAGTTACATATGTATTTTTGGTACTACTTAGTTATCCCGCTGACCGAAAATCTATCACCAAACTATAAGAATAAATGCCAATAATGGTTGATAAATGTCACATTCACTTGACTTTAAGCAAGTTACACGTCTTTACGTCATCAAGTGATTTTTATTTCGACGTTTCATTTGTATATTTATTAATGTTATACTATTTTCCTTGTTCTTTCGTTATTTAAAATAAAAATTATGTCAATTTGTATAATTTAGCGATTTATATAATTTGGTGAAATGGATCGATGGAATAACTAAGTAGTACCGTATTTTTTAATTATTTTCAATTATTTTTTTATTTTTAAAGAAAAATAACCAAAAAAATAATTATCTATAGAACAAAACAATTTATGTAATTTAAAAAAAGAAAATAAACATTTATTATTAAATAAACAACAATAGCCGGGTTACCATGTCAACCAGAATAATGCCATTTTGGCACCAATTAGGTACCCCGGTGCGTATATGACATCTGTGCCTAATATTTTTCTTTTCATTTCGTTTAAAAAAATAAAGAAGTGAAAGCCATTTATTTTAAATGTTTCTGCTTGTGTTAAATAAAATGATAATGAAATACAAATAGAATTGTGAATAAAAGTAACATGATACATATCTTAGCATATATTTAAGGGAGGCCAGACTTCTCGCCAAATTAGTTTAAAATAGTAATCTTTTCTAAAATCTGAAAAAAAAACATCTGTTTGATTAAAATTTGAGTTGCCATCATTAGAAAAATGTATATAAAATTAGAAAAAAATTAATATTTCAAAAACTAATTCGAATTTAAAAATTGTAATTCCAGTTTTGAAATCTGCGGATCAATATTGATTTTTGGTGTTAATTTCATCGCAAAGTATTCCTTTTTTTAGGAGAAATCACCATGAAACATAATCAGTTGTTTAATCAGTCGGTTCAAAGAATCGTTACATTTCAGGCGTTTCATATATTCGTTTCATTAGGATTTTATATATATAGGGTAGATATTAAATTACATTTACAGTACAATAGACATGTCATTTATTCTTTTGCTTCTGAACAGTCTTATTTATTTCAGTTACCTTGAACAGTTGCAATTTATGAAGTTAAATAAGTACTATACTATAAATAATCCATATTAAAAATAATAATAATAAAAATGTATACAGAATAAAATACTTACTGACAAGTTGAGCATATAGGACTAAATGTGCAGAAAACTGTAAAATAAAAGAAAATACTTAGCAAAATTAACACACACACACATATAATATAAATTTAAATACCAATACCTTAAATCTAAAATCTTAGGGAAAAAAAAAAAAAAACATAACACAGAATTAAATCTTACTTGATAAACAAACAGAACACACATAACCGATTTCGATAAGATTTCTGTGGCAGAAGCATGCAGCCCTGTAATCAACATGAACTCTTGGTGGTAAAATCATTTGCTTTCTTGTTTCAGCACCAGGTAGAAAAATCCACTTTAATGATGAAAACATAAATTTTAATACATTAAACTGCTGAGTTACTGCCATAATGCATTTATTGAAAGAACAAATAAACATAACATATCATATTTCTAAATAGAAAATATTAAAGCAGGAGGAAGAAAAATGGATATTCTTCTTCTTTCTATCCCAATAGTTGATTCATTATTTTTGGGAGTATGATGATCTAACTCTGTTTAAATGAGACTTAAAAACTCTCACTGCCTTCGGCAGCATACACCAAGAATGCTACACATGCTCTGGTCTGTTTTTGCAAACAAACTTTAAATTTGTAGGATATTATATTTATTAAATGAAAATCTTTCCAAACAAACATATTTGTTGGGGCCCCCATTATAGTAAAAGCTGATTTAATTTCTAACATTTAGATAGTGACACATTAAACTTTCAATGCTGGCCAAAAGTTCCTGGGAAAACCTAAGTAATATAAAAGCAGTCCCTCATTCTTTTAAAATACAAAATGATATCTTCCTGTGTATTGACAAAATGTGTTAAAAATGTAGAGGTTTCGGTGTTCCTTTGGACATGAAGAACAACAAAATAAAACTTCCAAAAATGTTCTGAAGCACAATTCTCTTGAAATGGGAAAACATTTTCACAAGCACTAAGGAAAAAAAAAAAAAAAAAAAAAAATTCTCTGTTGAATCAATGAAATGACATTAAGAATTTTTTTTTTGAAATAGTAAATATTTTTTTAAACCAAAGACATCATTAGAATTGGAAAAGTATCAGAAATAAGTGGGTAATTTTTTTATTCGTCCACAAAAACAAAAAGGAGACGACGTTTTAAAATGAGAGAAAAACAAATAAGTTTAAAATGAACATGAACCAACCTTCAAGAAATAATTTTTCTGAAATACTAAATATTATTATTATTATTATTTTATTTTTTTAACCAACGATATCACTAGAGCTGGAAAAACACAGTAAATTATTTTATTTTTTTAATATTACCATCCAAGAAGCAGATGCCGCAGTTTTAAAATGTTGAAAAAACAGAAAACTTGAAAAGGAATTAAAAAAAAACACAAAAACAAACATGGAGTTGAATTAACGTTTTTTTTTTTTCTTTTTTTTATGATGGGTTTATTGAAAAACTTATACTTTTTTTTGCCATTATTCTTATATTAAATTCAAACTACTTAAATATCATTCTGCTTCTCAAAATTTGCTGTTTTCTGAGGTACATTGCAGCAAATGATGCACTTCTATCACTTGCCATTAAAAAAAAATTCTTTTTGAAATAGATCTGTCATTTTTGGGACACCTGGTTTATATATATTTTTTTAATACACCATTAGAGAGGGACAAGTACTCCGAATAAGTTTTTTTTTTTTTTGGGGGGGGGGGGGGGATTTAACTTGGAAAGCAGATGTGATGAGTTCAAATAGCAGAAAAATAGAAAACTTGAAAACTCATGCTAATCAAGGTTTAGCAAACAAACTTTTTGTAATATATATATATATATGTATTTCTTATATTGCATACTGGTTTCATATGTTCATTTCTGGATCATCTTTAAAACTTTATCCATTTCTTCATATATTTGTGATTTCAAATTTATTATATATATATATATATATATAAGTTTCTCAATTTCCAGTTGATTATCCCACTAATTTGGAATTAACGGAAAACCTCTTATCTAACAATACAATTAACTTCTTAGATCTTAAAATTACAATAAAAGACAACAAAACAATAACAGATTTATATGATAAACATAAAGAATTTAAATTCAAAGTTAATACATTTACAAATTTTAAATCTTGTCTTTATCATTCTGTATATCGAAATATACTACTTAATCATTTATTTAGAATAAAATGTTTATGTTCTTCTCATCTAATTAACAATAATATTAATAAACTAATTTATGATGCATTAAATCATGGTTTTCCAAAAAAAATTCATATATTCATTAATATACAATTAGTACTTACATAATCTTAAAAAAATAATAATAATAATAAAAAAATTAACACATGCGTAAACAAAATTACAAAAAAAAAAATTATTTATAAAAAATTAAAAATTGTAAAATAATAATAAAAAATTTCTATAGGATGGTTGGGTGGGTAGATGTTAGAGTACAGAGGAGGGTTGTGTTGTCTGGATAATACACAATGGTTAATTAAAAAAAAAAAAAAATGATGGGGCTTTAGTATTATTACTACATTTCTAATACGTATTTTATATGGATGTTGATTTGATGTTTTATATGTAATTGGTGACTTTTCTTTTTATTTCAATTCATATTAAATTTAACTTATTTAATCAAATTCAATATTAACTTGTTTTTTAAATTTAGTCTACTCAGGACAATATCATATTAATTAATAATAGTATACCATCTTTTTAGTGATTATTATACATATAAGTTTATTTGATATAACTAATGTTATACTGTATGTATTAAAATTGGGTAAATAGTTTTTATTATTATTCCTCTATACTTTTTAATATTGTTTTATTTTCAACTTTGTATTCCATGATTAATTATCGGTTTAATTTGTTTGATTGTCACAATCATATTTTTTTTAGCTTTTTTATGACTAATATGAAGATAATTCACACACTATATTTGTGATCTTTAGGATATTGGGAATTTTAGAATATGACAATCTTCTATAAACATCCATTTTTTATTTATCTATTTATTTATTTTCTTTCCTGTTCATTTTTTATATGTAATGGTAATTATTAAGGTTTTTTATATTATTATTATATATAATTTAATTTATTTTATAGCATATAGATATATTCTATATTTTATCAATGTTAATTTTTTTTTTTTTTTTAATTTCTCAGTGTAGATTAAATGGGTTTGGTAATAAAATATATTGAAAGCATTTTATTAACATTTAATTTATTTAAATTTTTTTGAATAATGATATATAGTATGGTATTTTTATATTAGGATTTGTGTAGTAATGCAGTTGATATGTTTTTATTTCTTTAGCTTTTATTAGGTTCTTCTTTTTGTGACATTTGAATAATAATAATAGTTTTAAAATAAATTAATAGATGGCAGCACCAAAAATTTTGTCTTTTTAAAGCTTCTTTTAAAGTAATAATTTTAATTTTTTACACCAGGTGGTATTTAACGCTGAATATTGGCAATATTGTAAAATTGATATTAAACAATTTAAAATTGTTTTTAGGTATTTTAAATAATGTAATTATTTTCTTTTATATTATATTAATTGTATTTATTAAGGTAGTTTCAAAATGAATTAAATGAATCCATAGGTTTTAATTTCTGTGTTAACTTAACTGTCTTATTCACCTTAATCTTATCATGCTTATGGATTCCATGTGCGGGAATCTATTTTGAAAATCTACTGGGAATTTATTCGGTAAGTTGTGTAAGATTTCTATTGCTATAAATTAAATATTTAATGGGTTGTAGCATTTTTTTTTTCCATTTCATGCCATTTGATAATGTTCTGTTTTAATCTTGAGACTATTCTTTTGGTTCTATTGGTTGTTCGGGTACAGGAGAAAAATTTTTTCAGCTTTTAGCTTTTTTTCTCACAGAAAACACCGATTTGCTTATAGCATTGAATTCTGTACTCTTGAAAACGTAATTCAATATATAAGTTTTCCATTTTTTGGGAATCCATATTCTTCTTTTTTTATTCTTCCTTATTAATTCTTGTAATTAAGTATAAGGTACTTTATTTTATACATACAGTTCTATATTATAGGTTTGTGGCATCCATTTTTATTGTCAATTCATTCACAATAATGCGGCTTTTGATGATGGTCGGTAATGTTTATTTAATGGTTATATATATATATATATTTATTTATTTATATTTAAATGAAAGATATTGTTAGAACTGGGAAGGTAAGGCAAAAATTCTTGTGTTTTTCTTTTTTTGCAATATTATGGAGAACAGTTGCAATCGCAATTTGAAAACACAGAAAAAATTAAATGTTTTGCTTTTGTCTGCATAAAAATAAAATGAGAAATCTACAAAAAGCAAGGCACAATTGGCAGAATGATGGAAACTCATCATTTTATGATGTTCATTAGTATTTTTAATTAATATCTCGGCTAATTATCAAAAATGAAAATCTGATATTCAGGTGCATTTGGACTTGTTTTTGTCTATATCTTCATCTAAATTTTTAGACCTCTACATATGGCAGATTTCCCTAACCATCACCAACAGACAGATAGACAATCAGACACACAGACAAACATATTTCATCTATACTAATAAAAGAATAAATCGTGTGTGTGTGTCTGTCTTGTGTGCGATGGCTAGCGAAAACTACCGCACGTAGAAGTCTGAAAATTCAGATGTGATTAGTCCAAGACAGGTTCTAATACACCTGAGGCTCGGATTTTTAATTTTTTAAGGGCCAGAGCCCCTGGGCCCCTTTCAGTTTTGATGCACTAAAACGTTAATAACATGCCTCTTTTCTATCCGATCTTCTTCGTTTTTGGGGTGAATTATCCTTTCAGTTTCTGCCTCATTTCTACATTTTACTTAAGACCCTGGCACCCTTGCAAGGGACCCGATACAGGGCCCCTTGAAGTTTTAGTGCACAAAATAATTAATAACATGCATCTTTTCAATCCAATCTTCTTCGTTTTTGGTGTGAATTCTCCTTTCAGTTTCTGCCCCATTTCTACATTTCAGTTAAGACCCTGGCACCTTTGCAAGGGGCTCAGTACAGGGCCCCTTAACTTTTAGTGCACTAAATTGTTAATAACAAGCATCTTTTCTATACGATCTCCTTCTTTTTTGGGGTGAATTGTCCTTTTAGTTTCTACCTCATTTCAACATTTCAGTTAAGACTCTGGCACCATGTCCAGGGACCCGGTACAGGGCCCCTTGAACTTTTAGTGCACAAAATAATTAATAACATGCCTCTTTTCTATCCGATCTTCTTAGTTTTTGGGGTGAATTATCCTTTCAGTTTCTGCCCCATTTCTACATTTTACTTAAGACCCTGGCACTCTTGCAAGGGGCCCAGTACAGGGCCCCTTGAAGTTTCAGTGCACTAAATTGTTAATAACATGCCTCTTTTCTATCCGATCTTCTTCGTTTTTGGGGTGAATTCTCCTTTTGAGTTTCTGCCCCATTTCTACATTTCAGTCAAGACCCTGGCACCCTTGCAAGGGGCCCAGTACAGGGCCCTTGAACTTTTAGTGCACTAAATTGTTAATAACATGCCTCTTTTCTATCCGATCTTCTTCGTTTTTGTGGTGAATTCTCCTTTCAGTTTCTGCCCCATTTCCACATTTCAGTTAAGACCCTGGCACCCTTGCAAGGGGCCCGGTACATGGGCCCGTCTAGGGTCCTGTACAGCCCGGTCCAGAGTCCCTTAATTTTTTTGTACAGGGCCCTTTGAACTTTTAGTGCACAAAATAATTAATAACATGCATCTTTTCTATCCGATCTTCGTCGTTTTTGGGGTGAATACTCCTTTTAGTTTCTGCCCCATTTCTACATTTCAGTTAAGACTCTGTCACCCTATCAAGGGGTCCAGTACAGGGCTCCTTTAAGTTTTAGGGAACTAAATTGTTAAAAACTTGCCTCTTTTCTATCCGATCTTCTTCGTTTTTGGAGTGAATTCTCCTTTCAGTTTCTGCCCCATTTCTACATTTCAGTTAAGACCCTGGCACTCTTGCAAGGGGCCCAGTACAGGACCCCTTGAAGTTTTAGTGCATTACATTTTTAATAAATTGTTTCCTTTTTATCCAATCTTCATTTTTGGGATACTTTCTACGTTTAGTTATACTCTCGTATCTAGATTCCAGTTAAGACCATGGGCCCGTCTAGGGTCCTGTAGGGCCCGGTCCAGAGTCCCTTAATTTTTTTGTGTGCCATGCGTTTTTCACACCCTAATTTTCTCACCTTCGAAACGTGTAGTTTTAAAGTTGAGTCTTGAACTCTTCTCCTTAGACCAACATCACATATACTTATCTGGCCCCTGGGGCCCTTTTTAAGCACTTCCCCAATTTTTTGCACATTTCTTTTAAATTACATTCTAATGATTAATTCTTACCCTATGCTTAATCTCAACTAATCGAAGATCTAAAACGCTAAGCACTAAAACGTTGTAACATGTTTTCATCTTAGGGCCTTTTCTCAACTATCAGTTGGCCCCTTTTGGGCCCCCTATTATAACTCCCTTAAAAATAGTCCGATTTACTATCTTTTTTTTTTCTAACAACATCTTAGGTTCTCCAGCTGTTACATGAACGACAAAAAAATTATTTCAGGTTTCAACTACCACCAATTTTGAATATAAATCGTCTTCTTAGGGCCCTTGGTGCATCTTCTTTAAAAATTATCCGAATTCCTAGCAATTTTCTTTACCATAGTTCTAGCGTACTCAGATTACATTAAAAACTACTAAAAAGGGTATTTATACCAAACTACATGCCACTTAAGCCCTTTCTCCCTTGGGGCCCGTTACAAGGCCCCTTGAAGCTTTTGCACCATAAATTATTAATAAATTGCCTCTCTTAATCCGATTTTCATTTTTGGAACCATTTTTCCATTTAGTTATTCTCCAGTTTCTATAATCCAGTTAAAATCCTGGGGCACCTTAGGGTCCTGTAGGGCCCGATCAGGGCCCCTTGAACTTTTTGTGTGCTATGCATTTTTTACACCCTAATTTTCTCCCCTTCTCATTGCATGATTTTAAGATTGAGTCATGGACTCTTCCCGCTAGACCAACACCCTCATATTTTTACTGGTGCTCTAGGGCCCTTTTTTAGGCATTTACCCCATTTTTTCGCATTTCTTTAAAATATTATTCTAATGATTATTTCATACTCTATGATTAATTTTGACTAATTGAAGATCTAAAACCCTAAGTACTAAAACATTTAAACATGTTTTCATGTTAGGGCCCTTCTCTCAACTAACAGTTGGGCCCTTTTCAGCCCACTGTTATAGCTCCCTTAAAAATGGTCCGAGTCACGAACTTTTTTTTCCTAACAACTTCTTAGGTTCTCCAGCTATTACATTAACGACAAAAAAAAAAAAATTGCAGACTTCAGCTACCACCAATTTTGAATATTAATCGTCTTCATGGGGCCTTTGCTGCAGCTTCTTTAAAAACTATCTTATTCTATTGCAATTTTCTTTAACATAGTTTTAGCGTCTTCCAGCTACTTTAAAACCCCTAAAAAATTTTCTTATACCCAACTACATTCCAGTTAAGACCCTGGCCCCCAGGGCCCGGTCTTTCTTTATACCTCAGCTACCACCTTTTTCGAACATCAATCTCCTTTTTCAGCATTAACTTACGTCTACTCACTACAGCCGTAAATTAAAAATCGCGTTACTTTAAAGGTAACTTTAGATAAGGGATTTCATCCGTCTATGAAATATTGTGTTAATGCTAACAGTGATTCATGAAATTTACAAGGTGAGGAGGCATCTTCCACCGCTTGGTGGCGCATTATTTCCTCGGGTTTAAGGGCCCAATCGAAGATTTTCTACCTTCAACTTAGATTACAATTCAGCTACTTTCTGTATTATGAAATTTTATCTTAGACTTTAGCTACCAACATTTTCTAACATTAATGGCACATTTTTTTTAAAAATTTATTTTTTTTTTTTTTTTGTTGTTTCTTTGGGCTTGATTCCTACGAGGTTTGGCTCACAGAACTTGGTCTTCGATTGTCTCCGGCACGTGCGGCCACTTCTGGTAAATGCTGCCATATGTAGTGGGGATCCAGTGTACAGGTTTGTTCGGAAAGAAGTTTGATGGGAACACATTAGACACTACGAAAGGCAATGGAGCCTGCAAATTTAGGTTCATTTAAAAAAAATTTCAAAGATATAAAATCATATAAACTTAAGTTTTGTTTAAGGTTATTATTTACAAACCCCGGGCAACGCCGGGCGGGTCTTCTAGTTTATTAATAGAAGATAGGTTTTTAACGATTGTTATTACTGAGAGTTCCGCATTCTTCATAACTGAAAAAGTAAACTTAAAAAACACAATTTTCATAAAAATTACAGATGTGCTTCAGGTAACAAAATATCCAATTTCTCTGTACTGGTTGAGTCTTTTCTTATTCTTGGGTAAAATATAAAAGCATCTTTTTTTAAAAAATAATTTAAGTTATAGATAGTTTTCAATAAAATTATGTATATTAACTTTCATGTAAAACAATAAGAAAATATGACTAATAATAGAAAATTAAGATGTTTATCCTCTGGATATAAATTTTTATTTAAGAAAAGTATCAATGAATTATCTCTCAATATATTATCGAAGTATAAAAAGATCAATTTTATTTAAAACATTTTCACAGCTATTTTTATTATATTGAAAGATTCTTTAGTATGAAAAGAAGAAGAATCTATCCTATAATGCACTTATTTATACAATGCTACAATTAAAAAAATTAGATTTCTCAGAAAAAATGAGAAAAGTTTTTAAGTAAGAAAATAAATTGTTTTTTATATAAGCTGGATCAATAGTTAATTGAAAACTTTTATATCCAGGGGTTTTTTTTTTAAAAAAAAAAAAAAAAAAAAAAAAAAAGTATATCGATATGAGCCAAGTTACAATCAATTATTTGAAAATTTTGAAAAAGTAAAAATAAAATAAAAATCACTTTTTTTTGTTTATTCTTAAAGATAAGTAACCATACTTTTAATGAGAGATTGGAAACTATATATGCAGTTCATTCATATTAACATCTGAAAAAACACTTTTTTATAATAATTATATGCTTTTATAAATTAGTATGTAATAATGGTACCTTCAAAATTAATTTTTTAAAGTTTAATTGTGGATGGATTTATGGCCCAGGCATAATTTAGTTTTTGCTACTATTTCCCCCCCCCCCCCCAATAGTAAAATAGCCTTTTTCAAAATGAACGCAAAAAAAAAAAAAAAAAAAAGGCATATCACATTCAAATAAATCAAATGATTTTACTTTTTTAATAAATTTTATTCTTTCATGATAGATGGCCTTTGTTTGTTTATTTTTCTTTTCTGTTCTCTTGCCATTAATAAGTTTATATGAAAATGCTGATTCAAATGGTTGCATATAGTTTAATATGTTTTGTTTTTCCTTAAAAAGAAAAATTTATAGTTGAAGTTTAAACTGAAGTAATTATGCAGTTGAACACTTCAAATGTGCTTCATATCATTATTAATGTTGTAATCTGTTTATTTGTGTTTGAACTATGTTGTATTAGGTAAACAACAGTTAATATACACTATTGAAAACAGAATTTAATAAACAAATCATAAAAAGTAGAACATACTTTAATATAATAAAAAATATTCATTATATATCTAGTTCAAGAGTAGGGGGAGAAAAAAACAAAGTTTTTCAAAACAAAAGGTATATTTTTAATGTAAAAAAAAAAGCAATGTTGTTGAATATAAGCTTATCAAAGTTCCACTGTCGTCTCACAAGATTTACTTTAGAAGGTGCAATTTAATAAAAAGATACCACAGTCAGTCCCTCACTTTTCTTTTTTTCTGGCTTTGGTCACTTTATATTTTTTTCCTCATATCAATCACTGCTACATTATATTGATAGTATATACATTTTTATGTAAAATAAATAAATAAATAAGAATTTTAATGATATAGTATGTTTACAAACAAATAATAAGAAGACATGTTTACAAATAAATAAAAAGAATGTTACACTTCTTTCAGAAATTACAAGCAAACTAATGAGAAAGTGAAAATCATAAAATTTTAAAATGATTACTTACTAATAAATACTGTAAAAGACCTGCTATATTTTGTACTTTAAGATACATTCCACCAGTAATATCACAACCCTAAAATATTAAGAAAGAAGACAGAAACATTATTGTAAATGAAATTCAGGATAATAAAACTTATCATCACTGAGAATAAGAATTACATCAACATACAATTTTTGAGGTTTGTAAAATTTTTCATTTTTGGTAATACAGTGATTTGCTTAAAAAAGCAAAAAATAAAGCTTAGTTTAATCCAATTCAAGAAAATATTGATTAGAGATTTAAAAACTCTAAATAGGGGGCTCTGTCCCCTGCGAGCAACATTTACCAACCTCAGTTCAGAGTTCACAGACTCTAAAAACATGGTAATATGTCCTGTTTTAACAATATTACCGGGTTACGGAAGATTGAATGATATTATCGCCAATGGCAACTATCTTCTATAATTGGGTTGCCATGCTTTTCCGTTTGAATGGGGCATTTTTCAGTTACCATGACCTAATACACCGATGTCGCGAGTTTGTGATTGGTAAGATTAATTGCACATTTGAAAATTAGCTTGCATAAAATAATTAGGTTAAAAATGTTGCTACCTCTCAGACTTTTATAATGATGCTATGGACAATATACTTCCTTTGGGTTAAGGGTAAAAAAACTGTCTCCTTGGGAATAACATTCAGAACCACAGTATTGGAAAGAACTGTGTTTTGAAATTTACACTTATATTTTATGTTTTGATCGAGTTTTAGATATTTTCAAGAACAGGTATAGCTTATGCATGAATTCCTTTTCTATTTTAATGCACCAGCATACATATTTTCATGTTATTTTTAAAATGTAAATTTTTTATTTTAATTGATAAATATATAAGAATTTTCTAATATGTATTTATTTATCTAATAGTAATTCGTACAAAATAAATCAAAAGTATTTTGCAATTGCAAATATACTATTAAGTATATAGTAAAATCTCATTACAATGAATCTCTGGAGAGCACTGATTAAATTTGCTACACTGAAAAATTCGTTAAAGTGAATATTTTTATAATGAAATTGGATAATAGAATTTTCTTTAACAATCCAAATTACATTCCTTGAATTCAAAAATTCGTTAAACTGACATTCATTGTAAAGAGATTCTACTGTACAAGTTATATGCTGCATCAAGTGATGAAATATATAAACAAATTTGCTAGCCGTGCTACTTTTACACCGTGTGATTCCTAATGTGAAATCACATTGATATTGTTCATAAAAAAATTGTTTTAAATGTATGGTTTTAATATATGACATAATTTTCACCATTAAATGCATTTTGTGTGCAATAATTTAATTATTTTAAAGTTTTTTTTTTTCCCCTTAAGACTCATGTGTAAATATATTATTCAATTTAAAAGTGTTTGGGGGTATCATTACTTGAGCTTTTTAAATATGACCTAATTTTTACTTTAAATGTTTTCCTTCATAATAAGCATTTTACAAATGATGATATTTGATATTTGGGCCTTTTACAGATGACATAATTGTCCCCATTAAATGCGTTTCACATGTACTAATTTACTTTTTTTTAAGATTTTCTTACTTCTTTAATATTCATGTGCAAATACAATTTTTATGACGTAATTTTCCCTATTTTCTGCTTTTAGCTTTTAACACGTGATCATATAATTATTACCTTAAAATTTGATTTATATTTTTAACAGTCACATGCAACTACATTTGTTATTTGATAGGAAATATAATTCTTTGTACTGTTTTACGAATTGACATCAATATTAAAAAAATGACTTTCTAAAAATGAAAAAGATAACTCTTTAAATGATGAAAATTTGAATAAAAAATTGAAAACAAAATCCTAAAAAATTAGTCAAATTAAAAAAATAAGTGCAGTCTGCACATCACTAGCTTGTGAAGTATATCTCTAGAAAAATTATTAAATTCCTATGTATAGATTATGCTCCTATAAAACTTTTTTAATGGAATGATTTTGGCCAAATTTAACATTAAATATCTTTTTAAATAATTCTTCTGTTTAAAAACTGTCTGCTTCAGCAAGTTTATCAAACATTTCTCTATAATACTACCAATTTTCATGTTTTTGTATGTACTAGTTTTTTTAATACAGTCGAACCCCGCTATAGTGAGCCGTCTGCGGACCCAGCAACATATCCACAATAACCGATGGTTCACTACATCCAAATTCTTCGGGAAAAAAAACAGTTTTAGCATATGGTATAGTATTGTTAAAATTATTGCAATTTGCGTAATTTGCTTACAAATTATTAACTAATTAAATAGATAATAAATCAAATATTTAAAAAAATAGTTACTTATTAAAACTTGATTTTATTTTTACATTCTATGGAAGAAATTAGTGATTTTTGATTGAATACAATTCGAATTTAAGTAGAGTTCCTCAATTTTCTTATCAACAATTAGTAATAATCAAATATTTTCTGGTGCATATTTTTCTGTAGAATAAAAAAGTGATCAGAAAATTCGCTGCCAATTTCACTTCCAAGATAGAAGGTGCCGAAATTTCAAGTTCTTCTTCAACATCGTCTTCGTCAGCATTGTTTTTTTGTTTAACTTCAGATACAATGTCATCATCTGTATAGGGGTACCAGAAGTGTACACTTCATTATCACAAGATTCGAAGTACTCAGTAACGTTCCTTGGAAAAATTTTCACACTATGCTTTTCCAGCCACAGAGCTATAAAAGCATAGAGGTATAAGAGGCGTGTGCTGTTTAACAACTTTTTTATTCTAGTTTAAGGCGATGAGAGTGAAATTTGACACAATGTAAAGGAACACCATCATTTGCAGTCACAACTAGTACAACTTTAAAGTTGAAGAACTGAAAAAAAAAAAATATGTTGAAATAAAATTTGAGTTAACTATAAACGAACTACCAAATTCTCAGCTGTCCACTATAAGCGTATAAAATAACATTAGTTAAATGGAAGTTCGGACGAGACTGCTAAAAAAAATTCACTACATCCGAGTGTTCACTATATCCCCGGTTCATTATAGCAAGATTTGACTGTATTAGCAAAGAAAGACTTCCAGCCACAAAAAAATTAATTTACGGAGGTGGAAGTGACAATGTTAGTTACTTTTTTTTTTAGAACCGAGAGATATCATGCTCTGCTAAAACATACAATTTATTATTTACAAACATATAGACGAGCTTGCAAAAAATAGATTTTGCTTTCTTTTATATGAAATACTAACTGGAGTCAGGGCTGGCTATTTGCCGGCAAAAAAGGGTTTCTGCCTTGCCAGTGGCAGAAACTGGTTATAACCGGTTTTAACCGGCAGAAACTGGCAACAACTGGCATAAACACATTTCATGACATAATATGAGCCTTTTTTACTAGTATTAAATTCCTTAAGTACGTTTTATTCCGTATAAATAACAAATGAAATATTGTGGGTAGTTTTAATTAAAAAATAAACAGATTTGTATTAGAAAAAATGAGTAATGTAACAGATAAAATTTTTGTTATAGTATGGTTATATAATTTTATATGTAAACAATTATTAGAGTATTTTAAAATTTCAGTTTAAAAATCAAATACAAAACTATATCCAATACTTATTTTAAATTAAACAATGAAAAGAAAAGAAAAATATTCAATACTTGCTCAAAATAATTTTCTGTAATTTAACGTATTAATTTAATAATAACACTATAAATTATCTCTCATAGAAATGTTATAGTTATATGCGGATCTTGTAATTCCATGAATTTAAAAAACATTTCATTTAAATACAGTATTCAAGGGAACAAATCTGACTTTTTTTTTTTCAATTTAAGACTGTTATAAGCATAGATTAAACTTTGTGCGAATTTTAGTAAAAAAGCTAAAATCTTTAACAATGATTTTACGCATAAATAACGTACAGACACGACAAAAAACGATTATATGGGATATTTTTGTCGTGTCTGTATGTTATTTGTGCATAAAATCGTTGTTAAAGATTTTAGCTTTTTTATTAAGACTGTTAGTTGAAAATGTTCCAACCACATTTTGCACTTACAAAACAAACAACTACAAAGGTTCAAAGCAGATTTGATACAGTAATAACCGACTACCATGTGCTAACTTATTTACTTCATCCTAAGTATATGGGATCAAAATTGACATATGAGCATAAAGAAAAGGCAAGGAAATTGCTTTCTGATATTAATCCCAATTTTGTGCCACATATAATATCCTTTGAAGCAAAATCGACTCCTGCCTGAGAAATTTATTTCTCCAAGGAAGCCCTAGAAAATGTCTTGCCCTTACCTTCTATGTGGTGGTCATCTTTAAAAACGAATACTGGTGAAAATGAGGATTTTTCAAATTTGCATCCTCAATAATGACATTGCCAGCAAGTAATGATAGTCTTGAAAGTATATTTTCAAACTTTTCTTTCATTCAAAACAAAGAAACAGTGTGTTCAGAAAGATTAGCAAAATTTTGTCCTATGCTATGGAATGTTCTGTGGAAAAAGTAATAATAGTATATTTGAGTGGCAATTTTGTTCTTTCAATATTGTAAAATAATTGTGCAAGATATTTCATTAATTTTTTTTTTGTTATTTATTGTGCTTCAATTATTTACTTATATATTTTCACAAGAATCATAATCTTTAAGTTATTGCATTGCATTATTTATTTAAAAATACTCTGAAAAATACATTTGTTAAAATATCACAGATTTTTTTGTAAATTTCTTTTTTTACTTTTAAATAAAAATTCAACTCTAAACAATAATATAAAATAGTTAAACTTGTACAGCATCAGACTACCATTGAAAATTTCTGTTTTTCAAGTGAAAAAAATTAGTACCTATTATATAAACAAAGTATATTTATATGATAATTTTGAAACTTTTTTACATCTTTGAATAACATTCATAATCTTTAATTTTAATTTTTAACTTAATTGTTTACACATCAAATACATGTATGAATTAAGAATCATTGCACATTAAAGTTCTTATTAATATTATTTCTGAGTTTCTGCCAGTTTTTGCCACTTACTGGCAGAAACTAGTTTCTGCCATGCCGGTTTTAACCACTCTGACAGAAACTTGCCAACCCTGACTGGAGTAGCAACACAATATGTTGTATTTGCATTATTTAAGATTTTCTGATTTTTTTCGGAGAGAAAAAAAAGAAACCCAATTTAATTCTATATTTAGAAAAGATTTATAATATTAACTTTATTAAATTTCTTATTATAAGCAAGAAATTATGTTTACAAAGTACATGAACTAAAAAGTATAAAAAATTACATTTTGAAAGTAATTTCAAAATTTTTTTGAAATTTTTTGAAAATCTTATCAAAATTATACTAGAATGCCTTTATAAGGAAATGGCAACATTTCAGTAATAAAATTCCATTGGTCGAGAGGATTTTGGATAAAAAGCTTGCCATTATCGCCAAGCTAATGTTTGTTTTCTTGTCTAACACGTCTGAATGGAGTCGTCCATGCAAGTATTGACAAGTTCTGTAGTGTGGGTTACAATGGTTTAGACAAAAACTTTTAATCTGGTCTTATGCCTTGTATATATGTCCACACTGCATGTTCAAAACTCCATGTTCTATCACATTCCATTCATTTAAATTTTAAACAAATTAAAAAAATATTATTCCATACAGATCAATAATATTAAAACCTTTCGTCTTTTTGATAATAATTTTAGTAAATGTGGAAGTATGTCATATTAATATTTTTACATTACATTTTCTTAAAGAAAATGCCAGCTAAAAATCTTTAAATTTATTTATTCAAACAAAACAAAGATATTTGTTCATTATTTTAAATAGTAGGCTATAGCCTATTATTTACCTTTTTCTTTTCTATTTTTCATAAAAATATATTAATTTAGTTGCCATCTTTAGAGAAACTTTATTAAACATTAGAAAAAAATATCTTAGGAATTAGTAATTCAAATTTTAAATTTCTGAGAGCTTTTATGACATCCTTGTATCCATGTGGTTAATTGGTGTTAATTTCATTGCACTGTATTCCATATTCTAGAAGGAGTAATTGTGAAATACAAACAGACAGTCAGATTTTAATATAAAAGATTAATTTAATATAAAAGGCATTCCCACAATCTTTTGACTTTTATGTCCCTGAATAACAATTTTTATTTTAGTACATCTTTTCGTGTTTTTTTATTTCATATACTGGGGAACATCCCATTGCATGATTGCATAACAATATTAACAAGATAAATAAGTTTTGGACGATTTAGGGGGTCCAAATACTAGGAAAACTCCTATATCATCCGGTGTCCCTGATGCTGATTTTTAAGTTTGGAGCTGTCTGTATAAAATTGTTTCAATAAAAGTAATTCAATGTGATTTTTTTTTCCTGAAACTGGGATGATTGTTTCACATAAATATGTAGCAAAAAATTAACCTGCACACATTTTTACAGTTGATATTATTTTTTGAACTCTGTCCCTGGGTTTTAGATTCCTTACCATCCCTCTTGCTAAACTTACACAGAAAATTACTTCAGATGCCGCCACAGAATTTTTTTCAACTTTTTTCTCATGCAGAAGCATGCTAGAGAAAGAATGTATAAAATTCTTTGACATGAAATTTACTGCAGAATTTAAATATAATTTTCAAGCATCGTGGCTTTATTGGTAGTCTTACTGTCCCCAAGGTTTATTCCTGTACTTTTCGAGGTAAATTAAATTATTTTTTAAATTTAATCCAATGTAAATAACTGTCTCTAAAAATCAATGAACACTGTGGCTATCACTTAGTCTTAACATGATTTGCCTAAAAATAGTGGTAATTTTCCTTACCGTCCCATCCTTACCATCCTTTTTTTTTCCCATTACCGTCCCTTTTTTCCTATACCATCCCCTTTTTTCCCCTTCCGTCCCTTCTTTAACACCACTTTAAGACAATGTTATACCAGAATCTTGTACTAAAAATAATACATTGTTATTATTTCTTATTTGAATGTCCTGTGGGTACTATTCAAATTCATTATAAGTAAAAATTTAGAAGAAAATAGAAAGTTATAGTGGTATAATGGTAAGGAAAATTAAACTTGCAAGCTTAACTTAAACCTCAGGTAAAAAAAAAAAAAAAAAAAAAAAAAAAAAAATTCGCTGCTGACCATTTTTTCTTTATTTTGAATCATTAAGGCATTTGTCTATCGATTAAAATGTTATTTTAGCAAATTTAGTTTCACCAGATTTTTATTCCCGAAAGTCAAAAGATTGTGAGAATGCCTTATATACATTAGGGTGGAGCGTAGAATAAAAATTCTTTAATTCAAAATCGGCCCGGTGTGCAAAAGTTGCATATTGTATTGCGTATTATGTAAAATAAATTTCCGCCCCCGGAATTAATATCTTCATGCGCCCCAAGGGGTGTAAACTTCCCGAAATTTAGCTAAATTACGCTAATTTTCATTAATTTTAATAGCTATTAAAAAAAATTAATTTGCTATTGGCCCATTGTGGATACAATGCTATTATGTCCCCTTACCATATGTAAAAAGTTTCAAATCCCTTAAACATCATCTTGGTACATCCCAAAGAGTGCAAAATCCCCGAATTTTAGCTAAATTACGCTAATTTTCCTGAATTTTAATAGCTATTTAAAAAAATTAATTTGTTATTAGCCCATTGTGGATACAATGCTATTATGTCCCCTTATAACGGGGATTGCAGACTTTAACAGAAGCAGACGAGATTTCTTGTAAGCACAAACACTTTTATTGTTAACACCACGAACACATATACAAATAGACAACACGACATCAATATAGAATCAGGAGTTTCACATATATAAATATCATTAACACCCAGGTTGGGTGAATTCAATTTTCCGGTCAATGGATGTGACCCAGTATGCACCTTGACTAGCTCATAAATGCATATTATGGCATTCATTCCGTGTGCAAGGAACCACGACCTTAGCGCCCTCTGGCCATAATTTAATGGCGTTACAATCTCCCCCTCTGGTTCCGAAAAGTCCCGATGAGGAACCAGAAACCTTTGGCGGTCTACCACGCTTCCGTAGCAGTTGCACGGGCAGCTCGTCAGCACCTTGATATGGGCTGAGTGCGGATGTATGGTAAGTACCTACTGAAATGTTGGGATTACTCGGATGAGCTACTTCATAAGTTGTTAACGATTTTTGAGTTAGGATGGTATATGGACCATCTCTGCGCGGCATGAATTTAGCACTGCGTTTCTGCTTAGACTTACTAAGTCACCCACACCTGATCTCCAGGACTATAATTTGGACCTGGTCAACGGTTTTTATCTGCATAGGATTTGCGCTTATCTTGTTTTTCTTCGACTAGATCGTGTACCCTAGATGAAAAATTTGCGAAATTTTTTAGGTATGGAGTAATTTCAGGAACGAAATTATCATTATCTATCACAGTTCTTAAATCATGCGTAACATCGTCGAGTGTACGCATCTCACGTGCAAATTGCAAATACGCGGCAGTTTGGCCTGTACTCTCACACTTTGCTGAATTCATTGCAAAACTAACAGCGGGTAAACGTTCTTCCCAGGAGCCATGGTTGTCTCCTACTAAAATAGCAAGTCGAGGTTTTAAATCGCGATTTTTACGCTCAACAGGGTTCGCTTGAGGATGGTAAACGGGTATTAGACTTTGCTTAATGTCCAATAGATGACATAACTGCTGCATGACATCACTCACAAATTGGGGTCCATTATCACTAATTAACCTTCTGGGTAACCCGTAATGTAAAAATATTTCATTGAGAAGTGTTAATGCACATTCCCTAGCGGTAGCCTATGATAATGCGAACAGCTCCACCCATTGTGTTGCACAATCTTCAACAATGAAAATCCACCGTTTTCCAGTTTTACTTTCGGGAAGAGGTCCAAACAAATCTATAGAAAGAGTTTCCAATCTTTGAGCATAAATTGGAGTTTGTAGCAGTCCAGCTGTTTTTTGATTTGAGGCTTTATATCTGTTACAATTTGGACAAAGTTTAACATATTCTGATATAAATTTTCTCATACCTGTCCAGTAATATCTTTTAATAATCCGACAGAATGTTCCTTCAGCGCCATAATGTCCAGCGGTTGGGGCATCATGGTATTCTTTTAGGATCCGTTCATGGTCCTGAGTTGGAACTACCAACTGAGCTTCTTCGACTTCAGAGTCAGGAACATATCGGTACAGTACACCCTGATTCCTTAAATAACCTCTTTCGGTCCAGTTAACTAAATCTGTAGCAGGGGGGCTACTCTCAAAACAATCAATAATTTTCTTCAGCTCTGGGTCTTTCAACTGTTCTTCTCAAATGTCTTTAGAAACTTTTAGTGGGAAAGTCTATTATAACAGCATTCATCTCACATTCTTGTGAATACTCTGGACGAGATAGCATATCCGCAACCACGTTTGCTTTGCCTGATTCTTTCTTCATAGGTGACATTCTATAGGGCAGACCAGGTACTGATGCATGGTCCCCTGTAGGAATATGATTTTCTATAAAGGGAGTGGGTTCTCCCCCTGGTTTGAACACATCCTCATATTCTCGTATCAATTTGCTTAATTCTTCTCTTTGGTCTTCAGGTAGATGATTCCCTTCCTCTTCACGTAAGACGTATGAATTAAAAACATTCGGCAGGTTCTGCGGAAGCATTGGATCATTATCAGGGAAAAGTTCGAAAATTTGACGAGGACTGTCATGAAAATACCACTGCCGGTTCTTTACATCAAGGACAATACCTGCCTTTTGCAGAAAGTCTATACCTAACAAAGTACGATTACCTTTAGCTTTGGGTAAAACAAGTAACTCTAGTTTTAAAATTTTTCTTTTTACTTTAATAGTTACTTCAGTACATAAAACTTCACCATTTACTGTACTTCCATTTGCTAAAGTCATGGTAATTACTTTGTGATGGAAAGAATATGTCTTTCCAACAAACTTTAACTTTTATCTATAAACTATGATGTTATTATATACGAGGCAGCATATAAAAAGAAGCATTCGTATGTCTATAATGGAACCTGAACTAGGTTAAGTGCATGTCTTGGTAAAGTATCGTACAGATAAAATTTACGATACTAATAAATCTACAAAAGTCATCGAAATTACGATTTATAGTTGTGTAGGACATCATGAGGGCATAACAACGAAATTTACAGCTGACCTTTGACCAGAAGGACCACACACACGGAATAAAGTAAAAATAAATATAACTGGGTACAGCAAAAACTCAACCTATAAGGTTGTGCCACATAAATTCAGAGTCGACCAATGATATTCGCCTGTAATGATGGGTGGCAACTCTGTATGCAAATTTTCTAGCTATATAGTATAATTTTATGTTTGCATAAATAATGTAAACAGGACAATGTCCGTTTTTTTGTTTTTTTTCAGTGTAAGTAAGAGACAGACTTCACTTGCAAATTTTATCCCAATGCTGATGGCAGCAAAAAAAATAAGATGCTGCGGTTGGATTTTAGCAGATGCTGTACCATGAATAACATATAAAATATATATATATAAAAAAATAAGTTACCCCAACATTGGCTTAAAAATACATGTGATGCCCGATTAAGGATTAATATTTTGTGTCAACATTTTTTTTTAGAGACCTTTTGTGCCTACCTGTGGGACATTCTCGGAGCAACGAGAATTCTACATGCTGCCGGGGGCAGTGGATCAGGTAGTCCATTATGATTTTATTCCATTGTTTTTACCAGTAATAAGCATTACCTATGAAAGTAACGGACTATGGTGATATTTCACGTGTTATAAAATTAATTAAATAGATTGATTAATTGAAATAGGTAAATATATATATAATGATGTGCATCAGCATTATTATTAAAATATATAACCCACAATATGTAAATAACCTTTTTTATTGTAAATTTTCTCCTATAATAAAATGTAATCAAGTTTGAATATAAGTAATCTTTTCTTTATTTTAATTCTTAATTAATATTTTTCTCTTATAGATGTGGGAATGTAAAATAAATAATCTATTTATCTATATGATTTACTAAAAAAATTATTATATAAAAGAAATTACAGACTTAGAAGGTAAACGATCTCCGAAAAAAATAACACAGCGCATTGATTAATTATAATTTTAAAATTTAATATATTAAATTTTCTTTGGATTTCCCTGAAGGGAATTGTTAAATTATATCGCTTACCTAGAGTCATTTGGTGCTAACACTGTACGAATAGTAAGAATCATTAAAATTAATCTCCTCATTTAAAATTTTTATTAATCAACCTCATTACCCGTGTTGCAATGTATTAAAATTATGGATATATTTTAGCATGTATAAATCATTCCAGCATAGGGGAGTGAACCAGTTGAAATGGTGCCTTAGCCTTTTCCTAATTATATTAATTTAATTAATTTAATTTTAGGAGACCGAACCATAGGTTATTAATAAAAAAAAAATTCTTTTTCCTTTTTTTTTACGTGTATCACCATAGTCGGTTTTAGTAGTACATATGAATCGGCAAACAGAAATTACTATACTACAAGAGAAAATATTATTGTGCTCATTATATAAAATTATTATATATATGTATATATAACTTACAACAGAAATTGAAAAACAAAATTTCTTTGTGTGTTCACTGAGTAATGAAAATATCTTATGTACATTGTAAACTTCAATATATATGTTTGATGGAAACAAATGAGTAAATTAATATGATAAATACAATCACAGTACTTGATAAATAAATGATTTTGGTCATAATTATTAAATCACTGTGTATAAAATTTGCAAATTTAATGCAGTTAAGCGAAATTAACAGTTTGCTATTTTATAATACTGTACATTTTTTTTTTTTTAAAACCCTTTTCATTATTTCGCAGTGTTGATGTGTATTACTATGTTTTAAAATTTTATTTACATGTATAAAATTGATACTAATAACTAGGCGTTATTTTTTATGGTATATTGTGTCGCTCTTGACAAAAAAAAAAAAAAAATATTACTTAGTTTACATTACATTCTTATTTAATGAGTAATAATTGTAAACGTAAAAGTCATAGAGATAATACAAGGGTAAGTGGAGTTACAACTAGGAAACAATTAAAAGAACTGGCAAATACAAAGAAAGAAAGTAGTGTAGATTCAAATAATAATAAAAGTAGTAACAAGAATATAAATAATAAAAATTGTAATAAGAAAACTACTATTACGATTAACAATACACCCCAGAAAAACAAATACATCATGGCCACTGACAAAATAACTGCCGAGAGTGTAATCGGTTTACTACCTAATTATGATGGAAAAAGAGAATCTAACATAAATTCCTTTTTATTACAATTTGATAATTTAATCAATCAAACCGAATTAAGCCCGATTTCTAAATTAACGATTCTAAAGGCAAGAAATGGTCCCGCTAAAGAAAAATTAATGAGGGATGAAAAGTTATTTTCGGAGAGTAATTTAGACAATTTCAAAAAGAAATTAAAAGAATTATTCGAGATAAAATGTAGTTTTAGTGAGGCACAAACAAAATTTTTTTCCCTTAAGCAGAAACCGGATCAAAATATGGCGGACTTTATATTAGAATTTAAAGCAGCAGCGGACTTATATATAAAAAAAAGTGGACAGGATATTGGGGATGATAATGACTCCAAATTTACGCAAATGGTAAAGTTGTCTAGATTTCTGGATGCAATTAGAAGCGATTTTAGCTTAGAAATTCGTAAGGATGCTCCGAAGGATTTTAACACTGCATGTGAGATGGCATTAAAATTAGAGAGAGCTTTTGCACATGTCGATGTTAAAGATCTCAATAATATCACTGCTAATAAGGACCCTGAATTAATGAAGGAATTAGTAAAAATGAATATGGAAAGTGCGGAGAAAATTAAAATATTGACTAGTGAATTAAACAACATTAAAGTACATATGAATTCGAATGCAAATAATGTAACTAAATATTGCGATTATTGCAATTCTAAAACGCATTCCAATCAAAATTGCTGGTTCCAAGGTGACAAAGACCAAAATAAAAGTAATGCCGCTGAGAGAAACAAAACAACCCCTCATAACAAGCAGAATTCAGATAGAAAAGGCGGAAGAGATAACAGTTACCAGTATCAGGGAAATTTCCCACAAAATTCTAAATATATGCATCAAAATTTCCATCCGAACCCTATGCATTATGCACATCCTAACTACATGTATTACTCCCCACCTAAACTTTATGCCCCCACCCTACCCCAATTTACCTAATTACAACTACGGTTATAATCAGGACCATTACAATTCATATAACCAGGGTAATGGGTATGGAGGATATACAAGTGGTAATTATCAGAGAAACTACCATAGAAATAATAGAAATTCAGAAGAGGATAAAAACAATTCTCACAAAAACAAATATAAACAAAATAAAGATTATGAACAGAAACCTAAGGACAAACAGGGAAATTAATTGAGGGACTTACAGATTCAAATAAAAGGTACCCGCGTAAGTCTCTCATGGACGGGTCACACAATTCTTACAAATTGATTGCTAGCGTGAAAAGTAATAATATAGAAAGCCTTCCAATTATTAGTTTTGAAATAAAGGGTATTAAAATCACCGCCTTGGCAGATTGTGGAGCTGCGGTCAGCCTGGCCTCACCCTCCTTATTTGAGCAACTAAAGAATGCAGAAGTTAAATATAAAAATTTATGTAATCAGGTAAAAATTCAAACACTCACTAATTCGACAATTGCTTTCAAACAATGTATCAAATTAACCTTCAAATTGGAAAATGTATTCGTGTCAGGTGCATTTTATATCACAAATTCAGATTTTGTCCGTGATTATAATATGCTACTCGGTTTTGATTTTCTCAAAACAAACAAAATTATTTTGGATTTTGAGGATAAAACCATGAAATTAAAAAATAAAAACATTACACTGAATTTTCTCAGAGACACATCTCAGGGGCAGATAAACAATTTAACTCCATCTCCCATTAGTACAAATGACAATCATGAACCACAGGAAATTAACATAAAAAAACAAAGAAATAAAAACAAAAAAAGAAAAATATCACGTAAAAATATTATTTCAGCTAAGATATCTCAAAACTCAGAGATATGTCCAGGTGAGAGAGTAATTACTGAATTAATATGCCCAAATCAATTTATTATTAATGACACTATAATGTTAGAACCAATTAAACATAACATTAACATACATTATGACACATCAATTCATGAAATTGGCAAAGATAATAAAATTAACATAATTATCAGGAACGACTCGCAGCAGAAATTAAATTTAGTAGAAGGAATGAATATCGGAAGAATTTCCAAGCATTTTGAGATAACGTCAGAAAATGAAAATAGCAGTCAAGAATCAGATCCAATAGTACAAGTTAACAACATTTCTTTAGAGGAAATTCGTGAACGCAGAAAGGCGGAACTCAGTCCAGAGGATTTTAATTTACAACATCTGGATACTGATACACAAGCAAAATTACAAGAATTATTACTAAAGAATGCTTATGCATTCTCCAAAAATTATTACACTCTTGGAAAAACATCTTTAGTTGTACCCAGATTTAATTTAATGCACAATTATCCTATACAAACAAAACCATATAAAACGGCACATAGTGTAAAGGAGTATGCTAAGTCAGAAATTGATAAGCTTTTGAGAGCTAATATAATAAAGAAATGTCACTCTGATTACGCGTTTCCAGTTATTTTTGTAAAAAAAAAAGTTACACAGAAAGGCGAAAACGTAGAAGAAGTTAAATATCGAATCGCTGCTGATTTTCGTTTGCTTAACCAGATTTTGCAAAACTATGCCTATCCGATACCTGACATAAAACGGATTTTGCAGACAATAGGCGGCAAAAAGTACTACACTGTTCTAGATTTACACTCGGCCTTCTATCAAATCGTTTTAAGAGAAGAAGATACAGACAAACTTGCTATTATTACAGAACATGGAAAATTTTCTTATTTAAGACTACCTTTCGGCACACGTCTCAGTACGGCTTACTTCGCAGAATTAATGGATATATTATTAGGACACTTTGATAAAAGTCAAGTGACATATTTCATCGATGATATATTTCTGGCAACAAACTCATTACAGGAAATGATAGAACTATTAGACAATGTACTGAACATATTCATTGAAAACAATATTACAATTGAACCAACTAAAATGCAACTCTGCATGGAAGAGATCGAATTTTTAGGATTCACCCTTAATAAGGAAGGAATTTCACCTTCAAAAAGAAATATTGACAAAATTCAAAATTTAGCTAGACCTAAAAATAAGAAAGGAGTCAAATCACTCCTTGGTCTCTCCAATTATTTTAGATCACTTATTAAAGACTATTCTAAAATAGTAGACCCTTTAATTCATCTCACTAAAGATAAAGTAAAATTTAAATGGTCGGAAGTAGAAGAAAATGCATTCAAAGAAATTCAGGCTGCTATTATACAGAATCCTACTTTAAAAACCCCTGATTTTTCGAAAGATTTTATTCTAATCACGGATGCGGCTAAAACCGCAATTTCGGGCATATTGGGACAAGAGTATGATGGCGTTCTCCAACCAATTGAATTTTTTGGAAGAAAATTAAGAAATCCTGAGAAGAATTACCCTAGTTTTAAATTAGAATTACTCGCCATACACAAGGCAGTAATGTATTTTAAATACATTTTAACAGGTAGGAAATTCATTATACGCACGGATTCCAAAGCCCTAACATATTATTTAAATTTAGAGAAACAGCCTGATATTGTAGCTAGATGGATCGACAATCTCGCACCGTTTAGCTATGAAATAGAATTTATTCCGGGTTTTGCCAATCCAGCAGATTATTCCACTCGTAATTTAAATAATTTAACAGCTAGGAACGAACTACAAAATTCACTATTTGTCGTTAATAAAGATTTGGTCGATGAAAATATCAAAGAGCAGCAATTACAAGATGATAAATTAGAGAAAATTATCGGTAAAATTAAAAACAACAAACAGAATAAAATTACTCGAAAGTTTGTTCTAAACCATAAAGATATATTAATTTTAAAACCTGGATCTGATGACAAAGAATTACTTATCGCTCCAGAGTCACTTAAAATGGAAATAATAAAAGATGCACATAAACCTCATTTCGGTTTTAAAAAAACTTATGATATTATAAAGAGTAGATTTTATTGGCACGGAATGTACCGTGATATAAAGAATCATTGTAATAAATGTATACCATGCAATACTACCAAACAGCACCAAACAATCAAGGTGCCTACACAAAAAATAGTAAAGGACCAAGAGGTAGGTTCAGCAATTCATATCGATCTAATAGGGTTACTCCCTATGTCTTTGAGAAAGCATAAATACATTTTTGTTATTGTGGACTCGACGTCAAGATTCTTAGAAGCTGTTCCTATTCGCAACTATGAAACCCAGACACTTTTGAACGTACTGAACGGATACTTTAGCCGTTATGGTTTATGTAAATCCGTAACTTTAGACAACGGCAAATATTTTCACTCTCAAGTTTTCAAAGAATACATGGATTCCTTAAATATACAATTAAAATTTAGCAGCGTTACTCACCCAGAAACGAATGGAATTTCTGAAGTTACGAATAAGATATTAAAAAATTCGATAACAGCTATGAGTAAAACTACATTAGAGTGGGATACTAGGCTGGACTATTTTAAATTACTTTATAATACTTCCCCTCACCGCGCAACAGGTTTCCCGCCATCTCTCTTATTCTTTGGGAGAGATATTAGAAACCCATTTTCCATCCACCTTCCCACACAAGATATTATTACAGCAACATATGTGCAAAATAGGGTACAACATTTGGAAGAAATAAAAAAATTTGCGCTACATAATCAAGAACGAATGTTAGCCGAGTATATTAATAACGACGAAATGCAGAAAGTAAAATTTTTAAGAATCGGGCAAGAGTGTTACCTAAAATGTGTGGGTACACCGGGAGTATTTCAGCCTAAATGGAGAGGTCCTTTCGAAGTCGTAAGAAGGTTTCGCAATAATAATTACCTTTTAACAGAGCTCCAAAACCCGCTCAAAGAGCCGATTAAAAGGCATATTTCTCTATTATTCTCAACAACGAAAGTCGAGTCTAGAGCATGCCAAATTCATAACAGGTCGGAGCAGGAAGGTAATCAACGTACATAAAAGTCGTTGGACATATATATATATATTTTTTCATATATTACTGTATTTATGAAAATAATATGCGTTATTTCATTTATCGTTATACATACCTTTTTTATTATTCAAGAATATTCGTTAATTTATCAATGAAATGTTTCATGTACATTTGTGTTGTATATAGATATTTTTTTTTTTTTTTTCAAGTGTAATTTGTGGGTTATACTACACATGGTTAAATTCTCAGAGAGGACATTATATACACATTATATGGGAAATTTAAGTGTAGGTGTGCTATATACCTGTATATATATATAAAATAAAATAAAATACATCGTGTAGAACAGCCGGTTCTTTTAAACCAATTTTTTTTTCTCCCCCAACGCGCAGCGTAAGTTTGGGAGCTGTGGGATTTGTTTACGATGATGGTCAATGTTTTGAGGAGGAGCGCCATCTCGTGGTGCTAAAAGCGGAATTTTTCTCCTCGGTCCATCTTTTTTTAGGCAGAGGAGAGAGATTAGTTTCCCCCCACCCCCACCCTCCAACCTGCGCGCCAGAGAGTGAGTTTGCTTTGTTGCTTTAGAATGGCCAGTTTCGAAGGAACAATTTTGTGCACATAAGGTTTTGATCAGTAAAAAAAAAAAAAAAAAACATTGGTACAATTCTATGGCATGCAATAAATGAAATTTTGCTTACTTGTCTTCAATCAGAGGCAGGCTGGAATGAGACGTCCTGAAGTTCTGCTTCGCTTGATTTATTTATTTTTTTTTTTTTCCTGGTCATATCATTCCTCAGAGAGTCAACTGCAAAGTATAACATATTATGAGTATCCTAATTTTCAAGCATTTTTATTATAAAATATTATATTTTTTTTCCCTTACTTTCTTATTAATAGTAAAAATAAATTAGTTTAATTTTAATATTTATTAATACCTTGGGATTTAGCGGTTAGTCCTTATAGCATGTTTCTGCCAATAGGGCTGACATAAATTACAGTTGAGGCAGGGAATATGCATTGTTAGTTCTTATTATGAAATTTGCTATACATAAATTTTTTTTTTTTTTTTTCTGTAGTACAACAGTGTACATATTATAAAAATTATTCTTTTTTCTTATTTAACAGGGTGAACTTATCACTATTTTACTCTCAAATAATTGAAGTCACGCAGTAAATTTAATAATAAAAAAAAAAAATTAAGTTAAATAAATTAAAAAGTATTACTGTTAATCAGTCTATTAATTGAATTGTAAGGTCATATAAAATATTAATTATATAAATATCGTCATTTAAATTACATTACACTGGATTTTACACGTAGATAATAAATTATATTTTCTTTCTCATGTTCATTAATTAACAAACAAAAAATAATTTTTTAAAGAGGATTCCGTTTTGATTGCCAATCTGAAAATTATTCAGGGTTTGGACAACACTCCTTTTATTCTAATTCGAATTAAGTAAACAGTTCCCTTTTTCAAAATAAAAAATAAAATAAATTTTTTTCACGTAACAATAAATAAATTAAATACTAAATATGGCAATAAATAAATGATGTATTGCTTTTAAAAATAATCAGGTAACTAACGAGGAATATATCAATGTTTAAATAAATTAGGCTATATTACCTAAACCTTTCTTGTTTCTTTTCTGTAAAATAAAAATAAACAAATATCTTTTTAGCCTTTAATTACATAAATTAAATGGGATTTCTCAATTAAAATTTTATACCCTTGGTTTCTGGTAATTTAGTACAAAATAAATCGTACCTGTTTATGAGAATTCCTTCTCTTGTAATGTTGATTTCCTTGTTGCTGGCAACAGGGTGGTGCACCGATCTTCGTTATAGAGTGGACATTCCTTATTAATAGGCACGGCATCCAGTTTTTCCGTAGCATTCTGTCTCCACCGCTAATTATATTAAGATAAAATTAAGTACAAAGGTAGTCATTTAAGTATATTTTGTTATGGATGTAGCAAAAAGAATAAAATGTAATAATTAGGAATTTTGTAGATTAGATCCTTATATTTTTTTTGTTGGATCCGTTTAACCCCCCCCCCCCCCCTCGTTTTTTTTGTTCGCACCGAGTTATTTTTTGTTCAGACTCTACTTACTTCGTAGGTAGGTTTTCACAGGCTAATGGGAATTAAAACATAAGGGTTAGTAATATACCTCCTGTAGGCATAACACAGTTTAGTTTAACACTGTTAAATTATGCAAATAAATAAATAAATAAATAATACATTTGTGATTAACATTTAACCCATAATCGTAAAAATACTAGTACCTGTGTATAATACAATATGACTCTCAATACATAATGCATATACAAAACATATAAAATAATGAGATGTTTAGGTATTGCTTATGATAAATAATAATATTAATAGGAGCGCATAGATTGGCCAATCTTTCAAAAAAAAAAAAAAAAAAAAAAAAAAAAACATACCTAAAGTATTACTTATATTTTATTCTCCACAACAACATTAAAACATAAATTATAAAAACATTCAATCATTGAGTGATATTGGATTATTTAGCGAGAGTTACATATAACTTTTTATAATGTTAGTCGTGCTTACGAGAAACACGTCAAGACTACTTTCTTACCTTCAAATTGTTGTTTCATACCTCGACTAGTACTATATTATACAAACCTTAAGGGGTACCAGTAAAACTTACTCCTTCATTTCTGTTCTATCCATTGGAGCCAGCAGATCTGCGCCTTTTAGATTATGCTATTTAGGCAGGATACTTGTCTTGCTGATGATGTTTTCTAAAAAAAAGATTATTAATGAATGTTGCAGTTATGAAAATATACATTCTCGCAGATTCCTAGTGTTGAGTCCAAGATGGCACGATTTCAGTTTTTTTTCTCTTTGTGATTCCAAACCGGCGACGCTATTACGGTGGCGACTTGATACTGTGGGAAAATTCATGTAATCAGCTCACCCCTCAGTCGGTCCCGCGCTTTTGCAGCACAGTCCATAAATTTTCATGGGGGAGACAAAGTGATTAGGACTGTAACGAGTTTTTTTTCTTTATCGATAAGTGGATCTTGCAACCAGTTTTCTCCATAGCCGAGAGAGGAATGAAAAGTCTCTTCCTGCTCTTGAAATGAATCGGATTTGCGCTTAGGAGAAACCTGATTCATCTCTTTTTTTTGAATCAAATATCATTTGTTAAGTCAGATAATCAAATACGAGCATGTTTGTTTTAGTGGCAGTTAGCGATTCAGAAGCGATGTATATGTAAATATACACCACTTATTTAAAATAAATAAATAAATAAATAAAAAAAATAATAAATAATAATAATAATAATAATAATAATAATAATAAAAACACATACATTCTATCAGCGAAACACTAAATTAAAGAACCAGTAGATTTGGATGATATAAAAAATTTATATCGTATGTTCACGAGTTCATAATGTAATAATTGTATACAAATTTTGTCTCTCTGAGTATTTTATTATTATATATGAAATATAATGAATTGTCTTTTATGTGTAATGTTAGTTTAATGTGTAACTGTTTGCCTATTCATATTTACATATCGTATGGTAGAAATTTGGCTTTTATTATCTTACTTATTCCAAAATTGGTTGCTTTGATATACAATTGGCTAATTTAACATTAAATTGTTGAGTGCTAAATTGCAAACAATGGAATAATTAATAAATACAGTGCAATCTACTACGACAGTTATGCCTCGACGACGTGATCCGTACACCAGAACTGTTGGCGTATAATAGGACTTGCTATGCACATCTTCAAGCCATCGAAACCACTATGATACTCAGTGAGTGTCAATGACTCTATTTATACAACATAGGACAGGATGCACACAAAGTGCTGAACAATGACATGAGACTTTATATTCCAGCTGAAGGAGCAGGGTCAAGCAAAAAAAAAAAAAAAAAAGAAAGAAACACGTTGCACTGAATTTCTTTTTTTTTTCCATATTGGAGGCGGAGATGATGGAAAGAATATGTCTTTCCAACAAACTTTAACTTTTATCTATAAACTATGATGTTATTATATACGAGGCAGCATATAAAAAGAAGCATTCGTATGTCTATAATGGAACCTGAACTAGGTTAAGTGCATGTCTTGGTAAAGTATCGTACAGATAAAATTTACGATACTAATAAATCTACAAAAGTCATCGAAATTACGATTTATAGTTGTGTAGGACATCATGAGGGCATAACAACGAAATTTACAGCTGACCTTTGACCAGAAGGACCACACACACGGAATAAAGTAAAAATAAATATAACTGGGTACAGCAAAAACTCAACCTATAAGGTTGTGCCACATAAATTCAGAGTCGACCAATGATATTCGCCTGTAATGATGGGTGGCAACTCTGTATGCAAATTTTCTAGCTATATAGTATAATTTTATGTTTGCATAAATAATGTAAACAGGACAATGTCCGTTTTTTTGTTTTTTTTCAGTGTAAGTAAGAGACAGACTTCACTTGCAAATTTTATCCCAATGCTGATGGCAGCAAAAAAAATAAGATGCTGCGGTTGGATTTTAGCAGATGCTGTACCATGAATAACATATAAAATATATATATATAAAAAAATAAGTTACCCCAACATTGGCTTAAAAATACATGTGATGCCCGATTAAGGATTAATATTTTGTGTCAACATTTTTTTTGGAGACCTTTTGTGCCTACCTGTGGGACATTCTCGGAGCAACGAGAATTCTACATGCTGCCGGGGGCAGTGGATCAGGTAGTCCATTATGATTTTATTCCATTGTTTTTACCAGTAATAAGCATTACCTGTGAAAGTAACGGACTATGGTGATATTTCACGTGTTATAAAATTAATTAAATAGATTGATTAATTGAAATAGGTAAATATATATATAATGATGTGCATCAGCATTACTATTAAAATATATAACCCACAATATGTAAATAACCTTTTTTATTGTAAATTTTCTCCTATAATAAAATGTAATCAAGTTTGAATATAAGTAATCTTTTCTTTATTTTAATTCTTAATTAATATTTTTCTCTTATAGATGTGGGAATGTAAAATAAATAATCTATTTATCTATATGATTTACTAAAAAAATTATTATATAAAAGAAATTACAGACTTAGAAGGTAAACGATCTCCGAAAAAAATAACACAGCGCATTGATTAATTATAATTTTAAAATTTAATATATTAAATTTTCTTTGGATTTCCCTGAAGGGAATTGTTAAATTATATCGCTTACCTAGAGTCATTTGGTGGTAACACTGTACGAATAGTAAGAATCATTAAAATTAATCTCCTCATTTAAAATTTTTATTAATCAACCTCATTACCCGTGTTGCAATGTATTAAAGTTATGGATATATTTTAGCATGTATAAATCATTCCAGCACTTTGGGTTTAAAATCAACTCCTTGATTTTTTAATAAGTTATATAAGGCCTCTTCCGCAATGGAATTACTTGCACCTGTATCGGTACATGCTGTACCATAAAATCCATTTATGTGGAGATCTAGAATGGCAAGGTAGGCAGAGTCTGATACACACGTATACAAGACTACGCTATTAAATTCTGTAGATCCTGCTTTGAGAGAAGGATTACATTTGGGACATTTTGAACGAATGAACCCAGGGTTGCCACATCCATAACACGTTAAGGGGGGGTCTATGGTTTTCCGAACGCATTCTATTTTTATCTGAAAAATTTTCCTTTTTCGTGTTAAAAGTATTACCTTTAAATCTTTCATGTTTTTCGTAGACCTTATCCTGAACTAGGTATTTCTTTTGGGGATATTGCTATATGTTTCTTTTCCAGAATCTTTCCGAATACTATCGTAACTATCTAACTTCTCTACTAGTTCCCCTGGAGAAGTTATATCACCCCATTGGTCCAAAAAATGGTCCCTAGAGTCAGGCGGAGCTCTCTTTTTTATTTGATCAGCTATCATGAGATCCCTTAATTGATCAAAAGTACTAATATTGAGTCCTGAAATCCACCCATTAAAATAACTTTTCAACTCAAAGTAAAAGTCCTTCCATGTACTGTCTACGGATTTCTTATGTTTGCTAAATAACTGCCTGAACTTTTCAGAACTCAGTTTAAATCTTTTTAAGAGCATCGATTTCACATGCGCATAATTTTGAGATAATTCCTCTGGCTCTCTAGCTATTAAATTAGCAATCTCACTTGGCACAGATCCAATTAAATGCGTAACCCAAATACTTTCTGGAAATTTTAGAAATTTTAACTGTCATTCAAACAATGTTAGAAAAATACTTATGTCGTCATTATTCGGATCAAATTTAGGAACTAACTTTTGTAATTCGAATTTAAGATTTTGCTCATCCGAAGCATTTGAACCTGAATCGCTAGTATCAACTTTATTTTCGATTCTTAATTTCGCAAGTTCGAAGGCCCTCTCATTTTCTAACTGACGCTCTTTTTCTGCTTGTTCTTCTTTCCTAGTATTTATAATTGTATTTAACATTTCTTTCACAAAATCCTCTTTTTAGTTAGGACCATTTTCTATTAAAGACCGTAAATCAACAATTTTATGATTCGCATCTACGGTTTCCCCCAATTCTTCAGCCAAAATTTTTAAATCTTCTTTTTTCCCCTTCCCTAGGAAAGCCATGATCCTAACTTTTAATTTTTAAACTCTGTAAATTACAAAACAAATAACCAAATCAAATTCTGGTTCCTCGCCTACAGAAAATTCTTTACCAAAAAGTTAAACAAAATAATAAAAATAAACATATAAATAATATGGCAATAACATTCAAATAATAAATTTTCTTACCTAAAACAATAAATTTGTTTTGTTTATATCAGTTACGTATACCAGGGTAACTAAATACCAATCTAGATACTTAACGTAAACACCAGAATAAATACTTTGCGTGGATACCAATTTAAATACTATACGTGATCACGTTTCAAATAATATTCTTATAATTTACGCTTAAATAAACATATCAATACAATATACATGAAAATAATAATAAAATAAAACAATTTCCTAATGCAAGTTAATTGCCTACACTGGTACCAGTTTTGAAAAAAAAAGAAATGAAAAACAAAAATATAAAAAAAATCATATGCAGAGTTTTAAAGATATTTCTTCACACAACCAAAAATAAATAAAAATGATCTAATACTTTAGTAAAGGTAGTCATGACCACATATTTAACTTCATAAAGAAAAAGAAAATAAATAAATAAATAAAACAGCATAAAATAATCAAAGGGATTAGAAATAGAATGTTTCAACATAAACAGAATGATCGAAAATGCAAAGAACTGTTTTTTTTTTTTTTCTTTCTTTCTACTGTACTTCAAAAGGAACACAAATTGCACTAATGTTTTTGAGAATATTTTAAATGATTTTGTTCTTAAACGAATGTTATTTTTTCACTTTTAACAGACTTAGTTCGATAATCTGTCAGCAATCGAAAGTAAATTTTTAACGATGAAACACATTTTCTTTTAAGCGCAATCCCGTCACCTTGCGGCAAAAATATTTCAAAATGGCTCTCTTTTTTCCGACTTCTGCTGTGAGAATCGAAGATTAATTATTTTTATACACAAGAAATAGCCATTTCTTCACGATTAATCATAAAGACATGCATTTAAATCACAGCAAATAATACTTCGAATTTGCTTTTCCTTTCCGCTGTGGAATTTCGTTCTTATTTTTATTAAATAAAATTACACTTCTGAATTCCTGAATTCTATTGTGAGAGTCGACGGCTCACTAACAGATATAAGTAAATGACATCAATAAAGATTGATGATATTTTTACATTCCGAATATATACATTTCAGCACTGAGAACACTTTCGGATTCGAAGGATTCGAACACCACAGGTTGGGCGCCATTATAACGGGGATTGCAGACTTTAACATAAGCAGACGAGATTTCTTGTAAGCACAAACACTTTTATTGTTGACACCACGAACACATATACAAATAGACAACACGACATCAATATAGAATCAGGAGTTTCACATATATAAATATCATTAACACCCAGGTTGGGTGAATTCAATTTTCCGGTCAACGGATGTGACCCAGTATGCACCTTGACTAGCTCATAAATGCATATTATGGCATTCATTCCGTGCGCAAGGAACCACGACCTTAGCGCCCTCTGGCCATAATTTAATGGCGTTACACCCTTACCATATGTAAAAAGTTTCAAATCCCTTGAACATCATCTTCATGCGCCCTAGCAGGGTTAAAACATTATGAAATCTGACAAAATTTGACTTATTACAGTTTTACTTGAAGCTATTATTAAATAATAAAAATCAATATGTACATAAATGTTTGACATTTTTATTAATTTCGACCACAATATGATATAATATATGTTCCTTTTCCATATTTACATTTAACTCCTCAGTTTTAATAAGCAAATGATAATTATATTAGGTAAGGGTAATACGAGCTCTTAAATACTTTCAGGTTGTACTTTGTAATCGCATTTTGTATCAAAAGTCTTCATTCTAGAACATGACTCAATTTGAGTCCCAATTTATCCTTCCCTTCTTTCATATCTAGATACAGATTGAACGGGCTATGTTACTAATTTAACAGTTCTCTCAGTTACTTGTGTGTGACATGGCAATTTCAACAGGTTTGAAAGAATTTCAGTGCCCGCACCTAGTGCACCATTCTGGAACCTTTCAATTTCTTCTGACCCCCAATCTCTTGATAATTGGAGTCTCCATTCACTTTTTCACATCTCTCTCTAATCTTTGATTCCCACCAATTAAATTGACATAGTCTGCTGCTGCAAAATCTATTTTTAGAATTCTAAACTTCCTTTTATTCTTATTTTGTAGCAGTCTTCTCTGCTAGCTTTTATTGTTTTATACTTTTATGCGTCTAAATACGAATTCCCTACTGTGCTTCCTATCATCTGCTAACATATCAAGGAGTTTTCCTCATGAGCGAAATAGTTGTTTCTCTGCATCAGAACGTCAATAATATCTCCCAAATCTGACTCCAGATACATGTAATTAATATAAACAGAATATAAACAGAACTTCAATGTAAACAGAAACGGGCGCTTGTAACAGTGATATGTGTTCTTCTTTTCTTAGGATGATTCGAAATAATTTCCTATTTTTTTTAAGAACAACGTATTGTCCTTATGGTCATTAAAAAAACATTTCAGTTAATCAAAAATTCCACTGTGATGATGACATGCTCCCGTCTTACTTTATTTTAGAAATATCAGCATCAGCACCGTGGATGATGTCAAAGTCAGCAGCAAAGTCATCTACAAAACAGGAATTTCAGGAAGATTACGGTTCCAAAAATAAATTCTGAAGCAAAAGACTGTGTCAATTCAATTGATTGGAATCAAAAATTAGAGAGAAATGTGAAAGAACGAATGGAGACTGCAATTACCCGCAGATTAGGGACAGAAGAAATTGAATGGTTCAAGCATGGTGCACTAGGTGCAGGGATTAAACCCCTTTCAAGCCTGTTAAAATTGCCAAGTCACACACAAGCAACTGAGCGAACTGTTAAATTTGTAACAGCGGCCTCCGAAGCAGTATGTGGATATGAAATAAGTGATGGGTGCATCCGAACTCAAATTGAGTCACGTTCCAGGAGAGAGACTTTTCATACAAAAAACGCGATCACAATGTACAAACTCAAAGTGTTTAAAAAGTCATATTACTTTTACCTATTACAATTATTTGATGCTTATTAAAACTGAGGAGTTAAATGGAAATATGGAAAAGAAACATATATAGCCGAAATTAATAAAAATTTGTGTAAATCCTGATTTTTATTATATAACAGTATCTTCAAGCAAACCTAAAATACGTGCAATTTTGTCAAATTGCATAATGTTTTAAACCTGTTGGGGCGTATGAAGATGATGATGTAGGGATTTGAAACTTTTTACACATGGTAAGGGAACATAATAGCATTGTATCCACAATGGGCCAATAACAAATTAATTTTTTTAATGGCTATTAAAATTCAGGAAATTTAGCATAATTTAGCTAAAATTCGGGGATTTTGCGCCCCCTATGATGTTCAAGGGATTTTAAATTTTTTACATACGGTAAAGGGACATAATAGCATTGTATCCCTAATGGGCCAATAACAAACTATTTTTTTTTAATAGCTATTAAAATTCAGGAATATTAGCATAATTTATCTAAAATTCGAGGATTTCGCGCCCCTTGGGGCGCATGAAGATATCAATTCCGGGGGCTGAATTTTTTTTTTACATAATACGCATTACAATACGCAACTTTCACACACCGGGCCGATTTTGAATTAAAAAATTTTTATTCTACGCTCCACCCTAATATACATACATCTAGAACCCCAATAACAGAGCTGATAGCTACACAAAGAAAAAATTGGCGATTACAGAGCCACTACTGCCTAATGGTATAGAAAAAAGTTGCTTTAGCAGCTTACGGTGAGAAAAAAACAAAACAAAACATCCAAACCAGTAGCATTTTGAATGAAATTAACAGCCAAAATATTTGTATGCTTTCTTAAAATAAATAGGGGGAAGGGAATGTTTATTTGTGATAAAAATAATATCCAAAATTGTTTTATGAAAATACATATTTTATTCTACAGTTTGTTCCATCACTCAAATTTGCAACATTTTGTACTTTTATTATAAAACTAGCAGAACTACCCAGCTTTACCTGAGTCAACCTTAGCGGTCTGGGCAAAATAAATAAAAATGCAATATCCTAAAAACACAGCAATCACAATTCACAATAATGGAACTCTATTCATCATAGTAAAATACCCCATCATTGTAAATGAGAATGCAATGTTTGTTTAGCACACGTAACAGAAAAATATATAATTTTCTTGATGAAACAGGAAAAAAATGCAATCAAGTGACATAGCATTAAATGAAACTATATTTCATATAACTTGACAGTAAGACTTTTAATTTATAGATACTGAGTGTGTATTTCAGAAGAGCAAGGTGCCTCCACTGATGATAAAACATCATTATATTCTGGAAACATATAGTGTAAGGAAAATACTGGAAGCATGATAAAAACCTGATTATGGAAATTCTGGTATATTTTTATATTTTGGGGTTTCCTGACTCCATTTTCACTACTTTTTTAATCTATTCCATATATAGATGTGTATGTATGTATGTATGTTGGTGTTTGTTTATGATTTTAAGATCCCAGAGTCTGTTTTTTGTGTTTTCACGATGATTTTGGTATGTATGTGTGTTAACACAATGAAGCCCAAACAATAGATTAGAGGTCTGCACTGGCCAGCCTTGGTCTTCACTCCTTTCAGGCCATGCTGGGGCTTACTTTTTTCTGAAAGCTCCAATTGGGCCGGGCTGGGGACTTTACTTTTTTCTGAAGTATTGGGCCAATCCTAACTTATTTTCTTCTTTTCAAGCTGGGACTGGCTTCATTCTTGTTAGGTCTGCACAGGCTGAAATTTTCAACCCCGGTCTCGACCCAGTCCATATGAAAATCATTGTCTCGGCATGGCTTGGCCCATGCAAAAGTCAGTAAAACTTGGCCCGGCCCAAAAGTTTTTTCAAAAAATGCATCCATTTTTAAATTCTCATTATTCTATAATTAAACTTTAATTTTTTTTTTCCTTTTAAAGAGCAGTAAATTTCTAAGCAATAAAATTAAAATACAGTAAAACCTGTAAAAAAGAACCAGCCTATCACCGGAATCCAGTCTTAAACAGAAAAATGTGTTGATTTGTCTTAAAATTAACATAATAATACGTGAGAAAATAATACAATACATTTACACCTGTTAAGAAGAGAACTTGTCTATAATGCATTTTTTTTTTCTTTCCTATGCGATTCTGTCTCAGAAGATTTTATTGTATAGCCTTTTTCACATTTTGACGTCTCCAATAAATGGAATATGAATTAACAATATTAATGATAATTGAAACATTTACATACAAATAGAGATTCTCTAACAAAAATAAATATCGCAGTCTAGGGCGCTTCTTTAAAAATGAAAATTATAAACATGAAAAAAAAAAAAGATAAAATAAGTATTTTTGGTCAGAACTCCTCGTACAAGAAAATTTTTAACAATATCGATGTAAAAATCCATGTTTTGTAGAAATTCAATCAGGCTGGGTTGGGCTCTTGCTGAGATTTTAACTTTTTCCGGACCAGGCCGGTCTCCAGCTGAACTTCTAGCTTTTATACCGGGCCAGGTGAATAATTTTTTGTAAGGTCCGGGCCAAACTTTTAACTTAAATGTCAGGCCAGGCCATTAATTTTTTCTGCACAGACTGGGCTGAACTTTTAACTTTTATACCCGGCTGGGCCAAAGACTTTTTTCAATGTGTCGGGTCAGTCCGGGCCTAGAAATTTCAGCCTGTGCAGACCTCTACTTTTGATTCAGCTGAATGAATTTTGGTGAATATGTTACTGGCCTTTGTCAAACGAACTGCATACATTTTTGAGAAAAATCAACCAATGCATTTGGTAACAAAATAATTTTTTAACCATTCTGTGACAATAACTGGCAAACATTTTCGCATATATCTGAATCATTCAATTAAATTATTTTTATTGCTCAAGTTAATCTTATATCAATACAACATTTATGATTCACATGAACATAACTTAATTTAGTAAAATCTTTTTTTCTAAAAAAAAAAAGAACATTTTGATTCACATGAATGTAATTTAATTTAGTAAAATCATCTTTTCTTAAAAAAAAAAAAAAAAAAAAAAACATTTATGGCTCACATGAACTTAACTAAATTTAGAAAATTCTTTTTTTCTTTTTTTTTTAAAGAAAAAAAATTCAGTCTCATTAATCTTATAAAAGCATATGAAAATTTGTGTACTGCATGTTTAAAAGGAAAAATGATGAAACAGCTACATATAAAACAACTTAAAACTTTCTCTTCAGAAAAGCATGACTATGCACATTCAATTTCAGCATTTATTTTAATTTTATAGGCATTAATAACAACATGGTTAGAATTAAAAATTGAAAGTTATGTCATAATTTTAACTTTGTGAATGACAGTCAGGGCTGAACAATATATTGACATATCATCAAATATCAATTTTTATAACATATCATCTCAATCAATTTCAATCTTCCTTAAACACAGATACAGGGTGATTCAAAAAAGATGGGAAAAATTTTAAGAGGTGATAGTACACACCCAAACAAACATTTTGTATCAAAGAATGCATGGCCGAAAACTAAACGTAAAAAAGTTAGAGGGTGCCAAAAGTTATGTTCTTATACGAGGCAAAAACACACAATGAACGATTAAGTTAAGTTACGAAAACAAATTTAATGGCATTTGATTACAATAAGTGCTCAAAACATTGACCAGCAGCTATTATGCACGCAGTACAACGCCGAAAAACAGATTGACGAATTTTCAGAAACACACCAGGCATATCGCGAACTTCCCCTACAGCAGCCGAAAGCTTGGTGACAAGTTCTTCTGCGGATTCAATGGGAGTCTCATACACAAGAGCCTTTAGCCCCCACAAAAAAAAATCGAGACATGAAAGATCTGGCGAGCGTGGTGGTGCCTGGTGTGTTTCAGAAAATTCGCCAATCTGTTCTTCACCGTTGTACTGCGTGCATAACAGCTGTCGGTCAATGTTTTGAGCACTTATTGTAATCAAATGCCATTAAATTTGTTTTCATAACTTAACTTAATCGTTCATTCTGTGTTTTTGCCTTGTATAAGAACATAACTTCTGGTGCCCTCTAACTTTTTTACGTTTAGTTTTCGACCATGCATTCTTTGATACAAAATGTTTGTTTGGGTGTGTACTATCACCTCTTAAAATTTTTCCCATCTTTTTTGAATCACCCTGTATATCAGCTCTGATTATATCCATTCATTAGTCAACGCAATTTCTTATTCAGCAACCAATGCTACTAGAGTAAGAACAAGTGAAATTGCAAAAAAAAAGGCGATTTTTTCCCCTTGCCTCCCACCAACCATATATAGAGATTAGTGATGGGCGAGTCTCGAGAATTCGACAATCGAGAAAAATCGTCATCGTAAAAAATCACAATCGATACAGCCATCGATTAATTCATAGAATCTACAATCGAGATGTTTTACAATCGATTATAACGAGAAAAGCTAAAAACAGTTATTGGAAAACTTAGCTATTATTCTGGCCGACAATTTCATAGCAGTGATAGGGCTTAGTGATGGGCGATTCTCGAAAATTTACCAATCGAAAAAAATCGTTATCGTAAAATACACAATCGATACAGTCATCGATTACTTTCGAGAATCTACAAAGGAGATGTTCTAGAATCGATTATTGAAATCATTGTTTTTACATATATATAAGGCAGATTTTATTAAATATAGGTTAACTGAAAACAGATGGAATAAAAAAACAACAAACCAAAGGGAAACTATAAAGGAGCCATAAGACTGGAAAAGTCTTGTAAGGGTGCCCCCTGGTTGAAAAAAGCTGAAAAAACGCGAGTAGCTATGAAGCGGTAAGGGTAGTTTAAGTATCAAAAATTAGAATTTTTCGGCAATTAGTACCAAAATGGCCAAAGAAATAAGAATCAAAAGCACCCCCTAGTGGCAAAAATATGAACTAAAGGATGATAAAAGGGATCGAAATTTTTTATTGATTTTTCTACGTCATTTGAGATTGGATCTTTAATTTCCCCATTTTTAGAAAGTCTTCGACTGGAATACATTAAACGAACCCCCGCGGGGAGCAAAGTAGGGGGGAGGGGCAAGGAAGGTGCATAATATGAATAAGTGGTCACAGGACTTTCCAATGATATGTCACATGAGGGGTGTCGGCTAAATTTAGAAAAGTGCCCCTTTGCGGGGGCAAAGTAAGGGGAGGGGCGCAGGCGATATATAAAATGAAATAGTAGTCACAGAGCTTTCCAATGATATATCACATGAGGGGTGTCAGCAAAAGATAGAAAAGAGTCCCAACTCCCAGGATTCCAATTATCGTGCCCCCCCCCCCCCCCCCCCCGAAATATACCCTGCCCATCCTTCTCTTTGAAATTTTCATATATTAAAAATTATTTATCGGTGGGCTCCGTAAAAAAATCCGATCTAAAATGTTTAAAAACGCTACGATTTCAAAAAAGTTCGAAAAGTGCCTCTCTCGGGGCGCCAAACTAAGGAAGAAAGAAGAAAGGTTCATAATATGAAAGAGTAACTTTGCGATGATAACCGAAAACTTTCCGATGATAGATCAAATGACTGGTCCAAAAAAAGTTTGAAATCTACCCCTCCCACGTGGGTTCCCTCTTTTATCCTAGAATATACCCGGAAATCACGCAGCCACACTTTTAAAATTTCATATTTAATAAATAATATTTATCGGAGAGCTCCATTAAAAAACCTCATTTAATGATATTTATTGTAGAAATCTCTACAATTAAAAAAAAAAGTCACCCCCTCACCGCTCCCCCCCCCCACCCCCCCCGAACCTCTTCCAGAATTCAACTCTGGGAGGAGAAAGATTCATAATATGAAAGAGTGGTGAAAGGACTTTCCGATGATATGTCAAGGAGAGGTTTGGTAAAAGTTTGAAAATTACCCGCCTCCCCCTCCTCCCTTTGTGCATTCTCGTGCACCCCAGAATTCACTCACCTTCCTCTTTGAACTTTTTATATTTAATAAATAGTATTTATCTGAGTCTCCAGGTATGGGGCAGCTTGGCAGAGCTAAAATAAGAGAAACATTGAAAATTCGTGGCAAAATGGCACTAAATTTAACAGTAAAGTTTGAAACTAGGACTATACAGAACTGAATACATAAACCACTATGCTTCATAACCCACATCGGTTAATAGCAATAAAATGATAAGTGCCAGTTAAACTGATGGCATTGAGCTCACAGGTTATTAACACTAACAGTATATTATACTCTTATTTCAAAGAATAATGTCCCTCAAAAAATAAATGAAGGGAAATATACCCCGTTTGCCCCTTTTATACTTAACCAATGAACCTCCAAATCTAATCAGGGAAACTCCTTAACTATAATAAATCAGTATATCAAATTTGAAGCAAATCAGATAATTCTGCATGAAAAAAAGAAACATATCGCTAAATTAAGGGTGGTCTAACCCCTTTAACCCTTTTATACTTAACTAATGAACCTCCAAATCTAATCAGGAAAGCTCCTTATCAGAACAAACATAGAAAAAAAAATTAAAGTAAATTGAATAATTCTCCATGAAAATCCATTTATCTAAATTAAGGGGACTTGCCCCCTTTTCGCCCTTGTATACTTAACCAATGAACCTCCAAATCTAATGAAGGAAGCACCATATCAGAATAAATCGGTATATTAAATTTGGAGCAAATTCAATAATTCTGCATGAAAAACTCTTTTATCTAAATTAAGGGGAGACTAGCCCCTCCCCTTTATACTTAACCCATAAACCTCCAAATCTAATCAAGGCAGCTTCTTAACATAATAAACCGGTATCCCAAATTTGGAGCAAATCAAATAATTCTGCATGAAAAACCCATTTATCTAAATTAAGGAGGGGGTCTACCCCCCTTTCCCCCCTTTATACTTAACTAATGAACCTCCAAGTTTAATCAGGGAAGCTCCTTAACATAATAAACCGGTATACCAAATTTGGAACAAATCGAGTAATTCTGCATGAAAAACGCATTTATCTAAATTAAGTGGGGGACCAGCCCCCCTTCTCCCCCTTTATACTTAACCCGTAAACCTCCAAATCTAATCAAGGCAACTTCTTAACGTAATAAACCGGTATACCAAATTTGGAACAAATCGAATAATTCTGCATGAAAAACCCATTTATCTAAATTAAGGGGGGGGGGACCAGCCCCCCCCCCTTCTCCCCCTTTATCCTTAACCAATGAACTTCCAAGTTTAATCAGGGAAGCTCCTTAACATAATAAACCGGTATACCAAATTTGGAGCAAATCAAATAATTCTGCAGGAAAAGCCCATTTATCTAAATTAAGGGGGGACCAGTCCCCCTCCTCCCCCTTTATACTTAACCCGTAAACCTCCAAATCTAATCAAGGCAACTTCTTAACGTAATAAACCGGTATACGAAATTTGGAGCAAATCGAATAATTCTGCATGAAAAACCCATTTATCTAAATTAAGGAAGGGGGGGGACCAGCCCCCCTTCTCTCCCTTTATCCTTAACCAATGAACCGTCAAAACTAAACAGCGGAACGCCTTATTAGAATGAACATAAAAAAAATTGAAGCAAATCGTACATTTTAATCAAGAGTTATCGCGTTACGTACATACATACGTACGTACGTACGTACAGTACATGCATACACACAGAACCGACGGGTACATTAGCTCTCAGGCTTAGATAGCCTGTGAGCTAAAAAGAGATCGGATAAGCAGATGGACTCCTTTGAGAAATTATGACTTAAACCAGAAATGCGGTAAGTTTGACTCTGAAAGCTTCATTTCCATCTCGCATTTCGGCAAATCTCATCTCGATGATTTTTCCAGCATTTCGAGGCTTCCAGATGGCAAGCTGATCGATGGTTGGTTCTCTCGCGGTTTTAAACCTTTCGGGATGGGAAGTCTCTCGAGAGTTTCCTCTCGCCCTTTTCAACCTTTCCCGATGGGAAGCCTCTCGCTTGTTACTCTCGTCCTTTTCGAAATCTCCCAATGAAAAGCCTTTCGAGGATTTCTCTCGCGCTTTTCAACATTTCGCTATGAGAAGCTTTTCGAGGATTTCTCTCGTCCTCGGCAGAAAGGAAAAGTAAGAAAATTTATCGAGAGTACCAAGGGACGAGCTAGAGAAAAAGGCATGACAATGAGCTGTGAAATGAAGCTTTAATTTTCAAAGTTTCTCTTATTTTAGCCCTACCAAGATGTCACCATACCTGGAACCCTCCGATAAAAATTATTTATTAAATATAAAATTTTCAAAGAGGAAGGTGGATCGGGTGATTTCGAGGGAGGAGGACGTGAGAGTGGACTCATGGGGTGCAATTTTAAAAATTTTACCGAACCCTTCCTGTGGCATATAATCGAAAGGCCCTTTGACCACTCTTTCATACTATGAACTTTTCTTCGCTCAAAGGGGGGTGGGAAAGGGGCGAACAAATTTTTAAAACCGTAGCCGATTTCTATAATAAATTTAAATATCATTTTAAATATGGGTTTTTTATGCAGTCTTCCGGTAAATATTATTTATTGAACATAAAAATTTTAAAGTGGCGGCTGTGTGAATTCCGGGGTGAAAGAGTGGGCCCACGGGGGGAGAGAGGGGGAGCAATTTTCAAACTTTTTTTGGACCAGTCATGTGATATGTCATCGGTAAGCTCTCGGATGACTCTTTCATATTATGAGACTTTCTTCCTTCCTTCCCCAATTTGGCCCCCACTGCGAGGGTAGTTTTTTCCGCTTTTATCATTTTAGATCGGATTTTTTTATGGAGCCCTCCGCTAAATATTATTTATAATATATGAAATTTCAGGACATTTTCCAAATTTAGCCAAGACCCCTCATGTGACATATCGTTAGAAAGGTTTGTGACTACTTATTAGTGCTATGCACTTCCGGTGGCCGCCCCCGGAGAACACTTTTCCAAATTTAGTCAGTACCCCTCTTATGAGATATCGTTGAAAAGGTCTGTGACTACTTATTGATGTTATGCACTTCCGGTGACAGTACCCCCATTCTTTGCCCCCCCTGGGGGACACTTTTCCAAATTTAGTCAAGACCCCTCATGTGAGATATCGTTGGAAAGGTCTGTGACTACTTATTGATGTTATGTACCTACGGTGTCCCCACCACCACTTTGCCCCCCCCCCCCCGGGGGGCACTTTTCCAAATTTAGCCAACACCCCTCATGTGAGATATCGTTGGAAAGGTCTGTGACTATTTATTGATGTTATGCACCCCCGGTGACAGTCTCCCCCAATTTGCCCCTCCCGGGGGACACTTTTTCAAATTTAGCCAAGACCCCTCATGTGAGATATCGTTGGAAAGGTCTGTGACTACTTATTGATGTTATGCTCCTCCGGTGTCCATCCCCCCATTTTGAACCCCACCCCCCGGGGGACACTTTTCCAAATTTAGCCAAGACCCCACATGTGAGATATCGTTGGAAAGGACTGTGACTACTTATTGATGTAATGCACCTCCGGTGACCGCCCCCCCCCCCACTTTTCCCCCACTGGGGTGTTTTTCTAAATTTAGCCGAGACCCCTCATGTGACACATTGTTGGAAAGGCTTATGACCACTTACTCATGTTATCCACCTCCCGCACCCCTTCCCCCGACTGGGAGGACATTTTTATAAATTCAGATCCAGACTTCTCATGTGACATATGGTTGGAAAGGCCTAAAGACCTGTGACGACTTAATCATATTATGCAGCTGCTGTGCCCCTCCGCTCGCTTTGACCCCTCCCCTAAGAGATCTGGTCTGACGTTTATTCGTTTCAATATTATATTTTTTACAAGATTTTTTAGTGCGTGCACACCACACCCGCCTGCTATCATATATCAGTGCCGTATATAGCGGGTAACCTGTTCGTGATTTCATATTACAAGATTACATATAAATTAGGGGCCCCGATTAAAGGAGGGGCCCGCTAGCGGTCGACGTCACCTAGTCTTTATTAACATCGACTCATTCCAGTTCACCCGCAGACGATTCTTGATAAATGTATGACGTATATAATACATAATATATGATTTATAAAAGCAATTTGCAAACTGTAGTCATCGAGAAAAAATTTATACAATCGAAAAATATCGAGATGTCCATACAATTGAGAAAATCGAGAAAAACATCTCGTCATCGCCCATCACTAATAGAGATTTCCCATTTGCTGTGAGGATGGGGCAAAAAGAGACGAGAAAATTTTGATGATTTATTTACTTTTATTAGAAATCAAAATGATAAATAGAACAGAAAAATTATAGAATTAAACTTTGTATGCTGGCAATCAAAAGGGAGAAGCGAAATTTCAGAAGGGGGATAACATTATTCTTTTCTTTAGAGGAAATCAAGCGAAATTTCAGAAGGGGGATTACATTTTTCTTTTCTTTAGAGGAAATCAGTGAAAACATGGGATATCCTTTACTTAACACACACACAGCACATGCATAAGAAATAGTCTTAAAGGTTAAGGAAAAAAAAAATTTTTTTTTAATTAAATTCCCAAGTTAAAGGCGATTCTCAAAAAGTAATTCTCCATATGAAACTATGGAACACATTCACAGACTTTTTTGTTTAAAGTAAAAGCAATAAATTAGTGTGAGTGTGTAATACTATTGAAGTGATTTATAAATGAAAACCATTTTCATTTTTTGATAAACATATGACATTTTCAGTTATAAGTAATTGTTGTCTCGTGATGACTATTTCCAGACTGTCACGTTCTGAAAATTTGTTCAAAACGTGTACTTTGACAGCCTTTTCTGATTGACTTTTTGTTTTATCAAAAAAAAAAAAAAAAAAAAAAAGCGCTATTTGATTTTACATTTTTTTTTTGTATATATATATATATATATATATATATAAGTGCTGTTAAGCAATCTCATGCATCTAAAATTGACTGTGTGAATGTGTCAGGAAGCACAGAGTTTAGATTTGATATCTGTCCTAACAATAACATAATAAATCTATTTTCAGAATATGACACATTTACTTAGTGAACACTTTTTTTTTATCCCCAATACCTGCATTCTTTGTACACATTTAGCTCTAAATAGTAGACACATCAAAAGAGTCTGTTATTCAGAGGTTTAATGTATTATTTTTTTAAAAGCATATATGAAAAATCACTTACGAGATTATTTTTCATGTATAAAAAATACATATATAACAATAAAACAAAGTATCTTAAAGCAAAGTGTACCTGTTGCAATAATCCTGAATCTTTTTCTATGACACATGCATCAATTAATACACCCTACAAATGAATATCAGAATTAAAATATGGAAAAAAGTAACTATGTGTAATTTGAGTTTTAATAAAATTCAAGATAAGTTTAATAATAAAATTCAAGAAACTATAGTAAAGTAATTTTGTTACCTCTTTTTGTGCAGTAAAAAACACGTTCATAAAATTCATATATTGAGAAGCACTATCACCAGAAGCAGTAATGACCTAAACATAGAAAAAAGGTAAATAATTAAATCTATACTTTGTCATATAGAAAGAAAGAATAATGGATAGAAATAATTTAAATTTAACAGAATATGAGAGAAAGTAAATTTTGAATAATTAAATGTTGAGCTAAAGAATTAATTAAGTATTAAAATTTCAAAAAAGGGAGTGAGAATAATTTAAGCACACGATCGAATTAAGACATGTACAATGTGTTGTAAAATATTACAGAAACTTAATATAAAACTGAATTTCTACTACTTTCACCATGATGGAATGATAAAAAAAAGTAAAAACCTAGTACTGGGTTAGGCTGCAATAAACATAAAAATATGAAATCTAAACAAGTTAAATATGACAGTATAAATTTTAAAATACAGCCGAACTCGGCTAATATGAGAAGCAAGGGAACCATAAAAGTCCTCATATTAACAATTATTCGTAATTCCTGTAAAGATAATAACAAACTTATAATTAAACTAATTAACTGATTTAATTATCTGAATGTTGAAATTTACTTAATATGATAAATTATTAACATAAAACATTCAGTTTTATCTTTGTCACTGTCATTTTCTTTAGATGGGTCTTTTTTTAGACAAAATCGCAGTACTGAAGTCAAACCCTCTAAAAAACTAGTAATTCCAAAGGACATGAATAATGTACAGTAATGCAACTGATCACTTCCCTTTTTCCCAGAAAAACTCAACTAACATTGCAAAAATCATAGCAATTTTCGAGCTTTTGATTTTACATGTTCTTTTCATTTTAATGGTGCTAATAAGAGACAAAAAACTGGATAATATAGCTAAGATGTATGGCTCTTTATTTTCAAAATTTTCTTTATTAAGGTTATTTTAATGGTTCTAGAATATAAATTTTAGTACTCATTTTCATGAACTGATGGCAACACCAAACATCTTACAAGGAATACTGGATAATTCTGTCTCAAGATTAAATAGAAATTTTGTTGTTTTTAAACATTATTGTTACTGGTAAATAAATTCTTTAAGCTTATTCATTTATCATTTTAAAAAAATACATCTAAATAGATGAATGAAATGTAAAAATCAAAAATTTCAACTTCCGCCGCCGAGTTTTGAACCAAGGACTTTCTGATTAGCAGGGAGACGCTCTACCACGGAGCTACGATGCCTGCTCGAAGAAGATTGAAATTAAGGTTCTGTTTTAAAATCTAAATCACAGAAATGGTCGGGTGGTATTGAAAAAATTCAATTAAATAAAATAATATAAGACTTTTTCAAAATTTTATAATTTTTTGTTTGACAGGAGGTATTTAGCTGTATGTACACAAAATCTCAAGTCTCTAATTTATGCAGTTTGCGCATACGGACTCAGTGATGGATGGACAGACAGAGGAGTAAGATGAATAGAGTTTCGTCAGATGAGCAAAAACCTTTAAAAGAAAAGAAAATATATCATTGGAAAGCTAATGATTAAAATTTTATTTTAACAACTTACTATTCCATTGTTTTCGAGAGAAATTCATTTGACGTTTTCCTCATAATGAAGCAAGCTAAAACCATTAATGATGATCAATTGGGAGCATTTTTATTTTAGACATCTTATGACATACATAGATAAGCAAAGGGAAAGTTTGCAAACAAATACTCCCATCAGCCAATCCATCATTTTTTTTACTATTTTCCTACTAGTATTTTTCTTAAAGTTGTGACCATCTTTCTTATGATATTTCGTATACAGATGTGAATAGTACCTTCATTGTGATGGCAGTTTTCATTAGCCAAGCTATTTCTCGTTCAGATTTACCAGCACCGTTATAAAACCAAAGTTTTCTTACTTCAGACGCAGGCAACTCTTTACCCCGCAGCATCTTCAAATATATCGTAAATAACACTATCTAAACCTGCACCTTTGCTTCTCGGATATACAAACGCATACGTTTTATAATGATCCTGATGTGATGTATAATATGCTAATTTCCTCAGGTGGTCTTATAATTTCTTAACAGTCACCTTACTTAAGTTTTAAAAAAAATTAGAAGATTTTAATAAAATGTAACTTAAATTTTAATGTAGAAATTATAACAGAAAACATTCTACAATCAATTTTAAATACACATGCTAAAAATTTGCATATTGTGTCTTCTTCAGGAGTACACCAATTCGTTAGTGGTCTTATAATTTCTTAAATGCACTGTATAAAATATATGAAAATTTATGTATTAATGAAATCTGCAGATGAGGCTGATTTTTTATGTTTTCCCAGCATTACATAGAAAAGGTGGGTTATAAAATGAAAATAATTGCAAAAAATATATAGGAAAATTGCTGTATCAAAGAAATCTTCAGATATGCATATTTTTATTTTTTTTCCCAATATTTAGTAGAGAAGATGATTGTTAAAGAAAATAATTATAAAAATATAAAAGAAATTTCTGCAATAATGAAATCTGCAGATGAGGCAGACTTTAAAGTGTTTTTCCAGCATTGCATATAGACGATGGATTGCTAAATGAAAATTATTATAAAAAAAAGATGAAGAAAATTGCTTTATTATTGCCAGATTTGATTTATACACATGGCTGATAATTAAGGTTAATGAACATATTTTTTAATATGTAAAATTTTCCCTCCCTCCCGCCCTCCCTAAAGATGTACAAAAAAAATCTTCAGGCAAGACAGAATGTTATTTTTTTCTCTAGCAAAAATAATATGTTGCTGAATGTGTAATTTCAGGCATTCAGGTGCATTAAGAGCATATTTTTATTTGAAGTCAGTGATCTGTTTAAAAAGAAGTTGGGTCCTTTAAAGGATCCTTCACAATTTATTTTTACAATTTTTTTTTAAATCTCAAAACAGGACCCTTCAAAAAACTTCTCACCTTAAAACAGGAACCTCCACAAAATTCTGTATCTTTAAAATAATCATTTCACAAAAATTTTCCATCTCCAAATTGAACCTTTCACAAAAATAATCATTTAAAAGTAAAAGCTGACATGTCACTTAGAACAATAATAGAATAAAGACAGACAAATTAGAACAATAATAGGACTGAGAAAAAATAGAGAAAATACATTTATTTTGGATACATATTTCTTCTTTAAAATATATACACAAAGTACTTAAATATAATGATCATTTCAAATTCACAAAATTATCACTAGATTTTTCTCAAATGTAAAAAGTTGTTTACAATTTTGCAAAAACAAGACCCAGGGAGGAAAGTCTGGCCCAAAGATTAACATACAAGACGGGACATTTACGGCAAAATCTGTAATGGCAACAATACTAGTGTCACTAGCGACAAGGAGGAAGAATTAATAAGTCTCCAAAATTTACCTATGTTGAAGAAATACGTTTACGCTCTATGTTTTGAATATTTATTCTTTCCTAAAATGAAGTAAAGGCAGACAATATTGTATTTATGCTTTTCTTATTTAGCTGCTTTTTTTTTTATCATACTTATATCGTTCACCTTTAACTTACAAAATGATAATTAGAGTAATAATATAAAGGAAACACCCTAGAAAATTCTGTTAAAAACGTAAATATGTAAGTTTATGAGATTAAATTGTAAAAAATCAAGTTTAGGTATTGTGTTAATTTATTCTTATCGAATAATATTTTATTGAGTGTAATGTCAGTACCTCTATTTATTTTTAACTTTTAGACTTATATAATTCTAAAAATTTGTCGAAAAGAATTTTTCCCTATCTGTAATTTTATTATTATTTCTTATATGTGTAATATCATAAATATTACTGAATTAATTGTACATTATTTACATTAAAAACAATATTTTTATTTTATCTGTAAGTGAAAATGTGTAAATTTTAAAAGTTTATTGTAATGATTGGTTTGTATGTTAAACTTCATAAATTAATAAAACATTGGCTATAAAAATTTTCCTACCACATGGGAATATTTATGAAATTTTCTGGGACTTGTAGAGTACAATATTTCGTATATTTTTATATTACACGATTGTTTTGATACATAACATTCAGGACGAAATTCTTAGTTTGTTTTTCGTTGCACTTAAATCGCTCACTCATCATGTTAAAAAAAAAAAAAGCATAAATCTATGCATGAACATAGAATAGATATTAGATATATAAAATAGAATATCTATTCTATGTTCATGTATCAGTGTAAGAATCTATTGACAACGTAAACATGCAACATTAAAAAAGAAAGATCACAATAAGGCAGACACTCAAGAATAAAAATATTACAAGGATGGGGAGTTTCTTCCCCATTGTCATTAAAGGCGCTACGATCACAATCACATTACCATTACACTCTATGGAAGTGTCTCATCTTGTATGTTAATCTACGGTCTGGCCAGACCCCTGGAAGTGCACTGAATAATTAAAATTAAATTAAAGTAATCACTACTCTCAGGTAATGAGGAGCATACATCATATTTGCCAATACGGCAGTTTTTGTATATACTTGCTGTGCTAATTTCATATATCAACACATCTTCTCTACATAATATTGAAAAAACCCTAAAAATTTGCCTCATGTGCAGATGTTATAGATACATTAATTTTCTTATATTATTATTTTTTTATGATTATTTTCGCTCAGCAACACATTTTCGTGATGTAAAGCAGAGAAAACATTAAAAATCTTGTTCATCATCAGATTTCATTAACCCCTTAAATATCACTCCTGTCAATATGGTGGGCTGAGGTATCGTTCTCTATTTCTCGTGACTGTGATATTGCCGGGCTGAAGATTTAAAAGTATCACACTGGAAAAAAAAATTCTGAAGCCAGAAAAATTTAACTGGTATTTCCATAAGCATTCCATATGAAGTCTTTGAAAAGTACTCTTTCAGTTTGACTTGTACGATCTATATTTCAGTAAATTATGGATTCTGATGAATCAAGCATTTATGATAATAATTGGAATATTAGTGAATCCAGCAGTGATTCTGAAAAAAAATAATTTTATGATGGTCCAGATTTAGATGATGAATCTGATGACACCAGTAATGGAGCAGTACTGTTATTTGCCCGTGTATGGCATAAAATTTTGCATGCTGTCATCGACCAAGCTCCCCCACATTTTTGATTTGTGGAAACACTTAAAGTAAAAGTAAGTTTTGATTCAAGTTTGGGTGTTTTACAATATTTTGAATCTTTTGTAAATGATGAGTTGATTGATCTTACCATATCAAAAATAAACATATATGGTGAAAAATATCAGGAAGCTCCAGGTTTTCACTTTTGAAAAGGTAGAAAAACTTGGAAACCAGATACTAAAGATGGAGTAATGGTATTTTTCAGCATTATAATCTTACAGGGTGTTATTTAAAAAACAGAAACTAAAATGTATCAGAGTAAAAAGAATTTCATTTCAACACCTTTATTCTGTAGCATTATGACCTGCAACATATTTTATCAATAGCATAAATATATTCATTTTGTAAATAATGAAACATATGATCCAAATAATCATCCAAATCTACACAAGATTTAGCCCTATATTAGAACATGCAAACCATTATTTCCAACAGTCTGTAACTCCAGAATGTGAAATAACTATAGAAGAAACACAAATACTATATAAAGATCGTTTGATGTGGCGATAGTACTTCCCCACAAAGAAGTCATGTTACGGAATAAAATCTTATATGCTGTGCGAATCAAGCTCTGGTTACATACGGTCACAAATTATGTATACCGCAAAAAGTACTGTGTTTGATGTACAATACAAAGACCTACCTCAGTCAATTCAAGTGTTAATGTCATTTAAAAACCCTTACTAAAAAAAGATACTGTCATAACGGATAACTTTTATACATTATCACAATTGACAGACATGCTTCTGAGATAGCAGATACGTATGGGACAGTGAAACAGAATCAAAAAGAAATGCCACCAGAATTGATTAAAAAAAAATAGGAAAAGGTGAAATTATGGCTTTTCACCAAACTAGGATACTTGCCATTAAGTGGAAAGACAAAAATGATGAAATGCTGTGAAATGTGCATACAAACAAAATGGTTGATGTAATGTACCACAACAAATTAGTAAACAAACCAACTGTGATACTGGATTATAATAAAAGTATGGGAGGTGCAGCTATTGTAAATCAATATCTTTGTGATTATTCGATTCTAAGAAAGAGAGGTAAAAAGTATTATAAAAAAATATTTTTTTATCGTTTAGATCAAATGATACTAAATTCTTGCATTGTTTACAAAAAGTGAGGTGGAAAAAAATCTCATTTGATGTTTCGATTGGACATGGTAGATGCTTTTCTGGTAAAATATCACTCAACCCCAGGTAAAATATCACTCAACATAAGTCGCCCCGGGTCAGAAGACAATACCAAACATTTGATAGAACATCACTTTCTAAAACAAATACCTATTTCAAACAAGTAGAAAAAACCATCTAGAGAATGCAGAGTGTATTGTTCCAAAAGAGATGCAAATAATAAGCGATTTCGAAACTTTATATTTTTGTCCTGATTGTAGTGTTGGGCTTTGTATTCCATGTTTCGAAATATATCATACTCCAAAAAATTACTGATAATCAATATTTTATGTATATATGTTATTTCAAATATAACTGGTAAAAATTTGTGAAGTTGTAAAAAAAAGTATCTTATTCACATTAAAATGTATGGTGTAAAACAAACATTAAGGCACAAAATTCCTGCATGATGGGTTTTCTGTGAATGTGACTATATTATATAACATTTTTTTTTTCATCTTAAATATACAACTAATAGCATATTTTATTTAAAAACCTTATAATTATTAAATTTCTACAATAAAAAAAATAAGTATTTTTTTTTTTTTTTTTTTTTTTTTTTTTTACTTTTCATAAATATTAAGCAATCATTAAGGGGTTAAAAACAGAAATTTTCTTACTTATTTTTATAATTATTTTCATTCAGCAATCCATCTACTCTACATAATAAGAGGAAAACTAAAAATCTTCCTCTGTTCTTTTTTAGTGCAGCAATTTTCTTATATATGTTTCATAATAATTTTCACTGACTAAGCAACCCATTTTCTCTCCATAATGTCAGGAAAACATTAAAATCTGCCTCATCGGCCGATTTTATTGATACGTCTGCACGTGGTGTTCACGAAAAATATACCCTTAAAATAAAAATGAAATATTCACTAACCTTAGACACTCAATCAGGTTAATAAACTCTGTCAATAAGACAGTTTTCTTATACATTTTTATAAGCATTTTAAGACCTTGCTCCTGTTTTTTGTGCTAAAGGTAGTCATAAACATTTACTGCAATAAACTTGGATGAAACTAGGCTGTTTTGACAAAGATGTGGTCATTTTCTAATTAGCCGCATAAGCTATCATCTGCATAGGTTCATTACAGTCAGAGTAGAGTTTGAGGAAAAAAATCAGGCTGACTGAGAAATAAATGGACGGTACTTAGGCTCTTTGCAATAAGCCTGAAAAATATCAGGCCGATTGGAAAAAGGAAGATAATTCTCCAATAAGCTGGCTCTTTGGAAATAGTCGGATTTTTCAATTAGCCTACGACATATACATATAATAGGTATGAAGTTTAAAACTAGTCACTTCAGCATGATTCACAAACAATTTCTAGGGATGGATATGATGCCCCCCCCCTCCCCCCCCAGAATTATGCTTGCACCAGGGCCTTAGATAATCTACATCGGGTCCTGCAGTTTGAATAGATGCTAAATGACTGCATGATCAGTAGAACAGTGCCAAGGGAAATACTAAGTTCAATACCAGCCCTTCATCCGTTCAGAGTCATAGTCCACTACCTCATTAAAAATGCCATAATTTATTCCTTTATGAGATGCTTAGGTCTTAGCTATCTGGAATTCCTATAAAGGTAATTTATGGTTTAACCAGAATTATGTTGATTTCGATCTTGAGTAGATAAAATGAATTCAATAATTAATGTAGTACAAATTTTCAAATCTGAAAGGAATTAATGGTCATTTTTCAAGGCAATTGACCAAGAACTAGTACAATTTTATAGCTCCTTAAAGCTTTCTCCCTTCCCCTTAATGGAACTTCTAATCCTATTACTTAGTATCTTGTTCTTTAGAAGATGGATTCATTCCGATGTGACACAATCTTCTTGTAAATTCTGGCAAGAAATTCCTTGGCCATTCAGCGTTTCAATGCCACTGAATTTAAGTTAAAAGTCTGAGTTGATGACCATAATCAAATCATAAAACCAGAAAATTTAGTTGATTTATCCATTTAATTACTGAAAATTAATTAAACAACAGAAATAGATTGCCATATTGGCAATGAAGTATGAAAAAAAAAAAAATTATGTATGTTAAGATAAAAATTGCATCAGTAGATCCATAAATTAGTCAAAAAATGAGGCCCTTCATAGAAAATTATATAAATATGGAATATTGAAAGAATTTTAGAATTAGACTTTATTAAAGAACAAGATCAAAAATTATGAGCAATTGAATAAAAATTAATTGATTTAAAAATAAAGCATTTAAAGGGAAAATTTATTATTATTTATTTAAAATTTATGATCACTAATTCGGGAAAGATCATTAAAATAAGTATTTATGGTTTAAAAATTTAATGAGAACATTAAAAATAATTATGATGTTAATTAGCAAATTTTATATTTATTTTATAAAAAAAAATTATACAAATTGTTATTTCATAACATACTTAATCTATTTTTTTTTTTTTTACTTTGTTTTGTGGTATACTTACAAGAATTCGAGCTGGAATCTTCTTTTCAACAACTTGCTGCTTTTGTAACTGATGGATATATGTTAATCAGTTAAGAAAAAATTGAAAAAATCTCCACTTTAGCAAAATAGATTGAACATGTTGAAAAGGGAAAAGATTGAATAAACCTCTATTCACTACAAATAACAAATCGAAACATATTTAAAGTAAAGCAAAAAAGAAGTAACATAATCTTAATTTATTAAAAACTAACTGCACCTGTTGAAGGTCCACAGAAAGAATATTTCAAAATATACATTACAGTTACAGCTTACAAAGAATAGAAAAGTATAGTTAAAAGAAGCTATTGATTTCAATAAATTTTATATAATAATTATCAAATCACATTTATAATGCAAATTCAATATTAGGTATTTTTTCTTTCAAAGCATTTTCTTTCATACCACATTAATTGTAGTACCATTTTTTAACACTATTCATGCTTTCAAGTTTTCATAAAAACGTACCTGAAACATTACGATATATAATTTTACATGGCTAAATACGGATCAAGAGAAATAAGTAGTTGATTTATTTTATGATGATATTATCACCTATGTAACTGTAAAAGCACAAAATTTGTAAATCCTAGGATTAGCAAATTCTAATGACCAAGGTTTATAATAAATTCTAGGATTTGCAAAAAATTAGTTTAAATAAGTCACAAAAGATTAGTAAGTATTTTTAATTTTAAAAATGATATTTAACCACTTCACTGTTTGCCCCGAGATAACTCGGGGGGAAAAAGCACTGTTTCCCCATACTTGTCGCCGGTGAAGTGGTTAATACATTTTTTACGACATTGTAAACAATATTTATGAATAATTTATTTTTGTAGTATGCACTTACCTCCAGTATGCTCTGACATAATAATTGTTGTAGACACTTCAGCAACTTATTAACAAAAGTTAATAGGTATGCAATGTAAAGGCTTAGTGTGCAATTTGCTTATTTTGTTGTAGTTGTAAAGAAGAAAAATTAAAACCTGCCCGTGCCAGAGGACACTAAGCTTCTTCAGCAAACATATGGTGATTAAGTTGGCTCTGCCACAATGGACAAAGTCACTTGATCCACTCTTACACTGGCAACTTGATATACAAGTTTCATTGGACCATCTGTTAAACTGTTGCTATCACTTGAATAGTTTCAAAATTAATAAAATTTATTATACAGCCAATAGATGGCATGACATGCAATTCTTTGACGCTTCAAACTCAATTTTTCCAAAAATGTAAGATAGTCCACTCCAGTCCATCTCAACACCTTATTCAAGACATGTACATTTGAACCTCAGATTGATTTAAATTGAAAGCAGAAATTAAAACTGGCAGAGAATTATTCCCTAAAATAACTTTTATATGTTTTATTATGGCTATATTCAATGAATTAAGTTCAAGTTCTATGAATCAAAACATACCACATGAATATTTTATCGCTGGCTAAACTTTAAGAATAATCATAGTAACTGAAATTAAATAGATTCTTCCCAACTATTTTTCAATTTGACATTTGCGGGGGTTAATTTAACAATGATTATTTTGAAAGATGCAACAAAGTGTTTAAACAATCTTTTCATTGCTCTTGTAAATAAAAAAAAGTGTGGGTTCAGTTTTCGTTAGAGTTGTAGATAATGATGCATTGATAAATATAAGTGAAAAATGAAATCGCAGATGCTTATTGTGGTAAGCATTAAAGACATTTACAGATTAATTAGCTGATTATAACAGGTGTTTTATATTTATTGTAATACGAATCAAAATGAAAAAGCAAAATCTAGCATTTTTTAGAAATGTTTTACAGAGAAAAGAAAAAAAGATTTGAGGGATTTTTGTGGAAAATGTTTAATTTTCAGATTACTATAAGTAATTTTAAAAAACATAATGAAAGATATGAGTAAAAAATCTATTGCTTTTAAGAACTGGATGATGAACTGTCTTGAAACAAAATATGATGAGAATATGTTATATTTAAATGCTAAACCATTTTAATTATAATAAAATATTTCTATCAAATTTCATTTTCCTACAAATCACGTTGATAAAAATATGTTTTATTTTTGTACAGATGTCTCTTCTTATCGTTGACGAATAACTAATTCCTAAACCATTAGTTTTAGAGGTATATGTGAGATGAAATCTCACAGTGTTTGAATTATGTTACTGTTTTATTTCTTTTAGCCTTATTCATCGATGTTCTTTAAACTTAAATTCATATTTATTTTTGCGTGGGCGATTCGTTTCGACCGCAGATCGGCAAGTTCGCTGACGTTCGGCTGCCCCTGGCATGGGATGCTTCTCCTTTGAACTTTGTACGATTGTGATGACGTCATCGGAGCAAGCCTCTCACGGCATATGCATTGAATGGGTGGCTATCTTTTGGAGGTGTGTCTATTCGCTGTGCGAGGAGCAAATTAAAATAAAGCTTTTTAAATGTTTTCTTTTGGATTTGTTTATTAAGACATTACCTAATATTTTAAATTCTCTAATAGATTTAAATCTTTTCTTTCAGTAACTTTTGAAGTCCCCGTATTCTTACTATAAATTAAAAATTCCGTTAATTTTAAATCAGAATCTGTTTTGTTGGAGAGCTGTCATGACTTAGTTTTGGTTTTAAAAAGATCGCGGGCTCCGGCTCCGGTCTGCCGACGCCGATGAATGTGGAATCCGGTGAGAAGCTTTTGCGTAAACGATGTGTACTATTTTAACAACTCCGGTTAAATTATTTCTTAATAATTTCTTGATTCATGCTGCACTTTTAAACTAACTAAATAACTTGATTTAATTTATGAACGGTGACCAACTGGAAGCCTTATCTTCTCTTCTCAAGATGAAAATAAAGGATTAATTTATATTGTTATCAAGTCTCCTCTTCATTTATTTTACAGACTACACGATCCAAGTAAGAAGTTTCATTTATTTCTATTTTTTTACAATTGCTGACCTCAAAGAACAGAGGGTTTTATTGCAAACATTACACAACGCATTAACGGCCCATATTATGGATTATAATATATTACAAATTATCTCCATCACATTTGGTGCCGCAAAAACGGTGGTTCTGAAGAAAAATTTAAATTGATTTAAAGAAAATTGTAATATTTTTAGAACTTTTGTTCTCAGAATAACTTTTGAAAAATTTTTTGATGTGTTCAATAGTATTCAAGATTTATTCTTTTAGTGAATTTTGAGAAATATGGAATATTTTATGTAAGAATTTTTGAATAACTACATATGACAATATTTTTTTAGTATTGGAAGTTTCTGTTCTCAAAAAATTTCTTGCATAGATTTTTTCTGCTTTGAAGAATTAAATTTTATGATTCTAGAATGAATTTTGTTCTGCTCTATCTTGAAGAATATAATATATTTTACTAAGTTTGCCATATTTTTTTAAAACAATTATTTAAATTAAGATCAATTTTCTATTGAAGAATAGTCATATTTTTGATGATGCATAATTATTATTCTATTTAAATAGTTTTATTTGAAAGAATTTCATCTACATATTCTTTTATTTGTAATGAATTATTAGAGAACATAATTTTTTTTTTTTAAAGAATGATTATTTGGTATATATATTTTTTTTAAATGAATTATATATTGTTCTTGGAAAAATTCTAATGAGTTTGAAATAATAAAATTGTTCTTAAGAACATATTTTAAGAGGCTATGACTTTGGGTTTTTAAATTAAAAATTTTTATGGCACTATTAAATTGCAAAATTAGCAAATTCTATATATATTTATAAGAAGCATTATTTTTGAAATCATGATTATTTGAGCTGAGAAATTTCATTCTTATGTTATACTTATTCTGAAGCTGAAATTCTTCACAGAAGTTATTAGTTGCAAATATCCTATATAACATTCTTGGAGATTTCTATGCTTCTGTTCTACAAATTTCAAATCAAGATAGTTTGTTTAACAATAATTTGAATACAAGAATTTGTCCATAGATTTATTCTTATGCCATCTGGACTGTGATGTTCTATAATATAATCATACAGTTTGGCTTAGTGCAAAGATAATCTGCAATTTACAAATTAAGAATGTATGCATTTAAGAATATTTTCACATTTATTTCACAACTGTTCTCATGTTGTTTCTAAAAGAATTCTCAGTTGACAAAGTTTTACATTTGAAAAATTCTTGTTGCTTCTTTTTTTTAAATATATTCTTATGGCAAGTTGTAATTTTGACATCAAGACCTTTCCACTTCATCGTATGTGCAGATTATGACAGTTTTCAACAGACAAGATTCTCATGTTGCTCTCAGAAAAAGAATGAAAGCAGCATTATTTTTTTTCTCTTGAGAAGAAGTAGGCATGGGGCTACTTCATTCCTGTTACAGTTATATTCTTGAAATTATTTTACATCATCTACTTAAAAAAAATCTTATGGTTTTATGCAGTTTTTAAAATAAGTTCTCATATTGTCAGTATTTCTCTGCAATAATTTTAACTGTGTCACTGCTATATATATGCTATCGCATATTTAAAGACTGTCTCTCTACATATGCTGCTCTAAGAGTTCTCTTCCAACCTGTTAAAAAAAATATATATATATACTCACCTGCAAAAAAACTTTGCTTCATTTTCAAGTTTCTTACCTGATGAAGTTGGCCATTCACTGATGTGTTGTATCCATTTGTGCTGACCTCTTCTCTAGTATTTTCCTTGTTTGATGATAGAAGATAAATGTATTAATACTTACCTGCTCAACTCATTGTTTTATAACAATAACTTTTTAATTTATACTTCATTTTCAACGCTGAAGTGATTATTGAAAGGGGTCATGTCATGTTTGAGTCATTTATCCTTACAATGTCTGATTCAATTCAATATCTTCGATGTTTGTCTTTAAAGCTAAATAAGATTTACGAGTAATCTCAGATGTTTTCTCAAGTAACAACTATCACAAGACCTGATTATGGAAGTTTTGTTGGTTTGCCTTTTCTACTGTGAGATGTAATTTATCCTTACTAAGTGGATTGGTTGACTTATCTGCTCCTATAAGTCAGTGTTGCTATTTTTGCAAAATATTTTTTTGCTAAATCAAGAAGATTTATGAAATATTATAAAATTAGTTACTTTCAAATACCGCAGTTACAAGAGTTGTAGTTTGATTCAGGAATTCTCAAGATCTATTTATTTATTTTCTGCTTAAATTCCCCATATTTCAAAAATTTTATTGTGCCTTTGTTTTCATTTGTGAATATACCCAAAGTCTCTAAATTTTATGTTGTCATATGCCTCATATTTTTACACAAGTAATTAATTGAATGAATTCTGAAGATTTATTATTAATGAAGAAATTAAAAATTTTTTTAAGCATCAAATCAATTCTTATACAAGATTTCATAAAAAGACAAGAAAAGCACATTTCTTAGTAACTATTTAACAGCGCCTTTTGATATAGAAGTGTTCCTTAATGAATCTTCAAAATTACTAAGAAGTTTAAAGAAAAAGTGCTTATTGATATCATCACCTACCTACTTATGTCTCATTTGTTTACCCAAGATGTGTGTGTGAATCTTCATTTTTCACCAATACAACATCATTTTGTCTACTTCAGTGCTCTATAATTCGTCCTTTTAGTGTGTCGAAAATAGTGATTACTGAAAGTTAATAATTAGCTTCAAAAGAAGTCAAGCACACAGATGTTGTGTTGTCGCCAAAAAAAGTTCTCGTCCAATGTTCCTGTAAAATGTCTATTCAACTGTTAAGTTGATGTTGCCTTTTTGTGTATGTCATCTAGAAATGTGCGTTTGTTTCTACATGGTAAACACAATGTTTACACCTTTGCAACAATACACATAACTGATGTCTTTTTGTGTACCAAAACTTTCAGCGTGTTTTTTTGTTTTTTTTTTAACATTCTGATAACATTTATTTATTTTTCATGCAAACTTTAAATTGTGTTTATAACGCTAAGGAATCAAGGATCTGTAAAGAAGGACATTGCTGTTGTTTTTGCAGTTATGGGATGGTATATTGTGCTATTTAGTGTATATAGTTATTTTTCTTTTTGCACAAGGTATCAGGAGCCTTGTTTATGGAGATCCAAGCCACCTGAAATCTTGAGTAAAACATGAGTAGTCACAGTGTATATTGTTCTATGATTGTAGATAATAGTATATTTTTTGCATAATTCTCTTGATTTTTCTGCATGAAATATTTTATGTAAATGATTTATATTATGGTACACTTAAAAATTTAAATTTCCCATGATAGTGTCAATTTTTTTAAAATCTTTCATTGTATATGAAAGCATTTATTTTTTTTTCTGGGGATCCCCACCCACTCAACCAAGTACCTACTTATTCTTAAAACCATGGTTTCTCTGTTTGTCTATAAGTTTATGAGTTTATCTTTATACATATTTAAAATTGTATTAAGTTATGTCTCATATTTTAAAGAATAGTATATACTTTGAAAATTTTTATGAGTAAATAATACAAAAAGTATTGGTGTTTGTTGATATATTGCTTTTATAATCTAATGAAAAGTAGTAAAAGTATATGTTTCAGCAGTAAAACACTTAATTCGTTTTAGACATGTCTCTCTCTTATATATATTGTTGCAACTACCTTAACTACCTGTGTTTTACATGTGGGTGGTCATTTAGTGCACAATTTGGCCGCTTGTTCATGTGGAATACAGCTGCTTGTTTGAAGTCAAAATATTTAGCACTAAATTGAATTAAAAATAAAAAAATGATGAATATCATATTGCGAAAATGTTACTAAAGATATTTTTTATGCATGGCCAGTTTATATTTAGAGTAACTGCAAATAAATGCTCTATTTTATAAGTTATAAGTCCTAGGCTGTGATCAAATACTAAAGTTATTTTGATCTTTGTTGCTTCTAAAGTGCAACTTTTCTTATATGGTATATCAATTTAATTAAATGTTTCATAATGAGCTCATTTTATATATGCCAATTCTCATTTTATATATGCTAATTCTGATTTTGTTTAGCATTTTTACTTAAGTAATACATAGGATTTTATATATGCTAATTCTCATTTTCTTTAGCATTTGTACTTCAGTATTATTTTTGAAGATAAGTTTATGACATCATACTGCAATTGCCATAAATGGAAAGATTTGGCATTTTTTCATGTATACTGTTTGAATATACTATGTATACTTTTGATGTATTTTCTTTTTCTTCTCACTTCCCTTTTGGTCACCACTAATTTTATTTGCAGCAGTTTAACTTTTGGCTTTACTTTAATATTTTAACTTTGATTTTTTTCTTTTCTGTCTTTGGCATTCAAAATTTTGTCATCCCATTTCTGTAAAAGGTTCATTTCATTTTACCTTTTACATCACTTGCTCTGCCAAAATTTTACTCGGTAAATGGGGGTATTGTGAGATGAAATCTCACAGTGTTTGAATTATGTTACTGTTTTATTTCTTTTAGCCTTATTCATCGATGTTCTTTAAACTTAAATTCATATTTATTTTTGCGTGGGCGATTCGTTTCGACCGCAGATCGGCAAGTTCGCTGACGTTCGGCTGCCCCTGGCATGGGATGCTTCTCCTTTGAACTTTGTACGATTGTGATGACGTCATCGGAGCAAGCCTCTCACGGCATATGCATTGAATGGGTGGCTATCTTTTGGAGGTGTGTCTATTCGCTGTGCGAGGAGCAAATTAAAATAAAGCTTTTTAAATGTTTTCTTTTGGATTTGTTTATTAAGACATTACCTAATATTTTAAATTCTCTAATAGATTTAAATCTTTTCTTTCAGTAACTTTTGAAGTCCCCGTATTCTTACTATAAATTAAAAATTCCGTTAATTTTAAATCAGAATCTGTTTTGTTGGAGAGCTGTCATGACTTAGTTTTGGTTTTAAAAAGATCGCGGGCTCCGGCTCCGGTCTGCCGACGCCGATGAATGTGGAATCCGGTGAGAAGCTTTTGCGTAAACGATGTGTACTATTTTAACAACTCCGGTTAAATTATTTCTTAATAATTTCTTGATTCATGCTGCACTTTTAAACTAACTAAATAACTTGATTTAATTTATGAACGGTGACCAACTGGAAGCCTTATCTTCTCTTCTCAAGATGAAAATAAAGGATTAATTTATATTGTTATCAAGTCTCCTCTTCATTTATTTTACAGACTACACGATCCAAGTAAGAAGTTTCATTTATTTCTATTTTTTTACAATTGCTGACCTCAAAGAACAGAGGGTTTTATTGCAAACATTACACAACGCATTAACGGCCCATATTATGGATTATAATATATTACAAATTATCTCCATCACAGTATAGTTCCAATTGCAAAAAGATTGCAAATGCTGTTCTTCATCATATCAAAATTGAGTTAATGTCAAAATAGTTTTTTTTTTTTTAATAGGTACAAAATTAAAAATTTTATATGATGTGTGGGTCCTATAAGTGTTATTTGGAAATGTTTCTCAACATTCTAAAAAGTAAAACAGTAAAAATTCATTCTTCTATGATCAAAACTTACTGCATTATGATACTTTTGATTTCTGACAGATATGGGGTGGGGGTGGGGGGGTGGGGGGGGGGGGGATGAAGTCGGGGATCAAATTTCATTTGCCCACAAATCATTAGTTTTTGAATTGTAGAATTGCAAAAATGTCACAAATGTTGTTCATCATAAGAAAATCGATTTATGTCAAAATAGTTACTACTTACGATAATTACAAAATTAAAAATTTTATGTAAGGCCTGGAGCCATACAAGTTTTATTGAGAAAAATTTTCTATGTATTCTGAAAAGTAAAACAGTAAAAATTCAATAAGCCATACTTCCTTGACAGCAATTGCATGGTATGCAAGTTAAAAGAATGAAATGTTTCTAGAAAGAGAGATAATTTTTATGGCACATTGCTGTCTCAATAAAATTTAATCAGGATCAAGAACTATAAAATATATTTTAACACAGAATAGAATTAATTTGCGAATTCAGAGGTACGCTAAGATAGTTCAAAGTAGTAGTCTAAGGAACACAACAACTACTAAAACATTTGATGAAGAAAATGTTACAACCCACCAAGGTTAGAAAAAAAACAACCCAGTGGGTTTTGGGGGTTTTATCAGATTTTGTTTTTCAATGTTTTGGTTTTTTCCCAGAGTTTTTCTTATGGTTTTGGGGTTTCTTTTAGGCCGTTTTTTTTTTTTTCAGGGTTTTGAGGATTTCCCCCTCCAAACTTTTTTTTTTGGTGTGTAATAGGATGTATAAGATGATTTAAAAAATTAAATATTAATCCTTTGTTAATATTAAAAAATTAGTTTTAAAATTCATAATTATTTTAAAAGCATTTTAGGACTCAGTTGAAAGGAAATTTCGAAAAATTAAAATAATTAATACTCTAATATTTGGTGTCTCTGTCTTTTACAAATCAAAATCGAATTTAAATAGTCAATTATTTAGTTTTGTTTTATTAGATACTTCTAATTTAATAAAATTCCTTCATAATTATTGCCCTATTACTAATTATGTTTTGTTTTTCGCTAAATTATTAAGGTTGCTTTCATTTTTGTATTTGATTTGTTAAATATATGTGATTGTAAGTACTAGAATTGTTCATATAAATTATTCTCATATCTACATTTACTTATTTTTGAGTATTATTTATAAATATTTTTTAGAAGTATATACAATTTACTTCAATTAAGTCTAAATTGAGGAAAACTACTTTCTTTAAGTAGTTTTACATTTTCTGTTTTTCATTAATGTTATCACCCTTTTTTTTTTTGTTCCTTTAAGTCAAAAAGATCTTTATATTTAAACAATTATTTAGTCAATTACAGTAAAGCCTCTAAATAACGGACAGCTCGGGGGGCACGGGAACTGTACGCTATTCGGAGGTGTCCGCTATTGGGAAAACTTCGGATATTCAAAAATTGATAAGAAATGCTTAATGTCTCATTGACTTTTATAGGTCCTAAAACTTTTATTATATGATTAATCAGAAATTAAAATTATTTTTTAAAGCAATAAAACTGAAATAAAACTGTGCATACCTTCATCCACTGTTTATTACAGTCTTACGAAAAAAATTCTGTTACAAAAGTTTTCTTTTGCTTGCGATTACATGTAATTTGTTTTTTGATGTGAAGTTTTAACTCTATCAGTAGTTTTAATCCTCCTGAATCATCTTTTTTTACAAAAAAAGTTGTGTAACTGTTGACTGTATTTTGCCGCTTCTTGGAAATTCTCAATATTGCAGGAAACATCTCCAATTTCAGTATCTGTTTCATCGTCACTAATAGAGTCAGCTTTTGTATAAAATTCAGAAGGAATATAATAGCACACATCAACTGATTCTTCTTCAGTAAGTAACTCATCATTAATATTAATGAAATTTTCGGCACTTTCTTCACTCCTGATACATTTCATTAATTCAGTTATTTTGCATACATCTTCATTTGTGTTGGAAATGTGTGTTTCATTTTCTTTTAACATAAATCCTGCTTTTCTGAAACATTGTCGTACGCTTTCTGGTTTTATGATTTTTTACAGCTGAGGAAATCCAAATTATAGCATCGAGAGCATTAACTAATTTTAGGCGGTTCTCAAGTGTATTCATAGAATGTAACTTTGAAAGAATGTGGCGTAAGGAAAGCTTTCTGTACCAGGCTTTAAAATTGTGCATTACACCTTGATCAAGTGGCTGGCATACTGAAGTTGTTTTTGGGAGAAAAAACACAATTTTAACATTGTCGAATTTCAAATGTCTTGGATGAAAACTTGCATTGTCCAAAAACAAGAGAATTTTTCTTTGTTGCTTTTTCATCCTATTATCAAAGGAAGTTAACCATTTGATCATTAGAGTATTGATCATTCACCCTTTTTATTCGCTTTCCACACAATACCAAATTTATTAAATTGAATGTTCTTTGGAAAACACCTGGGTTTCAGAGATTTTCCAATAATAAGAGGTATTTCAAATTCTCCTAACACATTGCAACGTAATGAAACAGTGAGTCGCTTTTTTGACATTTTCCTGCAGATTTAATCATCTTTTTTAAAACACAAAGTCCTATTCGGAAAAATTCTGAAAAAGAGTCCGGTTTCATCGGCATTAAATATGTTTCTCTCCTCATAACCTTCACAAATTGATTGCAGTCGTTCATGCCAATCCTCCACCTCTTTAAGATCTACAGATTTTGCTTCTCCACATATTGTTTTGAAAGAAATGTTGTGCCGAGATCGGAACTTTTCTGACCACCCACTGGAAACCTTAAAATCGTGTAATCCGAGTTCTTTAGCGACTTCTAAAGCCTTTTTCTGAATCAAAGGCCCACTAACAGGAATGTTTTTTTAACGAACTGAAGTAAACCAGTTCAGAATTATAGAACCAATTTCAATGGAATTAGTCTTGTTCAATTTCACATTTTTTGTGCTCTCGTTAGAGTTAGCAATCCACAAATTTCTTATTTCTTCTTTATTCCGTAAAATCTCTCCCACCTGTGTTTTACCTATTTTAAAACGTTCAGCAATTATCCGTAAACTCAATTTCTCTTTCTCGATACACTTACAATTTCAAATTTTTCTTTTAACGTTAATCGTTTTCTTTTTGAGGCCATTCTCGAAATAATAACAAACAAGAATCAAACAGTAATCCACATTGCAAAATAGTTTTTCCCCCTGCTCTTATTGCCTACTTGGTGCCTTTAATTCTCTCTCGCAAAAAATCAGTACGCAATTTCCCAATAAAAAATAAAATAAAATAAAATAGAGTAATTATTTTCTTTGTTTTATAAATAGTGAAAACAAATAAATTCGTATATTAGGTTTTCAGTGATTATTTTTCATTTGCTCAGATTATATGACGCCATATAACGTTTCTGATTTCTACCTTCTATGTTATGTAATGATGCAATCCAGTTAATTATTTTTTTAATTTTACGAACGAGCCCTACTAAACTTATTTTTTTTTTCTTTGTTTCTTGGCATTGTATAAGATTATCTAAAACATTGTTTGAATAGAAAAATAGAAGCTTTTTACTTTTTCTTCTATTTTTTTCTCATTAAAAAATAATTTCATCCTTTGTCGCCAAAATTACTGTCCGCTATTCGGAATGTCCGTTATTCAGAGGTTAAACATACAAAAATCTAGGTTTTGGGAGTGGGGATTGGAAAATTGTCCATTAAATAGAGGTGTCTGCTATTCGGGAGTGTCCATTATAGAGATTTTACTGTATTTAGTTTTTTTTTATATTTCTAATTTAATAAAATTCCTTCAAATGTTTTAAATTAATGCCCTATTACTAATTACTTTTTTTTTTTTCATTAAATTTTCCATGTTGCTTTCATTTTTGTATTTGATTTGTTAAATATATGTGATTGTAAATACTAGAATTGTTCATATAAATTACTCTCATATCTACATTTACATTTTTTTAAGTGTTATTTATAAATATTTTTGAGAAGTACAGTCGGACCTCTATTTAACGAACCTCTATTTTGCGAACTTTTCCTTCGAACCAAGAACATTTTGCGAATTTCTTCGTAAAATAACCTCCAAATAGCAAAGTACATTCTCTATTTAACGAACTTTTTCTTGTGATAATTATTTTTTTCTCTCCATTTCTCAAAATATTTCTGGACATTTCAAACTTATTCTTTCTTTAAACACATTTTATGATGTTCAATGGCCTTGGACTGGTTTTACCAGGCGCCTTCTTTGTCAGCAGTGTAAGTACGGAGACGAAGACGATAATCCCTTAGAGTAACTTAAAAAATGTGGATATAGTGACAAAAAAAAAAGAAGAAATTAACCATGATGTGCTGATTGATGATTATATTTCACTTAATTCTGAAATTGAGACCCCGGAAACACTATCCGAATTGGATATTTTCGACAGTGTGAAAAATAAAAACAATACAGCAATGAATTGCGATGAAGACGAATATGATGATGATGGAAATGATCATGATGCAGGAATTAAGAAAACTTCGTATGATGAAATGCTAAGATCATTTGAAACAATCCGACGTGGATTATAGTTAGAGGAAGATACGCATGAAGGGGTTTTTGGTGCACTGCAAAGATGCGAGACGTATTATGAGACAAAGCACTTTTTAAAATAAAAAACTCAGGCAAAATTAACAGAGTTTTTCAGAAATTAAATTTAAGGACGCATATGTTAATGTATGGTTAAAATTATTTATTATAATAATAATAAATGCGATAATGTCATTATAATTCGTTAATTTTAATGTAAAACTATTTACTTTAAACAGAAAATACAGTGTATTCCCGGACAATGTTTTGTTTTCATTGCAGATTTCAAAGATTTAAACACATAGAAAAAATGAATTGATGATGGATATTGGTGGGTAAAATAGATAAAACAAATCGATATAATTTATTTAAAAAATGTGATTAATTACTTTTATTAAAAATATTTAGTGTTTATGAATTTAAAGTCTGTTTTATGTAGTTTAAAGTATTTTAAAAGGTGAATCTCTATTTAACGAATTTTCCATATAACAAACTTTTTTCTGGGATTTAGCGACTTCGTTAAATAGAGGTTCGACTGTATATACAATTTACTTCAATTAAGTCTAAATTGAGGAAAACTACTTTCTTTATGTAGTTTTAGATTTTTTTGTCTTTCATTAACGTTATCAGCTTTTTTTTTGTTCCTTTAAGTCAAAAACATCTTTAAGTTTAAAGAATAATTTCAATGAGAATGATTTATTTACATACTGATCATCTATGCAAATAAATAAATATTATGGATAGTCAATAATCCATTAATAAATAATTTGTTATCTTATTACCCTTAATCATGTGTTTCTTCTTGTCCTCCCGGGATAGAAAACAAAAAGAAAGCAGAGGTTTATGGAAGGAATTTCTATTATTCTGTGTAACAAACAGATAATACTATAATTCACATCTTTCCTCTTGAAAAAAAAAACCCCACCCACCATCCCCAATTCTCTTATATCATGTCAGTGAGATACTGTGCACAAAAATGGTGTCTTCAACATTAAGGGTTTTGAATCAAAAGATGAAACTTTTGAAGCAAATTCAAAATGTAAACTGAGAAAATACAAGAAAATATTAAAAGTCAGATATGTAGGGGAGGAACAGAAGAAATTGTCATACAGGAACGGTTTAAATATACAATGTACAAAAACCCTGAAAAACGTACAACTTACAATGAAAACATATAGACTGGCAGTTCTAATTGACTACCTCCACCAATGAAGCTTTTCCACTTCTCTTTCTGACCCACTCATACAAATTTACCCTTTTCTAACCTTGTCTGGTCAGTTTCCTCTTTTCCTGGTCAAGTCTAACTTGGAAACTTACCAAAAAGGAAGAGCATCCATTCAATTTGTTTCCTCATATCTCACCATTTTACAAAAAAAATTTTCAGTGTGTTTTTAATGATAAATATTTTTCCATGAGAAATTTTCAAGCTTTTGTTATGTAGAGCAATTTGGGTTCCATCATTATTTCTGAAAACTCTATGTCCATGACATAAAATATAAATTATGTTTGGTTTAAATAAATATGTTTATTAGTTAATAAGTGCAATTTTAAAATAAGAATTTTGAAAAAACCCACTTGGGTTTTTTCGGGTTGAGTGAAATCGAGACAACCCTGTAACCCACTCAATTCTGAAAATCCAGAAAGCAAACCAAAGCCCAAAGGCTTCAGCTGACCCTTCTCTCTTCAAAATTTCTCGAAATCTGATAGACACCAAAATTTTTCATGCCAGACCCTTTTTTCCACCCAACGATTTTTATTTTGAACATTAGTCAATCAGCATCCTGAACTGCAGTTGGATGCTTGAATAATATACCTGAAAGTACATTTATATTTCATTATATATATATATATATATACCTCTTCCATTAATGAACAAGTAAAAATTACTCTTGAACATGTAAAAATACTTGTGTTGAATGGCAACACAAGCATAAAAAAGTCATACTTTAATAGATTCAACAAAATAATTTCTGAATAAATAAATGTGGGTTTCATATGAATGATGCTTAAAATGCTAGATGATCTGAACCGATAAAAAGCATCAAACAAGACATTACCCTAGAGATTAGCAAATATTTCTGGTATACTGAGACATGATATTTAGGATAAGACACAGACATTTCGATAATTAAACTTCTGCTTAGGATTTTCTAATGAATTGTGATAAAAATAAATGTTTTTCAATAAACATTTATCAACACCACAAAATCCTACTTTCATTTCATGAAAAATAAAGCACTTAAAGCATAAACCTTTGGAAATCTATACACAATTAAACATACTATAGACATGCATTTCAATAAAGAAATACATTACAAGAAAGGATACAACACAAAGCCATAGTCATTCCACCAGCAATCAAAGACTCTGTATAGATTTCATCTTCAGTACCTGTAAAATAAAAAGCACAGTAATTATGTTATGTGTAGAAAAAAAATAACTTTATACTATGAAAATAAAAAGTACAATTAAATTACAACATGGATGAGTAATTTCCTGCTTTTTTCCCTAAAGAAATGAGAAAATTCTATCAATTTTGCAAGTTCTTGGGCACATGGGTTTAGAAATAGGGAGGTTTGACCCACCCTATTCTTTTCATATTTAAACATTTATTTAGCTGATGAGCACCTGATGACAGCATGGTAGCAAGTAGAATAACATATTGTTTTTGTCTGTTAGCCATTTGCAAGCAGAATCAAGGAGGAATCACATGTGATATCATTTTCAGCCAGAATTTATTTTTGTTGTTGTTGCAAGCTCTTCTCTCCTGTGACATTTGTCATTAACATATATAAAAGTAAGTTGAATTGTTTGTGTACTTAGATTAATATATTAAAAGACAGTACACTTATATTTTACTTTTACTTTTTATTTTAATGTGTTTTTTACATTTTTTCCCAAAATGGTTATTAAGAAAGGTTTGACCCATATCAATTCTGGGAGGTTTGGCCCGGGTCAAGCTTTCCTGTTTAGTTTAATTTGATGGTTTAACACTTTTAAACTGTACAAAAGTTAGTTTTTAATAGAAATGTTGTTCTTAGTTCAAATCAAATAAATCTTGTTCTTAATTTCAAATGCACTGAATACAATATAAAATTTCATTTGAAACGACACTTCTTGTTTATGCATTATTCTGATCAATTTAAACAGAACTGAAATCTGTTGAGGGTTACCAACTTTGTAAAGATAATGGGATAACTCTAGGTTAACTTTACCACCCCATAAAAGCTATAAGTTGCAGCCACTTGATAGAACTGTTTCTAGCCCTTTCAAGATATTTTATAATTCTATTGTATTACATATGTATCACTTTCTGCATATGCGAGGTTGAAAGTAATACTTTCCCAAGCAATTTTAGTTAGATATTATTGTATGAACAAGCTTCATTATATCAATGTATTCCAGCTTATCTTTCTATTCAAGAACGCATACCACAAATAAGGCAAACAAAGAAGTTCCTGGGATATCTAGTGAGTTGTGAAATACCCGGGAGGAGGCAGTTTTTAGATAAGAAAAGGCGTCCCTGTTGGAAGGAGGAAATCCCTGTGTGCTGTGTCTGGAAGGAATGGTTAAGAGAGAAACGAGGAGTTCTGGAGAAGACCTCAAGAAGCGAGGTTGGTGTGTATATGGTTGAGTTTCGGGAGTGTAGTGTAGCATGTTCTTGAAAAAGGCTTGAGTCTTGTGTGGAGAAAGTATGTGCAACAGGAGGTCCTAGGGGGTCCTCTGGTAAACCTAATGAAAAGGAAATAGGATATTTAGTAAGTTGATCCAGTACATAGAAAATATTTGGTATATAACTTAGTATCGGGCCAGATCGTCTATATCCGAGCTTTTAAATGTAAATACATTTGTTTCTATGTAAATAATTTGTAAATAAATTATTCTTAAATATTAAAGGAATAAGTTTAGCTTTTTTTTTATAATCCTTCTCACATCGTGTCCGATATCACATATTTACATTGGTGGTGGCAGCATATCAAATAAAATAGCATTTTTTCTAAGTCTGTACGAGCAGTGATCGTAGATCCATCAGCATGTGGAGGAAGAGTGTAATAGCAGATTTGCTTGTACTGGAATCTGGCCATTAAATTCAGATATTTTTCCCGAATCTGATTTTTTTGCTTCTTATGTCACAGATAGACCAGATCTGGATGTTACAAATTTGCCTTCAGCTGCATCTTTTAATCCATCTACCAGTGTATTGGATCTAACATCAGCATTTTTATCTACACCAACATCTGCAACTTTCACAGATCTTTCCTTTTCCCTCGATTCTACTATATTCCATCTACAAGTTCAATGAATTAACAATTTTGGTATTTTCTGCTCATAATTATTGCCTGTAGCTTGTAATAGCATTTCTTTAAGCATTTAATTATTACTGTAAAAATTTTAATAACACCCAATTCCTGCGGGTATCTCCCTCAAATAGGGAGGTTTGACCCGGTTTCAAGACTCTTGAAAAATCATTACTCAAAAAGATAGTTTATAATTTAAATAGAAAAAAATAGTGTAAAATGATGCTAAACATTATAAGCTATCAAATAATGTTAATATGGAAATTTTATTATGCTTAAAAAAAAAATAGAAAAATATTTTTGTAAAAAGTGTTTCAAACATCCCCTGATTCCCTACTATGCACGGGAGAAAATGTTTACTAGAAATCTCTGGGTACAACTAGAGCATATTAACCTCTAATAAATTTTGGGTAATATACCAAATTATTCTATGTAAAATTCCCCAAAAAATTAATAAAATAGGAAGTATTACCCATTGCTCATGAGAAAATTAATAAGAGTCTGATGAAAATTAAAAATAATCTAATACAAATGAAATAATTTAATATCACTGGTCAACAAATTTGAACTTTTGCTCTGTCCTAAAACAGAAATTAGTTGTTTTTTATGTGGTTTTTGTGCTGATTCCGAATCTAGTTTTAGATTTACTCCAGTACGTCAAGTTTGAGAGATATTTGCATATTTCAATTTATGCAAATTTAGTAAATTTTATACAATTATTTGCAAATTTAAGGTATAAAGCAATATCAGACAGGGTTTTTTGTTTTATTTATGATTACTACCTAATTTACTTCACAAAAACATTGTTTCTGAGACTATACTGACATGTGACTGTGAAATATTATACCTAATTTGCATATTTTTCTTGTTTTTCTAATAATGATTCTTGACGTTCAAATATTTCTTCCGCACGAGTACGCTAATATGTTTCTAAACCAGTTTTTTGAGCTGATTTCAAATCTTGTATCTGTTTTCTTCCATCACGTCTAGTTTTTGAAAAAAGTGAAATTTTAGTTTTTGGTCAAAAAAGCCAGAAATAACTTTTTATGATACTTTGTATGATAAACTGCAACTAGTTAGGAAAGATTCTACTACTTATTTTTTTTTTTTTTTTCGATTATATAAATTTTTGTTTATGAATCTGACCCTGTTCACCTTCTTGTCAAGGAATTACACACCCCTAAAAAGCATCTTGCATCAAACCTGTGTTGATGCCATGCAAAAGTAGAAATTCATCTTACTCAACTAGACATGACATAAGAAAACAGACTGCAGATTTGAAATCAGCATAAAAATCTAGTCTAGAAAAACATTACGTCAATTCTGTGTCAACTATTTTAAAGTTGATAGTGATGTAAACATTACACCATTGAAAAATATGCAAATTAGGCTTAATAACTGAGAAATAAATGTTAAGAATATGCAAATTGTGACATTTATCTGAAACAAATAGTCAAGTAGTCATTATCTACGTAGAAAACGTAATTAGATGTGACATATATTGTATCTAAAATTTGCATAAAATAGCACAAAAAATCTTAAATTTGCAGAAATTTAAATATGCAAATTTCTCAAAGCCTGGATCACCTAGAGATTAACGGAAAGCATATAAGGAATCAGCGCCAAAAACTGATCTAGAATCAACTAATTTTAGTTCTAGGACAAAACCACTGTTGTACAGTGTATTTAGTGTTCAAAAATGAAAAATAAACCATTTTATTAATTTATTTTTATTTTAAAGTGTTTTATTATGAGTATTTTCTTACACATGCTTTCAGACAAAAACATAAATATAAGATAAAAAAATTTCTTATAATCAGATTAAATGTTTTACATAAATTTTATTTATACACTGCATGAATGCTACAAATCATGTCTACAAAAACAAAATCTATCATAAACAAGGATTTTTAAAATAATATATTTAAAGAATTGTTTAAATAAAAACTATGTAGAAAAATATTCATATGATTAAAATATTTATTTTAATTCTGAACAGTGAATAACAGCAGCTTTTTAATAACTTATTAATACAACTGCCTGAAGTTATTGTCAATGATTTCTAGAAAATATTGAAAAATAGGGCATAAAAAGGATTTAATTTCCTGAAATGTCTTTAAATGAATAAATAAAAAAAATAAATAGAAGAAAACCATAAAAAGAATACTAAATATAACAGGATGCTACAATTATAACAATCGAGCAAAACAATTAAATTTAATCGTAATAAAAATTAAGTTAAAACTCAACGTACAGTAAACTACAATATCTATACTCCTATTATAAAGAGGAAAAAATTGTTTATTTGTCGGAGGTAAGCTCTGGAACTACCGAACCGATTCCAAAAGTAATGATATCAAAATGATGGTGTTGGTCCAACTTAGAACATAGGCTATATCTTATGTCGATGCCACTACCTCAAAGGGGGTGTAGGAGCAAAAAACGTTCTAAAAATGCGATTTTAGCGTTACTGAAGGGCCTAGAAATATGAAATTTTGAATATTAGTTACTTATAAGATATAAATGATGTCTAAGAAAAGTTCTTAAACAATTCAAAATTTAAAAGGGGTGAAAATGCACAAAAAGCGTCCTAAAAAACGTTCTAAATGGTAATTTCTACACAATCTCGGGAAATACCAAACCGATTTAAAAAATATTGGTGTCAAAATGATGGTGACAACGCTTGCTGCAAGATAGGCTATGTTTTATGTCGGTGCCACTACCCCAAAGGTGGTGTAGGAGCAAAAAACGTTCTAAAAATGCAATTTTAGCGTTACTGAAGGGTCTAGAAATATGAAAATTTGAATATTAGCTACTAATAAGATATAAATGATGCCTAAGAACAGTTCTTAAACAATTCGAAATTTAAAAGGGGTGAAAATGCGCGAAAAGCGTTCTGAAAAACGTTATCTCAGGAAATACGAAACCGATTAAAAAAATATTGTTGTCAAAATGATGGTGACAACGCTTACTCCAAGATAGGCTATGTTTTATGTTGGTGCCACTACCCCAAAGGTGGTGTAGGAGCAAAAAACGTTCTAAAAATGCGATTTTAGCGTTACTGAAGGGCCTAGAAATATGAAAATTGGAATATTAGTTACTTATAAGATATAAATGATGTCTAAGAACAGTTCTTAAACAATTCGAAATTTGAAAGGGGTGAAAATGCACCAAAAGCGTTATAAAAAACGTTCTAAATGGTAGTTTGTACACAATCTCAGAAAATACCAAACCGATTTAAAAAATATTGGCGTGAAAATGATGGTGACAACGCTTGCTCCAAGATAGGCTATGTTTAATGTCGATGTCACTACCCCAAAGGGGTGCAGGAGCTAAAAACGTTCTAAAAATGCGATTTTAGCGTTACTGAAGGGTCTAGAAATAATTTGGAATATTAGCTACTAATAAGATATAAATGATGTCTAAGAACAGTTCTTAAATAATTCGAAATTTAAAAGGGGTGAAAATGCGCGAAAAGCGCTCTAAAAAACGTTCTAAATGGTAGTTTCTACACAATCTCAGAAAATACCAAACCGATTAAAAAAATATTGGTGTAAAATGATGGTGACAACGCTTGCTCCAAGATAGGCTATGTTTTATGTCGATGTTACTACCCCAAAAGTGGTGCAGGAGCTAAAAACGTTTTAAAAGTGCGATTTATGTGTTACTGAAGGGCCTAGAAATATGAAATATTAGCTACTTATTAGATATAAAGGATTTCTAAGAACAGTTCTTAAACAATTCGAAATTTAAAAGGGGTGAAAATGCGCGAAAAGCGTTCTAAAAACCGTTCTAATGGTGGTTTCTATACAATCTCAGGAAATACCAAACCGATCTAAAAAAAAAAGGCGTCAAAAAGATGGTGACAACCCTTGCTCCAACATAGGCGATGTTTTATGTCGGTGCCACTACCCCAAAGGGGGTGCAGGAGAAAAACGTTCTAAATTGCGGCTTTTGCGTTACGGAAGGGCCTAGAATCGTGAAATTTGGAATGGTAGTTAGTTATAAGATAACAATGATCTCTAAGGACATTTCCTAAAAAAAAAAATCGAAATTTAAATAGGGGCAAAATGCGCAAAAAACGTTGTAAAAAACGTTCTAAATTGCGATTTCTATGCAATCTTAGGAAGTAATGAACCGATTTCAAATATGATGGTGACAGATCTTGCTCCAAGATAGGCTATATTTTATATCTGCTTCCACTACCCCAGAGGAGGTGCAGGAGCAATATGCGCAAAAAGCGTTCTAAAACGTTCTAAATGCCGATTTGTCGGCAATATCTCAGGAAGAATGAACCTGATTTCAAATTTAATGGTAGGAAATTGATGCTGACAGCCTCTGCTCTAACATAGACGCTATTTTATGTCGGTATTACTATCACCAAGACGTTGCAGGAGCAAAAAAGCGTTCTAAATTTCGATTTTTGTTATCGGTAGGGGCTAGCAACTTAAACTTAGGCAAGGTACATATTTATTAGATATAAATGATCTTTAAGAACAGTTTCGAAAAAATTAGAAATTTAAAAAGGGGTGAAAATGCGCGAAAAGCGTCCTAAAAACGTTCTAAATTGCGATTTCTACTCAATCTAAGGAAATACCAAAGCTATTTCAAAATTAATGGTTGCAAATCAATGGTGACAGTCCCTGCTATAACATAGGTTATATTTTATGTTGCTGTCACTACCATCTGAGGGTTGCAAAAGCAAAACATGTTCTAATTTGCGTTTTTTGCACAACTGAAGGGAACACTTTGAAGTATGGAATGGTATTTACTTACAAAATGCAACTGCTTTCTAAGGACAGTCGAAAGAAAATTCCAAACTTAAAAAGATGAAGTGAGTGAAAAGCGTTATAAATTACAATTTTTAAGCAAACTTATAAATTACCAAACCGATTAAAAAAATAATGATGACAAATTGTTGGTGATAGAACCTGCTCAAACATAAGCTATATTTTATGTCTAATCCACTACCACCACAGGGTTGCAGGAGCTAAAAACTTTCTAAATTGCGATTTCTGTGATACGGAAAAGGCTAGAAACTTTAAATATGGAATGGTAGTTTCTTCTAAAATATAAATGCCCTCGAAGGAACGTCGAAAATAAATTCGAATTAAAAAGCGGTGAAGCGAAGCGGAGGTGCGAAAAGCATTCTAAAAAAGTTCTAAATTACGATTCTATGCAATTTCAGGGAATATAAATCGATTATAAAAGTAATAGTTGCGAATCAATGGTAACAGTCTCTGATCCTACACAGGCTATATTTTATGCCGGCGATTCTACAACCTGGGGTTCACAGGAATAACAAACTTTCTAAAAAAGGCCTTTAAAAGCTTTTTAAATTACGTTTCTGTGGAATATTATTAAATAACAAACCGATTTCAAAATTAATGTTGGCAAATTAATAGTGACAGTTCCTATTTCAACATAGCCTTTGTGGGAGGTGGTAGGACTTGGAATTTGACATGATGGTCAATTTTAAAATGCAAGAAGATGGTTTCTAAAAAATTCAAAACTTCAAATGAATACTGAAATGAGCGTATTAATTTAGCATAAAAGTTTCAAAATATTTTCTAAATTATCATTTATTTAGTTTTATTAATTTTAAGTCTCATTTCTGCCTAATGCAGTGTAATAATGATGTTTAATCAAACTGTGTTTTAAATAGTAATTTTTGAATTATTCCTAAAAGTAATATATACCTTTTAATAAAATAAAAAAAAACCTTTTAATAAAATAAAATATTACCTTTTAATAAAATAAAAATTTAGTTACTACCTTTTAATAAAAATTAGACATATAAATATCACTTGGCAAATTTCAAATATTACGCGAGCTAAGCCGCGGGGTTTGCTAGTAGTATATAAAATCCTAATGAAACGAATTTATGAAACGACTGATTAACTGATTATGTTTCATGGCGATTTCTCCTAAAATATGGAATACTTTGCAATGAAATTAACACAAAAAATACATATTGATCTGCAGATCTCAAAACTGGTATTAGAATTTTTACATTCGAATTAGTTTTCGAAATATTAATTTTTTCTAATTTTAAATACTTTTTTCTAATGATGGCAACTCAAATTTTAATCATAACAGATACTTTGTTTTCATATTTCAGAAAAGGTTATTATTTTAAACTAATTTGGCAACCAGTTTGGCCTCCCTTAAATCTATGCTAAGAACAATGCTTTTTTTTTTTTATTTATTTTATTTTATTTCGTTATCATTTTATTTAATACAAAACTTTCATTTAAAGCTGAAACATTTAAAATTAATGGCTTTCACTTCTTTCTTTTGTTTAAACAAAAAGAAATGAAAAAAATATTAGGCATAGATGTCGTATATGCACCGGGGTACCTAATTGGCGCATAAAATGCCGTTATTTTTCCTGACATGGTAACCAGGCTATTGTTGCTTATTTATTAAGAAATGTTTATTTATCTTTATTTTCTTTTTATTTAAAAAAAATGTTATAAATTGTTTTGTTCTATAGTTATTAATTACATTTTTTTTATTCATTGTTATTTCATTTTAAAAATAATAGAAAATAATTTAAAAATACATATGTAACTGGTATATGAAAACAAGGTTTTCGCCAAACAAATATTAAATAATGCAACAAATCATGACATTTAATTTCAACTTCGTCCCGTCGACCAATTTCGCCAAATTATACAAATTGACATAATTCTTATTTTAAATAACAAAAGAAGAAATAAATTAATATAATATTAATAAAAATATAAATAAAATGTCAAAATAAAAATCACTTGATGGAGTAAACACGTGTAACTTCCTTAAAGTCAAGTGAATGTCACATTTACAAACAACCTTAATCTTATAGTTTGGCGATAGATTTTTGGTCGATGGGATAACAAAGTAGTACCGTTTTAATTTACCACTCAAAAAATAAAAAAATGATAACTGACGAGTTAAAAAAAAAGCTATTGGCGAGATTTGCACCCAGCCAACAGAAAAGTACGAAGAATTCTTTGCGATCATGGCAACTTTTATGTAGTTTTATTCAAAAAAATAATTTTGATTCTTTAATCAAAATGAAAACCTTTCATAAGAAAAGTGAAGGGCCGTTGTTTATGGCAACGCAGTTACATGACTCGGACTAATATAGGTGAAATGGTGGCGATAGAATAATTTTTGGTGACTTATCACCTGTGGTTGGCTAACATTAAAGTACCAAAATGGCCACCAGGAAAAAAAAAAACGAAGGGATCCATCCAGAACTGTTGATGATAGTTACATGACTTAGGCTTTTATTATAGAAATTGTTTTCAATTCTAAAAACAGTGCAAAGAATAATATTTCCTTACGATTAAAAAATTATTTACATGTGACTATTAAAAACAGAAAAAAAAACCTTGAAAATTAATATTAAATGAGTACATGTTAAAAACAGGAAAAAATTGAAAATTATGTCTGGAAAATTGTATTTACATGTGAATATTAAAAGAGAAAGGAAACTTTAAAATAACAAATATGCGTTTTACCCTCTCAAGAGCAAGGTGCTTCTATTCATAATATGTTGAAATCTGAGAATGGCACCAGAATTTACAAACAAATTTATTTCGAAGTACGAAAATGCTTTTGTTGACTTACTTAATAGAAGGAAAATTTTCATTCCAATATTCTGGTGCCAATGTGGCATTTAAGAATTAAAATTAAGTGGTCAAAAAATGAACCACCGCCCTTAAAGAGGTTAAAGCAGTAAATTGTAGTAAATTGTATTATGCCAATCATTTTATAATGCTGTTCAGAAATACCAGGAGGCAAAGAGTCTGTTAATTCATTTTATTTTAGCTTCTTTTCAAATGTTTAACTGATCTTCTTTAATCAAACACGGAAACAACCATTGGCTGTCTTTACAGCTACTGATTCGGCCTTAAATTTTCGCAAACAAAAGGAATTAGATGGGAATCGGTTTACATGGAGATCGCTACAGGTTTTTCATTATAATTCAATCTTCTCTAATCTTCTAAAATCGATCAGATTAGCGTGCTTTTAGATTCTACAGTGTCTGAACAGGGGTTGGCGAGTGTAGCTTGCAGGGGGCAGAGCCCCCTAGTTAACTTTAATCTATAATGAAAGAAAGATGTGACAAAACGTTCTTTAACCAGGAAGAATAAAACTTGTATTAAGAAGAAAATATTTTGAATATTTTGTTAATACACCAAATCAGGCACAGTGCATCTTTTCACATCTACATGCCAAGTTTTCCCAAAAGTATGTTTTACATGATCTTGATGTGCCAAAAACCAAAACATTCAGTGGATCAAATAATTCAGTGGATCAAAATTACTTTAAATTTTGCTTTTAGAACAAAAACAAATAGCAATATTTGATTTTTATACTTTAGAAATTAATTTTTAAAATATTATTTCCATTGTCAAATCTTACATACCAAGTATATCAGCATAGTACTTAGTTATTTTCAAGGGAATGCAAGATGAATTAGAGTCATGTGACAAGAAGTTTCTACTTGAATTTTTCATATTATTTATTTCTAAAAAGGACTGGCAAGAAAAAAATTATAAAATAGCAAGTGTCTTCTTTAAACAGTTTTTAGTATCTGGAATTTGATTCAGAGTTGTCATAATTTTGCCATCAATATTTTTGCTTATAATGCTTTTACAGGGGTCCTACACAATTCTGATAAAAAAATTCCCTGACTTTTTCAGGTTTTCCTGACCTTTCTCTATAAAAATTCGGTTTATATACTGTTGTAAAACCCCCACAGTGGACAACTTTAATCTAGATAAATGCTAAAAAAAAAGTATGCACTGTATGAATTTCTGATTTTTAATTTTCATATTATGTTAAAATTGTTATATAGTTTGCATAAATTTTACATAAAAATTTTAGACTGGATGAATAATTAATTCAAAATTTCTTCTTTTACGATGATAATCAAGATTCTGGTGGAAAGTAGTACATCAAAAATTCCCCGACTACTTCAAATATTTAAACAATTTCCTGACATTTCCCTGACTTTTTGCCTAAATTTTCAAATCCCCTGAGTTATCTCTGTTTTCCCTGACCCGTAAGAACCCTTTTTTTTTATCTTTCCCTTCCAATATTAAGATTCATTAAGTTGTTTTTCAGTTTCTTAATTTATATGAAAATGATAACCAGTCGAACGAATTGAATTCAAACAAACTCATCTAATCTAAATTATAGCATTTTGGGCAATTTTACTACATTTTGATTTGGAATTTCTTTTCAATTTACGCCATGCCGAAAATAAGGCATGCATGCCATAGGTTCACTGTCCCTACCATATATATAAAAAAGCAAACTTACTTTGAAAAATAAGTTTCTTGACATTTGAACGAACAGCATTTTTTATATTTGCAAACAGCTCATATTGACCATCAGAAGGCCTAAAGTCATCAGTACTAGATGTTTCAGGCAATGGATATAAGAAACAGCTATATATATTTAAAAAAGAAAGAAAGAAAAAATAGAGTTAGATAAACTTTAGAAAGAACACTTTGTACTAAATTGATTTTTGTTTGTACCTGAATTAATCATTAAATTTTATGCAAACAGAAAAAGATTTCAGAAACTTTGTTTTTAAAGAAAGTAACATATATATGCACATACAGCAAAATTGCATTCTAAAGATACAAAGTAGTAAAAAAAAAAAAAAAATGCATCAAAATAATGTTCACTCTAGGCTATTATTTAAGGGCGCAGCACCCTGCACTTTTTTAAAATAGTAAACAACAATAGTAAAATGCCCTTAGTTGAACACAGAGATCTTTCATAAAAATCTTTCACATACTGCAGTATTTTCAAATCTGCATGCCTGAAAGCTTGCAAAAATTATAGAATTTCCCCATTTTTTTACAAGAAAAAAAAAAGATGATTAAATTTTGTTGTAGTTTAATTGTATTTTTTTATTCATAATTCACAAAACTATTCAAAATTAATGTTATTTTATTTATCACTAGCTGACATGCCCAGCGTTGCTTGACCCTGAAAGTAGTATGAAATGCGAAAAACTCTAAAAAAATCACAATTTAAAAAAAAACACAAAAAATTAAAAAATTGTTGCACAAATTCTAAACAAACTTTATTGAAAAGAGAAAAAATATTACTATATTGTAATAGATTAAAACTGGATTAATTTTACTAATGTGGGAAAATTGCAGCTAATTGCAAAAACACACTAAGATATAAAAAATCACAGAGGACAAAATTTACTATTTTGGGCTAAAATATTATAAAACAGGATTTCTTTTATGAATATTGAAAAATCTCTAAGGAACCTGAAAAACTAACACTAAAAATCACCTAAAAAATTTGTAAAAAATTCAAAAATTGCTGTATGAAATTCAAATTAAACTTTATTGTAAAGAGGATAGAATTTACTAAACTGGGCAAAAAGATTAAAACCGGATTCGTTTACTAATATGAAAAAACTGCCATGAATTGCAAAAATGGGAGCCAGCATCGAACTCGGGCCCTCCGGCTGGCGGGCGAGAACTCTGTCGTCATGCCACGCAATACTCGTTGAATACTGCAAACTAATGAGTATTTGAAACGTATGCTGAACTTTGACCTCAAATTTCTCAAAATCTAAGGCCCATTTGAAGAAATCCTTTTCACCAGAGTAATTAGGGATAAAAACTCTACAACATACATTAAATATACCAAAATCGATGAGCACCATGTTTGGTGGCCCCCTTGTTAGTCTCTTTTGTTAACCTTCTCTTTTCTGAGTCTGGAATTTTCTTTCAGTACTTGTAACCAGGGACCCGGAGCTGGAGCGCCCCGGAGCTGTGTTTTTCCTGGAGCTGGAGCCGGAGCTCAAAATTTTCCCCAGCTCCAGGGCTCCTTTAGTTTTTAATATTTTTTTAAATCTTTTTTTTTTTTCCATCTTTTAAATTTCTAGGCTTAAAATATTTTAATTACATCATTATTCAGTATTTTAATTATTTCATTTTTTAGGTTTTTATTATTATTATTATTATTAGGGAAGGAAAACTTCTCAAAAAATGGCAACACTACTTTACTTCTACTTTCTACTTGAACTAAGTGACAACACTATTTGAAAACAAATATGGCCGCTTGTTGTTTACATGTGTAGTCGTACAATTTTGGCTGTTCGAAAAGTGTAGAAGAAATTTAAGATTTTTGTGTTTAAAATTCTACCAAACTTTCTATTTTAAAAGCAAAAGCTAAAAGATGTCATATTTTCTGAACAAGCATTTCAAGTTTGATGAGAAGAAAAATGCATTTTGTCAGATCTTTAATGAAGATAGAAAGTACTTGTGAGCAAAAAATTAAACGTGTAAATTAAAATCTGCAACTTAAAAGCGCGAAGTCGGAGCCGAGTTGGAGCCGGAGCTGGAGCCACGGTATTTTCTCTAGGAACGGAGCTGGAGCTGGAGCATCAAAAATTGTTCGGCTCCGGGTCATTGCTTGTAACAAAAACATATACTCTCAAAATAGCATGTGGTTTTCTTCTTGGAATTCAAAACGGTTGCAAACTGTTATACTGTACGGTTAGATACATTTTTTCCACACCCATTTCTCAGATCCACTTTGCCAAAATATAAGCGCAATTTTCTCTTATGTTATTTAGTTGTTTGGAATTTCCGAATTAAAATGAAACCTTTTAAAGTAACAAAATAAACATGAAATATGTATTCAATAGAACTGATTTCTGTTTCTGCACTTTGTAAACTTTGTGACACCTGACACAAACAGAAAGGGGGAGGGGGAGGCAAATTGAAACTTTGACTGGAATGCAGTGTTTTCTCTTTGCATGGTCCTGTAATTACTTTTCCAAATATCCAAAAAGTCACCACAGAACTTGATAAAACACTAAAAATCCCTAAATAAAAAAATTGTGTAGGATGAAATTTTCTATATTAGGCAAAAAGTTTGAAACCAAATTCCTTTTCCGAATGTCAAAAAATTGCTGTGTGGAGCTAAAAAAAACTGCTAACATTAAAAAATCACAGTGGATAAAATTTACTATATTAGGTTAAAAGTTTGAAACTAAAATCCTGTTTCGAATGCTCTTTGCAAAATCACCAAAGGAACACTTTGCAAAATAATACACAAGAAATGGTGCCACAAAAGTGATTATGTTCATACAGATCTTTTCGATGCATGACAATGTCAATAAAAGTAGCAAATTAACTAAATCCAGTACATGTGCCTGATATTAATCTATTATCTATAACACATTTTACAAGTCTTTTTATCCGTAAATATCAATATTTTAACATAATGATCAGATACATATTCAACACTGATTTTAAGTATATTTAAGGTTATTATCATGCGCCCGGGCCAGGTCAGTCTTTCGCTTAAAATATAAAATCAAACAGACTGGAAAGCACATAGCATGCCTGGTGTATGGTGTCTAAGGCAGTGGGGTTCGCAGCATTAGGTTCATTTGGAAAGATTTTCTTTTAAAAATATAAAATCAAAACAGATCGGAGCGTGCATAGCACTCCCAGTACACATTACCGAAAGCAGTGGGGCCCCAACATTAGGTTGATTTGAAAAGATTTTCGTTTACAAATGTATTATCATTCAACACTGATTTTAGGTATATTTAAGGTTATTATCACGAGCCATGGCAATGTCGGATGGGTCTGTTAGTATTAATTGCTTTGTGTTAATTTGCTTAGGTAGAATCATAAATCTTCGTCAACATCTACTGTGTTTTGTTTTTAGATCAATCAAAGATGACAAGCTTTTTTCACTAAATCGTTCAGCTACACTGCACCATATGTTATTTGTTGAACAGACTCAACTCTCATGCCATAGAAACTTTTTATGTGTTGAGAAACACTGCTCTATAGAGTAGTTTACTTAAAACACAACATTCTGAGATATGGCAAATAAAACAGCTTCTATAAAAATAAGAGGATTGAAATAATACAAAAACTAATAAGAATTGCAGCATATAGGGGAGAATAGTACACAGTGAGACAGCAGCCATTTTGACATATAGTTGTAACTTTTTCTCCAAGCTCGCACACACACATAACAACCTCATCTTATGCAATACGTGGATGTAGTTTTGGCACTTCAGTTACTCATCCGACAAAATAGTACATATTTCTTTATTTTATAGAGGTTAATAAAGTTACATAAACGTCTATTTTATATTTTATTTCCTTCAATATGACATATATTTACTTAACCAAACCTAGCTATGTCTAATAATAGACTATTTCGACAACACGACATAAACTTTTTAAAGCAATGAAATTGATGTAACAGAAGTGGCATCCATTTTATCACAACATAACAAAGGTGCACAGTGAGACACACAGTTGTGGTACACAATGAGATGTGTCTCATTGTGTAGTTCTATGTGGTTCTGATGTTAAAAAAAGTTATTTATTAATAAAAGAAGGTTTTTTTTCTCTCTCTCCCTTTCTCTGTGTGTGTGTGGGCGTACAATGGCTAGGGAAATCTACTAAACGTAAGAGGATGAAAATTTGCATGAAGATAGCCCAAGGTCTGTCATTGTCCACCGAGGAGTATAGAGTGTAGTATTTATAGAGTGTAAAAATGTATGATTTGTAAAAATATATACATTGTCTCACTGTGTACCACAAGTGGTACACAGTGAGACAATTTCGAATACTCCTTTATGCTGCTTCTGTGCTTTTATAAATAACTTTTTTAAAACCATTTATACATTAATGTGTAGCATATTTGTGTAGCTTAAAGATATAACAAAAATTTTTCCAAAAGAATAAAAATCGTCACCATTCGTTAAGTAATAATAATTTTCGTCTCACTGTGTACTATCCTCCACTATTTATTTTTAATACGGAACAGGTTAAAATAATTTTTTTCAATGAAAACAGAAGAATGCTTAAAAAAAGAATACCTTTGTCGAGTATGACATCCAATAACAGCTATCTTATTAAGAGGACTTAACATCGTGTGAGCATTGGAAAATGCTATTACAGCATCTAGACATCTTGGCATAATACACTAAAAATAAAAATTTAATGTACACATGACAATCTTTCAATGAATTTATGGAAATACGTGTAATAATAATTAATATATAAAATGCATAACATTAGAGCATGCATTAGAGATGCATAAATGCATTAGAGAAAAAAATGCAATAAAAAGAATAGATACTTAAAAAATATAGCTATATAAATATTTAAATTTACTCTTAGTAAATAATAAAATTAAATAACTAAAATAAATACATAATACTTAAGAAAAATAATTAACAGCTAATTGTGACAATGTTTTTACGATGATAACAAGGACTGGATTATTTATCATCAGATAATTTATGATACCAGTCAAATATCACAATAATGATAGTTAAGCTCTGATTTTGTCGATATATACCAATAACAATAATACTGTTTTGCAGGCACCGTAATTTTGAACGGTGAAAAACAGCACCAAATATACCATACCAATACCTTCTTCATACAAACCAGAAAATTTACTTCTGGTGATTATCTCTCTTTCTTTTAATGCCTCCAAGTAAGGAATATCCCAGTAAGAAGTATTTTTCTTCTCACTTTTTTTTTAAAAACCATTGGCTACATTTAATGGTACAGATGTCTCAGACGCAGCTGGGTATTTTTTTGGTGCCAAAATGGCAATTGTATGCCTAGGAGACCGAGCAATTTTGGCAAGATTTTCCTTAGTATGAAAACCTGGTAGAACACACTGCGTGTGTTTAACATTAAATTAAATATTGTGTGGTTTATAATAAAAATTGTGCATGTTTTATAATAAATTGTGTTTTTTATATAAAATAAACAGTTTCATTTCATAATAAATAAAACTAATATGTTATTTTCACAAGCTAGGTCTAACAGATACCCGAAAATGAGTTTTTCTCACCCAAATGACACACAAAAAAAAAACATCACACCAACCCAGGTGCATCTGAGATGTCTGTGTCCATTTAATATTTAAAAATATTTCTATAATGTCCGTTCACTTTGAAATTTTTATATGTTATAAATATAATGTTTCCAAGGCTTGTGTACAATTTTCGTTTTAAAATATTAAAATTTAGTTGTAAAAGGAAGTGTTTTCTTTTCACTTCTTTTTTTTTTTTCGTATCAAAATCCTATGTGATTTTTTTAAATTCTCAAACTGATTATTTTATTCCTAAATCTTATTACTTCTAAACCAAAATTTCACTCAAACAACAGCTAAAAGGTTAGTTTAGTGTATTAAAATTTTACAGCATTAGCACAAAAATGAGTTTTTGTTATTAAGTTTAAATAAGAGTATGCAATGTTAACCCTATGGAAATTTATTTTTGTTTTCAAACTGATTATTTTCCCCTAAATCTCATAATTTCCCCAAAAAAATTTATTAAAAAATATATAAATTTCAGAGAGATTGTATAAAATTAAGTTTAATCTGAAATAAAATATTTCTTTCAAATGAAAATCAAATTTCAAAGTAATTACTTAAGAGGCGCAAAGGCCAACATAGTGAAAAAGATTCCATGCCGGGATTCGAACACGGAACATCAGTATAGCGCACTGACGTTCTACTGACTAAACCACATGGAACAATATCCAGCTTGGAAAATTTCCCGCTATTATATGTTAGCAAGGCTACAAATGCAGCACAAGATGGAATATTTATCGTGAGCCACCGACCTGGGGCAAACACGAAATTAATTAAATCCAGCATTTCTCTCTGGAATAATTTCCATATATTAATAAAATATTTAATTAATAAATAATTTTATAGTTTTACTTTATATACTGTTTAATTTTCAGCAAATTATAATTTTACATTTTATCATGCTGAAAATTTTGGATAACTGCAAAGGAAGGGACTTAATAGATGTTTACGTAGTGGCCCAGTGATGATAACTGCAGACCAGTAAATTCTATGCTTATTGGTCCTTGGGACCAGTGACTTTTTTTATGTCAATTCTACCACTGTATGTAATATAAATTACTGTAACTTATGAAATACAAGTTAATGAAATTTATGTTATGTAATTTATATATTTCATAAATAATATGTAAGTGAATATATTAGTTTAAGAACTATGGTGGATGTGGAAGATCCAAAATTTGCCAACTGCATAACAATCCTTCTTTATCTTCATTATAGTAAAAAAAAATTATCATATCATAAAATTAACTATATTTTTACTTAATATTTAATTACTTAAAAACTTTCCTTCGGAGCAAGATTCTGCAACTTCGCACTGAGCCTAATCAATAAGGCTTGGCTCCATGTCAATTCTGAAAAGTTTATCATGCAAGAAGATTGCCCACTTTCTTCACCGTAAATAATAAAATTAATTAACTAAAATAAATATACCCAGAAGCAGAATTTTCTGTGTCAGTCTGCAGCGTACTAAAATTTATCTGCAACCCAATAGTGCTAGACTAAGCCTACTAAAACAACAATACCCCATAAAATAAGAAAAATTTCCTTTTATAAAGAAAATATAATGAAATTATGAAACAAATACCATAAATCTAGAGACTTAAAAATAAATTTCAGCTTTTTTCTAAGCACAGTCTTCTTTTTTAAGCTAGTGGATTAATTTGCAAGGTTTAAAATAATCTGCAGTGCCTGCTGCCGTGCTGAAGAGTTTCTGACCCTGGGTAAATATATAATACTTAAGAAAAATAATTAACAGCTAATTATGATAAATTTTTTAACATAACTAGGGCTGGATTATTTATCAATAAAACTGTCAAATATTGATATTTTTTAGATATTTGTAAGAACTTTACTAATTACCCCTAAAGACTATTTATTCACGAACTATTATTCGAGAGAAGATTCCTCTGAAAGGATCTTCTAAACTTTCCCACGCTAAATCTCATCGGTCATTTCTGAACAAAGCCATGGCGCCATCAAGGCTAGAAATATCAATGGAGAAGACAGTACAATTTCGTTCTGGCGCTAGTTGAACATTGCGTGGAATCACAGAGAAAGCAGGAGCTTCAGCCGTCCAGTAAATGAGCGGTGGCAATGGCTAAGGAGGAGAAAAGACTGTTTTTCCCTAGAACCGAGTGCTTCAGCCTTGGAGAGATGTGAAGTGGCAACGCGGAAGGGAAGAAGGAGTTTAGAAGCGGTAGAGAGAAGTCGCAGAGAAGACTAGGTCTGGCTGGACTTAGTGGGAGATATCAAGTGAGGAGTGGAGAGAGATGATCGTCCGATCAGTCCCCCCTCGGATTATATGACTATTGCTGCGGAAGCATCCAAATTGTTCCTGTATAAATTTGACTCGAACCCAAACAAATATTGTTTAACTTGTAAATAATCATAATTAATCGAGAAATTGTTATAAATAAGGGACTTAGAGATCAAAAACGCTTCGCTACCATTTTCTCTTGTACAGTGATATCTAAGTCCCTACAGTGGTGGCAGCTAAAAAGGATTAAGAACTGGTGAAAATAATCTACCACAGTTCGTCAAAAAACAAGAAGGGCCACAACCAGGCTGCAAGATAGAAGGACTCGTGATCAGCAGACCAGAGTCTTCGGCAAATCCAGCAGGGATTCCAGAGCCAAGGCAATCCGATGCCGTGCAAGAGACGCGAGACGTTCCGGAGATCCGAAATCGAGAGACGGAGGTTAGAAAGGAGACCTTAATCTCCAGACCAGAGTCTTCGGCGAATCCAGCAGGGGTTCCAGACCCAAGGCAATCTGACGCAGTGCAAGAGATGAGAGACACCCGAATCCAGGGAAGTCGAGCCCGCCGGATAGTTTAGCCTACAGATGACCGGAGCTGTACTAGTCTAAGACGGATGTCAGAAGAGCAGTCAACAATATCTCAGGTTAGCACTCTTTATTTGATTCATTACAGAGGTTTAATCGAAATAGTATAGTTAATAACAAACATGTTTTTTTAATCATTGTATATTTAATAGAGTTTAGGAAGTAAGGAATTTGCTAATAACATTTTGTGAAATATTTTCAACTGAATTCTAAGAAATTTAAATAAATATTAATTTTCTAAAGTTCCTTAAAACTGTTTTAAATAAGTATTACTTGTACTAAAGGTTAATAATTCAGTGAGGCTAATTTAAATTGCTTATGAGAGGTGGCGCATCGTTGGATGCACTGAATGCAAATAATTTAAATTCTGTTTTGTATGTGAATTTTATTCGGAATATATGTTTTCAAAATTTAAGAGACTTTCTGAGCAATTTACTTAAAAGAAATGATACCAAAGAATATATAAAGTTATATACGAAAACTTGGTTGGTTAATGATAAGGCTGTCTATCATATTAATATTATTGAAATTGTTGTGATATTTTTATGTCGCGAGAGTTTGTGATTATTCACAACAAGGGAAATATTTAAAGGCTTCGAAGTTGATAATTGCATGATTGGCATAGCATTTTTTATAACTGTTAATTAGTAGTAAACATGTCAGTGTTTGCGGGTAAGAAAAAGTGCGATCTAAGAGAGTTAGCTATTGAATTCGGCGCGAGCATAGAAGAGTCGGATAATATAGCCAAAATTATTAAAAAACTCGAAGAAGCAGAGGACTATGACGAAACTTTAGCACTAGCCCAGCTAAAAATCTTAGAGAAAAATAGGGCTGAGAGAGAAAATGAAGAAAGGTTAGAACGAGAGCGGAATAAGGCCTTTGAGAGGGAAGAAAAGGCTAAGGCTTTGGAGCGGGAGCATGAATTGTCGAGAATTAGGTTAGAACCAGATGAGTTTAGTTTAGCTTCTAGCCAAAATGAGAGAGAACCAAAAATATCTTTAAAATCAGTCCTGCCCAAATTCGACTCCGATAAGTCTGAAATATCCATCTATCTCAGTTTATTCGAAAGACAAGCGCAGAAAGCCCAAATCGAGAAAAGTCGATGGGTTACGCATTTACTAGGATAGTTGCCGACGGAACTGGGGGAGCTTATCTTGAGAGAACCACCCGCATGTTCCGACGATTTTGATCATGTAAAAAAGATGTTACTAGAAAGGTTCCAGCTTTCAGCAGAAGACTTTCGACTAAAATTTGTTACGACACAAAAGCCCGAAAACAAAACGTGGAAAGATTACGTATATGAGGCTTCCAATTACTTTGATCAATGGTTAAGTGGTTTAGGAGTGGGAAATTTTGACCAACTGAGAGAGCTAATAATCACAGATCAGTTAAAAAGAAAGGTTAATCCGGAAACGAAGCATCATTTCATTGATGTTTGGAGCACGATAATCACTCCATTTGATTTGGCGAAGAAATTAGATGCGTATGATTCGGCTAGGAAAACTATGAAACGACTAGGGCCCCTGAAAGTTCAAAACCTTCCCAAACCTTCCGAGCGGAATAAATTTGCGAGTAAACCAAAAAGGAACTTAAAACGGAAGAAATAAAGAATAATTGGAGAATTAAAGATATCCCTAAAAATCGGGATGAAATATTCGATAAAAAGAAAGAGATCACATGTTTTTTGTGTAGAAAAACCGCCCATTACAAGTATTCTTGCTCGGAGCTAAAAAAGAAAGAAAAGGCTGAGTCGGTTTATCATGTAGCGGGTCCCGCGGATATAGAGGAGGCATTCGAACCATATATTAGCCTAGGATTGATTAATGGGAAGGAAATGAGAATATTAAAGGATACCGGCTCAAATTTGGACCTCATTTCGGCCCACGATGTAACAACGGATCAGTAGACAGGAGAAAAAGTATGGGTCCAACAGGCGCTTGATAATGAACTTCGTTGTTTACCGGTTGTGGAAGTAGAAATAGACCTAAGTACTGGCGAGAAAATATGCACGAAAGCAGCAACGGTAGACAAAGATACCGACATGAACCATTATTTGTTAGGAAATAAAACTCAACAGTTGATTGATAAGCATAAATTAAATCCACATTGCATCAGTGCCATAATGACGCGACAAATGACACGCCGCGAAATCGAAAGCGAAACAAATCAACTCAGAGAAATAGAGGGGGAGAAAAAACTGGAAAAGGTTCGCCGGATGAAAGAGCAGCTTATGGCGGTTGCGAGCGAGAATCTTCGTTCGGCAGGGAAAGCGCATTCAGAGGAATTAGAACCCCCGGATCCTGAGAGAAGAAACGAAAGAGACGCAGGGAGCAGAGAAGAAAATCAGGCGCACTGCTTTCTACCACAGATAAACGCTGAAGAACCAGACAGGTCTAGCACACGTTAGCGGGGAAAAATTACGAGAGGCTCAAAGGGAAGACGATAGTTTAAAATTGGTAAGGCAAAAGGCAAACGAAAAAAAAAATCAGGTTTTGAGGTGAAAGATGGGTTATTGATCAGAAAGACAACAGACCATACGGGATTAGAGAGGGAGCAAATCGTGGTCCCGTCAAAGTTCAGGAAAGGAATTTTATCTTTATGCCATGATAATGTAGGCGGTCATTTAGGCATGAAAAAGACCAAAGATAAAATATTTAGGAATTATTTTTGACCAAATGCGGTCGAGGAAATTGAATCCTATGTTAAAACTTGTGACCCATGCCAAAAAATTGGAAAACCAGGCGAGCAAAAGAAAGCTCCGTTAGTTTCTGTCCTGATTGTTACTAGTATTTTCAGCCGTTTATGCACAGACACAGTGGGCCCTCTTCCACTGTCCGAGAACGGAAACCGTTATCTTTTAACAGCAATGTGTGTGTCCAGTTGTTATCCTGAGGCGATTCCTATAAAAGATTTGCACTCTGTGACGATTGTTGACGTTTTGACGACAGTATTCAGCAGATTGGGTTTCCCTTTTGAACTACAATCTGATCTTGGACGTTCCTACATAAGTGAGCTCACGAGTACATTTTTGGATAAATTTGGGATAAAAGTGGTACATTCGTCCGTACACAGGCCCCAAAGTCGAGCAGTGGAAAGGTGGCATAGAACAGTTAAGAGATTACTGAAAGTTTTGTGCCTCGAGGCCGGGAATTCTTGGGAAAAAAATCTTCCCTACGCATTACTGGCTTTACGTACCGTGACCCACAGCTCCACTGGTTTTTTCTCCTGCAGAGCTAGTGCATGGTAGAAATCTAAGAACCCCTGAAAGATTACTATACGAAAAATGGAAAGGAGGAGATCCTACGGAAAGTTTAGTCACTGAATATGTATTCGATTTAATATACCGTATGAAGCGATGTCAGGAATTAGCGATCGAAACTATGATTAAAACTAGAGATGAAAGGAAAAGTGGTATGACCGGGACGCGGTGGAGAGAAAGTTTAAAGTAGGTGATAAAGTTTTGGTATTAGCACTGAATAAAACCAATAAGTTTTCTGTTAGTTGGAATGGTCCTGGCACAGTGGAAAAGAAAGTTTCGGAAACGAATTATATAGTAAATTTACCTCATCGTAGAACGCCTTCTCAAATTTATCACGTAAATTTACTCAAACCCTACCTTCAAAGAGAACAGTTAGTGAATTTAGTCATGGAAGAACATTATGAGCCCAATGGAAACGAATACGATTTAGAGATTCCACAATTAACTAGCACCCCGGAAGAATACGATTTCCAAAAAATAGTGACAGACAGTGCTTTAGGAGAAAGGTGCTCGTCAGACCAGATAACGGAGTTGGCTGAAGTTTTATGGGGGAGGAGGGATGTTTTCTCTAACGACCCGGGAAAAACCGATTTAATTGAGCATGACATAGAGTTGACTAGCAATGTACCGGTAAGGCTTAGCACTTATCGAAATTCACCAAGACAAACGGAAATTTTAAAAGCAGAGATACAGCAAATGCTAGAATTAGGAGTGATAATTGAGGGTGAGTCGGAATATAATTCTCCTATGATACTTGTAGAAGCCCCGGGGCGAGATCCTCGTCCTTGCATTGACTATCGGAAAATTAATGCAATAACTCATCCCGAAGTGTTTCCTTTACCTAACATAGAAGAGAGAGTCGAACGAGTGGCAAGGGCCAATTACATAACTACCTTGGATTTGACGAAGGGTTATTGGCAGATCCCTATGACGCCAAAAGCTCAGAAAATAGCAGCTTTCGTGACTAGTTGGGGCTCATTTCTTCCGATCATGATGCCATTTGGGTTGATAGGAGTGAGCAATAGATTTTCAAAATTTATGAGTACATTACTTAGAGGCCTGGAAGATTTTTGTCTCCCGTACTTAGACGATATGGCCATATTTTCCGATGATTGGAATGACCATATGAGACATCTAGGAATAGTTTTAGATCGAATCAAGGAAGCCAAAATAAAAGTAAAATTATCAAAGTGCAAATTTGCGCAGCGTACGGTCAAATATTTGGGACATGTAGTGGGCGACGGACGGTGCACCCCCGCAGAGTCTAAAATACAAGCGATAACGGAATTTCCAGCACCTAAATCGAAAACCGAAATATGCCTTTTTTAGGGATGTCGGGGTACTATTCTAGATATATTAGAAATTATGCCACGATAATAGAACCTTTGACGAGGGCGTTGAAAGGGAAAGAACGTAGGGCTAAAATTAGTTGGACGCCAGAGATGGAAGAAGCATTCCTCACTTTAAAAAGGAAATTGACCGAAAACCCGGTTTTATATGCGCCAAATTATGCAGAGGAATTCATCATTCAGAGTGACGCATCTGACCGCTGTATAGGAATTATAATGGCCCAACGCCTAAATGGTGAAGAACACCCAGTCATATACTTCAGTAGGAAATTCACTCCTCCAGAGCGAAAGTTTTCTGCGAGCAAGAAAGAATGTGCTGCTATAATATATGCGATAAAAAAATTAAGGCATTATTTAGATGGCCAGAAGTTTAGTATCGAGACAGACCACAACCCTCTAATTTGGCTTCAAAAGAATGCTGGAAATAATCCGCGACTAATCCGTTGGTCCTTGATACTTCAGCCTTATCATTATACAATCAGGCACCGTCCGGGGAAAGAAATAGTGCATGTTGATTGCTTAAGTAGGGCTGAATAATTTTAGGAAAATTGTATATAATTCTCAAAAAAAAATTGCTTGCATCATAAGGTATAAATAATTTTCATTTTGTATATATTGTTGTAATTGTCATAATAATGCTCCTGGAAAAGAGTGTAAATTTATATGTGATTAATACTAAAGAAAAAAATGAATAATGAACCTCTGTGGTGAACGAATTTCGAGTAACACTGACTTCACTATAGATTTTCCAGCTACGTGAAAAATCTCACTTGGAGGGGGCATTGCTGTAAGAACTTTACTAATTACCCCTAAGACTATTTATTCACGAACTATTATTCGAGAGAAGATTCCTCTGAAAGGATCTTCTAAACTTTCCCACGCTAAATCTCATCGGTAATTTCTGAACAAAGCCATGGCGCCATCAAGGCTAGAAATATCAATGTAGAAGACAGTACAATTTCGTTCCGGCGCTAGTTGAACATTCCGTGGAATCACAGAGAAAGTAGGAGCTTCAGCCGTCAGTAAATGAGCAGTGGTGACGGCTAAGGAGGAGAAAAGACCAGTTCTCCTAGAACCGGGAGCTTCAGCCTTCGAGAATTAGGCGGTGGCAACAGCCAAGGGGGGAAAAAGACTGTTTTTCCCTAGAACCGAGGGCTTCAGCCTTGGAGAGATGCGAAGTGGAGAAGGAGTTTAGAAGCGGGAGAGAGAAGTCACAGAGAAGACTAGGTCTGGCTGGACTTAGTGGGAGCTATCAACTGAGGAGTGGAGACAGATCGTCCGATCAGTCCCCCCTCAGCTTATATGACTATTGCTGTGGAAGCATCCAAATTGTCCCTGTATAAATTTGACTCGAACCCAAACAAATATTGTTTAACTTGTAAATAATCATAATTAATCGAGAAATTGTTATAAATAAAGGACTTAAGAGATCAAAAACGCTTCGCTACCATTTTCTCTTATACAGTGATATCTAAGTCCCTACATATTGCAATAGTGATATCTAAACTAAGACTCTGTTGATATATCCCAATAACAATAATATTGTTTTGTGTGTACTGTGAATTCAAACACTTAGAAATAGTATCGAAAATCCCAAATATCTTCAATATCATCTTTCGCCCAATCCACATATTTATTGACTGACCTATTTTCTCTCTTATAGTTGATTTATTTTATAATAGCACCTTCTTCACTAAAAATTGAGTACATGGATTAAGTAGTACAGTGCCTCTCGTTATATCATGTATGCTTATATAAAACAAAATGCGAGATAATCCAGAGCATTAAATAATTAAGAAGGATAACATACAAGAAAATATTTTGTGTTATTTCACACACATATTACCTTTCTTAGTGAAATTAAGAGAGATATGTAATATAATAATAATAAATATTTACATATGGTTACATAAAAACATGGTTAAACTGCAGCTTATTAATTGTTTGGGATATATACAAAAACAGAGCTATATATCTGAACAAGCGATATAAGAAGGGGGTAATATTGTACATAACGTATTTATACTTTACCATACACTGTTTAAATTTTATTTACTATTCTTGCAATAATAATGTTTTGCTGACATTCACAAATTGATGTGCAGAAAACATTTTGCACAAAAGAGGCAACTTACAATCCTGTGATTTGAAGAATGGCAATTATTTTCTGAAGTAGCATCTGTGCTCACTACAAACTACTGAATTTTGGTACCATGCGACTCACTACATTACAATTTTCAAAATATAGCATGTTACACTACAAACTACTAGGATATGTAGCGACTACTGTAGTTGTGCTACTTCCAATCACTGCTCCCAACTACCCATCCTAATGTGGCAGAAGGCAGGTCAGATAACAAAAAAGCTAGACAGGATTAAGTTCTATAAAAACATCTCATTACCTCCATACCATTAAAATTTAAAAAATGCTTTTTTAATACCAAAACCTATCCTTATTCATATTTTCTAATCGGCATTTTATAAATGTCCTGTTTTTCTGAAATTGTAAATAGTATACTTGTAAAATATATAGTAATCATAATTTTAAGATTCAGTTACTGTTATATTCAGGTTTCTCTTTAGACATTTTTAAACGGGTTGCATATATATAACTATTCATTTATAGCTAGAAATTAGATAATAGATTGTTTGCCAACTTCAATAATTTTGTGACAGGGACAGGTCCAATTTTATTTTTAAAGGATTACTAAATTTGTCAAAATTTATTTTGAGCAAATAAAGCTTTGACTTGTGGAAGGCCTGTTTTAAAGATGGAGAGTATGAGTCCTTTAGAGGGACCTAATTTCTCCTAAATAGATCCTTGAATTATCATTCCTAACTTCGACTTAAGTTAGCTTCAGGGATCGAAATGTACCGGAGCAAACCGGAACGATGTTCCGGTTCGTGAAATTGTGACAAATATTGTTCCGGTACGTGAAAGTATGGAAAATAGTGTTCCAGTTCGTGGAATTATTAAAAAATATTATTATAGTTTCATACATATAGCTTACTATGCTCTCTGTAAAGTTTTTCTTACTAATTATTTAGAATCTTGAATCCATTTTTTTAAATTGGTTTTTCTACGGTTAAATATAAATTTGCTATACAGTAAAGGGACCAAGCTCACCTCCGATAAGCAAAAAACACTCTTATAAACCGGATTGACACAGATCGTCACCCACTAAGGAGATTAAAAATAAATTTCTACTTAGTTCAATCATTTTTAGGGTACTAGTAACATTTCTTTAATGCACATTTCCGTTACTTTTAAGAAATACCGGGAATGAAATTGTTTTTTTCAATCGAACTTATACCTTTGGAATGAATCATTTTCTTCTTATGGACTGGTGGCTTCCATTATTATGAAACAGCCATTATAAATGAAGTGTTAGGTGGAGATGAAAGAGCAGTCTTAAAAAGTTAGAACTCTGATTTTCTGGTCAGAATGGGGGAAAAAGTGACCTTCTAACCAGAAAATCAGAGTTCTAACTTTTTACGACTGCTCTTTCATCTTCACCTAGCACTTCATTTATAATGGCTGTTTCATAATAATGGAAGCCATCAGTCCATAAGAAGAAAATAACTCGGTTAAAGTGGAAACTCAGTTAAGTGGGACTCTAATAATTGAGACTTTACTGTACTTTAAAAAAAAAATGTATGTATACAGTGAAACTTGGATAATTCGAACTTGTTTAATTCGAAATTCTGGCTAATTCGAATTTTTTGCTTGGTCCCTAGAATTCTGTATTAAAATAATGTTAAAAAAATGTGGATATTTCGAATTTTAGTTTGGCTAATTCGAATTTTTCGTAGGATTGCCTTTCGAATTTTGCGGTAAATATCAATCCTGAGACTTTTTTCAGCTAAGGTTCAAAATAGTAAAACAGTTTATTTTAATTGTCTTTCTATTTGGCAAAATTCCAAGACTTAGCCGCACCCTTTCGTCTGGGGAATCTATTTCACTGCGCATTGAAAGGATCGCAGCTTAGGTGTTGCAATCGCAGATTTTCGCCAACCCTCCCCCCCCCCTTTTTTCTGCATTTAATTTATGTTGCATTTTTACAATTTCGTTGAAGATTTCGCGTGGCGGTAAAACGATCCACGTCGGTACTCTGTAAGCACCACGTTGACTTGACTACATTTCTTTCTATCTTACAGTCACGTGCACTTTCACGTGAGTGAATGATTTAACGCGGTTGTAAGTTTTTGTGTGTGTGCTTTAAGTATTGTTTTTATGTTCTCTTACTATGGCGTTGTCAAAAGCTAAAACTCCTTATAAGTCATAAACATTAGCTCAAAAGGTAGCCGTGATTAATGAAGTGGAAAAAGGCTTTAAAAAGAAATCGGAAATTGCCAAGGAATTTGGAATTCCACCCAACACATTATCGACATATTTGAAGAACAAAGATAAAATTTTGAATAGCGAAAATGGCACAGGAAAAAATAGGAAAAGAACGAGAGGACCTGATAACCCAGTTGTGGACAGCTGTGTTCTTAAATGGTTTAAACAAGTGCGAGATAAGAACATTCCAATTAGTGGCCCTATTATGAGAGCCAAAGCTGAACAGTTTGCCGCTGCATTAGGCATTCAAAATTTCAAAGCCAGCACAGGTTGGCTGAATGGTTTCAAAGATAGAAACGATATTTCTTTCAAAGCAGTGTGTGGTGAAAGTGGTGCAGTGGATATTCAAGCAGCTGATGAGTGGAAAAAACATTTAAGAGAAATTATTTAGAATAAGGAACCAAAAAATATTTTTAACGTCGACGAGACTGGACTTTTTTATAAGTGTACTCCAAATAAAACCCTTGCTTTCAAAGGAGAAACATGCAGTGGTGGAAAACTAAGTAAAGAGCGAGTAACGTTGCTTGTTGGAGCAAATATGGACGGGTCCGAAAAGTTGCCACTATTAATGATTGGCAAATCGGCTAATCCACGTTGCTTTAAAAATGTTAAGTCTAAGCCTGTCTCCTACGATTCAAATACAAAGGCATGGATGACGTCCGAAATTTTTCAAAAATGGCTTTTAAATATAAACAAGAAATTTGAAAAACAAAAATGACAGATTGTCCTTTTTATTGACAATTGTTCGGCTCACAACAGCATTCCCAAAATGAAAAATGTGGAAGTCATTTTTTTCCCGGTCATTATGACATCTGTGGTTCAGCCAATGGACCAAAGAATCATCAAAAACCTTAAACATTTCTATAGGCGTCTGTTGGTTGAAAGCATCCTCATCGGAGATTTTGACATTAAGAATCTCAACGTTCTTCATGCTTCAAGAATGTGTAGGCAGGCATGGGACAAGGTCAGTGAGATAACGATTATGAAATGCTTTCATAAGGCGGGATTTGTAAAGAAGGAAACAGAAGGAGTAAATGTAGTGGAAAACTTTGAAGAAATTGATCCTGAACTTACTGTCGATAATTGGGAAGATGTAAAATCGGATCCATCAATCTTGTATGAAGACTACGTCAACGTGGACCAAAATGTGGCTGTGTGTGGCGAGGTAACTGATGCTGACATTGTTGCTCAACTGGCGGAAAACAACCAAGCTGAGGACAGACTATCTGAAGATGAACAGGACAATGAAATACAAGAGAAGCCCTTACTTTAGTTGCTTAGAAGCTATTATGCATATACAAGAACTTCGACGCTTTTTTGAAGGTCAGTCCAATGTACAAGATTCTATTTTTATGTCAATTGATAAGTTGGAATCATATGCTATGACTCAAAGATTGCATTCGAAAAAGCAATCAAAAATATCTGATTTTATTCTTAAAAGTAATGAATAATTAAGCTAAATGTTTGATTTAATGAAAAAAAAAATGTAGCAGTATCCTTAGATAAAGTTTATGTGTTAAATATTTCATTGTGGAGTTAATCTTTTTTTACTTATCTCTTCTTTTTGAGCGAATATATTTAATTCGAATTTTTGGATATTTCGAACTTTTCTTTTGGTCCCTTGAACTTCGAATTATCCAAGTTCGACTGTATATATATATATATATATATAGTCGACAATAATTTTGAAATAGCATTTCGGTTCGTGGATTTATTCATTTCGAGCCCTGGTTAGCTTCCACATATGCTTTTCATAATATTTGTCAGTGTTGCCCTTTTTAGCTTTTGCATCAACATTTGCATTTGGTGGAAAGAAGATGTCTGACAAACAATAAAGTAATCAATATTTTTTAAACTGCCAAGAGAAAAAAAAACTTTTAACACATGCATTAATAAACATCCATTCCCAAAGAAACAAATTATGAAATATGAAGTTTGTTATTATTTACTTAGATATACAAATAAAATGCCATCATGCCATGCCAATATTTGGCTACTCAAGCAAAATTCAGCTTATTGACCAACGCATTTGCAGGTTATCAAATTCAAGATATCTAACTAACAAAATACTTACATCTCCATCTTTTATTAACTGTGGTGATGGATTCAAATCAATTATAACAGCAACGAAGCTTCCATCCTCTTCTGGAAAAAATAATTAAACAAAATATATATGAATCAATATCAAAATATAATACAACAGTAGGTATAAACATAATCATTTTAATATGATAACATTAAGAATGAAGGCTATAAAGGAATATTTTAAATTTTAGAATGATCATTCATATTTTGTCTTCCCAGGAAAAAATACAAAAAAATCCTTTACAATACATTACAATGAAGAAAATAAAACAAGAAAAACAAAATAGTAGTAGCAGATATAGTTCCTAGATATGAACTAATCGAAGGTAAAATTATATAATACTACAGTACAGGACCCATTATCCGGAATTCCAAAATCCGGAAGGACCCGAAATCCGAAAAAAAAAGAAATTGAAAATTATCTAAATTTGTTAATTTTTGCTAAAATTTTGTAATTTTTGAAATTTTTCAAAAATTTTACAGATTCCTAATTTTTTCTGGTCTATTGTGTTGCAATGTGTAAGCACTAAAATATGTTACATCAGTGATGGGGGAACACGGTTGCCCCCCCCCCCCCCACGAAATTAAAAAAAATCGTTTTTTTTGTCAAATTTTAGTTTAAATTTATATTACGATTCGTTATTTAAAAAAATCGTCAGATATTTCACATCCTCCCTCTCTCACTTCGACAAAATATTACGGCTACACAATTGTGTTACTACTTGAATCAAGGGTAATTCTGAGTGGAAAAAAAAAAAAAAAAAAAAAAAATCTGAAATTCACAGCAAATTTTAAGTTTACAGAAAAGGGGGGGGGGGGCTCCTCGGCACTTATTATTCGTTTTTTCCATGATCTTTTAACGAAATTCTCATTTGTACACGATCTTTTGGTGAAATTAAGGGGGTTTTTGTGATCCTTTGAAGAAGTTTTTTTCGCTATTTTTTGACAAAATTTGTGTTTTTTTCGCGAGATTTTGGCGAAATTTGCGTTTTTTCCCCGTGATCCATTGACTAAATTTACATGTTTTTCGCGATTCTTTGAAGAAATTTTTTTTTGCTATCTTTTGACAATTTTTTTTTTTTTTTTTTTTTTTTTTGCGATCTTTTGACGAAATTTCCGGTTTTTTCCGCGATCTTATGACGAAATTTGAGAAATTTTTTGCGATCTTTTGTCGAAATTGTAGGGGAGTTTTTCGATCCTTTGAAGAAATTTGTGTTTTTTCGTGATTCTTTGACGAAATTTGCATTTTTTACGCAATTTTTGACGAAATTTGGGAGGACCCGAAATCCGGAAAATTACAAAATCCGGAAAGCCTTCAGTCCCGAGGATTCCGGATAATAGGTCCTGTACTGTATTGAGTTGAGATTTAACACTGGGGTCATTCCATGTGAAATCATCCAATTTAAAGAAAAGGTGTTGCACCATAGTCACAGATTTTTTAAAAATTTTTATCATAGACAGACACAGTAATGAAACCCTTAAATCTGAAAATTTAAAAAAAATTTCGCAATATTGGCTGAGGTATAGCCATTTGAAAATTGGTCAATTTTACTAAATGGCGGCCATCTTGGAATCTTATCAATATCTCTAAATGGGCCATAACTTGACAACTAATGGCTCAAATTCTACGTTTCTGGTACCAATTTGAAGCTATTTGTACAAAGAATGTATATTTCATATCAAAACAATAGTAAATTTTCATTTCTTTACTTTTTATTATGTGCAAACTGAAAATATTGCCCAAAAAAAAGCACTATCTGTAATGGTCCATTAAAAAAAAAAATGAATCAGAAAACTGAAACTTGGTAGAAACATTGCTCCATCTGTGTGCTTTAAATAAAAAAAATTGGAGAGGTAAAATTTGTTGTTTTAAAATAAATGGTTTTTTACATATAGGGTGTTCTTAACTAAATAATGATCATTTTAGAATCTGTAAGTATTCCTAATTTAAGAAATAATAGTTAAAATAAAATTTTCTAACATCTGAATTAATGTATTATGTGTATATTATATAATTAAATAAAGAAATATCAATTTGCAGCTATTTATACTAAATATTCATATAGGGGAGAGTGGTAATGAATGGGCCAATTTTTGGTTTTTAATTTTTGTAATTTTTTTTTTTTGCTCAGAATTGGCTCTTCTGTTACTTTACTTACTTGGTTATATAAAAAAGGTCATAAATATTGGATTAGAAAATGTCTATAATGAATGATAATAGAAAATAAAAAGATAGAAATTTGGCCCATTCATCCCCACCCATGGGGCTGAATGGGCCAATGAAGGTAATAAATGGGCCACTAAATGAATTCAATGAAAAAAATGTGGAATTAATCTTTTATTTACCAAATATGACAAAATGAATGGTACTTGACATGATATGATCAAAGCATACTGAAATAGTAAGTAATAGACAATGCTTATCGAAATTTATGAACATCAAAAGTGATATTATTAAATCACATAATTGTAACAGAAAAATGACAAATTAATGAGATTATAAGAAAGAAAGAACATAAAATATACATAAAAATAATAGATAATACACATGATTTAACGAAATTTATATATTTCAAAATTAAAACTAAACGACATGGTTGTAACAGGGTTGGAACTGCCTATTAATTGTCTATTTAGTGTAAATTTCTGGTATTATTTATTCTACCCATCAGATTCAGAATACAATTATTCTAGTTTTATATCAAATAGAAAAATACTGGTAGATGTGGTCAACAACTGGACAGTTCACCTTAATCATTTATACAATTTAACTTGTGTTTCTAATAAATAACTGATATTTCTTAAGGTGAAAATGTGCAAATTATTTTTTAGACATCACTATAAACCAATTTTAACTAGACGTAGGCCTGGGCCTTAAATCGATTTAAAGCTTACATCGGAAATCCGATTTAACCATTGGTCTTAAATCGATTTAAGCTAAAATCAGAAATCGCGATTTAGCTAATGTCAAATCGCGATTTAGCCAATGTCTTAAATCGCGATTTAGCCATTATCTTAAATCGCGATTTAGCCATTATCTTAAATCGCGATTTAGCCATTGTCTTAAATCGCGATTTAGCCATTGTCTTATATCGCGATTTAGCCATTGGCTTTAAATTGATTTAAAACGAAATACTGATTCAGAGCTAACATCGGAAAAACGATTTATCTACTTTGATGTATCTACCACTTACATGCCAAGCTGGTGTTAAATTGATTTAGGAGGATTCGATTTAAGCAAACATCGCAAGCCTCAATGCTTTTTGATTTAAGACAAACAAGGTAAGCTGGTGCTAAATCGATTTAAGACGTTCCGATTTAAGCAAACATCGCTAACCTCCATGCTTTCCGATTTAAGGAAAACAAGGCAAGCTGGTGTTAAATCGATTTAGCAAGATCCAATTTAAGAAAAAGGCGATTTAAGAAAACGATGATTTAAGTAAGAATTGATATTTATTTTGTAAACAAGATTCAGAGTTTACGAGATTGGAATGTGTATTTTTCAGAAATTAAGAACTTATATAGTGGAAAGTTGAAAGGAAAAAGTAATGTTTAAATGTTAAAATCCAAATTCATCGAATTTCAATTTATATGCTAATGCAATCTTTTGATGATAAATTAAGTTTTCACATATTTGAGTAATATTGCAATATGTATTTTTTATTTTACAATATTCTGTAATTAATTAAAATGTTTTAAAGTAGAATCCTGCATTGTTTCAAAAGATTGTTTTCCTGAAATTCATTCAGCATTTATATGATTAAAAATAATAATAATAAAGTTTTATATTTAAAATCCAAACTCATCGACTTGCAGTTTATACTTTTATGCATTCTTATGATGAAAAATTCATTTTTTACATGTTTTAGTAATATTTTAACATTTATTTTTTATTTTCTATTATTTTGTAATTAATGAAATTATTTTAAAGGTATAGTCATGCATTGTTTTGTGTATCACTATTTGGCCGTGATCCACATGAAATATTTTTCTTTTACTAATAATATTTTTTTCCTGAAATTGATTGAGTATTTATGGTTGGAAAAAAAAGAATAAAGATTCATATTTAAAATCCAAATTCATCGAATTTCAGTTTTTATTTTTATGCATTCTTTTAATGAAACATTCATTTTTCACATGTTTGGGTAATATTTTAATACATATTCTTTATTTTCTATTATTCTGTAATTAATTAAAATATTTTAAAATAGTCATGCATCAGATTTGACATCCGATTTCAATGCCAGTCACATGGATTGAGTATCTTGCTGAAATTGATTCCTATTTATATCCAAATTCATCCATTTTTAGTTTATATTTTTATGCATTATTTTCATGAAAAATTAATTTTCATATGTTTAGGTATTATGGGAATATTTTAGTTTTAACTTATTATTATTTTATAATTAATTAAAAATACTTTAATAAAGTTCTGTAATGAGTCAAGTAACTTTATTTTTACAGCAGAATGAGGGAGGGCTGGAGGAGGCATTCATTAGATTTTTCTGCAGATCTGCGATTTTTTGCTTTTTTGACATTTTATCATCATTAAAAAAAGATATTTTAAGATTATATTTTATTACTAATCTTAAAGGATGGCAACAACCATGAAAAAAATCAGCAATTTCAGTGATGTGCTCCAAGGGTCACACTTTCAATCCTTCTCCATCCGCTATATAAATGTCAGCATTTATGTTAAACAAATCTTATTTTAATCTAAAAGTTAAAAAGATATAAAATTGCACCTTATTTCTCATATCTCTCCCCCCCCTTTTTTTTTACTACATTTCTCATCATGGTAAATGAATAGTTAAATTCATCATTGAAGTCTTTTAATATGCTTCTGTTTTACCTCAGTAACTTTTTAAATCTGTGTCTGTAAAAAAAAAAAAAAAAAAAAAAAAAAAAAGTGTATGTAGTCTGTTAGCAATGAAGTGCTATTTGAGTGGGCTAGGGGAAGCCCCCACCCCCCACCCCCCTAAGGAATTTAGATTGTAGCAGGCATAACAAATCAGACAAAAAAAAAAAAAAAAAAAAAAAAAATCATTTTCTTTTATATATTACTTCTTATAGAATGAGTTTATAAAATGTATTACAATAGGTCACTAATTTTTAAAATGGAAAAAAAACTAGTGTTTTGGGACATTCAAAGCTTTTTTATGTGTAAAATATACCTCTTTTCAAAATTATTTGACAAATTAAAAGCTAAGTATACTAAATAATACAGTGGGGGGGGGGGGGCATAAAGATCGTATTTTGTTACTAAAAATTAAAAAAATAGGCTTCCCATATTCTAAAATGTAAAATCGGTGTTAAATCGCGATTTAGCACTAAATCGCGATGTTGAATGGATGATAAATCGATTTAAGAAATTTCTACATCGCCCAGTCCTACAGACAGTAATTTAATCTAAATCCATTACAGTCAGTTATGTTTCATATTAAAGAGAAAATCAGAGAGAAAGAAAGAAACACCATATTTTCATGATCAGGGCAAAGGTGGCCCATTCATGACCATGATATAGTGGCCCATTCAGCCCCACCTATACTTCTGGAATATATTCAGGTTTTTTTAATACATTAAATTCAAATAACATCTAAACACATCCTAAAATTAGTTTACAGATATGCAAAGACTTGCTAATACACATATCTGCAATGAAACAATAGATACTTTTTAGCTTATTTTACTGGAAAGAGAAAAAATTTACTTTTCAATCAGATTCTTGATCATCCTACTCTAGTGGGAAAATGGCCTCTCCCAAACAATGGAAAATTTGATGAATTTGGTAGAACAAATAGCTTCATCTATTGGTGGCATCTAAAATAATTTTATGCAAATACTTTTTCATATTTTGTTAATGGCCCATTCATTACCACTCTCCCCGATCGTATTAAAATACAAGTAAATTTTCATTTCTACAGTACTTTTTATTTCATTTAAAATATGATAATATAATTCTCAAAACATATTTATATAAATATAAAATCCCTTACTATAATGGACTACATTAAAAAAAAAAAAAAGCCACATAATATTTTTTCCTGAAATGTTGGAGAAATACTAGCTGCAAATTACAGTTGAATTTATTCAATTGTGAAATTTAAATAACATAAAACAATATAAATGAGTTAATTGAATTGATATTTGATGGTTTATAATATATTCCATAGATGGTTTATATTTAATCAGCTTTATAAAAATACTGGACTAATATTCCGTAGGATAATTTTTTCTACGGAAATAAAAATTACATAAACTGACATATTTACATCTGAACATTTAATGCATTCTGAATGATTTAAATATATACATATATATATATACAGTAGAGGTTTTCTACTGTAAAGGATCACACACTAATATTAAACTTTATAAATAGAAAATCTGTAAAGTGAGAAGAAAAAATTTGGCCATATAAATTTAATTCTTTAAGTGGGAAAAAGGTCTTAAATAGGTATATCTATGTATAGGGAAGAGTTGGGAGGAATGCTCCCCATACCCCCCCCCCCCCCCCACTAACAGGGAGGTATGGGACAACTATAAAACAATGTAAGAAGCAATAGTCTAGTGTCAGCTATATTTACAATCTAACAAAGATTGTAGGTTGAAAATGTCTGTGCTATAATATCAAATTCCAGTATCTTCATCACTGGAAGATAATTCAGGATTGTAAATCAGAGATGATATTAAGAAATCATCCAATCAATTTATTTATATTTTGAAGTAAATTAATATATTTTCAATGTTATAGTTAATATACTACCCTTTAAAAATATTTGCATATTAGCAATTTACGCTCATCTTATTAAAAAGTAAGAATAAGACTTACCCCATTTCCCCCCTTTGCTGGCATGTCCCATTCCTGTCTCTACCTTCTTTTATATTAAACTTCTTGTATAAACAGAAATACTGCTTTTAGGTATAGTTTAAATTATGGATAATATACAGTATAATATTCTATAAATAGGGAAACTATTACACCTATGCATAAAAAATCATTAATATACAGAAAGCATATAAAGTATATGAAGCAAGTTTACTTTTGATTCTTGAAATAATCTTTTTCTTTATACAATTGCAAGCTTACATAGATCAGCTACTTTTTAGGGTTTCGTTCATCTGACGAAACCCTATTCGTCTCACTCCTCTGTCTGTCTGTCCGTCACAGAGCCCGTTCTCAGAAACTATACATGTTAGAGACTTGAAATTTTGGGTACTTGTAGCTGAACACCTCGCATCAAACAACAAATCCTAAAATTTTGAAAAAGTTGGTAATTAACCGAATTACGGGCTAATTAACTTCTAAAATTAACCAATCCACCTTTTTAACACAGGTTCAAACGGACATTCTCCAAAACTTCGGAGTTTCTCCTAAGGGTTGCCAGTAAAATCAGCCGGTGCACGGTTACCACGGAGGAAATTAAGCCGAAAAATGAAGTGGGCATTTTAAAGCGAAATCGCATATCAGAAAATATTGGTACGAGAAATTTGTAAACGGTATAGACAGACGCAGAAAAAAATCTACTTTCATTTGGTATAAAGTTCACATTTCTGCATTGGGTATAACGCAAAAAATCCACTAAAAATCTATCGATAAAAATTTAATTTCAGTATTTGAAAAGACAATGAAAAGAGATTTCATTTCGGCGCGAAAGCAGGTGTGCTCAACTTCAGACATGACGGCGACCTTGCGGTTTTCAGTAGTGGAATATTTTAATACGAAATTTTAACTTTTTAAATATTAAATTTTTTGATAAAATTTTTTGCCATCCGGACGGGAAATCTCTCGCAGATTTCATACATACCCAGTTCAAAGCGATAACTCAATTAGAAGCTGAGATATTAATTATTATTTAATTAATCTGTTTCATTTCTATCTAATGAATAGAATAAAATGAAGGCATGTGCTTTTTTAACCATGAAATTATTTAAATTAGGAAATCTAACAATTTGCGTGAGGTTTTTCGACGCCGCTCTATGAGACAAGTATAACTTATTCATTATAAGAAAGTTTGTAAGTATTCATACCACTATTTTAGAATAGTAATTTCTGCAAATATCTTAAATTATTGGTTGAGATCGCCACTCAATCTGGTTGAAACTTTAAAATAGTTTATAACGCATAAGAAAAATTGTAAAAAAAAAAAATGGAGTGTGATATTTTGAGAGGAGACTAGCGTGCTTCGCCCGCTATCGTATAATTTGTATTTGTAAGGTTTGGGTAAATGGAAAGGAGGGGGGAGGGAAATACTTTTGATTAAATATCCCAACAGAGTTTCGTTCTGTTCGCCCGCTACCGCATAATTTGTATTTGTTAGGTTTGTGTGAATAGAAAAGGGGGGGAGGACTACTTTTGATGATAAAGACTAACATGCTTCGAAAATCTAATAATTTGCGTGGGATAATTGAACAGCGCTATGAGATAAGTATAACTCATTCATCATCAGAAAGTTTACAAGTATTCATACCACTATTTTCGAATAGTAATTTCAGGAAATATCGATTTGTTTGAAATTTTGAGATAGTTTATAACACATAAGAAAAAGTGTAAAAAAGAATGGAGTGTGATATTTCGAAGAGGGGGAGGGGAGCTAGAATTATTTTTAAAATCTTAGCGTTTGTTACCGCAGACCGCCACCATCCGGACCCATGTATCTACGGAAAGATTGCGTAAAGGAGTTTCGTTCAGATATGCTTTTGTTAAGAATAGAGTGCATTCCCTGGTGGTGGAATGTGGAACTAACATAACGCGATTTTGTTAAAATTAAGAAATCTAACTAAGATATTTTATAAGATAAAGTGTAAAAAAGAAAGGCACGTGAAATTTCGGGGAGGGGGGGGGGGGGAGGCGCTAGATTTCTATTTAAAAAGTTAGCGTTTCTAACCATTTTAGGTGCTATTTTTGAGGGAGGCCTGAGATATACGCTACTTATTTAATATAAAATTGTCTAAAGTTTAGTTACCACTATTTCCGAATAGTAATTTCAGCAAATATCTTAATTTCTTATTAAGACCGCCACCACCTCGAGTAACATATCTACTTCAGTGGCGTGGCGTGAAAATTTTTGGTGGTCATCGCAATTATTTAAGTTTGTGGTGAAAAATTATTAACTCTAAAATTCAATGGTTGAATGTTCAAAAAAGAAACTTTAAACCTTACTTTCACTTATACATGAACTCCAAATGTTCTGCTAAAATTGGATCGTAGAGTTTTAAAAGCTTATTAAGAGTTTTAAAATATTGCTTGGTCATCGCCGCATCCAGCGATGACCGGACGCCACGCCACTGATCTACTTATAGGTTCTTTAACGGAGTTTCCTTCCAATACAGTTTTGTTAAGAATAGAGTGCTCTCCCTGGTGGTGGAATGTGGAACTGACATAACGCAATTTTGTTAAAATTAGGAAATATAACAAGGCGATCTGTTTGAAACTTAAAGATAGTTTATAACACATAAGAAAAAGTTTATAAAAATGGTGCGTGAAATTTTGGGTAGGGTGGAGGGGCGCTAATTTCACTAATTGATTTATTTCTATTATATACTTATTTTACAAGGCAGTCACGTGATGTTTCATTGCAGTATACTTCTGAACGGTGTCCGATTTTTAAAAATACAGCATAAATGTTACTTATGCCAGTTAAAAATGTCAGAAGTATTGATACCACTATTTTCGAATAGTAATTTCAGCAAATATAATAAATTCTTGGTTAAGACCGCGACCCCCTCGACTAGCATATCTCCTAATAGGTTGTTTAACGGAGTTACATTCAGATACAGTTTTGTTAAGAATAGAGTGCGCTCCCTCGTGGTGGAATGTGGAACTAACAGACCGCAATTTCATTTAAAGTAGAAAATCTAACAAGGCGATCTGTTTGAAACTTTAACATAGTTTATAACACACAAGAAAAAGTTTATAAAAAATGGCACGTGAAATTTCGGGCAGGTGGGGAGAGGGGGAGGTGCAAAATATTTATTTTTTGTTTCATACCGTTTCAGGTGCGTTTTTTTTTTTTTTACTTATTAAATATAAATATGTCAAAAGTTAAATTACCACTATTTCCGAATAGTAATTTCAACAATTATCTTAAATTCTTGCTGAAGACCGCCACCCCCTCGAGTAACATATCTACTGATAGGTTGTGTAAAGGAGTTTCGTTCAGATACGCTTTTGTTAAGAATAGAGTGTGCTCCCTGGTGGTAGAATGTGGAACTAACAGACCACGATTTCATTTAAAGTAGGAAATCTAACAATGCAATCTGTTTTAAACTTTAAGATACTTTATAACAAATTATAATGAAGTATAAAGAAGAATGGCATGTCGCATTTCGAGGGGGGAGGGGGAGGGAGGGGCGCAAACAAAATTAGGAAATATAGCTGGACGATCTGTTTGAAACTTTAGTATAGCTTATAAAACATAACAAAAATTTTAAACATCAGGCCGAGTCAAAAATCATGGTGACCATTACCCCACTTCACCCCCCCAAAGGGGGCATTTTTCTAAATTTGGCAGATACCCTTCATGTGATATATCGTTGCATTTTGAAGGGGGGGGGGGGGGTGGCACGAACAAAATTAGGAAATATAACAAGGCGAACCTGTTTGAAGCTTTACGATAGTTTAGCAAGGGTTTGCCAAAATTTAGATGTTCCATGGCGATAAATGTACTGGGCGTTTTGAAAGGAATATTAAACGAAACCCTTTGTGCGATCTATGATCACACTTACCCACTTGTTTCAACTGAAGATTGGAATATCATTGCTTCATCTAATCTGCGACTGATGAAATATTTAGAATGATACATAAAGAGAAAAACCTACTGTCCCATTTGACCCCACTCTCCCCTATATGTAAAGTAAATCCTCATTTATATGTATTGCATTTATACGTTTTTTATAATTAATTATACATTATATTCCTTAAATTATTTTCTTATCTTTTTCAGTGTAAATTTTGTTCAATTGTTACTTTTTTTTTGGAAGGGGGGGGGGGATTTCTATGAAATTAGTACAAATGAGGTTCTCAATATACTTTTACTACATTAATTCAGATGTTAGAAAATTTTATTTTAACCATTATTTCTTAAATTAGGAATGCTCACAGATTCTAAAATGATGATTATTTGGTTAATGACACCCTATGTGTAAAAAAACAATTTTAAAACAACAAATGTTACCTCTCCATTTTTTTTTTTAATTTAAAGTACACAGTTGGAGCAATGTTTCTACAAAGTTTCAGAAAAATTCATGATGATTCATTTTTTTTTTTTTTTTTTTTTTTTTTTATGGGTCATTACAGTCAGCCCTTTTTTTGGGTGATATTTTCAGTTTGCACACAATAAAAAGTAAAGAAATGAAAATTTACTACTGTTTTGATGTGAAATATGCATTCTTTGTAAAAATAGCTTCAAATTGGTACCAGAAACGTAGAATTTGAGCCATTAATTGTTAAGTTATGGCCATTTATAGACATTGATAAGATTCCAAGAGGGCCGCCATTTGGTAAAAATGACCAATTTTCAAATGGTTATATCTCAGCCAATATTGCAAAAATTAATTTTAAATTTCAGATTTGTGGGTTTCACTACTATGTCTGTCTATGATAAAAACTTGAAAAAAACCTGTGACTATGGTGCAACACCCACTGGTTGAATTCATGTGGAATGACCCCTTGTCAAATACTTCTATATTTCAAAGTTTAAAGGCATTAAAATGTTAAATTTTAAAACAATTTTACATAACATTTAAAACAAAAATTTTTATTCTAATAAACAAGAGCTTTTTTCAAGTAAACTTTATGTTGAAAAAAAATCTGTTTTGAGTTATTTAAGAAGAGGATAGTTATAAAAAATTTTTAATTAATAAAATTTTTAATTTCATGGCTTCTTCTGAGAAATGAAACAAATGAATAAAATTTTCTTAAATTCTAAAACAAATATTTAAAATCAAAGAGAAATTGTGAAAAAAATTGGAAGAAAAATTTAACAGGATCATATATTATTTATTTGTCAAGAAGAGACTAAAGTAAAAGTAAATAAATAATAATATCTATTCAAATTTTATATGGTGGCAGTTTAGCAAGAATAACTGTTCTACTCCCTTTGATTAAGCAAAGAAGTTTTTAAATGCACCCTAGATCGGTGTCTGGAGTGGGCAATCATTTTCAGAGATTGTAAACTTTGTTCTTAAAATCTTAGCAAGAAACAGATTATTTACTGGACAATGTTCAGGAACTTGCATTTATACACAATAACACAATTAATTCCTATGAAAATCCTCGTGATTGGTTAATTTTCTTAAATAATACTTGGGCCATTTTCAAAATTCGCTTACATATGCTGTCCAAGAGAAAAAAGAAGAAAATTCAAATATAAATTAACATTTAAAGTTTAAATTGAGCTATGCATTATATAAAGAAGACTATATTAAATATTTCTAGCATTAAAAGTAAAAAAAAATCAATAAAAATTTTTGAGATATAAATCTTTAAAATTGCGATTCTAAGCAAAAATGCTTGTCCCATTCCAAGTTTTATGTAATTAACTTTTATTTTTTAAATCTAATTTAGATTTTTTAAAATAAAAAGCTTTCATTATTTTAAATATGAACTATTAATGTGCTATATTAGTGAAAAAAATTAATTACTAAAGTTTTTTTCTTTAGCAAATCAACAGAAATATCTTGTCCCTCACTTTATGTCAAGTCCGTTACCTTATAATTATTTTAGTCAAAATAGGTTTCTATTTCTGTCAAAAGTTGGCAGTACATATTCAGTGGCATTGTTAAACTATTCAAGCAACTACTACTTGCCTTTTTTTATTCTTCAATTGAAAAACATTGCAATAGTGCCAAGAACTGGCTTTCTTCAAAGTTGGTATTTTTTGTCATGGTCAAGTCTGTTACCATAATTTTTAATACTGAAATAAAACTTTTTACACTTTTGTATTTAAATATTGTTCACTAAATAATTTTAGAAGGCATGTGTATTGTTATCTAAGTTAGAAATTACACAGCCTAGCTCATTTTGAATGTCAAATCCATTACTTGTCAAGTCTGGTACCATGCGACTGGTAACTGAATTGACTGACGGTAACAGACTTGACATTGTTTGCGAACTATGGTTTATAAAGGTTTTTTGCATCAAGAATGGCTTTAACAACTGCAGAAATGCAAAGGTGCTACTATAGGGAAAGACTGAAATAAAATCCAGAAAAATATAAACAAGCTAAAGACAAAGAAAGGTAAATTTAAAATATTTGCAATCACTTATGGCAAAACAATGGACAAAATAATTTAATTTTCATATTAAAATGTTAAATTCATATTTATTTTGTATGCAAATTATTAACATTATTCTATTTTTTATAGAAAAAAATTCTTTGCAAAGATAATTATATCAATGATTTATTGATAAAATATGAGGAGGTATAAAAAAAGTATTGGCATGAAAAGCAAGCTTAATGCTGCTTGTGCAAACTTCAGTCCTCTTCATATCAGTAACTCTATGTTAATTGAAAAGTTTGAAGCAGTCTTAATATGCTTTAAAAAACAGTTTTAAAATATCAGCCCCTTCCAGCTTTAATGTGCAAAAACTGAATAAAACATTTTTGCATATTGATTTTCCAGAAAATTATGCATACAGATTCAGTGAAGACATGTAAACTAGTCACAGTGGTGCATCTAGAACTCAGGCTACTCTTCATATGGGTATCTTATACATATACAGGGTGATTCAAAACTAGAGGAACAAACTTCTAGGATAGGTGGAGGTATACCTAGATGAATCAGAATCATATAGTAATGTTGGGTTGGAAATGCAACAGGGAGTTTGTTAGTCTCTGAATCATTGTGATAGCAATTGACATTTAAAGACCAAAAGCTTAAAATAAATCAAGACTTTACTGATAATGAAGTTCCCTGAAGTTTTCTGCGTATGTGCCTGATTCTTATCTATATTTTTGCATGTTTGAGGTAGTAGGGGTGTTTTGAAATAGCGCATCTTTGTTGCTACTGTGAAGTCTGGCGGATGCCCTGCATATTTCAAAACATCCGAGATTCCATGATGTGTCTATGTTATGAAATGTCGGGCAACTTCATTATCATGAAATTCATGACTTACTTTAAGCTTATGGTCCTTAAATGTCAATTTTCGATCACGATGATTCAGCCCCTAACAACCTCTCTATCTCGTTAGGATTGCATTTCCGACACTGCATTGCTATGTGATTCCGAGTTGTCTAGATGTACCTCACCCCTCCTAGAAGGTTGTTCCTCTAGTTTTGAATCACCCTGTATATTGATGAGGAAATGACTCTTTTTGTACTATGACCTCAGTATGATCTATTCGAATTCCTCAGAGAGGGAAATATTTATCGATACAGATAGTGAATTTTATATAGAAGAGAAGTAAATAAAAAGCCTTAGGATGTTCCTGGAAGAGATATCAGAGCTGATAAATTGTATGAAATTGTTCATGTTTTGGTAAAATTTATTGGAGGAAGTAGAAAAAAAAAAAAAAATACACATCCTAAACAAAGCAGATGAAGAAGATAAAATTAAAATTATGTGTGTCTGAATGTGAATGACTGCAACAGGAGAATATTTCACATCCATAAAGACATTGTTAATTTTGTCAAATCATAGCAATTTTTCCATAACCAAATTTGTCAATGTGAGAAAACTGAATATTTTATGAGTTTCCAGTTCCACTTAATTTTAATATGAAAACTGAAATTTGAGTCATGTTGCACTTGAATATATATCATGCACATATTTCGAGTATAAGTAAATACGATACATATATATAAACTTTTTGTTGAATTAAACAATTTAAACAGATGCTAATTCTCAGTTACTTCTAGTTCTATTTTAATACAGTCGTCCCCGTTTAAACGAATATTGACGGTTCCAGAAATAATATTCGATTAAGCGGGGTATTTGATTAAACGGGGAATCATAACTGCAATATTTAATACGTAATAAAATGGCAAAATAACCATCTACGGTATATTTAATTAACAGCATAATAAATAGTTAACAGAATAACATAAACTAAAATAAATACAAATGCTAATATAAAGTAAACACGTATTAATTTAATGTCAGTACATACATTTACATGTCTTACATCACACTTAATGCACTTCGTTTGAATTGGGTAAAAACTTTCCTACTTCTAATTTACGTTACTTATACTGCCTTAAAAAAAATCGTTGAAAGTGGTTTGTTTACGTGGAATTTTAAAGGAATAAATATAGAGTTATTTTTTGAATGAGTGCAAAATATCACAACTACCATCTCTAGTGACAGCGCATTGCCATTAAAGCCTGGTTAATAGCAAGAAGTGATGGTGGGGAGATCAAGGTGGGAAATCATTTGACCTGCCCATTATACACCTGCTGCCGAAATCATTGCAGAAAAGAACTGAAAATTTGTTTGCAGCGTAAAGGAACCGAAAGTGGCAAAAGGTGGAAGGAAATTCCATCTGAAATGTGCTTTCTGCGCCTATTTTCAAACATCGGTCACACAGTTGTTATTCGATTAAGCGGGTACGTTCGCAAAAGGTACTTGGTTTAAACGGGGGAAAATAACATAGAACCAGTGGGAATAAATTCGGTTCCGGAGGATTCTAATCGAATAAGCGGGGTATTCGATTATCTGTGACCCGATTAAGTGGGGAGGACTGTATTTAGGTGGAATTGCTTGATAAATTATTTGTTTGATATTCAAGTCAAATTCAAATAGTAATTGATCTGAATATAAAATAATAAAATGATTTCTCTGTATCATAGCTGAAAGAAAAATACTATTTAAATGAAAAAGTTTATATATAAAGTTGAAAATATGATCATTAAAAGCTGTGCTGTAATAGACTTGATGTATGGTAACAGATTTGTGTCAAATCCGTTACCAAATGGCAAGTCTGTTACTGCACACTTTTTTTATGATATTTCAATATTAAAATAACTTTTTCACCATTCTATTGTTATTTTTCATTCAACTATGAAATAGAGCTGAAATTTTCTTAAACTTCAATAATTTACATGAATATATATTGTTATTATTAGAAAAAGTTCTTGTTAATTTTCTATGTGGGCGAAAATTAGGGCTATAAATGTCTCTCATTTCAATTTCATTTAAGTATTATTGATAAATATCATGTTTTGAAATTTAGGGACATAAGTCACTTCAAACTAAGTTGATTTTAGAAAAATTAATAAAATTTAAAGCTGAGTACTTTCAGTAATTTTGTACGGTAACAGACTTGACAATTTGTCTTACAAGTAGACATTAAAATAGCATATACATATTAAATTATAGGCCAAAGTGCATGAAGAATTACTTTTTCATATACCTTAAACATTTACCATAACACCTGTTTCACTTCTTAAAAGAAATTATAAAGTTTGAAAAAAAAAAAAAAATTCTGAAATGTAAGCAAATAATGGTAAATATGGCCCACTTACCAAACAGCAAATAAATAATTTTAAAACATTCTCTTTCATTTAAATATGATTCTGTTTCTAATTATTCTGATTTTTATAAATTGACTGTTAAACGTAGTAGTTCTAGAAGGTTTTTAAAAATATGTTTAAAAAGTTTTTTTAAGTATTCCGTTCGGCCGAATAGGGTAGATGTACCAGTTTTGGCCACATTTAGAGAAAATTTGAAATAGAAATTTTACATTTCTTGATCGATTGAAGCATATTAAATCATAATAACATCATTCTTTAGTAAATTTAATTGTCTTTCTGTTAACTATAATAACTTTCTACAGAATATTTTAGGTTGTGAGTAATAACTCAGCAAGTAATTTATTCCAATTTGTACCAGTTTTGGCCATCTCTATGCACCAGTTTTGGCCACTCCAATATCATGTAGTTTAACAAACATTTTAATTGATAATAAGTAAAAATAAAGCATTTTTATGCAACATCTGTTTTGCCACACATATATTTGTTTGCTTTGTTAAGAGAATTTTGCAAATTTCTTTATGAATTGATAAAAACATCAAATAAAATATACTTACGTTGATTTTAACTGAAAATTTCAATTAAAAAACAAAAAATATATTTAAATTTGATTAATAAAAGGAACAACAGTGCCTATAGGACATAAAGATTATTTAATCAGTTTTATAATTATTCATGGATTGTGGCTTGTTTAGACTTTAGAACACTTGAATCTTCATCAAAGAGTTACATTTCTTGAAAGCATTTTCTGATTTTTGTTTGATTTTCATCAAAAAGTTATGAATTCATCTTTTGATTTATATTAGCTTGGGCCTTATTTAAATACCTCGCTTCTTTGCAAGTTATTTTAGGGTGTGATTTCAGAAGCAAATCCAGACCTGCCAACCTTTGAAAATGAGAAATCGTAGTACACAAAATTTAAATTAATCTGGAGGTTGGTTGGTTGGTTTTTCGTGTTTCACAGCCATCTTTTGACATTCGTAAAAGGAATATGGTTTCCGTCTTTCAACTCAATATAGTAAATTTTTTCCTCTGAAAATTTTTATACGATTTTTAGAGTTTATTTCGTTTCGCAGCGTTTTTCTTTTACATTTGTAAAAGGAGCCTGGTTCCAATTTTTTAGCCCAGTTCAGTAAACGTTGACGGAATTTGCGATTTTTATCCTGCCATCATTTCAGGATTTTCACAATTTTTTCCCGCAATCGTAATTCACATTTTAATATCACGATTCTTTGTTAAAATTCGCACTTTTTACCATGAACTTTTGACAAAATTCGCATTTTTCACGCGATCCTTTGACGAATTTTGCGTTTTTTTACCACGATCCTTTGACTAAATTAGTGTTTTCTTTCTGCGATCTTTCAGTGAAATTTGCGTTTTCTTACTAATCTTTCGATGAAATTTGCATTACCTTACTGATTTTTTGAAGGAATTCGTGTTTTCTTTCTGCGATATTTTGATAAAATTCACGTTTTTACCACGATCCTTTAACGAAATTTATTTTCTTCTGCGACCAATTGACGAAATTGATTTTTTTTTTTACACTGTCATTTGTCGAAATTCGGAATAGTTTATCGCAAATCGTGCGATTTTGCACACTATTTCAAACCTGGCCCCTCAAGGAACCCCCTCCAGAAATTCTTAAAATGGCACGCTTGTTTCTAAAGGGGGAAATTCCTGTATAAATATTTACAAAAACACGATTAGACTGTTTTATATTAAGAAGTTTTTTTTGCAGCCCAGAATTTTTTTTTTCTCATGAGCATTTTTTAGTGTCCGAATTTTCGGACTCTAATGGCCAGTTTAAAACTTTCGGAAATGAATACTTGGAAATTTTGGAACAGAATCACTCCTGAAAAACATGCTGCGCGGGATAAAAATCGCAACTAGAAACAAAAAATGCTTTTGTATTTTTTGCAAAAAATCGTAGTTTAAGACCGATTTTCGTAGCATCGTAGTTCATAGGTCCAAATCGTAGCAACTACGATTTTTTCGTAGCAGTTGGCAGGTCTGCAAATACCATTTCATACCTGGTCTTCCATCTTGAAATGGAGTTTCTATCTTGCCGGCTACAATTTTCTGGGCAGAATCTTAAAAGTTATTCCATTTTTAAAGGAAATAGTATTCTGACAATATCTAAAATACACTTTTCTAATTGATTTTTAACTTCAATTCCTAGTACCTAGATCTACTACTTGAGATTCAACATTATTAGAGAAAAGTGGTGTCCGTCCTGCAAACTTGTGATGTAAGGCAAAAACGGGTTACTCCAAAACTTTGCTAGCTTGTAGTGCTGGCATTAAATTTTGAATGGCCTTAATTTTACTTTCTATCTTAGAGCAGTGTTCCTTCTAGGCCATTTTTTAATAGCACAGAATCTCTTTTAAACTTGGTAAAAGGAATCTCTTTTTTTAAAATAATGTGAAATACATTCCATAGGCATAACCAGCCTTTTGAACGGAGGGGTGCCCAGACTTTTTAACCTGAACATGTTGGATACAAACAATATGTTATATAGTAAAACCTGCTAAAACGGAACCCCATGAAACCAGTCGAATTTCCTTTTTAGACAGGTTTTCAACATAGAAGATATAATTGCGTGATATTTCTTTTAAAAGGGGCTCAAACGCGATTTTTGTTTGCATGAGGAGGGATGAGAAGGGGTTCAAAACATCAAAACTAAATTTAATAGTAAAAAAAAAAAGATATGTAAATGTCCTTGCAGCAGTGACATAAGACAGTGACTAAGTGTGGTCACAAGTGTAAAACCTTTTGGCACCCTAACTTCTTATAAAGATTTAAAAAGGCCTTTAATCATGCTATAAACTTCTATAGGCATAGGAACACTGCATGAGATCTAAAATTATCCCAGTCAAAGTCTTGTAGATGAAATTTTGCCGGATGATAATTCTCAGATAATACATGAGGTACACCAGTACATATGCACGAAAGTTTTTTTGACTTCATGACTTCTTAGGGATAACCGGAGGGACCCAAGAAACTTTGTAGGAAAGTCTATATAAATAATTATTATAATATTATAAATAATCATAATATTCATTAATACCGTAACTTCCGGATTGTTTGATCCGCAGATCAAACAAAATCATGTTTCGACCCAGAAATTTTATTTCAATATTGAAGTTAAATATTTATCGCGATTTAACAAGTTACGTTTTATGAAACAAGATTTCTGGGATTCCGAACATAATTGTTTGATCCGCGGATTATAGGCGGAAATTACGGTAATTCATGTTTTTACCTCACAATGTGTCGATATATTTGGTAAAGCAGGTCGTAATAATATACACTAAATTTTATCCCGATGATAAAAACTATACTATCATAATGCGACTGTAATAATAAAGATAGGTGCTTGTTTGTGTCTTTGTGTGTGTACACGCGCGCGCTGAACTCTGAAAAAACAATGCAGCCCGCACAGCCGTCAGATTTGACAAGACCTGAGGCCTGAACTCATGCATATCGAATACAATTTCTGGAATTTTTCAATTAATTTCTTATGTGATTTTTTTCATATTTTGCAGCAATTGTTTTCAAATTAGTAAAAAATAATCCGATTTCAATATTTTATCCAATAAACTTTGTCTTCTTTTCAATAAAGTGTTTTCGAGATTCTTACAACGATTTTTCAGTTTTTAACAATTTTTTACTGTTATTTTTAGAGGTTTTTCTTCGCATTTTGAGGTGATTTTTTATATTTTTTTGACGTTCTTAAAAGGAATTCTGTTTAAATCTTTTACCCATTTTGCTAATTTCGTTCCCTGTGGTTTTCTAATCTTTTCCGAATTGTGATTTTTTTTACTTTTTTTGAAACAACAAAAACTCTTCGGTAATTTTTGAAATTGCCGTAATTAAATTCGAATTGGAATAACGTCAAATCAGTTCTTATAAGAAAGCTGAAAATCTAATTTTGCTCTAAATAAAAAACGCAATAATTCAAGATTCGCTTGTTTCGAGACAGAAGGGGTAGAGGTCGTAGCTTGCTCGGGAATACGTTGCCGAAGGCAGATCCCCCCCCCCCCCCCCACAATCCTAGATTTGTTTAATTCTATGTTCGTTTAAAAAAAAAACAACCAACCAAACTCCTCCAGTAATGAAGTTTTCCTTGAGCGACAGGGTTTGAAATAACGTGCGGTATCGCGCGATTTGTGCACAGAAAAGGAAAATCCCGCATAATAAAAAATGCTGTGCTATATTTCCCCCCTCCAAATAAGTCCGCAATTTTTATTTCTTTTATGGAATTTCTCAAAATCAGTTCGTGAATCGGTCCCAGAAAAATGTAAGAATTTCTTCAAACGATCGTACAAAAATATCGAGAATTTCGATAAAACAGTGCAGAAAGTAATCACCAATTTCATCAAAAGATTGCGCAAAAAAATACGAATTTCGATAAACGATTGACAAAAACGTTTTGCAAATTTCGTCAAAATGTCGCGGAAAAGAGTAGAGAATTTTGTTAATTGGTACGGAAAGATATCGAGAATTTTCCTGATGGGTCGCGCAAAACTATCGCGAATTTCGACAAATGTAAAAAAATCAGTTTCGTCAATCGATCGCAACAGAAAATAAATTTCATCAAAGGATCTAAGTAAAAACGAGAATTTCGTCAAAGGATCGAAGTAAAAACGAGAATTTCGTCAAAGGATCGCAGAAAGAAAGAGCGAATTTCGTCAACAGATTGCAGAAAGAAAAAGCGAATTTCGTCAAAAGATTGCAGAAAGAAAAAGCGAATTTCGTCAAAAGATCTTGGAAAGAAAACGCGAATTTCGTCGAAGGAACGTGCTGAAGAAATGCCAATTTCGTCAAAATATCGCAGCATAAAATGCGAATTCCGCAAAAGAATCGCGATAAAGAACACGAATTAGAAAGACGTGAATTTCGTCAAACGATTTTGGGAAAAAAATGTAAATATCATGAAATGATCGCAGAATAAAATTGCGAATTTGGTCAAAATTTACTGTACTGGGCTAAAAGATTGAAACTGGGTTGTTTTTCCTACTTTCAAAAGAACGCCGCGAAACGAGAAGAAACTCTAAAAATCATATAAAAATTTCCGGAGGAAAAAAAATTATTATATTGACTTGAAAGACTGCAACCATATTCCTTTTACGAATGCCAAAAAGTAGCCAGGAAATTCAACCAACATCCAGATTAATTTGAATTTTCTGTGCTATTATTTTTCATTTTCAAAGGAGGCAGGATCTGTGTACCCCCCCCCCTTTCCCCCGGCAAATTGCATTTTGGAATTATCGTTTTACATCTGAATTCCCTTTTAATTTTTTTCCTACTTTCTAGACTTTAAACTACGAAAGCAAAGAGACAAATAGTTTCTATCCTCGTCAAGAACTTGTATTAATTTCTCATGAAATTGCAGAAACGTGCAATGGAAAGAACGGCGTTAAAAAAAATCTCCCATAAGCAAAAGACGTTAAAGTGGGATTATAAAGCCACCTTTTTGACTTACTATGACTAATACATTTTCTTATAAATATTCTAGTTTTAAAAAAGACAAACAACATAATTTTCTTAAAGAAAAAAGAAAAGAAAAGAAAGAAAGAAAGAACGTGTGTTTCTTTTTTTATCACATTTCAAAACTTAGGCTGTTAGTTTTCTGAACTAAACTAATTGAACTCTGCTTTCACTTCTTTTTTCTTTTGTAGATTTCAATTTTTTAAAATAATTGTGCTTGAGTCTGCGCAAGCGGGGGGGGGGGGGGGGAGAGATGCCCGGGCACCCAGGGCACCCCCCCTGGTTACGCCTATGTATTCTTACTTGTATTTAGATATCTCTAGTGAAGATTTTCACAATATTTAGTATTTCTAAATCCGTGTGCCTGAAATATTGCAAAAATTATGGAACTTCTTCATTTCTTTAGGAAAAATACAAGCAATTAAATCATGCTATAATTTTATTGAACTTTTTAATTTATAAGTTGTAAAATCTTTCAAAATTTATGTTTTAGTTTATTTATCATATCTAAACATTACATATCGCCTCCCCTTTTGTTTTATCAATACTAAACACAATACTATATTTTCTTTAGCAATATCATTCTTTAGTGACTAGCACAATGTCCTTCTTTCTAAAGTGAATTATCTATTGGACAGAGAATAACAAAATCTCTTTTATAAGAACTGCCATTAGCCTTGCTTTTATTATTATTATTGAAGACTTTACTATATAAAACAAAATTAAATTGATTTTTCCAGATGTTCTTAAATTTATTAAATGGCTAAAATTCCCCCTATAATGAATCATGTGGCCAAAAGTGGAACATAATGTTGTACCCTTTTTGGCCACCCCCATGGCCATAACTGGTACATATAGCAAATTTAACGCACCATTAAACTGTTAAAATAATTAAATGTAAAATTGCAGTAGAGAGAAAGCTTACCTCATAAAACCTAATAGCAATTTGTTTCAGAACAAATAGAACCCAATACGTGCCTAATGTTGAAAGATTCTGAAAACTTGTCAGCTAAGCAAAAATCTTAATACATGTAAGCACACACTACAGTTTCACACATTTATTTTTTTTGCAAGTCATATTTTATCAAAAAATAAACAAATGATATTGTAAATGATAAAAGAGAGTTTGCTTAAAATGTAAGAATGCCTATCATTTGTTAGCATTAATTCACAGGCTAAATATTGGACAAATTGATCCAATGTGGCCAAAACTGGTGCATCTACCCTACTTCTGTATTCAACCAAACCGAATATTTGGCAGGTCGAAAAGTTTGCTATTCGGCATACCGAATAGTTTGATACTCGGCCAAACCGAATATTCGGTAACATGACCGAATAACGAATATATACCGAATATTCGGTGCATCCCTAATAACGATATATTAATTTGGAGAAAAATAATTTCAGAACATAAATTGCACAATATAAGTAAAGTATTTATAAAAAATATTTATATATAATAAATATAAAAACATGAATGAATAAACATACCTAGTGTATCAGTGTCAGACATTATCACACTAGAGAAAACAAATTATTGATTTGTAGAAGCAGAATTTTCACAAAAATAACTCTTTATGACCATCAGCGGAACTTTCGTATTTACTTTGTTTACAAATAAACAGCGGCCGTCACAGTCGCAGTCAGAATCCTCGAAGTAACCATGGATACAGTACTCTGCAGAAAATTTATGTACGCAAAGAACGTATTTTGTAAAAAGGACTATAGAGGACGCTAATCACAGCCATTGGTACAGGAAAATCGTTCCTTTCATTAATGCTATAGTTACAGCGTCTAAAATACCTAGTATGGAAATATGTAAGGCTCCTATAACTCAGGTTATAGGAGCCCTAGAAATATGCTATCCAAACAACGATAAAAATTTGTATTCCTTAAATGTGCGACGATACTGCTAAAATCCCAACTGTCGAGCGCAGCGACATCTACGGTATTTTCGTATTACATTGTATAGACTAGCAATATCTTGCAGTTGTAGAAAATATCCTGCAGATGTCGTTGCGATCTGTATATTTCAGCAGCATCGTTGCACATTTAAGGGATACAATATTTTAGCACTTTTTAAGTATTACAGGGTATATATATATCTAACAAAAACATAGCTGTGAAAAAAGGGAGCCAAGTTCTGTAAAGACAATGGCAAGAAAAGAAGTGATATCTAAGTGGGTGCCAAGTTCAAATAAAATTCACTTAAACTTACCTACTGATGTATTATAGCATTTTTTAAATTGTTTAGAAATAAAAATTATTGATAGCATATTAATAATAAATCTAGAACTTGGCAAGTTTTTACCTGCGAGTCATTTATTTTTATTAATGACATTATATCAAAACTTGTTATTTCATGTTTGGAAGCCTTCATTTGAGAGAGCTCCTTCCCCTTGAAGGGTGGTGGGATAAAATATATCCCACCTAATTTTAACTGCAAAATGCCTCATTGACACTAGAATTCAAGACTAAAAAGATTAATTTCATTAAATATGTGAAAAGAAGCTTTTACCCATTTTGAAATAAATTTGTTTTTGAATTCTGGTGTGATTCAATCATTTCAGCATGTCACGAATAAAAGCCCTTTGCCCATGAAGGGTTAAAGGGGTGCAGTCTCTAGAGGGATGACCAAGAACAAGCTTAAGGGTATCTGTCTCTGTCTCAGGCTTTTTAGTCTGTTTGCATTGAGATTTCCGAAGAGTGCGTGCTAGAGTGATAACCAAACACGAGCGGGAGGTATTTGTGTATTTATTGGTTTATCAAATCTTTAACATGAGTCATTTGTTTATAATAATAACTATATTATTTTTGTATGACATTGTTGTTAATATTAACATCCTTTTATTAAGACATGAAATTGATAGGCATAACATTTATCAAAAACTTGCCAAGTTCTAGATATATTATTAATATGCTATCAATAATTTTTATTTCTAAACAATTTAAAAAATGCTATAATACATCAGTAGGTAAGTTTAAGTGAATTTTATTTGAACTTGGCACCCACTTAGATATCACTTCTTTTCTTGCCATTGTCTTTACAGAACTTGGCTCCCTTTTTTCACAGCTATGTTTTTGTTAGATATCATTACTTTTTGTAAAGTTACAATGTATTTAGACACTTTGTTTAATGCTTTTTAATGCGTTTACATGTGACTATTTTATTCACCAAGCAACATTCAATTTTAATTTTAATTTCCGACAACAAACTATTTGGCTGTCAATTTGCGGCAAAAATCTATATTTTAATACTGCTACATTGAATGCACGTTTTGAAACGAAATGTATTGATTCGAAATTTTTATTGTTTCTGAAACAATAATTCCTATTAAATTCCTATATTAAATTTTCCTATTAAACTTTCCAATTAAATATCCTATAGCTGGGCCTGCTTTTTTGTACTGAAAGTGAAAAATAAAGTCATGTGCTTTTGTGTACTATGTATCATTCATCCATGGGTACCGGAAAAGAGGCAGTGCAGAGGAACGGCATTGCCCCTTCCTGGATTTTCAAATTTAATTAACTAAATATCCTTTTCTCTGATGATTTTGAACATAAAAAGTGGGTAAGTGTGATCACAGATCGAACAGAGGGTTTCGTTTAATATTCCTTTCAAAACACTTTATCCTTTTCAAAAATCTGTTAGTTCCACATTTCGCAACCATGGGCGCACTCTATTCTAAACAAACCTCTATCCAAACGAAACTCTGTTTTACATACTATCCGTAAATATATTAGTCGACGGTATTGAGCCCATAGCACCCGAGATAAGTAGGCGCCCCTGGCGGTAAGAAGTGGAACTAAAATATGTAAGGCTATGGTGCATAATATGAAAGAATGGTCAAAGGGGTGTCGGCAAAAGTTGGAAAAGTGCTCCCCGGCTCAAAAAGGCGGAGATTAGAAAAATTGCTTAAAATACACAAGTTAGAGCCCGGAGGAGTAAATAATGTAAGACTTTTTGAAAATTTTATGATTTGTCGTGTGGTCTGTGGTATTCAGCTATATGTATGCAAAAAGTCACGTCTCCAACTTAATTAGGGGCTCCCTTAGAAAGAATTGCTTAAAATACATATGTGGTATCTCAAAGGGTTAAGCGTAAGACTTTTTAAAGTTTTTATGATTTGTCGCCTGGCCTCCGGTGCTTTGCTATAAGTATGCAAAATTTCAAATCTGCAATTTAATAAGGGGCTCAGTTAGAAAGAATTGCTTAAAATACGCATGTGGAAGCCCAAAGGGTTAAATGTACGACCTTTCAAAATTTTATGATTTGTCATTTGATGTGAGGTGTTCAGCTATAAGTATGCAAAATTTCACGCCTCAACCTAAATAGGAGCTCACTTGAAACAATTGTTTAAAATACACATGTGGGAGCCCAAAGGGTTAAATGTACGACTTTTTGAAAATTTTATGATTTGTCGTTTGATGTGAGGTGTTCAGCTATAAGTGTGCAAAATTTCACCCCTCCAACCTAATTAGAGACTCACTTTGAAAGAATTGTTTAAAATACACATGGGGAAGCCCAAAGGGTTAAATGTACGACTTTTTCAAAATTTTGTGATTTTTCGTTTGATGTGAGGTGTTCAGCTATAAGTATGCACAATTTCACGCCTCCAACCTAATTAGGACTCACTTAGAAAGAATTGTTTAAAATACACATGTGGGAGCGCAAAGGGTTAAATGTACGACTTTTTCAAAATTTTATGATTTTTCGTATGATGTGTGGTGTTCAGCTATAAGTATGCAAAATTTCAAGTCTCCAACATGTATAGTTTCTGAGAACGGGCTCCGTGACGGACAGAATATCTCAATTTGTTGATTTTCTGTAAGCAAGTAAACCCAGATAAACCCCCAGTAAGTAGATAGATTTACAATGGAACTGTATGGGAATTTGGCGAAATATTAGAGATATCGCCAAGGTGGCGTCACTTTTGGCGACTAATTTTGGCCGCCAAATTTGGCGATATATCGCCATGTTGGCGACAAACTTGCGGTATTTGGCGACAGAACAGCGTACCCTCCTACGGCAAATTAAAATTTCGCCTAATAGACGTAATGTTAAAGTAAAAATGGGCACCCCCAGGTGGGTAATTCATCGATTTTCACATTTTTTTTATTTTTTTCCTTAGTTTTATAGTGTAAACTAACTTCGCACCAAATTTGAAGTCTGTAGCTGCAGTAGATATACGAGATCTTTTTGATGAGTGAGTCAGTCAGTCAGTCAGTCAGTGGTAAAATTATCGATTATCAGACATTTTCAAATGTCATTATCTCGGAAACTAATTATGCGTTATTTATAAAATTTTGGATGTTAGTTAATTAGGGTGGCCTTACTACACATTTCGTATAAGAAGTACGTAGGTCTCATAGATTTTCAGTAGTAGAGCATTGAAATTTGACGAAAACAGCTCGAAATGGTTCGTGTAAATAACACACGGCTATGTCAGGCGAACTTGGCTGACACACTGCCGTGTGTCTAGATTCGCGTTACTATATATATTCGCCATTCTCAGATATCGTTGAAAATCTCCCCTGGTTATAAATATCTCATCAGTATCACATTTGATCCACATCTATGCCGATCCATATACTTAATCTCGAGGATTCTTTTATATTAGTAATGATTGGACATTTACGAACGGCAGCATTTTAGAAATTCAAAGAATGGAAAGAATCCAGAGAACTCTAATCGGAACCCGAGACCAACGAGAAAGACAGGCTACCGCGGCAGGGCCGAAACTAAGTTGGGGCAGAGGGGGCATGTGGCCCGGGCGCCAAATGAAGGATTATACCTTTGGAATGGATCATTTTCTTCTGGTGGACTGATGGCTTCTATTATTATGAAACAGTCATTATAAATGAAGTGTTAGGTGAAGATGAAAGAGCAGCCGTAAAAAGTTAGAACTCTGGTCATCAAAAAGATCTCGTATATCTACTGCAGCTACAGACTTCAAATTTGGTGCGAAGTTTGTTTACACTATTAAGGTTTCTGAAAGGTATTAATTTGTTTCTGAAACAACAATTCCTATTAAATTTCTATATTAAATTTTCTTATTAAATTTTCCAATTAAATATCCTATAGCTGGCCCTGCTTTTTTGTACTGAAAGTAAAAAATAAAGTTATGTGCTTATGCCACACACTATGTAACATTCATCCATGGTTGCCGGCAAAGAGGTAGTGCAGAGGAAGGACATTGCCCCTCCCTGGATTTTCAAATTTAATTAACTAAATATCCTTTTCTCTGATGATTTTGAAAATAACAAGTGGGTAAGTGTGATCACAGATTGCACCGAGGGTTTCGCTTAATATTCCTTTAAAAACACTTTATCCTTTTGAAAAATCTGTTAGTTCCACATTTCGCAACCAGGGGCACACTCTATTCTAAACAAACCTATATCCGAACGAAAGTCCGTTTTACATACTATCCGTAGATATATTAGTCGAGGGGATTGAGCCCATAGCACCCGAGATAAGTAGGCGCCCCTGGCGGTAAAAAGTGGAACTAAAATATGTAAGGCTATGGTGCATAATATGAAAGAATGGTCAAAGGGGCGTCCGCAAAAGTTGGAAAAGTGCTCCCCGGGTGAAAAGGGCGGAGGTTAGAAAAATTGCTTAAAATACACAAGTTAGAGCCCGGGGGAGTAAATAATATAAGACTTTTTGAAAATTTTATGATTTGTCGTGTGGTCTGAGGTATTCAGCTATACGTATGCAAAAAGTCATGTCTCCAACTTAATTAGGGGCTCCCTTAGAAAGAATTGCTTAAAGTACATATGTGGTACCTCAAAGGGTTAAGCGTAAGACTTTTTCAAGATTTTATGACTTGTCGCCTGGCCACAGGTGTTCTGCTATAAGTATGCAAAATTTCAAATCTGCCTTTTAATAAGGGCAGATTTGAAATTCACGCCTCCAACCTAAATAGGGGCTCACTTAGAAATAATTGTTTAAAATGCACATGTGGGAGGGCAAAGGGTTAAATGTACGACCTTTTCAAAATTTTATGATTTGTCGTTTGATTTGAGGTGTTCAGCTATAAGTATGCAAAATTTCACGCCTCCTACCTAATTAGAGGCTCACTTAGAAAGAATTGTTTAAAATACACATGTGGGAGCGCAAAGGGTTAAATGTACGACTTTTTCATAATTTTATGGTTTGTCATTTGATGTGAGGTGTTCAGCTATCAGTATGCAAAATTTCACTCCTCCAACCTAATTAGGGGCTCACTTAGAAAGAATTGTTTAAAATATCTCAATTTTTAAAATATATCAATTTGTTGATTTTCTGTAAGCAAGTAAATCCAGATAAACCCCCAGTAAGTAGATAGGTTTACAATGGAAGTCTATGGGAATTTGGCGAAATATTAGAGATATTGCCAAGGTGGCGTCACTTTTGGCGACTAATTTTGGTCGCCAAATTTGGCGAGATATCGCCATGTTGGCGAGAAACTTGGCGGTATTTGGCGACAGAACAGCGTCCCCTCCTAAGGCAAATTAAAATTTTGCCTAATAGACGTAATGTTAAAGTAAAAATGGGCACCCCCAGGTGGGTAATTCATCGATTTTCTCAATTTTTTTATTTTTTTTTTTAGTTTTATAGTGTAAACGAACTTTGCACGAAATTTGAAGTCTGTAGCTGCAGTAGATATACGAGATCTTTTTGATGAGTGAGTCAGTCAGTCAGTCAGTCAGTGGTAAAATTATCGATTATCAGACATTTTCAAATGTCATTATCTCGGAAACTAATTATGCGTTATTTATAAAATTTTGGATTTTAGGTAATTAGGGTGGCCTTACTACACATTTCGTATAACAAGTACGTAGGTCTCATAGATTTTCAGTAGTAGAGCATCGAAATTTGACGAAAACAGCTCGAAATGGTTCGTGTAAATAACACACGGCTATGTCAGGCGAACTTACTATATATGTTGTAGTAAATTAATGGTAAGTAAAATTATTCAACCGCCGCGGCGAGCGGCCCATCTTCGTCCGCAGCCCTTTACTCTTCTACTCTACTCCGACTCTTTTGCGGAAGCAAGATTCCCAGGTACCCAACCACGTCCCGAATGAAAGACTCTCTAGCGAAAGCCAGAATGAAAAAAAAAAAAAAAAAAAAAAAAATCAAAATTTGAAACCGGACGGTGTAAGGTTGGCAATATATATATACAATTGGCTGACACACGGCAGTGTGTCAGCCAAGTTCGCCTGACATAGCCGTGTGTTATTTACACGAACCATTTCAAGCTGTTATCGTCAAATTTCAATGCTGTACTACTGAAAATCTATGAGACCTACATACTTGTTATACGAAATGTGTAGTAAGGCCACCCTAATTACCTAAAATCCAAAATTTTATAAATAACGCATAATTAGTTTCCGAGATAATGACATTTGAAAATGTCTGATAATCGATAATTTTACCACTGACTGACTGACTGACTGACTCACTCATCAAAAAGATCTCGTATATCTACTGCAGCGACATACTTCAAATTTGGTGCGAAGCTCGTTTACACTATAAAACTAAGGAAAAAAATAATAAAATTGTGAAAATCGATGAATTACCCACCTGGGGGTGCCCATTTTTACTTTAACATTACGTCTATTAGGCGAAATTTTAATTTGCCGTTGGAGGGGACGCTGTTCTGTCGCCAAATACCGCCAAGTTTCTCGCCAACATGGCGATATATCGCCAAATTTGGCGACAAAAATTAGTCGCCAAAAGTGACGCCACCTTGGCGATATCTCTAATATTTCGCCAAATTCCCATTGACTTCCATTGTAAACCTATCTACTTACTGTGGGTTTATCTAGGTTTACTTGCTTACAGAAAATACTCAGAAACTATACTCCTCAGAAACTATACTCGTTGGAGACTTGAAATTTTGCATACTTATAGCTGAACACCACACATCATACGACAAATTATAAAATTTTGAAAAAGTCGTACATTTAACCATTTGGACTCCCACATGTGTATTTTAAACAATTCTTTCTATGTGAGCCTCTAACTAGGTTGGAGGCGTGAAATTTTGCATACTTATAGCTGAACACGTCACATCAAATGACAGTCTATAAAATTTTGAAAAAGTCGTACATTTAACCCTTTGCACTCCCACATGTGTATTTTAAACAATTCTTTCTAAGTGAGCCCTAATTAGGTTGGAGGGGTGAAAATTTGCATTCTTATAGCTGAACACCTCACAACAAACGAGAAATCATAAAATTTTGAAAAAGTCGAACATTTAACCCTTTGGGCTCCCCCATGTGCATTTTAAACAATTCTTTCAAAGTGAGCCTCTAATTAGGTTGGAGGCGTGAAATTTTGCATACTTATAGCTGAACACCTCACATCAAACGACAAATCGTAAAATTTTCAAAAAGGCGTACATTTAACCCTTTGGGCGCCCACATGTGTATTTTAAACAATTCTTTTTAAGTGAGCCCCTATTTAGGTTGGAGGCGTGAAATTTTGCATACTTATAGCTGAACACCTCACATCAGATGACAAACCATAAAATTTTGAAAAAGTCGTACATTTAGCCCTTCGGGCTCTCACATGTGTATTTTAAACAATATTTTCTAAGTGAGCCCCTAATTAGGTTGAAGGCGTGAAAATTTGCATACTTATAGCTGAACACCATCATGCGACAAATCATAAAATTTTGAAAAAGTCGTACATTTAACCCTTTGGGCTTCCACATGCGTATTTTAAGCAATTCTTTCTAACTGAGCCCCTTATTTAATTGCAGACTTGAAATTTTGCATACTTTTAGCAGAACACTTGAGGCCAGGCGACAAATCATAAAATTTTGAAAAAGTCTTACGCTTAACCCTTTGAGCTACCACATATGTATTTTAAGCAATTCTATCTAAGGGAGCCCCTAATTAAGTTGGAGACATGACTTTTTGCATACGTATAGCTGAATAACTCGGACCACACGACAAATCATAAAATTTTCAAAAAGTCATATTATTTACTCCTCCGGGCTCTAACTTGTGTATTTTAAGCAATTTTTCTAACCTCCAGCCTTTTCACCCGGGGAGCACTTTTCTAACTTTTGCCGACACCCCTTTGACCATTCTTTCATATTATGCACCATAGCCTTATATATTTTAGTTCCACTTTTTACCACCAGGTGCGCCTACTTATCTCGGTGCTATGGGCTCAATCCCCTCGACTAATGTATCTGCGGATAGTATGTAAAACAGAGTTTCGTTCGGATAAAGGTTTATTTAGAATAGAGTGCGCCCCTGGTTGCGAAATGTGGAACTAAGATTTTTCAAAAGGATAAAGTGTTTTGAAAAGAATATTAAACGAAACCCTCTGTGCGATCTGCGATCACACTTACCCACTTGTTATTTTCAAAATCATCAGAGAAAAGGATATTTAGTTAATTAAATTTGAAAATCCAGGGAGGGGCAATACCCTTCCTCTGCACTGCCTCTTTGCCGGCACCCATGGATGAATGATACATAGTGTTACGTAAGCACATAACTTTATTTTTCACTTTCAGTACAAAAAAGCTGGTCCATCTATAGGAATTTAATTGAAAAATTTAATAGGAAAATTTAATATAGGAATTTAATAGGAATTGTTGTTTCAGAAACAATAAAAGTTTCGAATCAATATATTTCGTCTCAAAACATGCATTTAATGTAGCAGTATTAAAATATAGATTTCTGCCGCAAACTGACAGCTAAATAGTTTGTTGCAGGAAATTTAATTTATAATTGAATATTGCTTGGTAAATAAAATAGTCACATGTAAACACATTAAAAAGCATTAACCCTCTGAGCGTCTTGCAAAAGGGTAAAATTGTAATGTTGTTTTCATTGCATTTTGTTTTAAATGCTAAGAAAATGGGATTCTTTCAACATTATAAAAAAAACTCAATTACAAATATGAATGTAAACCTTGAGAGTATTAATCATTCGTCAATGTATTTAAAATTCATTAAATTTATAGGATTATATTATCTTAAACATTGCTTGTATTGCTGTGAAACCTGCAGTAAAGTGTCTAAATATATTGTAACTTTACAAAAAGTAATGATATCTAACAAAAACATAGCTGTGAAAAAAGGGAGCCAAGTTCTGTAAAGACAATGGCAAGAAAAGAAGTGATATCTAAGTGGGTGCCAAGTTCAAATAAAATTCACTCTAACTTACCTACTGAAGTATTATAGCATTTTTTAAATTGTTTAGAAATAAAAATTATTGATAGCATATTAATAATAAATCTAGAACTTGGCAAGTTTTTGATAAATGTTATGCCTATCAATTTCATGTCTTAATAAAATGGTGATGTTAATATTAATTTCAATGACATTACAAAAAAAAAAAAAAATTAATATAGATATTATTATAATAAAATGACTCATGTTAAGGATTTGATAAACCAATAAATACACAGATACACTCCCAACATTAATAGTATCAACCGCCGCGGCGAGCGGCCCATCTTCGTCCGCAGCCCTTTACTCTTCTACTCTACTCCGACTCTTTTGCGGAAGCAAGATTCCCAGGTGCCCAACCACGTCCCGAATGAAAGACTCTCTAGCGAAAGCCAGAATGAAAAAAAAAAAAAAAAAAAAAAAAAAAATCAAAATTTGAAACCGGACAAATTTAAAAGGGAAATTACACAAATTAAACACACCGAAAAGCGGGAAGGGAGGGCTCGGGGCGATGAAGCTACCGAAAGACCCCTGCTGCTTCTAGCTTATTATTAGTCTCGGTGGCGGTTGGGGGTGGGCGGGGGGGGTCAACAATTTGCGATATTTGTTAACGTATATTACGTCACAAAACGTATATTTGTTATAGTTCCTTTACATGTCCTTTACATCCCCTACATATAGTTCCTTTCCATGGAGTTCCTTTACCTGCGGTTTATTCTGTTGAGCTGTCTACATGACAGACCAGATGTTATTACCAATAAGGTTTTTTCTGAGCGAAATATGCTGGCTGGTTGTCGGCCCAGTTAGCTTAAACGGAAAAGCATTGGCCTTGTAAGCCAAGGATCTGGGTTCGATTCCCAGCCTGGGCATTTTTTCGCTCAGTTGGAAATATTCAATTCGTATGATAACTTTACCAATCAGTTTGATTGTGTTAAAATATTAGTTCATCTACGTATCCATCGTTTATATGGAGTTCCTTTACCTGCGGTTTATTCTGTTGAGCTGTCTACATGACAGACCAGATGTTATTACCAATAAGGTTTTTCTGAGCGAAATATGCTGGCTGGTTGTCGGCCCAGTTAGCTTAAACGGAAAAGCATTGGCCTTGTAAGCCAAGGATCTGGGTTCGATTCCCAGCCTGGGCATTTTTTCGCTCAGTTGGAAATATTCAATTCGTATGATAACTTTACCAATCAGTTTGATTGTGTTAAAATATTAGTTCATCTACGTATCCATCGTTTATATGGAGTTCCTTTACCTGCGGTTTATTCTGTTGAGCTGTCTACATGACAGACCAGATGTTATTACCAATGAGGTTTTTCTGAGCGAAATATGCTGGCTGGTTGTCGGCCCAGTTAGCTTAAACGGAAAAGCATTGGCCTTGTAAGCCAAGGATCTGGGTTCGATTCCCAGCCTGGGCATTTTTTCGCTCAGTTGGAAATATTCAATTCGTATAATGTTTCTTTGTTTACCATACATAAAAATAATCACATTTTTTTTTTTTTAAACAAACACTGCTAAACAGATTAATGCAATTTCTCTTGAAAAAATAGTTCAAAATATAAGAAACACTCTATATCTCAAGTTGAAACATCATGTAGGTGCAAATATTTGCACCTGTTTAGTAATAAATGTTTTTGAATCATTTAATCACGTTGTTTTATTTATTTTATTTAAAGAAACACTAGGCCTGGTAGCAAAATTTTTTCAAATTCTTGCTCCATCCCATATATTTTGTTAGTTTTGCAAGCCCAGTAGCAGAAACAGTGCAGCACGGCAGCGGGCACTGTAGAGTAGATTATATTAAACCTTGCAGATTAATCCACCAAGTTAAAAAGAAATGCTGGGGTTAAAAAATAGCTGAAATTTGCTTTAAGTCGCTAGATTTATAGTATTTATTGTATCCTTATATTATATTTTCTTTATAAATGGAAATTTTGCTTACTTTAAGTGTTTTTGTCATTTCTTATGATAGTAGGCTTATTGAGTCGCAGATAAATTTAGTTTGCTGCAGACTGACGCAGAAAATTCTGCTTCTGGGTCTGCAAGTGTACATGATCTTAAAACTAAAAGTAAATAATACCATTTTTCAGACATAGCATTTTTATTTTGTAATTTTTATTGGTACTTTTGTAATAATTTTAACTGGATGTCTAAACTCATTATTAATCTCAGTACTTCTCCGTTATCCCATCAATCACTTTTCATAAAAAAAAAATTATTGCCAAAAAATTTTGTTTCATCATATTGCAAAACTTTCCTAGTACCCTTTGTACTTGCAATTGGAAATATACCTCTAAACACTAACGGTTTAAAAATTTGCATTTAATAACGATACGAAGGATCATCCTGCATAGCATCAGCAAGTTTGATATTTTAAATTGTATTTTAAACATATACATTATAATTTTAATCTTTCTTAGTTAGTTCAATTAATTTAGGGTGTCCTTTGCACTGAGGAACCGGGCTCTTTCCTCGTTTCCCGTGTGGGAAATCAGTGCTCGCAGCCAATGCATTTAAAGCACAAATATTTCTTTGATTTTTCAGTCGTTTCCTGAAACTAACCTTTCAGAGCACGGAGGTAAGAGATTGATAGAGATAAAGTGTTTTGATCTGGCGTGATGTTAAAATTATAAACCTGAAACCGTTTAAAACCGGTTAAAATTAAGTGCAAATTCTTGCTGTTCCACACAGCCTGTGTGCGCCTGGGCCGAATGAGGACATATAAATTTGAGCGACAACCGTCTTCATATTTCAAACCATTTTCACGGAATATTTCTGACCTATCATTACTTAGAACTCTGACTTGTTAAGACGTAATTGCAAGGAGCCGAAAGAGACTTCAGTATTACACATGTTCCCGTTTTATAAGATACACAGTCTAGTATTTTTGTCGTCGGAACCATGAGCAGTTTCAGTCTAAAGCTGGGTTTCATTATTGAGAGGTTTTACTGTTGCGTGACTTATTTTGCCGTGAAGTGTGCCATGTAATATTTCAATGCAATTCTAGGTACACAACCTTTTTTATTATCTATCATATTATAAGTGCATGCATGCATTTGTAAAAATGAGTTTGAAAAATGATTTTAATAATTCCCAATTAACGCAATGCTTATACAAATCACAGATTATCCAGATCAACCCAGAAGAATAACAGATTTATCATACAAAGAAACATTTGTTACATTTTTGCCACGACAAAACTGCCTGTTAAAAATATGTTATTGCAATATCGTCTGCGTTTGCCCATCTATATCTATTCTATACTCATATTATAAAAAGGTAAAAATTGTTTATTTGTAGGAGGTAAGCTCTTGAACTACCGAACCGATTCCAAAAGTAATGGTATCAAAATGATGGTGTTAGTCTAACTTAGAACATAGGCTATATCTTATGTCCGTGCCACTGGCCAAAAAGGGGTGCAGGAGCAAAAAACGTTCTAAAAATGCGATTTTTGTATTACTGAAGGGCCTAGAAACATGAAATTTGGAATGGTAGTTACTTATACGGTACTTATGACCTCTAAGGACATTTCATTAAAAAATCGAAATTAAAAAGGGGTGAAAATGCACGAAAAGCGTTCTAAAAAACGTTCTAAATGACGATTTTTTTACGCAATTTCAGGAAGTACCAAGCCGATATAAAAAATAATGGTGTGAAAATTATGGTGACAACCCTTGCCCCAATATAGGCTATATTTCATGTCGGTGCCACTACCCCTAAAGGGGGTGCAGGAGCAAAAATGTTCGAAATTGCGATTTTTGTGTTACTGAAGGGCCCAGATACATGGAATTTGGCATGGTAGTTACTTATTAGATAAAAATGATCTCTAAGAACATTTCTTAAAAAATTCGAAATTTAAAAGGGGCGAAAACGCGCGAAAAGAATTCTAAAAAACGTTCTAGCAATCTCAGAAAGTACCCAACCTATTTCAAAAGAAATGGTTGGAGATTGATGATGACAACCCTTGCTCCAACATAGGCTCTATTTCATGTCGGCGAGACTACCACCTAAGTGTTGCAGAAGCAAAAAACGTTCTTAATTGCGATTTTTGTATTACTGAAGGGCCTAGAATCCGGAAATTAGGCAGGGCAGTCAGGGGCGTAGCTACAGATATTTTTTCGGGGGGGGGGGAGAATTCGAAAATTTCCCAACTTGACAACTAAAGTGATATGCACAACGTCTGTAATAATGATAAGGAAACTTATGCATAAAAAATTTCTTTCCAAAGAAAATTTTTTAAATTAGAAACATAAAAATTCCAATTATTGTTTTTTAAATAAGAAAACCAACCAGCTTTTTACTTTCATCTAACTTTACAAGAAGAAAGTATTGAATTCGTAAAAAAAAATCGACTCCCGGCTTTCGACGGATTGATATTATTGGTGCAGATTCACGATCGCCAGTCGCCACGTGGCGACTTAATTTTTTGCTTTGGCGACTAATTTTCGGCATCTAAGTCGCCATCCTCTGGCGAATTTCGTGTTTTTTTTTCCAGCGATCCTTTGACAAAAATCAAGTTTTTTTTTTCGCGATCCTTTTACGAAAATCACGGGTTTTTTCGCGATGCTTTGACGAAATTCGCGGTTTTTTTTGCAATCCTTTGATAAAATTCGCCTTTTTTCTGCAATCTGTTGGCGAAATTTGCGTTTTTTCTGCAATGTGTTGACAAATTCACGTTTTTCTGCAATCTTTTGCCGAAATTCACGTTGTCTGTTTTCCGACCCTTTGACAAAATTATCGTTTATTCCGAGATCCTTATAGAATTGGTGGTTTTTTTTTTTTGTTATCCTTTGACAAACATGATGATTTTTCTGCAAAGAATGGTAAAATTCGCATTTTTCTCGCAATTCTTTGACAGACGCGTGTTTTGGGGGATTCTTTGACGAAATTCGCATTTTTTTCCTGATCCTTTGACTAAATTCACGCTTTTTCTTGCTAATGATTGTCAAAATTGATTTTTTCGGCGTGCACTTGTCGAAATTCTTGATATTTTCCCTCACCCCTGTAATAATCTGTGATAAGATTTTTTTTTTAAGATAATTTTTCTTGGGTATTCTTGAAAAACAAATGCTTGAATTCTGGTTTGACTTTTATAGTGCAAAATAATCTTACACACTCTTATTTTTTTCTTTTATGAACTCTTGTATGGCAAAATGAAAATAAGGAATATTGTTTTCCTAATATTCCCCACTACCATGATTCCTTAGGATATATGTATAGATATAGATATATATTTTTTCACCTCTGTCTTGCCCAACTTTATCTTCTGACAGAACATAGCTTAAGATTTATATTATACTTAATTTATATCCAAATTAAAAGACTTGGATGATTAAATGAACTATACAAATTTGATGTAATTAGTCTGTTTCTTTTGTACATTTGTAGATTATTTTTCACTTTGATTTCCTGAAATTTTTTCTCATATAATTGCTATTGTTTTTATGCATTTCTTTCACAATGTGGCCACTGGATTATTTGGGTTTAGGAGCCACTGGCTCCTTAAAAACTTTGGAAATGTGCACCTATAATTGATACGTTTTAGAACGATTTGAGTGTTTTTAGAAAATGTCTGTCTGTGTGTATGTGACACAAATTTTGTGGGCGCTCTATTACAAGAACTAAGGAGCGGAATTTAATAAAACTTTAGATTCAACTATACCTTGATAAAAATTAATGCTGATTAGTTTTTGGTGTAAATCACCCAAAAATGCTGCATTTTTCACGATTTACATGATTTTAGCGATAGTTATATCTCAAAAACTGTTGCACAGAATTTAATCAAACTTCATATTCTGTTAAACCTTGATTTAATTTGGTGCTTATTAGGCTTTTGTGTATATCATATAACAAGTGGCACTGCTGTGAAGCATTTTTCACGATTTTTGCGTTAGCTATATCTGAAAAACTAATGCACGGAATTTGCCAAATTTCATATTCGGTTGCAATTTCTTATTGTGCTTGGGTGTATACTGTCCAAAGGTATCGCTTTTGTGATCTTTCGGTTTAGAATTTTGGTTGCAGACATCTAACAGGCTGTGCGCCCAAATTCAATGATTTGTTGGAGAAATGCGATGCTTCTATCTCCTTTTTAAATTCACACAATTAAACGGATCTATTCCTTTAGAATTCGTTTTGCATTGTGATTGCAAATTTTGAGATATTAACATGTATTGGATATAATAAAGTTTTGGGATTGGCACATCCGACTAGTTTTCATTTAACATTAATTCTTCTGGTCTTCAAAGAAGCTAACCTGATGATAACATCGTCCACTTTAATAAAATCCACTATTTCACTTTCACATTTTAAAATCATTAGGCTGTCAAATCTGTTATCCCTCTTTGTAGTTTGCAATATATATTTTTTAAATTTTTATTTGACTAAAAATTCTTTCATTAGATGCAATGCCATAAAGATAAGCTGCTGTTAATGTTAAGATACGAGTATATAGTTTGACGGCGTGTTCAAATAGTCTTTGAATTTCAAGGTATGAGAAAAAGGTTTTTTAAGTGAGTTGGGATTTAGTTTATTTCAATTTGACTCTGCAAATCATGTACATCCAGTTTCTCATATCCAGGCAGGAACATTACTAACTTTCTTAAGTTAGTGATACTCAAATTTTCCTTGCACAATTGTAATTTAAATATGAAATGTATTGGTGCAATATTCTCCTGATATAGGGAACATTGTCATTTAAGCCCATTACTAAGTTTTTTTGTATTTCTTATAATTCTTTTCTGTAAAACTTGTGTGTATCAGTGTTCATTGCTGTAGTATTATTTTTATCTATTCCCTTTGGTGAAACCATTTTTCTACGGTGCTTTCGGAAGTCAGCTTCTTCAGTCACATTCTAATATTCATAACTGTTAGTGAACTTGTCTATAGGGAAATCTTTATTGATTCAAAATTTTATTTAAGTGCAACGTGTCACTGTTACAATGCATGTCGATTTTTTCTTCAGTTGATGGACTGCTTTCATGGTCATATTTCTGTTCCAAATTCAAATGGTCCACTTTTTACTTGTTTCATCCTCGAATGGATTTTTAGATGCTCCAAAGCTTTGCACGAAAAATCTTTTCCTTATTATGAAGGATTCTTTCGTGCTGAGATTTATAGTCATTTTTTAATACAGTTTTAAAGACACAACACTGGATTTTTGGTTTAAAATTTCATAAACACCTATAAATATAAACGAACAGGACTTATATATATATCCGCACAGAAATAAATTAAAATGTGACAAATTTATCTAAACTAACGACTTCTTATATTTATATTTGCTCATGTAACGCTTTTTTCTTGACAGCGAAGGGTTAACTAATTTTTGCGGAAAAAATCATGAGAATGATGAGAATGAGTAAAAGATTGTCCAAAAATCACGCAATTAGCTCAAAAGTTAGTACAATTTGTGGAAACTCATAAAATCTTCTTGCCCCGTTGTGTTTCAAGTAGGTAACTACATTCCTTTCTGTTGTGCTACAAGTGATCTCCAATTTTCAAAATAAGATGCAATCCCTTTGGATTCAAATAGCTGGATTCTCTTTTGGGAGGAGAAAGGGAGGTAGGGTGAAATTTTTGAGAAAGGAACAAAGTTTTGGAGGAAATAAAGGAACTGGATAGTCAGTTATTGATGGACAGGAGTAGAGAAATTTAGGTCTGGTAGATGTATAATATTTTTGTAGAACTGAAAAACACAATGATAGATTGAGTGTGGCTGATTTCTTTTTGTATTTCTTTTAATAATTTAACATATTTACTGTTACAGTACTCAGAAACATAATCACCAAAACAAAAATTTCGTAATTTTTTTTATTAAAAAAGGAAATGTCTCAAAAGTCTAGAATTTCCCAACTCTAAACTCAAATTTCCCAACTTCACATATATTGGGGGGGGGGGAGAGGCTCCCCCCCTAACCCCCCCATGGCGACGCCCCTGAGGGCAGTTATTTATAAGATACAAATGATCTCTAAGAACATTTCCTAAAAAATCGAAATTTAAAAAGGGTGAAAAAGAGCGAAAAGCGTTCTAAAAAACTGTCTAAATTGCGATTTCTACGCAATCATAGGAAGTACCCAACCGATTTAAAAAATAATGGTGTGAAAACGATGGTGACAGCCCTCGCTCCAACATAGACTGTATTTCATGTCGCTGCCACTAACCCAAAGGGGGTGAAGGAGTAAAAAACGATCTAAATTGCGTTTTTTGAAATACTGCAGGGGCTAGCAACTTGAAACTAGGCATGGTAGTTACTTATCAGATACAAATGATCTCTAAGAACATTTCCTAAATAATTCGAAATTTAAAAGGGGTGAAAATGGACGAAAAACGTTCAAAATTGCGATTTCTGCGCAATCTCAGAAAGTACTTAACCGATTTCTAAAGTAATGGCTAGAAATTGATGATGACAGCCCTTGATCCAATATAGGATCTATTTCATGTCGGCGTCACTACCACCTTGCTGTTGCATTTTAAAAAAAAACGTTCTAAATTGTGATTTTTGTGATACTAAAAAGACTAGCAACTTGAAATTTGGCATGGTAATTACTTATGAGATGTAAATATTTTCTGAGAAGAGTTCCTTAAAAATATGAAATTTAAAACGAATGAAAATGAACGAAAAGCGTTCTAAAAGCGTTCTAAATAGCGATTTATACGCAATCTCAGGAAATATAAATCGATTTCTGAAGTAATGGTTTCAAATTGATGTGGACAGTCCCCGCTCCAACATAGCCTATATTTTACGTTGTTGTCACTACCACCAGGGGGTTACAGGAGCAAAAAACGTTCTAAATTGCGATTTTTGTGTTACTGAAGGGCCTACAATCCTGAAATTAAGCAGGGCAGTTATTTAAAAGGTACAATTGATCTCTAACAACATTTCCTAAAAAATCGAAATTTAAAAGGGGTGAAAATGAGCGAAAAGCGTTCTAAAAAACTTTCTAAATTGCGATTTCTACGAAATCTCAGGATGTACATAACCGATTTAAAATATAATTGTGTGAAAACGATGGTGACAGCCCTCGCTCCAGCATAGGCTGTATTTCATATCGGTGCCACAACACCAAAGGGGGTGAAGGAGCAAAAAACGATCTAAATTGCATTTTTTGTAATACTGCAGGGGCTAGCAACATGAAACTAGGCATGGTAGTTACTTATAATATATAAATGATCTCTAAGAAATATTCCTAAATAATTCGAAATTTAAAAGGGTTGAAAGTGGATGAAAAACGTTCTAAAAAACGTTCTACATCGCGATTCCTACGCAATCTCAGAAAGTACCCAACCTATTTCAAAAGTAATGGTTGGAAATTGATGATTTCAGCCCTTGCTCCAATATAGGTTTTATTTCATGTCGGAGTCACTACCACCTTGCGGATGTATTTTAAAAAACTGTCTAAGTTGTGTTTTTTATGTTTTTGAGGGTGTCTAACATTTTAAATTTGAAATGGTAATTACTTCAAAGATTCAAATGCTTTCTAAGAGATGCCGAAAGAAAATTCTAAATTTAACAGGATGAAGTGAGCGAAAAGCGTTCTATAAGCGTTTTAAATTACGATTTTTATGCAATAGTATGAGATACGATACCGATTTTAAACATGATGGTTGCAAATTAATGGTGATAGAACCTGCTCAAACATAAGCTATATTTTATGTCGAGGGTTTCAGGAGCAAAAAAGTTTCTAAACTGCGATTTCTGCGGTACTGAAGAGGCTAGAAACTTTAAATATAGCACGGTAGTTACTTATAAAAAATAAATATCTCTAAGAACAGCCGAAAAAAAATTAGAAATTAAAAAAGAGGAAGCGAAGGAAAGGAGTGAAAAGCATTCTAAAAGAGTCCTAAATTACAATTTCTACGGAATCTCTGGAAATAATAAACCGATTACAGAAGTTATTGATTGCGAATCAAGAGTGATAGCCCCTGATCCTATACGGGCTATATTTTATCCCGGTGTCACTACCACCTGGTTAGCAGGAATAAAAAAAAAAGCATTTAAAAACATGTAAATTCCGTTTTCTATAGAATATTAGGAAATACCAACCGATTTCAAGGTTAATGTTGGCAAATTAATGGTGACAGTCTCTGTTACAACATTTTTCGAGACATTCTATTTCAACTCGGTTTCGGCATTTTATGTTGATGCCACTAACACCAGAGAGGTGGTAGACTGTTAGGCAAGAAGCTTGGAATTTGACATGATGGTTAATTTTAAGATGTAAATGCGCTAAGATGGTTTCTAAAGAATTCAAAACTTCAAATTAATACTGAAATGAGTGTATGAAATGAGCAAAAAGTCTCAAAATACTTTCTAAATTATCATTTACTTGGTATTAGTTTTAGTTCTTCTTATTAATTAAAATCTTATTTCTGTCTATTGCACTTTTATAATGAACTTTAGTCAAACTGTGGCTTAATTTGTAATTTTTGAATTATTTCAAAAAGTGTTCTTCTAATAAAAAAATAGTCATGCAAATAACACTTGGCATATTTCAACTATTATGCGAGCAAAGCCGCGGGGTTTGCTGGTTTACTATATTATCTTTCAACATACATAGCAAAACTATGAATTATTATTGCGTTTTTTTTTTTTTTTTTTTTTTTTTTTTTTTTTTTTTTAATTTTCAACCATCGAACACGAACCAAAATAAAGTTCTAGATAGCACCAGTCATATAATGCGGAAAAGTAGTTGTAGAATGCTAACACAGCATGTATTAGTGTACAATTACAAGACTACAATTTTATTACAGCACTACACTATCATGCATCACTTAATACTTAATGTATTTGCTGAAACTGTACTGTAATTGCGGAATACTGCGATTAAGTAAGGGGAATAAAATTCTACAAAAAAAAAAAAAAAAAAAAAAAAAATAGTATTCAAAATCCGTATCCAATCTCCAATATATGACGATTTTTTTTTTTTAATTTACGAAACACCCTTTATCTATGAATAATAAAGTAATATGCACAACGAAGAAAAAAATTATATTACTATATTATTTCATTTGATAGCCTAAGAGGGACTGCTCAGAGGAGGAAACCAAGTCTGTAGATCACAATATCCCTCCCGGATTCATTTATTAAGGACTTAAAAAAAATTACATTGATTAGCAAGCCATCTTACAATGACACCCCGCCAAAAATGCAACAAGGAGCGGGATTTAAAAAAAAAAAAAAAAAAAAAAAAAAAAAAAAAAAAAAAAAAAAAAAAAGGATCCTGCCTGCCTGGGGAAACCGAAACGCGAGGCGGGTAAGACATTTCCTCACTGCCTGAAAACAGAATTCCTTACGACACTGTGCGTGTGCAGTCCATAACGGTGCCCACCTGAGTAAGCTC